>OW388296.1:26751278-27476278 GCA_936450465.1 Gibbula magus
GATATATACTTCATACTGTACGACAATCAGGATTTCAATATACTCAGTCATATTTTTATTGCAACTCTAACACTGATGAATACACTAAATGATTCAACGTGCATATTTTACCTTTTTAGTCAGCAAACCGATTTATAGGATTAACTGAGGTCATGAAAATATGTTTTCAATACAATGATGCTTAAAAACCTGAAACCCTGAAAATCTAATAATGAATATATATTGCTTTTTTTTATTAGCTTCTCACACACGTTACAAATCTTTGACAACTAGAGACCGTCCAGTTCCATACCAACGTGATGTTTTAGCACAATAAAGGTACATGTATATAGAATGGTTTCTCCAAGCCGGTGTGTGCCACTCTCCTCAGTAGAAGCCTCCTCCAAGGCATTAGGAGTCACGTCCTCAGGCGCTGGCGGTCTGCTGGGATAGGGGGAATCTTATTGACAGGTCCATAAGCCTTTGTACTGAAATCGATCCTTGTTAATTTCACTGACAAGTATATGAAGACCCTGCACAGACTGATGTATGTTTCCCTATTGAGAGCTTCCAACTCCAAGTAATGCCTCGCGGCGTTCATGGACGTCGCATTGAGTGATTAATGCGGGGATGGTACCGACCCGATACAAGCGTCGTATTTACCGTCTTCTTCCCTGACCCCCTCTACTCTCCGCTGGATTGCGTGACCCTGACGCTTTGGCGTTGATGTGCTCAAAGAGCGGTAGCGCCTCAATTTCATATAGCGTCAATTTTACTCAATTAGATGTCAATTGATCTGCTGTTCCGAGTGGGCCGAACGACTTGTGCTAATAGCAAAGGAATTCAGCCGGCAGATTGTTGATTTCGTAAACGCCGCACAGATTCTGTCCAAGGAAACCAAGCTAAATCTATGGATAGGTTTTTGTGGTTTTAATGAAGCAATGGTTTATACAGATTAGTTATGTTTAAAATGGAAAATGTGTTGTTTTTCATAATCAATTTTATTTGTGTTCGTTCAAAGCACTTTAGATTTGTATTTCATCACGATATTTAGTTCAATAAGAAGAGTGATTTAAAAACCGACACCATGAGAGAACCGAAAAGGACGTTAACCTAAGTTCTTTAAACTGATGGACCATTAATCCTAATATGAATACTTAACTTATAGAAAATCCATGTTCGATAAAGACAAACAAACATGAAACACATTTCAACAAAAAAATCATCCCGTGCCTTCAAAAGACTTCCTCGATTGTATTTTGTCAAAATATGATTTATTTAGTTCAATAAAAACATCGATACTTTCAGCTGTTTTAGTGGATCGAGCGGCACTTTGCAGATGGAAATGTTGTTTTAATGACGATGCAAAGAGAGTGGTGGCCTCTCCCCTATAGAGACTTGTGTTGTCTTCACAAACACAGATGACCGTATACAGAGCATGCCCACAAAAGCCTCCCTGGCCAAGATTAATGTTAAGTTATTTTAGGCTGCTTGTGAACGAGGTTCGATCATTTACCCAACGTGATCCAAAATGTAAGAACGGCATAATCGCAATCGATATTCTGATTTGCTTATTTTCGTCACTTTCGTCACAAATCAAACGTCTGAATCTGAATTCCCTCCAACTCTTCCAAAATTATCCTCGACTTAATTAACTACTTGTTAATGGAATGGATCCCTTCTGTTTGACTGCCCGTTCCCGTCTCATTATGCCACTGAATGAAAACATGCTCATACTCCAGTGAAAGACATGAACGAAGACTCTCTGAAAACATTGCCAGAGGAGTACCCCTCCGATTCAGGAGAGTGGCACGTTCTGGCGCCATCGTACCGCCGTTACGGTGAAGAGGGGTCGATTATTTCGCCGCTTCAGTCATTTGCTTAACCAGTCTCGCTATCACAATGACTGCTCCCTTGTAAGAGCAACACTCGTCTATCAATAATTCAGAGGTTACTACAGAAATCATGCCACTACTGTTTGTGACGGAGCGGAGCTCTGTTATTATTTAATACCTGATTTGCTGATGGCGATTGGTCAGAAAAGTCGCTAAGTAAGACTAATAGCCTGATTGGTCGCAGAACCGGATCTGTGACCTCCGCCATTGTGTGGAAACAGAGAAGGAGTAATATATAAGTGCTTAGGCGATGTTAATCATTATCGTGCTATAGTGCTATTACACTAACAGATCAAGAGGCACCCTGGTCAGCTGTATCAGTGGACATGAGAGGTGACCGTAAACGCATTGTTCAGAAATATGTCATTTGTCCTGCAATAAGTGGTCAAGAAGAACAAAATGTACTTGTCAGGTGACCCAGGTTCCCGCGACCTGCGATATGAAGGCATGCGTCACCGTTTGGAATAGTCAACTGCTTACACCAGTCACACTGCATTTGCGTTCTCTCGGCAATTGTGGAGCACAGTGGTGTAGTGGTTAGCATGCCGTCCTCTCACCCCAAACCCCCTGGTTCGAATCCCGATGAAGACACTAATAATTTGTGACCTGGGTCTCATACTGTGTTGTGTCCCTTGGCAAGGCACTTTTTCCACATTGCACTCAGTCCACCCATCTGTTTATATGGGTACCTGGACAAAGGAAGTAGCGGCATCGAAAGTACAATTCCTTCAGGGTAATAATGTACCGCCAGTGAACAGTGCTGGAATTTGACATGAGACTTTAAATTGAATGTATATTATTATTTATTATTTATTATAGAATTGAATCAAAACGCCGCGTGAACTCCGAAGAACATATTTCTTATCACAAGTAAAGCTTTCAAGTCGTTTTGGCTACGTTCTTAACTCAACTATATCGCTCTCAATGCAACCACGTACGTTGCTTGCAAGTTTTCCAATGCATTCTTACTACGTTGCCTCTGCTTTGGGTGCGTTTCCAAGTCGTCCACCAAGTTCCTCCTACGTTCTTACTACGCTCTTACTACTTTTATAATACGCTTACACATACCCCAGTGCGCAGACGCGATGATTGGTGATAGATTCGTGCTCAAACTGGCTCATTAGTCTATCACTGATGACAAGACATTGAACGTGCATCACGAATAACTGTTAATAAGCAACAAATGTTAACGGTACGATATCTATAGGGGAGAGCGCAAATTAAACACATAGCAAACTTATTGTAACCGTCCTAACAACGCCTTGAACGTATTTAAAGGATAGATGCAATTACATATGGTCAAAATCGGATTCATTAAAATGGGATGTCAATTTGACAATTGCTCGATTTTACATTTCTGAAAACGGTCCATAAATTACTTATATACGGCTTTTTAAAAAAAACCGCCTAATTTAGCCCCGGCGATAATGAAAATCTGCTGGTTGTGGCCCCTGAAGAGATGACGTTTGTGACGTCACTGGAGTAATGTCATTATCGGCGATAGTCATAATACAACGTAATTTCGCAACATTTTGATTGTCAATTTCACTAACAAACCTTAAATCAAACAACTTAAAGTTTCCATATATCGAATGTTTAGTTATCCAACTAGGTAATTCCGCAGATGACAATTACATAATTATTGCATAAACATGTGTTTTTGGCAATTTAACACATCTCATAAATTCATCTAGCGGCAGTGATACTCATCATTAATTAATTAATGAAGCTCCACGGAGCGGGTCACAGGCGACCCCTCGTCTGTTGTTAATCAGTCACGCATCAGCGATTCTTTTCAAAAACCTTTCGCGGCGGTAATTGCGGGATTGTTAAAATGGGTAAATTAAAATCGTCTTAATAATAAACATATGAATAAGTGTGTAGCATCCAATGGTCCAATGTGTGTCATGACTTAATATATCAAGTTGAACTAATTTCATACTTCTATAGAAATACATACATGTACATATCATATATCAGGCATATATAAAAGCTTGTTCCAATATACATGCCTCAATTAGAAATTATATATGACTTCACAAGAATCGTAAAGTGTATGAATATTTTAATAAAAAATGCATCATTACAAATGTATGAAAAGCACCACCTGTTGAGCAACAATTTGAAATAAGCATAAATAACAACGGTATAGTTCATTTGAAGCTTTGTAATAAGAAAAAAACTTCAAAAGACATAAAGTTTAATTAACTAATTTATATTACCAAATATATGTACCAAGGTGAAAGGTGTATTCAATATATCAACATCCTATAAATAGGTCATTCGTGTGCATTCAGTACACGCACTTCAAAACATCATAAGAACACATGTGTAGGGCAGAAACATAAATACATTTCTTAGAGGGTGATAAAACCCCCTATTTGATATCATATTTCATGAAGTTGCATAATGTATTCTGTTTATTGCATGCCAATGTAAATTAATCAATTGAAATTATCGAAAGTCTCTGAAACTAATATTTCCGCACGTGTACATGTACACGTGCATTGTGATGGTGGTACGACCATTGTGACGTAACAACTGTACACTATTATGACGCCATACTTGCATTGGTATAAATATGCACTGCTGTATATTTCACTGACGAATAATGAATAGCAACATTTTCATGTACGTTATAAATCGCATATATCAACAAGTTCGAAGTCAACTTATGACGGAGCCCATGTACATTACCATTCTTACAAGTATATAGAGATTATTACCCGAGGAAGTGTGACATATGATGAATGTGTGTATTGCCCGAGCGAGAGCGAGGGTTATACATACATTTGCACGAGTTTCGTAAAAGTCATATGGCACACTTTCGAGTGTAATAATTTCTTTATTACCGTTTTTATTCCATTTGATTCGCGTTAAAATAGTCAGGGAACGGCCCACTTCCCTTGCGACGGCAAGCTATAGTGACGTCACGAACAATCATTTTATGACGTCACAGGCGACGTAATACGGGAAGCCGCGGTGAAACAGTCGTTGCTAGGCAAACGTGATATGTGCACATGTGCTCATATAAAAAATATTAACTCGGTTATTTTCAACCATATGGGTAATAAATTCACATATTAACCAGCATATGAGCCCATCAACCTCTAAATGCTTCATGAACTAAGCATATATTAAAGTTAGTAGATAAAACGAGTGCAATTGAGTGTAAGTGTTTAAGATATCGCTAATATCCATACGACCTACATGTATATGATCTATATGACCTTCACGACACGATATACTACAGTACTAAACAATCCTAGTTATTTTATGTATTAACCAACATAAGTACGTGTTTAACCATTACCAGTTTAACATAAAAACACTAACAACATAATTCAATCTGTTGATGTAAGTACATCAATTTGATCACTTACATTAATATGTTAGGAATGACCTTTATCGTAAGACTATCAACAGCATCTAACGACAATAAACAATTAAACGGTCTTACATTAAACAGGAATTACAATCATTCAATAATATATTGCAATCCTTTCATTTAAAGGTGACATCCGAAAACTTACATTCATCCGGTAGAAATGACCTTTATCTGAAGACGCATTTCAAATTCATCAAGTTATTTTTAGCCTACTCCACTGAAGTAATAAGATTATCAAACACTGGAGACTTATCAGATGATACAGTATTGTTAGATGCCCCACTAGCATACGCTGTTCCCCAGTAAGTCAATACTTGGCACAACGTGGCAGATGCGAATGAAATAAACAAAAAGCATCGAGGAGCAGAATAGTCTTGGTTTCTTCCAGTAAACCTATCACTTAGAAATGGAACTTTCGCAGGGTTATTGAATTATATGAATTTATCGAATTAGTTTGTTTCTGTTGCTGAGTCGAGTACGGAGTTGATTCTCCCTGGACTGGAAGCAGTGAGCGCAAATTGATAGCCTGACGTCCATAGTTGCCTCCGTCTTGTAATTAAGGTCATTCTGTGACCCTTAATGTGCTCATTGCTTCACCGGCTTCTTGCCGCTGAAAAGGACAGGCCACTTGTAGTGACAGTACCATTACTCGAGCTGTAGAGAGATGAGTTGTGGATGGGAATTAGAGATGGAGAGGGAGAGGGGGAGGGGAGAGGGGGGAGGGGGGAGGGGGAGGGGAGAGATGATGTGTTAAGAAGAGGAGGGAGGTTGACACATATTAAGTGTATTGGAAGAAGTTGAGATGTACATGTTTAATTATGTAAGATGATGTTCAATGGGATGATTCATGGCAGAGAAAACAAATGGAATGGGTATTCAGAGAAAAGGATGGGATATTAATGGTGAGGGAAACAAATGCAAGAAGTATATAGATGAGAAGTTTGGGGAAGGGAGAGAAAACGAGGTGTATTCGAGGAGGTGAGGTGTTTCAAGAGAAGGGGTGGTAAGGGGTATCGATTATAATTAGTTTTGTAGAGGATAAACGACGTTGAGAGGGGGTAAGCAAGGTGTATTTGAGAAGGATTGAAGTGTGGAATGGGATGATGTTTCAAAGAAGAGAACGGATGTATTAATGTATAGTTAGGGACAATCGGAGTAAACGCTTTTTAATGCGCTACAGTCAAACATTATTTTGGATATAGTTTAAGCCTTAGGCCGTAAAAACTTATACTACGATATCATCTTGTCAATAGTAGATATTTACTTTGTAAATAATAATTAAATAAACAGGTCCTTTACTTTCGATTCGTTGATAGAGAAAATGACTCGGATAATTCGAAACGCTGATCGAGACATTTTCATTGAACATCCAATGGTAGCTCACAAGCAAATAACATTCCAACTTGAAACTTGAATGAAAGTCTCATTTCCTCATCATTCAAACGAAGCATTTCGCGATCACATTATGAAGGTATTCTCGGAAATAACAAGGTCAATCGAAGTTTTTCTTCAAATCAAGATGGCCACACCGGAAGTTGGCCTGGCCACCTGAGATCACTGTCACGGCGTGAATGCAGACGAACCCAAGAGCATGACAAATATTGGTAGAGACCCATTCAGTCGCAGATGTCAAGCCTTACGAGTTAATTGCGCTCTACTATACTTAGACATAACCAAGTCATACGAATCCCCCATGGATATGGCGGACAGTCTGGTTTCAGGTAAATCACCTGGCTCTAAGCTATGCAGTGTCACACCGTAGTTTCTATCTTCATCGAAAGCTACAGTGATCAACGATGAGATACGTGGAATGTTTAAGTAGAGGATGTTTCAGAAACAGGCATGGAGTTACATTTGAAGTCAGAAATGTATTTTAACATACCCTTCATAGCATAAATAATATATCTTTTTTTTTGCAGACAGTATTGAAATCAGATATAGATTTTGTATTGTAGGTATTGGTTAGAGTAAACTATAGAATTCAATGACTAATTTGGAGAATGGCTTAGTAGCATTCATAATTTGTCATAGTTGAGTTTAAATGGCATGCTCAGTTGAACATAACTCAGTGGACCCGGGGGTTTATCATTTGACGGGAGACTCGTTTCATAACAATGATGTTTCCCCAATACTAGGAAATGAGTGGTGTGGTGTCATCCTGGACAAGCGGCATTATACAAAAATGAGCCTCTATTTTCCCATGCAATACAAGTGTGTACCTGGTTTGGAAATGAAGGCATTGTGAAAATAAGCTTAAATCGTCTGAATTGAATAGGGTTGCATACTCTTTGTGTGTTGAGAATAAAAAAATGATGTTGGTCCTTCTACAAAGGTTAAGAACATGCGAGCATACATCAGGCCTGGATAAAAGAGCCATCTAACAACACAATTTGTTTACATTAAATTACCTGAAGTGCAAATCAAAAGGACAATTACAATGCATAGTTTATCCTTAGTCCACAGCACGCGAACAAATTTCTGTATTTTTATATTCTTTATATCTCGTACAAATTACACTGGAAAAAATTACATTTATACACTTGTCAGTAGCTGTCCAGTCGGTTAAAAAGGTCATCAAAATGCTGATGATGGGAGCAACAATCCCCATCTTTGCCCCGTCTTTTGATAGACTCGGTCTGATACCGAACCTCGACCTAATCTCAACATATACACTAAACTAATAATCATCTCTTCTTCTTCTTCTTCTTCTTCTTCTTCTTCTCCTCCTTCTTTTTCTCCTTCTCCTTCTTCCCCTTCTCCTTCTCCTTCTTATTCTTCTTCTTCTTCTTCTTTTCCTTCTTCTCCTTCTCCTTCTTCTTCTTCTCCTTCTCCTTCTCCTCCTTCTTCTCCTCCTTCTCCTTCTTCTTCTCCTCCTTTTCCTTCTTCCCCTCCTCCTTCTTCTCCTTCTCCCTCTCCTTCTCCTTCTCCTACTCCTTCTCCTTCTCCTCCTTCTTCTTCCTCTTCTTCTTCTTTTCCTTCTTCTCCTTCTCCTTCTTCTCCTTCTAATTCTCCTTCTCCTTCTCCCCCTCTCTTTCTCCTTCTCCTACTCCTTTTCCTTCTCCTCCTCCTTCTTCTTCTTCTTCTTCTCAGACCTCTCATTATTGTTTTGGGGTCGATTCTAAAGAGCCATTCTGTAGCGATGAATGTAATTGGGCGACTTTTACATTTCTAAACGTGTAGAAATAAAGGATGCTTAAAGTGAAAATAACTTGATTAATGGACTCGAACTTAGGGCAAAACATTGTTGCCGTCGTCAATTGCATGAACCAATAGATGATTGATTACATCATCAATGACACTGTATTTCCAGTAAAAAGGTTTCATTTTCAGACAAAGCTCAGAATTGTACTGAAACATAAAATGTTGAGTAAACTTTTGAACATATTCACATGTAACTCACAAGGACACGAATAATATATTGAGACGTTAGTTTGATAATTTCCTTAATGGTTTATGGTTTATTAATGTAATTATAAGGTAAATGGAATTTTTTTATATTATGGAAATCCTTGACCAATAGGATGCGGATGACTATTTCGACATCATGATAATTATACGAATAATGTTTTTATGTTTTTTCTCACTATCAATAAAAAATGCTAATAATTAATTATTACTGACATTAAAGGGATCCGTTACTGTTATTGCAAATTTTTAATTGGCTGGTACGCTTTCTATAAGATAAAGTACAATATCTGAAATTTGTAAAACAAAAATTAGTGTCAGCCAATTTATACTCACTGTGGGTAACATTTCAACATTATTTTACATATTTAATTGGAAATGTGTTACAAGTATACAGTTACAAATATTCAAAGTTAAAAAAAAGACACAGAGCCATTTCACTCCAACATGTTTCATTAGTATCATCAGGGGGTATGACATATAACATTAATGCTAATTGTGAAAGTAAATGTATATCCTATAGGTGAGTGATTCAACACGCGTTATTATAACACATACGTGAAAATGTCTTAAATATCTATAATCATACACATTGACAGTTAATCAGAGTTGGTTCTTCAAAAATTAAGTTGGGGTGATCATCTAATTATGAATTATATTTGAACCTAGTGCAAAGTTAATTATTGATATGTGACGCTTGATTGACGATCCCTTTCTCCGTTTGGTCTCCTGGTGCTGAAGGACTGTCACAATACCACGCTCTAATACATGCGATACGCTTGATGTATAATTTATCTCTTATTTGTTGTTTATCTTGTACTCTCTGAATGCAAATTCCTCGACCCTGGTCACAAACCGAGTCCCATTGACGTCACTGAAGTCGCACGGTATCCATAGCAACATGGCTATCATCACCGCCTTCACCCCAGCGGCTTCCCAGATCGTTTATGCTGCTTTTATTCGACCTAGTGATCTCAATTTTATTCCACAAGGCCAACATTAGCTTTACACGATAGTTACATATGCAGTTTTGTAAGTAATTACGAATGCACACAACGTGCCTTGTGTAGAACCAGTGCCAGGTATACACGTGTGGACTCCTCAACAAGGAAGTTAGACAGTCCGTTTTCACTGCGTATTAAAGCCAGTCATACGAGGACGCTTGCCAGTTCATTCCTCCTGCTGAAACCATATATCAGCTTCTTCGTAATGAGACCCAGGACTTGACGATCGCATGTTACAGTAACATTTCAACTGACTTGGAAATTATCAACCATCTCCAGAGGACATTTTATGTCTTCTTGAATTCAAATGGCTGCTCTCCACATAAAGTTCTGCAAACACACAATTTGTATATTTTCCAAGAATTTAAAATCAAACTCGTATGATAATTAAGTGTCTGTCAATTTGGAATGGTTTTTGTGTTGATACAATATAACTTTTCTCCGTGAGTGACCAGTGCACCGGAAACGAATTTAAGTATTTTTAATTACAAATGACAGCAGGATTGGAACTGTATATATACAAGGAATACACACTGAGTTATTGTTTACTACAGTGAGTCGAATAATACACTAAACTGGCATTACAGTTTGAAAAAGATAACAACTGAATATATTCCATCATGACATATTTTCTCAACTGTATCTTAATAGTTTATTAATGTTTAACACTCACGTGGGTATCCATCGTTATCATGAGGTGAACATCTATCATTGAGGCACCTCTCTCTCTCTCTCTCTCTCTCTCTCTCTCTCTCTCTCTCTCTCTCTCTCTCTCTCTCTCTCTCTCTCTCTCTCTCTCTCTCTCTCTCTCTCTCTCTCTCTCTCTCTCTCTCTCTCTCTCTCGATCATGATGGACCACACCCTTTGATCAACATCATCTGTAAGTGATCAGTTCGGCTATACATGGCACTGATCCTAACACGGAGAAGGAGGTCTGTATTGGAGTTATTACTAATGTCATTGCTAGGAATGTAACACCTCGTAAATCATAATGACAAGCGATTATTTCACAGCTTGTAATATGGTGCTATATACCATTCATTTATCATTCCATAAAGAACGGTCACCACGACTTCCCTCTAATACCACAGGACTCTCGATAAGCTTTACAACGGAGCTTACGTGTAGTCGTGGATAACGTATTGTCGTAACGATATTGTGTGTAGGGTACAGGTACGAACGGTTACAGGAAATAAGCTGTACATGTACAATGGCTGTTGGGTATTCGTAATGGTACAGTAGTAATTCTGCTATTTCTCTGTACAACGATTTAGTTGAAACGTTTACTAAGGTTACTTTGTCACCGGTTACCTATTTGAGATTTACATAAATGTAACGTGAAATTGTTTACCCGTGTTATCTCTACGAGCTGTCCAAACTGTGTAAGTTAACTGTACAGTAAAACTTTATATTATGTTATGGAACATTCCATTGGAAGTTATGAAATGAAAACACAAAGTTATAAGCCTCGTTGTTGCCATGCTGCAGTGTCTTTAATCACCAATAGCACGATGTTTGCACTAGCTTTCCGCAAGGAGATGAACAAACTTTCGGGGTGTACAGGTTTATATCGAAAGGCTATTGTCACTTAAATATGTTCTATCTATATAAGGAAACGTTTCGATATGACCATATTAAACTAGAGAAAGTTTGGCGATGTTTAAATGTCATAATGTATATACATGTTCTAACTATATGAGAACGGTTAGCAATGGCGGACTTGTTCTTAGAAATTAATGAATTTCCTCAAAACTATATAAGTGACGTCACGTTGCTCATAACTATTTCGGAGGAATGCTTGGATCTTCTGAGGTCTTCTTGCAAGCACTCGAGTGACCAACCGGTCAATTTAACGTCGCCAGAAATCGTTGCCAACCATTGATTGTAATTCTGAAAGGACCCGAACTGACAGGCTGTCATTTATCCTGGCTCCAAAAGCAATCATTCGGATTCGCTAATCCTGAAATTGGCCAAACGAAAGCCTTCAGCCAGAGTAGATCTTCCTTGTAAAGAGTGATATGCTGGTCCTCGGTGCTGGTGTAGGACAGCGGCTATGTCTACTCAAGCGACTCTGGAGATATTGCCACGTCAAAGAGTGTTTGGGATACTCTTCGTCTACTAATGGGCACATACAAAAGTCTGAGGCGTGAAAATCGTCAGCAGACGACATTTGGCTTCGAGTTGACTCATTTCCGTTGTAGTCACTCACACATTTTAATCTGGTTTTAAGGCGGTACGTGTGAGCACTTGTTTGATTTTCGAATTAAGGTTTAGGGTCTTTGCAATTAGGGGCGCATTGACCGTAATGTCGTTCTCTTGCACGCCGGAATACTCCTCACGTGGTATGGGCCCTCCGAATACTTGATTATACTTGTTCTCGGGAAGTTTTTGACGAAAAATATATTCTACTCTGCGTCACAATTGCTTAATGTTTTTCGTTCACGGTGGTATGAACACATTCCAAAATAGTTACATTTGCAGCTTAATTAGAGTACTCTTTTATTACAAAACGTGATAATTCAAGGTTCTTGATGTGTTTTGTCAAAGTATTCGCATTGATTTTATCATCACAACTTAGCTATTTATATTAACGTTTATATTTGTTGTAATATTTCTTCAACCTTGATACAAGCTTATTTTTTTTTATATCAATACAATTCCCATTAAAGCTCTAATGGAAATGGTTATTTTCATTTTCAACACCTGCTTTTCAAACTCCTCATAAAATATGACTAAACTAAAACTAAATTAAAATAATTTAAACCTAAAGGAAACTGACAACATATTAATGCATCACAATCGAAATAATAAGATTACTTTCCATGAATTCTCATTTACACTTTTGAAACTGGCAATGAGGGTTCCATGTGAAGTGACGGAGCCAAGATATAGGGTGTTTCCACAACCCATCCACTGTGTATGTTTGCAATGTGGTATACTGCTACACCTGACTGCTGAAGCTTCTCTGGAGTCTGGTTGTGGGCGGACATATTTAAACGTTTCTTATCGTAGCTTTTACGAGTGTTTGTACGTTTTTGTAGCATCAAATTAGCTGCACTAATTGAAAACCCATTCTGCTCCCAATTACACTGCAGTGTTTATCAACACTGTTCTATTTCCTCACGAATCTAACGTTCTTCCCAACTTCTCAATGTACAGAACGTTTGTATTAAAAACTTATAAGGTTAGAAATAAGGGACTGTTAAACGCTTATACAAGATACGAGACTCGGTATTCTTTGTTCATCCAGCGCTATGCTAAATAGTTATGCCACTGAGCTTGCTGTTAGAACATAAGGTGTGTGATAGGTATTTTGACTACTATATCTGAAACTGAATAATCGACTGGTGACAATGGAATATTTCTTATCTTTTAGAACAACTGGTGGCATCAGAAGTGTTTCCTCATACACTACTATACAAAATAAATACACCGTGTTTGACATACTTTCGCAAATACAGCATGTCTCAGTTTACACGGTAATGTATTTTTACACTTTTAATATTGACAATAACTTTTCCTGTCCATTAACTGTGATCATGTGGAATCTGCATTTGAACATTTGAAATATGAATGACCATTGTTTCTGGAATTCAGGAAATAAAGTTGTATTTATAAATTCCTACATCGGCATTAAAACAACCTTTTTGAAGTCGAACAGTTTCATGGACGACAAAATTAACGCTGTTTAAACTTCTTCATTATCGATATAAGTTTCAGCAAATATAATCACATAAATCATTAAATCAACAATTGTGTATGCATGAAATCGAAAATAAATATTTCTTATAAGATAAAGGTAACACTTCCACTTTCAACGTGTGACTTACGAAGATAAAGTCTTGTTTCATTAGATACAAAATATCAAACTGTTATCCTATTACGTAAAAGATAACACGTACTTTGTGGATAACTGAAGTCGCAATCAAGAAGAAGAGATAGAACAGCTACGAAAGCATGGCTTCATAATAACAAACATAGAACTTGAGGCAAAGTGTCCTTCAATTACTGAACGATTGCCTATTAACTGCCGTTTGAAACGAATTAAACCAAGTACACAGTCATTGGCAATAACGTCCTTTGAACGAAGAAGAATCTTATAAAGGATGGTTATAATGAATGCAGATACGTATGGACTCAATAGGCGTCAGGCAGGCTGGCTAACGACCTATTGAAATTACAGATCATTTTAAAGATTTATTCTCCATCTGAGAGCATTGAGTTACGCTAACAAGCTCCTAACAGCAGGCAAAGGGAGTAAATCTTATATACACAGGGTCTTCATGCACACCAAGCTGAGCAACAGATTAAAGATATTTTCGGAAATAATCGTTGCGTCTAGACGAATTGCATATTCTGAACAGCACGTTGTGAACCCTTTGGTGGGTCGAAACTGACAGAAAACCCGAGATTGAAATGTTTGATTTATTTTAACAAATCTCTCAACTCAATTTGCAGTATGTGATTTCTTTGCACGTTTCATTAAGTCATTTTTCTAGAACTACACAACATCTGAGTCTTTGTTTAAGTTTTCTCTCCTTGGCGATGCAAATTTGTAAATCTCATTAATTACTCAAAATGTTTGTTCTTTGCTACCTTTTGTTTAGATAGACTATTTAGACAACTGTTCTTTGAAGAAGGATAACAGATTTCTCACATGGTTGATATCCACTTAAACACACCGAATGCATACTCTGAATACTACATGTATGTTGGTGTAAGGAGCAACCTCGTAACCTGTTCATTGGTAGCTCCCCATGAAACTGTGAATTTAAAGTTTTATCTAATAAGTTCAGTTTTGAAAATATATATATTCAGTTTGAAAAATGTTTTTACTTGAAATAAGTATTTCTCCCAAGGCAAATATCTTTGATTTGTACTTGGAGGTCTAACCTGCATATACTTCGTATAGTCTTTCACCAAGTTAATCCTACAAAGATGTTATTGCTGGGGTAGGTCTTCACCTGGAAGCATCTGTTTCACGCGTCACATCATACATTAACATTGATCCAACCTCACCTCTACACACGTAGGGAACACTCCACACTAAACCATAGCAAAAGGGTTTTAAATACACTCTGAAAACACGGGAGCATTTAGCCAGGAAAAAACAAACGTCCTGAAAATAACATCTTATCTCATTTAATAGCTCTTTTCGTATTTTCGCAACAGAATGGGAAACCAAATAGGCCTTTGGATGAACTAGATTTTGGTCCAAATAAAAAATGTAGGTCAGATATTTTTGCAAATGAGACGTATGTTGAGCGTAGTCAGTTTGCTTACCAAGTCTTGTACTTGAAACGCTACTTCGCTGTCCTAATATAAAGTTTAACTTCCAGGAAAGATATTAGTTGCACTTATTTCTGAAACTAAGGTAAAGAAGACGGTCAAGTTATATAAGAGACGAAATTATTTAATTTGAATCGATTCCCAGCAACATACTTTATAAGTACTGAAGTTTTATTGAAAGTGTAATATGAAAAAAGCCACCAACAGATGGATTAGGAATATCACTTGTTATCAATAATAAACGGACTATCTGATGTAACCACCAATCCCACCAGGGGCTCTGCAACGTTGTCTGCTGTAGAGAACTGTTCTACGTGCAGTAAGGTTTGGGTGCAATGCTACACTGAGATACAGGGCAGTACCACCAGATCACATAGGTTATCACAGTACACCACACACCAAACTGCAGACAAAACATTACAGACCACATAGGTTATCACAGTACACCACACACCAAACTGCAGACATAACATTACAGACCACATAGGTTATCACAGTACACCACACACCAAACTGCAGACATAACATTACAGACCACATAGGTTATCACAGTACACCACACACCAAACTGCAGACATAACATTACAGACCACATAGGTTATCACAGTACACCACACACCATACTGCAGACATAACATTACAGACCACATAGGTTATCACAGTACACCACACACCAAACTGAAGACATAACATTACAGACCACATAGGTTATCACAGTACACCACACACCATACTGCAGACATAACATTACAGATCACATAGGTTATCACAGTACACCACACACCAAACTGCAGACATAACATTACAGACCACATATGTTATCACAGTACACCACACACCAAACTGCAGACATAACATTACAGATCACCTGGGTTATCACAGTACACCACACACAATGCTGCAGACATAACATTACAGATCACCTGGGTTATCACAGTACACCACACACCATACTGCAGACATAACATTACAGATCACATAGGTTATCACAGTACACCACACACCAAACTGCAGACATAACATTACAGACCACATATGTTATCACAGTACACCACACACCAAACTGCAGACATAACATTACAGATCACCTGGGTTATCACAGTACACCACACACAATGCTGCAGACATAACAGTACAGATCACCTGGGTTATCACAGTACACCACACACCATACTGCAGACAAAACATTACAGACCACATAGGTTATCACAGTACACCACACACCATACTGCAGACATAACATTACAGACCACATAGGTTATCACAGTACACCACACACCAAACTGCAGACATAACATTACAGACCACATAGGTTATCACAGTACACCACACACCATACTGCTGACATAACATTACAGATCGCATAGGTTATCACAGTACACCATACCCCATACTGCAGACAAAACATTACAGATCACCTGGGTTAACACAGTACACCACACACCATACTGCAGACAAAACATTACAGACCACATAGGTTATCATAGTACACCACACACCATACTGCAGACATAACATTACAGACCACATAGGTTATCACAGTACACCACACACCATACTGCAGACATAACAGTACAGACCACATAGCTTATCACAGTACACCACACACCATACTGCAGACAAAACATTACAGATCATATAGGCTATCACAGAACACCACACACCATACCGGAGACAAAACAGTACATATCACATAGGCTATCACATTACACCACACACCATACTGCAGAGATAACAGTACAGAACACATAGCTTATCACAGTACACGACACACCATACTGCAGACAAAACATTACAGATCATATAGGCTATCACAGTACACCACACACCATACTGTAGACAAAACAGTACAGAACATATAGGCTATCACTGTACACCACACAACATACTGCAGACAAAACATTACATATCATATAGGCTATCACATTACACCACACACCATACTGCAGAGATAACAGTACAGAACACATAGCTTATCACAGTACACCACACACCATACTGCAGACAAAACATTACAGATCATATAGGCTATCACAGTACACCACACACCATACCGGAGACAAAACAGTACATATCACATAGGCTATCACATTACACCACACACCATACTGCAGAGATAACAGTACAGAACACATAGCTTATCACAGTACACCACACACCATACTGCAGACAAAACATTACAGATCATATAGGCTATCACAGTACACCACACACCATACCGCAGACAAAACATTACAGATCACATAGGTTATCAACATACACCACACCACACCACACACCATACTGCAGACATAACAGTACATATCACATAGGTTATCACAGTACACCACACACCATACTGCAGACAAAACAGTACAGAACATATAGGCTATCACTGTACACCACACACCATACTGCAGACAAAACATTAAATATCATATAGGCTATCACAGTACACCACACACCATACCGCAGACATAACAGTACAGACAACATAGGCTATCAGTACACCACACACCATACTGCAGACAAAACATTACAGACCACATAGGTTATCACAGTACACCACACGCCATACCGCAGACGAAACATTACAGATCACATAGGATATCACAGTACACCACACGCCATACCGCAGACGAAACATTACAGATCACATAGGATATCACAGTACACCACACACCATACTGCAGACATAAGATTACAGACCCCATAGGTTATCACAGTACACCACACACCATACTGCAGACATAACAGTACAGACAACATAGGCTATCAGTACACCACACACCGTACTGCAGACAAAATATTACAGACCACATAGGTTATCACAGTACACCACACACCATACTGCAGACAAAACATTACATATCATATAGGCTATCACAGTACACCACACACCATACCGCAGACAAAACATTACAGATCACATAGGTTATCATAGTACACCACACACCATACTGCAGACATAACAGTACAGACCACATAGGCTATCACAGTACACCACACACCATACTGCAAACATAACATGACAGATCACATAAATTATCACAGTATACCAGACACAATACTGCAGACATAACAGTACAGATCAAATAGGCCATCACAGTACACCACACACCATACTGCATACATAACATTACAGACCACATAGGCCATCACAGTACACCACACACCATACTGCAGACATAACAGTACAGAACACATAGGCCATCACATACACCACACATCATACTGCAGACATAACAGTACAGAACATATAGGCTATCACTGTACACAACACACCATACTGCAGACAACACATTACAGAATACATAGGTTAGCACAGTACACCACACACCATACTGCAGACATAACAGTACAGAACACATAGGCTATCACAGAACACAACACACCATACTGCAGACAAAACATTTCAGACCACATAGGTTAGCACAGTACACCACACACCATACTGCAGACATAACAGTACAGACCACATGGGTTATCACAGTACACCACACACCATACTGCAGACAAAACATTAAAGAACACATAGACTATCACTGTACACAACACACCATACTGCAGACAAAACATTACAGACCACATAGGTTAGCACAGTACACCACACACCATACTGCAGAAATAACATTACATATAATATAGGCTATCACAGTACACCACACACCATATCGCAGACAAAAAATTACAGATCACATAGGTCATCACAGTACACCACACACCATAATGCAGACAAAACATTACAGACCACTTAGGTTATCACAGTACACCACACACCATACTGCAGACATAACAGTACATATCATATAGGCTATCACAGTACACCACACACCATACTGCAGACAAAACATTACAGACCACATAGGTTAACACAGTACACCACACACCATACTGCAGACATAACAGTGCAGAACACATAGGCCATCACAGTACACCACACACCATACTGCAGACATAACATTACAGATCACCTGGGCTATCACATTACACCACACACCATACTGCAGACAAAGCATTACAGACCAAATAGGCTATCACAGTACACTATACACCATACTGCAGACATAACATTACAGATCACATGGGCTATCACAGTACACCACACACCAAACTGCAGACATAACATTACAGATCACCTGGGCTATCACAGTACACCACACATCATACTGCAGACAAAGCATTACAGACCAAATAGGCTATCACAGTACACTATACACCATACTGCAGACATAACATTACAGATCACATAGGTTATCACAGTACACCACACACCATACCGCAGACAAAACGTTACAGACCAAATAGGTTATCACAGTACACCACACACCATACTGCAGACATAACATTACAGACCACTTAGGTTATCATAGTACACCACACACCATACTGCAGACAAAACATGACAGATCACATAGGTTATCATAGTACACCACACACCATACTGCAGACATAACAGTACATATCACATAGGTTATCATAGTACAACAAACACCATGCTGCAGACATAACAGTTCAGACAACATAGGATATCCCAGTACACCATACACTATACTGCAGACATAACATTACAGAACACATAGGATATCACAGTACACCATACACTATACTGCAGACATAACTTTACAGAACACATAGGTTATCACAGCACACCACACACCATACTGCAGACATAACATTACGGTACACATAGGTTATCACAGTACACCACACACCATACTGCAGACAAAACATTACAGACCAAATAGGTTATCACAGTACACCACACACACCATACTGCAGACATAACAGTACATATCACATACATTTGTAGGTTATCATAGTACAACAAACACCATACTGCAGACATAACAGTTCAGACAACATAGGATATCCCAGTACACCATACACTATACTGCAGACATAACATTACAGAACACATAGGATATCACAGTACACCATACACTATACTGCAGACATAACATTACAGAACACATAGGTTATCACAGTACACCACACACCATACTGCAGACAAAACATTACAGATCACATAGGATATCACAATACACCACACACCATACTGCAGACAAAACATTACAGATCACATAGGATATCACAATACACCACACACCATACTGCAGACATAACATTACAGACCACATAGGTTATCACAGTACACCACACACCATACTGCAGACATAACAGTACAGACCACATAGGCTATCAGTACACCACACACCATACTGCAGACAAAACATTACAGACCACATAGGTTATCATAGTACACCACACACCATACTGCAGACATAATATTACATATAATATAGGCTATCACAGTACACCACACACCATACCGCAGACAAAACATTACAGATCACATAGGTCATCACAGTACACCACACACCATACTGCAGACATAACAGTACAGATCACATAGGTTATCACAGAACACCAGACACAATACTGCAGACATAACAGTACAGAACACATAGGCCATCACAGTACACCACACACCATACTGCAGACATAACATATCAGAACACATAGGCTATCACAATACACCACACACCATACTGCAGACATAACATAACATACCACATAGGTTATCACAGTACACCACACACCATACCGCAGACAAAACATTACAGATCACATAGGTTATCATAGTACACCACACACCATACTGCAGACATAACAGTACATATCATATAGGCTATCACAGTACACCACACACCATACTGCAGAGATACCATTACAGATCACCTGGGTTATCACAGTAAACCACACACCATACTGCAGACAAAACATTACAGATCACATAGGTTATCACAGTACACCAGACACAATACTGCAGACATAACAGTACAGAACACATAGGCCATCACAGTACACCACACACCATGCTGCAGACATAACAGTACAGAACACATAGGCTATCACTGTACACAACACACCATACTGCAGACAAAACATTACAGACCACATAGGTTATCACAGTACAGCACACACCATACTGCAGACATAACATTACAGAACACATAGGCTATCACTGTGCACAACACACCATACTGCAGACAAAACATTACAGACCACATAGGTTATCACAGTACAACACACACCATACTGCAGACATAACATTACAGTTCACATAGGTTATCATAGTACACCACACATCATACTGCAGACAAAACATTACATATCACATAGGTTATCACAGTACACCACACACCATACTGCAGACATAACATTACATATAATATAGGCTATCACAGTACACTACACACCATACCGCAGACAAAACATTACAGATCACATAGGTCATCACAGTACACCACACACCATACTGCAGACATAACAGTACATATCATATAGGCTATCACAGTACAACACACACCATACTGCAGACAAAACATTACAGATCACATGGGTTATCACAGTGCACCACACACCATACTGCAGACAAAACATTACAGATCACATAGGTTATCACAGAACACCAGACACAATACTTCAGACATAACAGTACAGAACACATAGGCCATCACAGTACACCACACACCATACTGCAGACATAACATTACAGATAACCTGGGCTATCACAGTACACAACACACCATACTGCAGACAAAACATTACAGTACACACAGGCTATCACAATACACCACACACCATACTGCAGACATAACATAACATACCACATAGGTTATCACAGTACACCACACACCATACCATAGACATAACATTACAGACCACATAGGTTATCACAGTACACCACACACCATACTGCAGACATAACAGTACAGACCACATAGGTTATCACACTACACCACACACCATACTGCAGACATAACATTACAGATCACCTGGGTTATCACAGTACACCACACACCATACTGCAGACAAAACATTACAGATCACATAGGTTATCACAGTACACCACACACCATACTGCAGACATAACATTACAGATCACCTGGGTTATCACAGTACACCACACACCATACTGCAGACAAAACATTACAGATCACATAGGTTATCACAGTACACCAGACACAATACTGCAGATATAACAGTACAGAACACATAGGTTATCACAGTACACCACACACCATGCTGCAGATATAACAGTACAGAACACATAGGCTTTCACTGTACACAACACACCATACTGCAGACAAAACATTACAGAACACATAGGCTATCACTGTATACAACACACCATACTGCAGACAAAACATTACAGACGACATAGGTTAGCACAGTACACCACACACCATACTGCAGACATAACAGTACAGAACACATAGGCTATCACTGTACACAACACAACATACTGCAGACAAAACATTACAGACCACATAGGTTAACACAGTACACCACACACCATACTGCAGACATAACATTACAGTTCACATAGGTTATCATAGTACACCACACATCATACTGCAGACAAAACATTACATATCACATAGGTTATCACAGTACACCACACACCATACTGCAGACATAACATTACAGTTCACATAGGTTATCATAGTAAACCACACACCATGCTGCAGACATAACATTACATATAATATAGGCTATCACAGTACACCACACACCATACCGCAGACAAAACATTACAGATCACATAGGTCATCACAGTACACCACACACCATACTGCAGACAAAACATTACATATAATATAGGCTATCACAGTACACCACACACCATACCGCAGATAAAACATTACAGATCACATAGCTCATCACAGTACACCACACACCATACTGCAGACAAAACATTACAGACCACTTAGGTTATCACAGTACACCACACACCATACTGCAGACATAACAGTACATATCATATAGGCTATCACAGTACAACACACACCATACTGCAGACAAAACATTACAGATCACATGGGTTATCACAGTACACCACACACCATACTGCAGACAAAACATTACAGATCACATAGGTTATCACATAACACCAGACACAATACTGCAGACATAACATAACAGACCTCATAGGTTATCACAGTACATGACACACCATACCATAGACATAACATTACAGACCACATTGGTTATCACAGTACACCACACACCATGCTGCAGACAAAACATTACAGACCACATAGGTTATCACAGTACACCACACACCATACTGCAGACAAAACATAACAGACCACATAGGTAATCACACTACACCACACACCATACTGCAGACATAACATTACAGAGCACCTGGGTTATCACAGTACACCACACACCATTATGCAGACAAAACATTACAGATCACATAGGTTATAATAGTACACCACACACTATACTGCAGACAAAACATTACACATCACTTGGGTTATCACAGTACACCACACACAATACTGCAGACAAAACATTACAGATCACATAGGTTATCGCAGTACACCACACACCATACTGTAGACATAACATTACACATCACCTGGGTTATCACAGTGCACCACACACCATACTGCAGACAAAACATTACAGATCACCTGGGCTATCACAGTACACCATACAACATACTGCAGACAAAACATGACAGGCCACAGATTCTGTCATTCCCTCTGTCTGTCATACTGGTACTGTCTCCTGCCGGTTTCACTCTTATTGGTCTTGTTTATCTATTTCTCTTACTCTCTGGCATTCCCTCTGTGTGTTCGCCTTTCTGTCACCTGTCTGTTTCATTCTCAGTCACCCCCCTCTTCATTCTTATCGATTCACCACCTCTCCCCCCTCTTCATTCTTATCGATTCACCACCTCTCTCTCTCTCTCTCTCTCTCTCTCTCTCTCTCTCTCTCTCTCTCTCTCTCTCTCTCTCTCTCTCTCTCTCTCTCTCTCTCTCTCTCTCTCTCTCTCTCTCTCTCTCTCTCTCTCTCTCTCTCTCTCTCTCTCTCCCTCCCTCCCTCCCTCCCTCCCTCCCTCCCTCCCTCCCTCCCTCCCTCCCTCCCTCCCTCCCTCCCTCCCTCTCTCTCTCTCTCTCTCTCTCTCTCTCTCTCTCTCTCTCTCTCTCTCTCTCTCTCTCTCTCTCTCTCTCTCTCTCTCTCTCTCTCTCTCTCTCTCTCTCTCCTTCATGTTTGTCCGGTTATCTTCTTTTCCATACCAAGAGCCCCAATTGACAAATACATTGCTGTAATGTTCCCTATCTAAGGGACAATGTCCTCTTGATAAGGGTTGTATTAAGGACGTATGACGTATCTGAGAGCGCAAAGCTGAACCGCTCTCAGAACCATTATTCAAATTAGATTAGCTCTGTTATCCTCTGTTAGATGACAAGTCTAATAATATTTCATTGTCTCCAGGGAAAACTATTCCAAATTGGTAGGATGTAATTCACTTTTATCTAAAATTGTTCATTAATGTGCTCAAGGTATTAGTAAGGCTTTATTGATTGGCCGGCTACACTCTATCTCCGGTAAAACGATACTTCGCTTCCATCTGTTCTATTAATACTGAGGAGATAGAGCTAACTTTGTAGCACCTTGATGTGTTTGAAGCTCTCATGTTGTATTTCCGTGTTATGTGTAATTATCTACATACTCTTTGCAAATGAGTCCTTCCCTTTAATACACACAAACCATTGACAGGTGTTTTAGGATTACAATTCTAAAATCCGCGTATATAATCTATAGTAACTTAGGTTGGCTAAAAGATTAATATGCACGATGTGAAGGGTATTCTTAGCATTCTATGGACATGTACGAGCTAAAATGTAATTTTTATTTTGGTCATTTAATACGATAGCATATCATTTCCTTCTTTAAACATGCGTGCTTTTTGTCAACAATTTGTTATAATAAGTTGATAATTACGCTTGTAATTACAACAAATGAAATCGACACCATTGTCGATTTCACACCACCTGTGGTCATGTCCGTCACAAGCTGGTTTTAACACGATAACTTAGGCAAACATTGATGGACTGTGTTCACATCATGTACCAAGTCATCATGACGCGATCCACGACGTCCGTCTCATTATCAAACTCGTACGAATTTCAAGGTCACATAGTGAAGATTTAAGTTTGTTTGAATGAACATGAAGATTTGATGGATTTTTTTCAACATTAAAACTAACGTGTAATGACAGACTTGCCGACATACGCTAGTTGGCTTAATGTTATCTTCGGGGAAAGTTGTGAATGTAAATTAAAGGATTTATTAATTCACACATGTAAACGTGTCTTCAAGCTAACGTAATATTGATGGATTTTGTTTGAAATAAGCATCGGTTGGATGTATTGGAAGGATCTCCTAACAACAATCGAATTGGACACCAGGTAATATTATGGTAAATGAGATTTATTGGGATACTGTATAACCTGGCTATGTATTTTGTATGAAATTTTATATCAGAACATGCATTCAGCATCGGGGATCACAAACTGATTAAAAAACTTGTGATACTTTCCAAGGTATATAGTTATAATGAGCATACCCATACAGCGCCATGTTCCATGTCAGAAAAGGGGATGTTAAAAGCGCCTACACATTATTACCCTGGTGTAAGGACCAACTTCGTTCCTTTTTACCTTCTCAACTTACTGGGAGTGTGCAACCTAGCTGCCAATTAAGGCGCTTTGTAAGGTTATTTCTCACATTGCCTGCACTTCCATACCAGGTACCCATTTTTACCGCTAAGTGCATGAACAGAGGCACACTTTGAATAAAAGTCACTTGCCCAAGGAAACACTACAAGTCTTCACAACTCAAGTCTCTGTGTGGGGCAGGGAATCAACTCTTGAAACTCTCAGTATATTCAGCAATGAAACGGGACCGCGTGCCACCACTAGTTGATGGAATTCACAAAGGTATTGCAGGTTCATAGAAGGGTTTTCTTACATATATCAACATAATTTGGAGAGTTTATAAAACACATTATGTCAAAAAGTATCAAATTGAATTTCTCCATAATTAATTACAAGATCGGTTATGGTCGATATAACAATGTTCAATTAGCGACATGGCAGGGGTTACTGGCACTCGCTGTGCATAATAAAATTATGCTAATAATGTTGTCGAGAAACTCTAAATTACATGTATGTATTTGTTCTCTTTTCCTAGCATTATGGTATTATTTGTTAATCATACAAATATTAATATTAATTCTCATTGCTTCAAGGACTGACAATCATCATGCAAAGGGATCCACCACGAAATGTGTGAAAGAAACGCCTACATTCAGAAACGTGTTGCTCTTATCGCCTTCCTTTGCTCAATCCATCTCTAAATAGCTTCACCAATTATTCTTAACTATTAAATTTTCAAATCACGAAGACCACGGAGGGGACTCAATGCATACTAAACTCCTTAAGATACCGAGACGATAGTTTACACATGAATTCATGAAGACAAATCCACTTTTCTACTTGAGCCATTTATTTGAGCTTCAACAGTCCTGTGTAATTCTAAGAAAGGAAATAATATTATTCCTTGGCCTTTCGCTTGGCGTAATATGTCAATAATCCATATATTCTCAGACGGAGGAAGCGGCTTCTGCTATTAATAGATCCTCATAGAAGTGCTAGCACTATTTTGGTGGGCAAAATCGGGAGAGAGTTGCACTGCTGTTAATCCGGCAGTAATCTAATTTTTCGAATTATTTCAGGCAGGATTGTCAGTGAAACGGAAAATTGATGTAGTAGAACTCTTTCATCTTTGAAACAAACTCGAAGCTTGTACCATCTCAGCAATTTATTAGTATGAGGTGCTTTTGCGATTTCTTAACTCTGCAATCTCCTGTTCATCGCTCGAACAAAATTTCTTTATAAGCATTGATTTTAGCAAGATATAGACAAGATCAGACAGGCCTTACTGAGAGAAAACCCACTTCACTCGCTTTGTTGATTTAACACGTGGATTATCACAAAAAACATAATGACGTCATTTGCTACTAGAAGAAAGGATCATGGCGTTTCCATGGAAACCTTGATTTTAGTTTTGTCGTGATTAAAGACGCTAACCCACGACCACTATCATCGGGTTTGTGACATATTTACAATCAACGTATTTGATTTGAGTTACCTTCTCCTGCAGTTCTATCTTGAGAGATCCTCGAATTCCAATGTCATCATTTAACCAAAATTGAAGAAACCTACACGAGGTGAACAATCTCTTTTACTTTCAGAATTATTTAATACTATGTCGATAATATTCAGTTCGAACGACCGCCTTCTTCAAGGAATTCTAGTTATCACAAATATTCTTTAGGTTAGCGTTTTAATTTAAGTTGTATCGTAACAGTTTTATTCATTCGATGGTTGGTAATGCATAGTATTAGTTAGCGCGTTTGACGTAACATTAAGAGGTGATGTTTCGACTCTCGCATCGGGCGGGAAACCTTTATCTGAGTAAAGAACTCTTCTACGTGGGAGGATTCTAGAGCAATGGTGCAATGAAGACCAGCGCAGTGCTACCCATGTTTTGTTAGGATAAGATAAATATAATTGCAATGGGTTCTTTCCTGCTAACAAACAAGCCGCTGTGACATAAGACAATTTTCTGAAACAGACATTAATGCCAACTCATTTCATTAGAAGGCTTATTTCACTGGATATGTCTCTGTTTTGCCAGCTGGCATATTTTCAATGGAACCAAGATTCCCATTAACAAGACATCGTAATATTGCGATAAAAGCTTTGATTAAAACTGAACCATAACTGTGGTGGGAAAATGCTGCACCGTATGGGTGTCTGTGTTCTAAATGACAAATATTCAAGTATTTCATTATTGCAAATGAAAGCTGAAGGTGTATTGTACTTTTTCATATATATGAAAAATCATAAACGATGGCATTACTGTGAATCAACGTTCTGTGTTTGTGATGCAATAATGTGAGAAAGTGCGTTGTTGTTTAGTTTACTCCTACCCTGCATTAAGAAAGACATATTGCTTTCTCCGCTGGTGATATTCCCGTTAGAGGGCGTTCGAATACATCCCGGCAGGATCTGGTTGTGAATACAAGGCTGCTTAAATACATAGAGAATACTATACCATTTCCCGTATAATACCACATTTATGAAATTATGGATGGTTTGGTGTCAGAAAGATAACATACCAATACCATTCATGAGTTAACAGTATTAGCGATATAAGGCCTAAATTAATTCGAGTGTTTAACAACATCATACCCAGAATAAAGGTGGACAGAACAGCTCAGATTAGGTGTTTACAATATCGTTAATATTGATGAGGTTTGAGACAGTCAACGGTCTTGAGACACCCTCAGGATCTCTTCCATTGATAACAATGTTACACTATGTTTGGTTCACTGTCATCGCAATAAGCTGACTGAAGTGGAATGCATTGCAGTTAACCCACGCTTTGCACGTGCAAGCACCACCACCGGTAACATGTGATGTTATTTCACAATATGTGAAAACCTTGTAGATTAAATCAATAATGTTATCACCACCATGTGTAGCAAGTTATTAAGTTAACATAGTTATAATAAGTGATAGGCGTTCAATGAACGTTCGGTTCATACCAAAGGGTTGTTTCCAATGAAAGTGACCTGAGAATCTGTCTGTAGCAGTGTCAATGATTGCCGCACGTGCAGCCCATGCTTGTGTTGTTTTAAATTTTAGATCGTATTGAAATTAACACCAGCATGCTTTTCTCGGGCAACAGTTCTGCAGTTACGGAATGAAAGATTAAAATGACATTTATTCCGAAGACTCAGATAGAACTTGATTAACAACTTCAAAAGTCATATCCTATTAAAAAAATCAGGTCTCAGTGCTGACTACGCGAAGCTAAAATGAAAATTATACATGTATTATATCCATCCGTGATTGAGATTAGGGGAGTGGTTGAGGTATATATCAGTTGTAAAACATATTAGTTATTAAGTCAAAATCCACTCAATAAAATTGGTTATGTTCACGTATTCAGTGATAAATCAGTTAATATCTTCCACCACATCCTTAAATATATTCACAAGATGGACATGGTAAAACTCCGTCCAACACATCCTCTTTTCACCATCGACAACAATTACACATCTGAAATATTTATGATTTAAGTCCGTAGCTGCAAGCGACGAAGCGGAAGCTGGGAATCTAAGGGAGGTTACTCTTGAACAATAACCTACCGGCTACACCCTGATGGAGAAAAGCAGTCCATATGGATTTGTCTACATCGCCTTATCGGCTTCATTTCCTCGTGTCAAGTCCAATACCTTAGCGAGTGCTCCTCTTATTAGCACATTTCACAGTTTGAAGGGTTTGAGTTGGCCCCAGTTGTTTTGGGCAGCGTGGACCATACACCTTCCTGGCCATTGAATATCGTTATTGATCGCTGAGGCATTTGCACATTTCCTCCTTATC
This sequence comes from Gibbula magus, assembly GCA_936450465.1. NCBI lineage: Eukaryota > Metazoa > Mollusca > Gastropoda > Trochida > Trochidae > Gibbula > Gibbula magus. The sequence continues at coordinate 26,780,542 of OW388296.1, forward strand.
AGCCAGGATTTAGCGCTGGGGGTGATGTTGTCAACTTTTATAGGCTCCAGCGTTTCTGTAAATACCAAATAGCATCACTGGTCGTGGCAAGTTGGGCGTTGCGTTGTACAAATGAGGTAATCAAAGTTGTTGAATGTATGAGTTTTGGTGGTTTGCTTTGATATTGCGTTGAGAAATGATATGTTAGGACGGGTGAATGGTATATTTTCATTACTTTTTATCCCACCGGTATGTAATACCGTGGGATATAGTCATCACCCCGTCCGTCCATCCGTCTGTCCGTCTGTCCGTCCGTCCGTAATCTTTCGTTTTCGGAGAAGAACTCGAAATCCGTTCATGATATTTTTCTGAAACTTTCCATGTGTATTACCCACCAAATGAAGTGGTGCCTTTTATATATTTTCAGATTTCTGAACATTTTTTTTTTCGTCTCCATAGAAACATGAGAGGGATGTTGGTTGTTGTTGATTTTGACTGCTTCTAGAGCAGATGTCTAAAACTCTTAACATACCTGAAACTCAGCATCTGTAATACCCACTTACTGAAGTACGGTAGTAGATACACAAGTATCTGTCAGAGATGTGTTTTACACATTTTGTGGAACCGGTGGGATATGTCATCTTCTGATGACTCTTGTTTGTTAAGTAAATGTCAAGATGTCTGTCATTTTTAAAATGTATTATATACGGTCTTAAGTCTTTGTTATGGTAATTATTTGTATTACTTCGTCCATTACTTTATCATGTTATCCAGAATTTAAAACAAATTATGGATTGGTGTTGGCTCGGGCTTACACGTAAGTCTTTCGGAACAAAAAATACGTTGTTATCAAGAAAATCTTGCTTTTTCTTAGCTTTATCATAACTCAATTCAACACAAAGACGTATTTGTAATAGGTGATTTAATTTTTTTTAAATGTTTCATGTGACATTATGAACATTCCATAAGAATTTGGGTGTCTTCGGTCCTATTTCTGATGTATGGAGCTATTCTATATGTGCTGGTTTAGATGTCATGTATGGAGCTATTCTATATGTGCTGGTTTAGATGTCATGTATGGAGCTATTCTATATGTTATGTGTGGAGCTATTCTATATGTGCTGGTTTAGATGTCATGTGTGGAGCTATTCTATATGTGCTGGTTTAGATGTCATGTATGGAGCTATTCTATATGTGCTGGTTTAGATGTCATGTGTGGAGCTATTCTATATGTGCTGGTTTAGATGTCATGTGTGGAGCTATTCTATATGTGCTGGTTTTGATGTATGGAGCTATTCTATATGTGCTGGTTTAGATGTCATGTATGGAGCTATTCTATATGTGCTGGTTTAGATGTCATGTATGGAGCTATGCTTTATGTGCTGGTTTAGATGTCATGTATGGAGCTATGCTTTATGTGCTGGTTTAGATGTCATGTATGGAGCTATGCTTTATGTGCTGGTTTAGATGTCATGTATGGAGCTATTCTATATGTGCTGGTTTAGATGTCATGTGTGGAGCTATTATATATGTGCTGGTTTAGATGTCATGTATGGAGCTATTCTATATGTGCTGGTTTAGATGTCATGTATGGAGCTATTCTATATGTGCTGGTTTAGATGTCATGTGTGGAGCTATTCTATATGTGCTGGTTTAGATGTCATGTATGGAGCTATTCTATATGTGCTGGTTTAGATGTCATGTATGGAGCTATTCTATATGTGCTGGTTTAGATGTCATGTATGGAGCTATTTTATATGTGCTGGTTTAGATGTCATGTATGGAGCTATTCTATATGTGCTGGTTTAGATGTCATGTATGGAGCTATTCTATATGTGCTGGTTTAGATGTCATGTATGGAGCTATTCTATATGTGCTGGTTTAGATGTCATGTATGGAGCTATTTTATATGTGCTGGTTTAGATGTCATGTATGGAGCTATTCTATATGTGCTGGTTTAGATGTCATGTATGGAGCTATTCTATATGTGCTGGTTTAGATGTCATGTATGGAGCTATTCTATATGTGCTGGTTTAGATGTTATGCAGCTATCCTCCAATCCTTTTCGCATGAATCGAATATACATAGAACACGAAAGAAGACACGGAAATATGAAATCTTAATTAAAATTGTGTTATTCATTTGTATCCCATATGTTTTCAATATTCATATTCAGATAATGACATTTACCTACTCATTACCTACACAAAAACGACGGTTTAAAGTTTTTGAAACATCGAGATCATACCAATAGCAAAGAAAACAACAAATCTTACTGTCTTAGTACTACCGATACAATTTCTCTGTCATTATATAAATACGCTAGTTATAAATCAACGTTATAAACAACAAAATCACTATTCCTACATACAATGTAAATTGTTTAAAGGCTAACCGTTGCAAGCGCTCGATGTTGAATATCGCCAGTGAAATGGGATTTTATGTACGAGTTTATCTACACGCTCGATTGAAGGGCGATGTTACATACACGCATATTGGCAGTGTCATCGTACGGATAAATATCTTGGTTGTATATATTCAACTATTTTAACCTACCTGTATGAAACGAACGGATATAACTATTATGCAGAATTAAATATTTCGCAATTTTAAAAGGGGTATATATCTGTTGTTAAACATAAATATTGAAACATTTATATCATGTTTGTTATGAAGCATTCTAAAACTTTAACATGCTAACTTAGATTAATCAAGGCGTTTTCTTTAACAATTGCAGTCATATTTAAAAACATTTATAAAAATGGATGCAAATAATGGTAAAACCAAATTCAATTTTTTTAATACGGTTAATGTATAATATTGAATCACACAAAACAGGCATGCATTGTGACAACTTTCTTTTAGAAAATTCAAGACTTTTAGGAGTATATGCTATAACACCTTTGTCGAGTGTATCAAATGATAAGTTATTTCGCTTCGATGATAGGATCCCACCACACACGAGATACGTAGTTTCATACAACAGTTAATTAAGACGTTACAGTCTATGTACTTTACTGAAAATATTGAACGTATAACGTGGATTGACATGCTTTTCAAATCCATTTCTCAGCGTATTTATGGCATAAATAGAACTGAAGTTCATCAAATAATCTAGTATTTCTGTTAAGTCCGTTATTTCGCTTCGATAATACGAACCCACTGGACATAAGGTAATTAGTGTTCATGTACTTAAGCACAACGGTCAAGTTGTCAGTGTTCGTTTAGTGCGTATGTGCCCAGAGGATCTGACCAGTCTACTGAAATAACCTTGTCAGGACTGATCATCCGCCTGCTCTGTGAATAAACTCCGACCTTTGATCCCAAATGACCTGTGAGATACCAATAGATACTCCCTGTGGCTAATATGATAACGCATAGAGAGTTCCTCTTGGCTTGACACCGCTATTTCAGGATATGACCGCAATAATGTCTCGATGTCTAACTGGCATTGGCTATGGTTTAAATTACTGGATGGCTGCAAGTTCCCATTTCTTCCTGCTACTAATTTTCTTAAAATAGTTCAACCTTTTCCCGTCTACATCTTCTGGTGTTAAGACAGACAGGCCTCAGAAACCCGTTGAGACAAATCCATAGAGAGACGGACCGGAAGTTCTATCTCCTATTTCTGGTCATTTCACTTAATGCCAACGACGTGATGATACGCACTTCTTTACAGAAATCTTACCGCAAATATGTCGAGGTTGAATAAATATAAAAGCTTTGGTGTGATTGAATAATTGTCTTCTAAATATAGTTTTATTGGTTTTTAGATTTGTCTTGACATTGCGTTACACGGCCCAGCGGCACAGCACAATGCTTGTATTCATTCTTGTGCTTTTGGAGCGAAATGAGCCAATTTTCGGTCACGGAATTGATTTTCCCTTCGGTTCGGTCCATGGGGTCTTTACAAATTATCTTTAAATAGTTGAGGGCACTGGAATGTAGGTAACGAACATTTTCGAAATGCTGTAATTATGATCAGTTTACTGATGTCGTCCTTTCAATAGGGGTCTTATTAAGAACTGTATTTTTAATTCCTTTATTGGAAATATATAATGAGATAACATAATTTCATGAAACTTCACAAATCTACTCTAATATGTAATATAGAACATCATCTGTTATCCGGAACTGTGATGCGTTATTCGAGTCCACAAGATATATCAGTTTTTTTATAACTATTGTTGTGATATCATCAAAAGCATGGTCAATATATTCACTATATGCTAACTCCAATACAGTATAATGCTTACAAACCACAATGTTAATGCTAATTAATAGTGATTGTGAATGTAAAATAAACTTTTAAAACGTTTCATATAATTTCCGATAATTAAAGTTAATTAACCAAAGCTTACTTTGATCTTAGTTGTTAATGCTTTATATAACATTATGCTTTCTGAGATAAGGGGAGTGAGGGGGGGAAAGCGCTTTCGGCTTCAGATCGAGAGGTCCGGACTGCGCTTGTCTGTCATCCAGATCCCTCAATGTGTTAAGTGAAATTTTACAAACGAGTCATTTCAGAAGTTCATATTAGACAAGGGGCTCGTCCACTCTGTCAGCTGTAGATAAGTGTTCTTGGACTGAGTAGAACACAATAGCCTTCAATACAGTCTTAACTCAACTAGACTTTACTGAACAGTGTAGCAGGATTATGAATTTTGCGCTCCATTGCTATTTAATTATTTAGTCTATATGCAATAGTAGAAACTCTTGTACTGTTTATAGACGCGTTCCTTGTGGAGTTCAAATTGACACCCTCAGAGTCAGACACCAACAGCTTAACCTGGGTATTGTGATGGAAGGAGTCCATCCGAGATTCATTCGTTGAACCAATTTACTAATAAAAGAGAACGCGTTCTTTGGATATACAACTTCTTTGGGGCAATAAAGAAGTTGTATATCCATAGAACTCGTCCCCATTCATGTAAACGATTCTAAATGCCTCTGAACTAATTTTCTAATATATGCAATTATCATTCCACAAACAAACACCCATTTCCACCATCAATATTTTCAGAAATCGGTTCACCCTTAAATTGGTTTCCATTAAAAAAAATAATCATAAGTGATTAAAAGCCACAAGCCATTGTTGATGTGTGTGCTGGAATACAGTAGTTTCCTCTCTGAAACATGAAATGATTCCACTTAATAACATTTATACATGGTTACATACATCAATCAAAGAACTAACATTTATAGTTAGGTAATGAATCGACGTATAATGCATTTATTGAAGAGAAAACACTACTTAATATAAGTATAAGTCGGTTTCTGATGTGACCTATAATCCCACTCAATACGCGTGATCGGCAACACGGGAAATCAATATTCAGTTTTATATACAGAATATGTTGAGAATACAATTTTTCCATCAAACGAAACTAAGGTAACTAAGTTACGTGTGCCTTCATTCTCATATACATAACCAAGAACGTACAGCTAGTCCACGAACAGATCCCCATCAATATATGCAATAATCAGCGTAGATTCAACAGATGGTCGATCAGCACTCTACGTGTTGTGGGGATGGAATTGGCCTCGGTCGATATTCCTCAGCGAATCTCAGCCGAGAAGAAATTAGGCAATTACGCCTCTAAATGGATCGTTGAACATATTTGCCCCGAAAAGGTCGTCAGGGCTTAAACCGCCTCAGGAATCAGACCCAGCGCGGTGATGGAGAGGGGAGACGAGCCAGTCAATCATCACAGAGGTTAAGTATGTCCAGTCTCCCATGGACAGTGGTCAGTATCCGTCATAATGGAAAACTCGTTGATCTGAAATTTGAATATTGTGTAGGCATGACATGTAATTATGTTCATAGAAATATAGTTAAATTGATTGGTAAATCTTGGTATAGACGTTTCATATAATGTTCATAATATGTTAATTGCTGAAATATTCCCAAGTGACGTTAAACAATAATTCACTCACTCGTGATATTGCTAGATACATTTCTGTTTTGTTGAAATAAAGTTTTAATGGCAATTACTTCAGGAAAGAAATATTGTTTATAGATTATGTATGTTACTATAGCCGGGAAAGAGCACGTTTTTGTCTATAACATTCACTGGTTTATAACTGTTTAAAGCAATGATTTTACAGGCGCATCATTGAATTTGTCGGATGTAATGTTTCATGATATGCTTTTGTTCATGTCTATTTGAACTAACTCTCAACTAAAAAATTATAAATGTAAATATTCTGAAATTATACTAATGCATTATAAGAAAATTCATAACAATTATTGAATCGTGTACACATATTTCTATGATGTTTTACCATATGTATAATTTAATAATTGAAAAGACCGATATATTGGTCGAAATGAGCTCATCGTATTAATGAAGATTGATCCAGTCAGACCCATCTTATGTTTACTCTTTTCTAAATATAACCTTACTTCACTTAACACTTACTTATATATATATATATATATATATATATATATATATATATATATATATATATATATATATATATATATATATATATATATATATACTCTATGTGTACCTGCATGGCTATCACAAATAAATATACTAATAAAATATACTTTCATGTTGGTATCATAAGCTTTGTTGACATGTGACGATTTATACCATTACACATTCATTGCATGTATATATATATATATACGGTGAGATATATTGGATGACCGTGATATGTATGAAGTAATTGAGAAGATAAGATTTCATATTTGCAGATCCAAGTCTGCAACCTGTTGATGAATGTACCATGAATGAATGAAGCAATTAAGCTTTAGATAAAACAAATCGTAATATGAATACGTGATTTGAGTTTACCTTGAAATATATTGATGTTTTCTTAGACACCTTCTCGCCACATATATTAAAGTCAGACCATGTTGAATGTAACATTAATATAATCCTGATTTTATTGCAAAGTCAACTTTGAAGTTCCATTTTGAAATACATAGTTCTAGCACCAAACAAATGGAGGCTTTTCAGACCATACGTTATCTCAGATCGCAATAAACACTGATCACATTTTCAAAAGGCCCTATTGACTCGAACAAGCCACTGCAAAATACTACACCAGGTTCTGCTATATTGACCATCAATAACTTAGTTTTATCTCACAAATATAAGACTTTTGTTATTGATGTATATATGTGTCTCATTTTGTCTCTATGTTCCACATTCTGTCGGATTGACATGGAAACCTTGAAATGGATCACATTGACTCCCGCAAGCAACGTCAATACTGATGCCAGACGTTGTTGAATGCGCCATTAATAAAAGCCAGACTTTAACAGATTCATCTCGTCAGTATTACCCGGAATCACCCCTCGTTCCCCACATCAAAGAAATCCAAGTACTCTAGATTGACTTTACGCCGTTGCATTTATTGCTGACGGTTCACTATTGGCTTTTCTCATTCATTTTACTATCTCCTCCGGTAGTAAATTGTGGACCGTTTCGGCGCTTGGCAAATGTGCTAGATTTGTACATTTCCTTCAAACCATCATCAACAAGGCAAAGTATAAGGAATGTCCTGCTTTATGTATTGCTCACGCTGCAGACAGCGTATACAGAGAGTAAAGTACTCTAGTAAGGTGATACACGTCAGATATATAGCGAACATACAATCTTGATAAACATACAAACATACATAAACAAAACCAATAACATGATATACTAAAATCTAAAATATAAAACCATCGTAGAATGATTTGAAACAAATAAGTGTAATTTCATGAAATATGATATTTGCAAAAACTAGAATTCTTTTATTTGAAATGAAATGAAATTTGAAACTGATTATACACAAAACCTATAGTAACCTATAACTTCAAATCCGTGTATTTCCAGTTCATGAATCTCAAATTTAAGAAGACACTCATAAAAGTATAATTGAAATAATATTTAAATAATATAAACCGGCTTCCGGTTTTTATCTTGCTAAAGAGAATATCATAAACATGAGTATGGTTTTGTGATTTAATGTTATGAGTAAGATGTCTTATGGAGTCTGAATTTGTGAATATATCTTACGAGTGTTGTTGTAGCCGTAATGTTTGGTGATGGCATCATCGTCGTTTGAATGCCGCATTGCGTCGAAGACTTCTGCCTACAGAAAGGTTGGATTTGCTTACCGTGCTTGTTAACATGATGTGAAAATAACATTTAAATGTAACCATCTTACCACTGTACTATACTATTAGGTTTATCGCTTTCAAGAAGGTACAATGCTGTCATTTATTGCTGCAAAAATACCTTTTAAATTTAGGTTCTGTCGCCATATTGGATTTTTTGTATTATGTGAAATGAAAACATGCAATATTGTACCATATTTTACAACTTTTGGATAATGTAAGGCATACACTGATAGAGTATTCACAAAGTAACTAATAATATGTCATAAAAATAATAAGCAATTTGCTGTTATGCTGTAGCTAAGTTTTCCCCACTCGCAGCGCCGATGAATGGCTTCAGTTCTCATTGTTTGTATTTTTCAACAAATGTGCTTTTGTTTATTAAATTGTGAAATATAAAGTCATCAAAATATTGCCTTCATTTGTATCTGTCAATTTGGCTGTGTTTTAATCATGTATTAATAGTATATATGTGCAAACAGTTATATCCTCTCGAATTTCGTTTCCACAAAAAATACCCCCATAGAACCCTCCTTTTAATAAGTAAATTAAAGTTTATATGGTTTGATATAGAGGAAGAAAGGAATTCCTTAAGGAATTCCTGAAACCATTTGTCCAGTTTTCATCTTGTGTTATTCTTGAATTCCATTATTTAATAACTGCAAATCATTTTTCCTTAAGAAGGATTTGTAAATTTACTTCTATGAATAACATCAATTACATCTACATATGCACACAGACGAAAGCTGCTTCTACTTGTCCCCAAATGATATATGTGAAAATAAGAAGATAAGTAACCTCACAATATTTCGTGAAGAAAGTACAGAAAGGCTATCCATACCATCAGTTCATTTCTGTAACACGTCATGATTAGTGAAAGCTTAACGCTGACACATTGTCGCATTATGTCTTATATTCAAGGATTTGTTTGCTTTAAGAGACTGCACGTTTTGGTTTCATTGCATCGGCTGTATATTTCCCTTTTACTAATGTCTTGTAATTCTGGTATGTGGGAATGTTCTGTTTTCTCCCCGATAACAGTTCTCAAACTCGGTGTTTTGTATCTAAACATCAATTACACACATCACTACGTTTGTACAGTGATACTATTCACTGTGATTTGCAAATCAATAACATCATCCAAAGGTGAGTTGAGCCACATTTAAAGATAGAGGTCATATTAAAAGCTACAGGGAACAATAGTAAGGTGATAATACAGATGATTTTACAACTGTAAGGCAAAATCAATTGGGTAGAGTGTAATTAATCTGTCAATCATGACACGAATTGTAACCATGATAGTAAGAGACTGTTATCGTTAAAAATAAATGGTATTTAAAACTGACTATTATTTCGATTATAATAAACCAAAAACGATTATTAAATTCAATCGTTACATTATAGAAAATGTTTGAAACCAGATAGTTCTCCTGTACTCTTTGTAATCTCTCATCAGGTGATGACCGGACGTTCTTAACCAACCGAGCTGCATCCTCGGGATACGAGGATCTGAACACAAACTCTGAATATTATTCTCCAGATCAGCTATTGTTTAAATTCAACTGCATTATCTCAGTAAACTTTACTATCAAGTCGCGATGTTGATCTATTGATTTAACGTTAACAGCAAAACTATGTACTACATTTTATTGAAAATGATATTACTTCAATCACATGTAAACGTTCTAGTAAAATATTAGAGAAATTGTAATTTGAAAACCATTTATACCCTGTCAAAATATTTTGTCTACATGAATCTTTTTTCAAAATTTCTCATAAAGATGTATGCATTATACAACAAGATACTAGAAGAATAAAATTCCCCAAATAATCTGATCATTCTGAAATCTGAATACCAATGATAGTGACCATTTGATAAAAGATAATAAATTTAAGAATTGGTACATAATTTTTATCAGAGATAAGGTTAGGAAATAAACTTTGTCATAAAATGTACTCATAACATAAACAGCTTACATATTTTATATCTAATATGATAGAAACATAAACGTACAATGTACAATTGCCAATATCAAATGACAATCGTTTCACTTTCAAGTGATATCCTCTTCTGGTATATGATTAATGAAAGTTGGACAGTGATCTATATATACATTTGAGGGGCAAAAGTTAGACAACATTAACTACACTAACGGGCAAAAGACAGTATATCACTCAGTTGCATGTACAATTTCCAAAGACAAATATCTCAAGTTTTTTCGACGTCGTATTCAAAAACTGACTTATTTGGGAAATTAGTCCAAAACCTTAAATCAGTCAAAGAATACCTCTAAGCGATTTTTAAAGTTATCAAAATTTGAAAATGAAATTTTGAAATTCCCCAAAATTAATTTTCATTAAAAAAAATCAATAAATGTGCCTCGTCCTGCACACATTTACAACATTTTGAACATGGTAGGGGTCATGTTGGTGTAACTTTAATTTCTTACCCCTGTCTTCTTTTACTATATGATATTTCATCTAAACAATAAATAGTCACCAGTTAAGTCATTCAAACTACTGCCGAAAGGTGTTATTGTATCGTGCCAAAATCAAATGCATCTCATTTCCTTAACATATTGAATTAATCGAAAAAAGGTGAGTGTTATACTTTCTTTTGCCCGTCGGTTTATTTTAACAACCTAAATAGTGTTCGAAATATTAGTGCATGAATACATATGGGCTGGGCTTTCAATAAAAATAATACCGAAGGTATATAAGTTGAAATTCCATAATAATGTATTAACATTTTCAACGTCGACCCTTCCGAAATAGTTGGTAAAATATTGGACTTGTAAGCTCTGTTATCATCTTTATAAATAGGATTTAATCATGTTGTAGATAACACGCTGCTATTACGATACAAATAATGACGTCATTGACAAGAAGTGAGTGTCAAAGGGAAAAAAGTTTTACTTCTGTGAAATCGTAAAACAAAGCAATTTTATAGACGTCAAATAGTTCAGCAACTTAAAGGGGCAGTAGCACGTTTTTTCGCTCAAATAAGTCGATGAAATGTATTTGAAAAATAATGTCACCAATGATAAAACATCCTTATTACTTCAGAAAATCAAGTTCAGTTCAATCATGGTTCAGTAAAGCCATGGGAATCTTTTTTGTCATACAGAATAATAATATGTTCACAATAAAATGTCCGCCATGCAATTTTTGCTTTATACGCAACACCGTTATCACCACTACGGATAATTTGTTTGTGTAATAAGATGTTTTACCCTGTAAAGCAAATTATATGACATAAACTACAATTATAAATGGGAAATTTGAAAAAATTAAATTGGCAAAAAATGTGCTACTGCCCCTTTAAGGAGCATACCGGTAACTAGAGTACGAATATCTCGTGTAATTTTAATATTCGACTTTCCATTATTTCATCTTTTGACAGATCCGACACTTCAGTTACAATACTCTGCTTCAATTCTTGGTCTTCTATGAGTGTTGTTTTTTTGTAAATGGGCCCTTTGAAATGACAGCAAATCATTTTGACAACGTTAGGGCACTTGATATTCATATAACAATGACGTTCTGTAAGACTTTTTGTATCGATACTACCATTCGTGTCTTGTTTTAAGACAGCATGAAACTTTTTTGGTTGCTTTGTCATTTCAATACTAAGTACATATCGAAAGTTGTTTTAGTACACACATTGTGAACGTAAAACTAATGACATACTAATCTAGTACGTCATACGTGTGTCGTATCACGTTGACCTGTGTCGTAACAAAATGACCCCAAATTCAAAATATTTGATATGATAACCAATGACTTCTCAGTTAGGATCAAGTTGAAATGGAGCTACTATTGAATCAAAACAAACACATAGCATTTTAATTTCACAGCTTTATATGCTAGATTTATACATCGGTTTGTCAATGCTTTAGGAAGTACTACATTTGACCAGTATACAACATGAATATCGTGAATAGCTGTAACTATCGGCGAAAGCTCTATACTATACTTACAGTTTACGGTGCAAATGTTGTATGAAAATCCGGGTACATCTCACATTCAATATTGGTGTCAAAGGGTTCCCAATGAGGCGAATGTCAAATGCAGACATCATGCACCCATCACCAAGATCGTACAATAATATTGAACAGATTGCAGTATATAGATAACCAATTCTAGCCAAACACAATTATTAAAGGAATTTGAATGTTTACACTGAACAAAATACCACGCACAAATACAGTTCATTTTCATAAACCTTTGTGGCCAGTTTTACAGTCCACTTTTGATTTATTCAACTGAATATAACGAACTACATTATTGTTCGTAGGTATAAGTAACAGAAGGTGAAATGCGTTCGGACCAGTTTACTTCAATTTTAACATTAAACGGTCTGACGAATCCGCGTAACAAAAATGTGTGTAATGATTATAAATAAAATACCACACTCGTTCTCATAAGATACAAATCATAAAAAAAACTCGTGACCTTCCAAATCAGCGCAAGAACACTCGTTTTGTATCATTCGTATGTAATAAGACCGAGTAAAAGAACACTATAAAATCTTCTTTTGGCACATGCCCCAAATAAATTTCACCATGTTAAAAACAATCTTGATGTATTGGCAGATTATGATCCACAGGATATAATATGAGTTCGATTTAAACATCATGGGATGATATGTTATGGGGAGTCATTGCACAGTTATTGATCAAAATGACGTTAGTATTTACATGAAATCCAGATATTTAGGAAGATCAATAGAACATTAATATAGAGGAAGATTCAGAAATTTTACACCAAACCTCATGCAAGAAAAACTTGGCAATTACCGCTTCGAAATTGATCTGTGAGCATGTTTGCCCTTCATGGATCAGACCAATTTATAACTGCCTAGAAATCAGCTGGGCTTGATGTTAGGTGCTGGTCAGTCAGTTGGTCGTGGTGTCCAGCGCAGCCTGGACAAAGGTCAAACCTAGTTCGATATCGGATTCTTCAGCTTACTTTATTAAACGAATTTGGATGTCGAGTTTCAAAGATGTCTAGAGAAACGGTCCATATAGTTTCAAGTAACTAATGACATAATAAGCCGACCTAGCTACATATTCGTCACTGTATGTGATTTTAATAAAATTTCACTAATCTCTCATCGAGAGACCGGTTAGGTCCAATGTTTCCACCAAAGGTTGCATAGTGTTCCGAGATGATAGAACACTTTATTATTTGCCCGTGAAAGAAACTTGCATATATTATATATTGCAATATTAAAATTGTGCAAAATCGCTCCAAGTGTAACGTGACAGTAGTGCAGTTGTGACGTTATAATGGTCTTACCGCCATTACAATGGAACTTGACTCTCAGACATCCAAGTTTCTGCACACTGTAGGCAATTTCGCTTGATTAACTTGGTCAAGTAATAAACAGAATACTTCCTTCAATATAACATAATTGTTGGTAAATAAGTGAATGGTTTAGTATTATACTCGTTTTTGACAGTTTAATAACCAATTCCTCACTCGTTTAATAAAAATGATATTAAATTGAAGGTCGTTTAGTATCCTCTATATATTACAATAAAAATACAACCTATCCAGTTAAAATTTTACGTCCAAGTTTGGTTTACATAATGCAAAAAAGGAATGTTTGGCGTCGTCATTATTCCTCTACAATGATACATGAGGCCATATAATTAGAAGTGACGTTATACCATTGTTCCTGTGATGTCATCCCTCTGTGATATGTTTATATTGATATCTTGATGAGAAAAGTTTTCTTAGATTGAGAAAACTCTCATCGCTTATGTGTAATACATGATCGTGAAAAGAAACGCTACGGTATGTTGATTCAATGTTAAGATGAACTTCTGTAGTATGGAAATCTTTCGAATCTGATTAAAGTTCATTGATGCCAGTCCAATGCAAAACCCCCATTTACAAAATACATTGCGTCAGTTGTACTGATACATATCTGAAGAGCAAATTTCTGACAATATTCACATTGAGTGCTTTGCTTTGCAAGTGGCAAACAAACTCGGCAAACATCCTTAAAAATATTTATAGATTACCGTGGAGGAGGCCATAATCCTATTAGATATTCAGAACAAGTAATAACTATGTTTTATACTAATATATAACTCACATTATTTATGGTCTAAGAACATCTAAATAACACATATTTCTAAAAATCAACACATACCTTGTGCTAATCTATCAGTCGTCGGATGTCATAAAGCTGACACTAAGAGCGCTTTTAAAGCAGACACGTGTTCCATATGCAGTCCTATTATAACCCTGCAGCTAGACAGAAGGACTTGCAGGAAACAAACGTGTATATATTATATACACTACGTGAATATTCATTTGATGGTGTCTGATAGCATGTGACATGGTTCCCTTTGGTCAGGTGTTCTCATTTTTCGACGGGGCGGGATAGCGCAGTGGTTAGCGCGTTCGGCTTCGGATCAAGAGGTCCGGGGTTCGAATCCAGCTAGGGGCACGGCAACTTTGTCTGCAGTAGAGAACTGTTCTACACGCAGTAATGTTTGGGTGCAATGTTAAACTGAATTTCAGCGTAGTACCACCCATGGTTCGCTAGTTCCAGCCGATGCTCGCAGGTTTCACCCCAATGCATAGCCACATGGCGTCGTGGGCTTTCTTACTGTCATAATACTAGCAGTCGCGATATTAGTGAAATACTCTTGAAAGCGGCGTTAAACCCCAACTCACCTCACCTCACCTCTCATTTTTCGACTTTTTTCACCCACTGGTTACAGATAATTGTTAAAATAACAAATGAAACATTTTGTATCAAAGGTATCTCCAATAAACACTGGCATCATTGATAATTTCAACACGTGAATGTCGAAAAATGTCTTTCTAAAGAGGTTTCACCTTCGGATAAGTTAGTTGACATTTATAGGATATCTAACGAGTTTCCCCTTTCATATGAAGTTTATATCCTGAGTGAAATAATTTTGCTTTGTCTCGAGCCTTGGCGAGAGACAAACCACAATTATTTCACTCGGGACATAAGCTTCATATGAAAGGGGAACGAGTTAGGTATCCTATTTATTATCAACTTGTATATCATACGATTTATTGCGGTTTAAAATATATTTGTGTTGTCCCTATAAAGGAACGGAACTGCTGATTAATATCAACCCTGTCACAACATCTAAGTTCATAATATTGAGACGTTAAATAGTCACGCTTTTAAAAGCAAACCTTTCTATAATTCGTGCTGGTCGATCAGTATGGCGAAACCAGTGGCACTTGTCATGCTGAAGGAAGCGTACGAAATATAACATGAGATGAGATGAGAGTTATCCGTCCTTTGAATGACGTCATGTCATGGCGGCCGCCATTTGCATGTTTTTCGTCGTCGGAGTGTGTAAACAAGCTAAAACAACCTCATTAAATGTAAGTTTTAGATGAACATCGCCGTTAAAATGGCTTTCCTTTAGGTTAATTTGCCTTGTGAATATACATTCACTGTGCACCGTTAGGAACACGTTATTTTCACCGAGATACTGAGCGTTTGGTGCAATGTCATTCCCAACGGTAAGATTGAGAGCAAAAACTATTGCTGCATTCTAAACTGTGTGCTTATTAGCTCTGCTCTAGTCATGATGTATTTGTTAATTATTCATTAAAATCAATATTTGCGGTGAGTACGAGTTCATGAATTAACTGAACAATGAGATAATATATTAATCATAAGTGTTGTCGTAAAATACTTGTAATTTCATGAATGAATTCACGTTCGTTTTATGAATGAATAAAGTAGTCCAGGCAGTGTCAAAGTTCATCGTTAGCCAATCAAATTACTTGAAGGTGTTATTGAAATATTGTTATGAAACCCCTTTACGAAGTGCCACTAGGGTAATAAATTGGTGATATTGTATGAGGACGCATATAAACGCTCAAATCTCATGGTATAATCGTTACGTCATTCGAAATGAATTTCACTCCCACCCATATACTTAATTTGCAGAAGAATTCTTGCAAATCCTGCGTGATTTTTATCATCTCAATTACGAGGAGTTTGGTCTGTATCATCAAAAAGGCAGGAAGCTTCTTCTCTGCTTCACAGATTTTGACATGCTGATAGCCAATGAAATGAGGTTGTAAAAGTCACATTGCCACATAATGGTTTTGATCATTCCCTACAGGTAGTAGCGCTTCAAAATAGCAACATGAGTTTGAAAAGCAAGAAAAAAGTTTCAGTAACACTGCTTTAAGATTACAACGGTTCCAAATACAATGTTAAAGTTGGTCTTGAACTACACGTATATTTCAATTTCAATTCGTTTATTTCAGTAATAGGCCTTAGGCCCAGGTACGAAAACACATTGTATACAAAACAGACAAACATCAGAGAGAAGAATAAATAAAGTTTACATTGTGAGTTAATGTGATAGCAAAACCTTAGAGCGTAGAACAATTGCATCTCGTATGATTCATGAATAGGATAAAATAATTTCTAAATTTTGACGTTGTAAAACATTGTGCAGGTAATATATATCAACATGATCAGGTAAATGTGAGATATATACACGTATATTGAATAACAGGCATCTACTGTTCTCCGCAAATTACAGCAAATGGCTGTGAGTGTTGTAAACGTGATTCGGTATGATGTAATTCTTCTTACTCAATGTAGAAGTGGTATGATTTACCATCTGAATAATATTTTTGATAGGGAATTGGACTACTTGTCGAAAAAGAGGGAATATGTCAATGGTAAGACGGCAATCATGTACGTTTTTAACATTCACTTATTGTTAGTACAGCATAAATGTACTGCAATAAAGTAATTTTATATCATGTTGTAATAATAATAGTGGTAAACGTTGTCTTAGTGTGACGCGAAAATAAGTATTTCATATATTGGCAACATGTCTCATTATCTTTCAGAATGCATTCTGTTAAGGTTCTATCACATCTGATATATTTGAGAAAATAACGATTACCCGAAACTAAGATACACATTTATATCTGTTTATCTGCTGTTTGAGAAATGATTGAAATTATGAGTGTTCTCAAAGTCATTAATGCATATCAATAAAATAAAATCCAAATAATACTTACCGGTATGTTCATGTACATGTACATTTACACATGTATTCGGATTTCGAAAATATCCTTATAACAACATAATAGATTACAAATGATTGATAGTTTATTACATAAGATAAACTGAGATATTGCCAATAATAATAATAATGTATTATGTGGTGGTAAATTTGGGAAGATTAATGATAATAGTGCTACCAGAGCTCGTGATCTAAATAGAAATGGAAATAGATAGATCCTAACCAGTGTGATTGCAGAAATATCAAAGGTTCTTTTTAACCACACACATACGTCAATAGACATTTCATATGGTGGCGGTTTCACATTTCTTTATTAATAGAAACACTTTTAGATATCAACAGTCTGTATTAAACATTCTTATTCAGAATAAAGTATCTTCCTTGTCAAATATTAATTTTGTTCTACATAGTTATAGACATTACGTGAACAAGGTGTTGAGTTATCGAAGTACCTTTTTAAGAAGACGATTCATACCATGAGACGAGTGAGACAACTTACATGTATATAACTATCAGCTTTTAGATTTATGGAATGTATGCAATACTATTTCAAGAAGGGAAATACAGTATGTATTTCCCCTGACATGTTTTACTCTCAGAAATGTCTTGATTTTATATTTTTTAAATTATTAATTTAAATCTACCGCCACTTATTAGCATAATACCACTATTAAGTCTCAAACAATAAACTCATACATTACGACTATACACGAAAAGTTGCTAAAACATCGCATTTCTAGAATCTACCTACTTTTTGTCAAATTTCGAAATATCACCAGCATGACATAAGCATCACAAGCACGTGTGAATATGCAGTTTCAGTAATTATTATACAACTGGTATAATATGATTTAACTGTCTCATCTCAGCTCAATTTACAAAGCATCTGTGTTCTCTATAGCCCTGTTTATACGGCGAGCGTTTGCAAATGAGTAAAGCATTACACATACGCAAAATTGCTCAAATTAGCAAACTTCGCCGTATGGACGCAATTGCACATATTTATATTTTACTACCGTAAGCAAATTTGCACCTACTACCGTGAGTAAATATGGTATTTTCACTTTTCTAGTAAAAGTTCGTCGTTTACAGACAAAGTGACTTCATACAGGTTGAGAAAATATATTAGAGAACTTTAGAAACTCTTAGAACTGTTTTTCAAATTCTCTTTATTGGATAATCTCCTTCTTGCACGCGACAACCTTCAGAATCTATCTGACTATCCGATTTTCATTATATAATTAGGCTGATATAGTCAAAACAATGTTGACAAATATAAATTAATGTCATTTATTTAGTTGACATCTAATAAATATAAATTGGCAAGTTTTAGGAATTCTCTATTCAGATATTAAAAGAGTTGGAAGCCCATTTGCTTAGGCAGAAATTAAACGCATATGAAC
Organism: Gibbula magus; assembly: GCA_936450465.1. NCBI lineage: Eukaryota > Metazoa > Mollusca > Gastropoda > Trochida > Trochidae > Gibbula > Gibbula magus. The sequence continues at coordinate 26,799,108 of OW388296.1, forward strand.
GCAAAGTAAATTTACTTTTACTCACGTGTGTATATTACTACCATAAGCAATATTGCATATGTGCAAAGTTCGCCGTATAAACAGGGCTTTTGATAACCAAATATTGCCACCATGATGTAAGCACACGTGCTAGGCAGTAGAAGACAGATGCGTACAAGGTACTCACTGAATGTTGCTGCAAGGATTACATGCACAGTTCCTAAGCGCAGTGTTATATTTGACATGTGCGAGCCAACACACTCTGCTATTTATGTCTGTTGTGTAATTTGATCTATTTCTGATCACCTGAGAAATAGGTGGTGAGTTGTGTGGTAGAAACTTAACTTCATGAGTATGGTTTATGTACGCTTTAAGTAAAAACTTATGACTTTGAAACATTTTTAAAGACGATCTTATGATGTAAACAATTTCTGAAAGTGAGCGAGAAATTATTCGTTTTAATTAATATAAGAGCGCGAATACTTATCAGGCATGCACATTGATATATCTAGAAATATTGCAGTGGTATTTGTTATATTCGTAAACTCCACTTTAGTCTTTGTTGAGTGAAACTATACACTGTCTGTTATATATAAACTGTCATTAAAATGTGTCTTTGTTAAACATTAACGTTAACGTAAACGTGAGCATTTTCATGATTTACTTTTATCATAGGTATATTGATTTCAAAACATTTAGATAATGATATCTGTTTTATATACTATACAAAATATTCAGTTAATTTGTTCTTTAATTAGTTTGGTGACCAATGTAAGGTATTTTAATTTACTCTGTGAGAACATCAAATACATGTGACTAAATACGTGGAAGAAGACAGATGTCCGTCAACTAATAAACATAAAACTGCATTCGAAACAGAAATGATCTATAAAAATATCATTACCAAATGTCATATTAAAATAGTCATATTATATGCATATTTTAATACACCTACGATGTCAAGATAGTCCTCATCCCAAGTTGGAATGATAGACATGTACCATGTGGATACTCTAAGTGAAAATCATACCCAGATCCTATCAAGTTGTCCCTCGAATATTCATGAATGTTATTTCCTCCTACGTTGTATCCAGTCGCCTTAAACCAGTTTCATAATAGGATACACGAATGTTTTACCCTTGGTGACTGCACTGTGATGACCCACGGCGACATAGGTTATGGAGATTTGTCTAAGTGGAATTGTCATGATTTGGTACTCGAAGTTATCTTTTATTCAGCTTACACTGTATTGAGAAAAAAGAGGTACTTTCACGGGGAATTAAGATGAATATTGCTCAGTTAATTACGGTAAACATTGCAGTTCAGCCAAATTATTACAGACACAACTGTTTATGTCATAGCATACATGCAAATGTTTTACCCATTGTGACTTTACTGTGACAATCGAAGGCATCATTGTCAATGTGAATAGTATATTTTTTATTGAGTTAACACTGTATTAAAAAATAGAGAGGTATTTACACAATATGCTCAGTTAATTGAGATAACCATTGCAGTTCATTCAACTTATTATAGTACTTGTCTTGATAGTTCGTATCTATAATTATAGTTTAGTTATAGTTAGTGCAACTATTTATGACCTGTGACATTACGTCATAAAAATCAGACAGGTTGCTATCTTCACAGCAGGAAGGTAATCTTTTGGCAGGAGAAATGTCAATCAGATGTTGTACCTGGAATGCGGAAAGGTAATTATTAATGAGGTTGTTGAATATCATCTGATTAAATATTTCATCAGATGAGCGAGCAATGCCCACTGTGTGACTTATAAGCAGTAATGTTCTAGATAATAAACTTGATTAAGAGAAGCATAAGTAAATAAGCTTATAGGGTAAGCTATACTAACAAGGTATATGGGGCAACACAAAATGTGGAAGCTGGCATTCAAAAATGTTTCATATGTGTTGGTGACGTTACAGGGTCTCTCAGAACAGTTGGTGAAGTGTGCCAAAACCCTTTAAATGGTAACGTATCAGAGCGCGGCAACAACAATAGTGTACTCTGGGTATCACAGCTTTAGATACATGGTTACCGTTAGGTAACTGCGTCACATGGAAACAGTTAGGGGTCCTCTCAGAACAAAGTCAATGAACCTTGCTGAAACCTTTTGATTACTATTGGAAGGATGTCAACAGTCGTTAGAATGCAATGAAAGCAGAAAATGAGTATCATAATTAGCACACGCACTCTCATGCCCAGATGCAAGTCATTAATAAAGTGCTGAAAGATGTTTTTTCGTTTCCTTTACAGAAGGTGAAGGTGTTTCTGGTATGTAACCAATGTGAAAACAGAACAACAATTCTTATCTACCGAATACCATTCCAAAACATGTAAACACAACATGTACATTATTTGCTCTGGATTGTTTACTCCAGAAGTAAAGTGACTAATTAAATCAATTAAATCAAGAAACAGGATATCATGGTTAGATTTCAATTTGCATCATTCGTTTAAGATTATCAATGCTCCTGTTTGATGAACACTAACTCGTTTCTCACTAGATTGTCACAGGAATTGTTTCGTAGTCAAGATGTTTTCACCTCAATGAAACACTAACATAACACCAGACATAAATTGAACCACAATTTTCATATAATCTTCAAATCTCCGTCTTCGGTATAAATATCTATAGCGAGACATCGTCATTGTGAATCTAATGGAGTAATCCGTATATATTTCATTTTCGGCTCGCTATGTTGTGACCTTGCTGCAAAAAAAAGCAGATTATGTCACTCATTTTAACCATAAACCTACTCTTTGGGAACACGTTTGTTTGTGCTGTGCTTGTAAACAATGAGTTCTTTCTTCTAGGGTCTATCATGACTCATGACTGAATGTTGGTACTGTTTCGAAACGTTGTAGGGAAAGGGGCCATAGGATGAAGAGGTTTGTGTTTATCATACGTAACTATTTTTTAAAAGCTACATGTAATAACAAGTGACAGTGGCATGTGCAGCAGAATATTAATCACTCGTCAGAGGGTTACTAAAGCATTTTCTGAGAGTATCAAGTAATAGTGGCAGGATTAACTGTGATTTTTCGTTCTTGAAAGGTGATGTCATTTATTTGTAATAGTCTATGAGCAAACGTTGATCATCTAAGTTTGCGAGGTATGTTGTATAGTTAATAGTTTCTTTCTTATTTGTATTAGAAAGTTCCTTGGTTTAATATTCTGAGTTATTAATTTATGATTTCAGTTATTTTCAGTTCTTGTCAAAATCTAAGAATTATTTATTGGGGCTGCAAAGGACACCAACAAATAAACAACTATTTATGTGCATGTTAATCATATCCAGTTTTACATTTAAAACGTCCTTTATTTGTAGAGTTTGATACAACAACGTATATTCTGAAGACGAACTTTGATACAGACAAGCTCTGTCTATGAATAGGATACACGAGACTGACTCAACATGTAATGTCTGCTGACGTATAAGTTGATTTATAAACAGTACTTGACATTTCTCCGACCACACTGGGTTACATTACTCCATTATTTCCATTTCTATTTACATCGTCACCTCTGATGAATTGATAAATATTTAAACGTTGTCAGTCCCATTCAAAATCAGAGTGCACCATTCACACTGCAATTTTCACAAAGTACCAATTCATAAGATAGACTTGTACAGAGGTAGAAGTGTACATTAGGTATCAAACAGGGCCCATATTTTCGAAGCTGTCTTAGTGCTAAGATAGTCGTAAGTCAATGTTAATGTATGTCACTTACGACTATCTTAGCGCTAAGAGAGCTTCGAAAATATGGGTCCAGGAATCTTATGCAAGGTGTTTGAATCAAGTAAAGTCCGAATCAAATAAACCGATGTGATTACTAATAACCTTCATAATCATGTCGAAAAAAATATTTTATTAATAATTATAAACAAGCTAGCTATATCCATGTTTGTCCAGATGACTGACATGTGCTTGAAAACACTTCCTAGAGATTAGGAATGTGACTACATGCTAGTACACGTCCACTGTTGATCAAACATATACATTTTATCTTCATCTGATGGCGCTCAATATCATATGGTTACTGTGAGAGTGACGATAAAGGCATGAGTTTACATAAGTTTTAATGTAATACTCGAAATGATAATATCAGACAGACAGATATATTCAGTATTATAATTTCAACTTTATATATTGATGGATTATAAACTGTAAACAGAATATGAATATGAATAAGAATATTTTACTTAATTGACCGTAGAAATTCACATAAATACGACCATTCCATTGGCATCTTTATGTGTAATTGAATATAAAAAGTGGGATCTTCTTTCACAAAACACATATATAACTGTGAGATGACCCGATAAAATGTTAACTAATAGGATATATGTGAAGGTAGCGTTATGCAAATAGCTGGTAAATATGCGTGTACAAAAGATCATGCAATATGCATTTGTAACATTACATTATATCTCAAATGTCAGACAGGGATTGCTCCGTATGGACTTTAACTTTATCAATGCATATTAACTTTCTTACTTTTTTATAGACTCTGCCAACCAGATGTAAGACCCGAGATGTAGAAAGTACATTTCTGTAATATGACCAGATTCCTGCAGCTACAGATGTGCGGGCAGTGTTGTATTGTTGTTACCATCTGGGAATGCAGGGCTATATATTAAGATGTGTATGATGTTACTATTGTAGACAGCTGATGCCACATCAGTCGTATGTCAATATATTTCAGTGGAATTTATCCAAAGTACAAGAATAGACGAATCATATGTTGTTCCTTTTTTTTGTTGAAGGAACAGTATTAAAATGCAAACTGAAATAAGATTGATGATATGTGAGGTGATGTGTGGTTTAATGCTGCTTTCAAAATTATTTCACTTATATCACGGCTGCTAGTATGATGGCAGGGTGAAAACATGCCATATTGATATGTATTGCAGTGAAACCTGCGAGCGTCGGCTGGAACTAGCGAACCTTAGGTGGCACAACGCTAAAATACAGTATAGCATTGCATCTCTGCCTATTCTGATGTCAGTTTACAAATACTCATACAGAACACAATCGACATGAGAACAGTGGTTTATTGTAAAAGATACATTGCGTGAACACTCATCCGAGGATGTTTGACACATTTGCCTGAAGCAAATATTATAATAGGTTTACGTAAAGAGTCTACACCAAGGTTACTTCAACTACTAAAATAACCACAGATATCAGTAACAATATCAATAGTTTACCCCAAGGCAAAACAAGACTATTATTCTTAACGTTGTCATCGTCATGTAGCTGGTTGGTGCATATGTACCTATTCTGGCTTAAATGATGTTGTATGAAGAAATAACGACCACGTTGTCGATTGCATCTAGAATAAAGTTCTTGTCGTTTCAACCCATACATTAGTTTACAAAAGACGTCTTGTAACATGTTAAAGAATGTGTATACCCCCGACCAATGGTTGGGGTATCAGTAATACCAACGATTCCGTCCGTCCGTCCTTCTGTCCGTTCGTCCTTCCTTCCGCCCAAAGTCATATTTTTGAAATTGTTGGTGATTTTTCGCATTTTTTTTAACTTAGTCATATTCTGAATTTATTTTGTCCGATTGATTACAGAAAAACTATTCATATAATCTTTTTCAAATTTGGTTATCTTCACTACTAGGAGAGGTGCAGTGCGAAGTGAGAAATGTAACCCGAATAGGTGCACTTTTGACGTTTTGGCGTATGTTTTTACTTTTTCCCCCGATTTTTGTCCGATCGATTACAGAGGTGCAGAACAAATTTAAACACAATTTGGTTGACTTTATCATTTTCTTTTTCATGTAACTTTCATCAAAAGCTACTTCTGTGTTCTTGTTTATTTCACTTTTGTATCCCTCACTGTGCTTACAGTGGTGTACTTCCATGTACCTGTTGTTTCAAGTCACTTGAATGAAACATTGATGAATTAATTTCCAAAATAAAGTTGAAATCGGTGTTAATGGCAGTAGTGTATTATGGTATCCCTACCTTTTCAAGTTATTCTTATTCCTACTCTTCAAAAACCCCATTTTGTACATGAAGAGACTTGTACTACCCTTTCTACAAACACTTTAATCTTAGCAATTACATTTCATTGATTTTCAATCCTTAGATGTGCAGACACCTCTCTCTATAAGTAAAATAAATATGTTAAACTATAACAGTCGGGGTATTAGTGAACCATGCTCACTTCTTTGCTTGTTAATATTCCGAGTTTGCTTTGCATTATAGTATCATATTTTATTTGTGTTATAGCAACCTGCAATTCAGTAATTTAACATCACTTGATCCTGGATCTAGTGGTAACAATAGTAACTGTAGTACACGTTGTCCTTGTAGTAGATTCAACATGAAATGTTACTAAAGATAATCTGATATTTGCCACATGTTTCATTATCCTTTACGTTTCAAATTGTTATATGCTTTATTATACAAGCGGTGTTTGTCAACCTCTCTTTAACTAATGTAAATAGAGTTACTGTATATATTACTGAAATACCAAGTGAGTATAATCTTTTGAAATTTGTGCGACAAACGACTTATGTAGTTTGTGTATAACATGTAATGTATTGACATCTCTATATATTGACATATCCTGTTCAACGTCAATGCTGTATGAATAATACAATCCACACCCACATATGGGCAATTTCTGGCATTTCAGATAAATATGAATGCGGTTTTAAAATTCAAATTACTTCCCCTCACTTCTTTATGTCTTTGAAACATTCATGCGCAAAGTTGTACGCTTGTGACTTTGCATACACCCAGGAGCAAAAGAAACGACACCGACCAATATGCAAGATATAATCTACGAAGGAGAGATGCAACTGAAATATAGTTACACCATGTCTCTGAAGCCAGCAAAACTTAATTTATAAATTTTGAACCTATCTTGTCATGTTTCTGAAATATAAAATTCGTTTTGAAATTTCCTCCACAAGGCGAAGTAGTGAAATATGACATCTTACAGCAATAACGCGTCAACGATTTAAAATCCATGAAGATACAAATGTACATTATGCTGATAACATCTTGTACTAACATAATTTTTCATATTTCATAAATGTTTACCTTAAAGGGGCAGTAGCACGTTTTTGGGAATTTTTTTCTACTTCCCATTTATAATGATAGTTTATGTCATTTATATTTACTTTAGAGGGAAAAAACATCTCATTACACAAACCAATTATCCGTAGTGGTAATAACGGTGTTGCGTATAAAGCAAAAATTGCATGGCGGCCATTTTATTGTGAACACAATTTATTATTTCGAATGACAAAAAACGATTTCCATGGCTTTACGGAACCATGTACACTCATTTTGTAACTTGATTTTCCGAAGAGAGAAGGGTGTTTTACTGTTGGTGACATTATTTTTCAAATACATTTCATCGACTTATTTCAGCCAAAAAACGTGCTACTGCCCATTTAAATACTAAAAATAAAAACACACCTTTGAAATACCAATGTTCAGATTTCAAAACAGATCTAAATATTAAGCATCATTCTCTCATGAATGACATTTTGTATATATCTTTACGAGATATATCCTCATCACCTTTAAACTCGACGATATACATATGTTGTATTTGATTCTGTTAATAATTTGGTATCGTTTAAAATCAATAAAACATTTTCTATTTTCCGTTCCTAATGTGTAGAAATTTAAAGTAGTATTTATTTTGATGTCTAATAACTGTGCTGGTGAATGGTGGGAAGCGGGTGGGAATGACACCTTTAAATATTTATCGGTTTACCAGACGACAAGATCAAAATAAAAATAAAAATAAGGTGATGGGACCAGTGAAGTTGCAGAAATACCAAAGGTACTTTAAGCTATTCACTTACGTCAATAGACATTTCATGTGGTGAGGGCATCATATTTCTTTATTCATAGATGCTATTTTAGATATTAATCGTCTGCATTCGAATTCATTTTCAAAATAAATTAGTTAGTAATCTTTTCCAATATTTGTCATCAAGACGTTTAAAAATCTTATATCGTTAACATTATGTGAAAATATGTGTGTGTTCACTGAGTGTTATAATAAATGATGATTATAAGTAAGACTGTATACCTAATTTATCATCCAAAACTGGGTTCCACAGGAGATATCACTTGTATGAGATCAAGCGATATCTCCTATCTCGTTTTGTCAGTAGATTTTGAACAATGCCCTGTTGGCGTCAGCTACATGACATCACAATGAGTTTGCATCATTAAGTAATGACATCACAATGCCATGACGTCATAATCATGATGACATCACAATGCTATGACATCACAACACTGGAAGCCAAATGGCAGTTTTTTGTTCAGAATTATTCATTTTTTATTAAAAACTAATGAAGAATGATTTGGATGATAAATAGAATCTCACCCTCGTGTCTTCTGATATCAAATATATCAACACGAGTTGATAAAAGTCAAAATATCCTCGGCAAGCCTCGGATATTTGTAACTTGTATCAACTCGTGTTGATATATTTGATATCAGAAGACACTTGGGTGAGATTCTCTATATATCAACTACTTTAACTAACTGATGCCACCTTTTCTTAACCAAGTTTGTAAAACTCTTTCACAAATAGCAAAACAGCACGCTGCCATTTCTACTTTTCATCTTAACATTGAATAAGAACCTGCATTTTCTTACCTTAAAGTAAAATACTCGCTTTTGGTACATAGTGTAAGTCAATTGAATGAACTGGTTTATGATATATTAATAATATGTATTTGTTTCTTCAATTGGAAACACATTTTACATTGCATTGTTAACACACAATTAAACGAAGATTAATTCGTGAGTAAACGGTTTAAAGCTTCTTGTAATGCGTTACACGACTTACAAGTCGAAACTAATATTTGGGGTCAAAGCCGATCAAACGGAAGACTGTATAGTTGATCATTCTAAATGATAATAAAAGTAGATGTATCTGTTATTAGAAAGATAAATACATTTATGCTAATACCTGTGGTAATACACACATAATGTACCATCTTTGTTTTAATGTTATCCTTTGCCGGTAGACACTGTTACAAAGACATTAAAGGGGCAGTAGCCCGTCTTTTGCAACATTTATTTTTTAAATTTATAAATTTTGAACCTATCTTGTCATGTTTCTGAAATATAAAATTCGTTTTGAAATTTCCTCCACAAGGCGAAGTAGTGAAATATGACATCTTACAGCAATAACGCGTCAAAGATTTAAAATCCATGAAGATACAAATGTACATTATGCTGATAACATCTTGTACTAACATAATTTTTCATATTTCATAAATGTTTACCTTAAAGGGGCAGTAGCACGTTTTTGGGAATGTTTTTCTTCTTCAAATTTCCCATTTATAATAGTAGTTTATGTCATATAAATTAACTCTAGAGGGTAAAACTTCTTATTACACAAACTAATTATCCGTAGTGATAATAACGGTGTTGGGTATAAAGCAAAAATTGCATGGCAGCCATTTTATTGTGAACACATTTTATTATTTTGAATGACAAAAACGATTCTCATGGTTTTCCGGAACATGTATACTCATTTTTAACTTGATTTTCTGAAAGAGAGAAGGGTGTTCTACTTTTGGTGACATTATTTTCCAAATACATTTCATTGACTTATTTAAGCAAAAAAAACGTGCTACCGCCCCTGAGAACAAGAAGGAAACACAATGCCGGATGAAGAGGTTTTGTTTTGTTCTTCTCATGTTTTGGAGAAGGCGTGTACTCAAATTATCCACAGAGTCCAAACAAAGTAGCCCCACCGGACAAAATCAAAAATTGTCATCCATAAGTATTTGTTTCGGAAAGAAGTATTCAGAAATTCAATCATCCTGGTGTGACACTTGTATGTTTTTTCCCTGTTTAAAGGTAAATCCATTGTGTTTCATAAAATTTTATTTGGTTTTAATACGTTCCAACACACAATATGTGCTGTTTACAATACAAACAAATTCATTCAGCTTGCATATTCATCCCCAATCGCCAAATATATCATAATTACTAGTTTCCAATTAAAATCGAGTAACGCCATTATGCATGTGCAGAAACCGAAAGTACACGTCCTATTTATATGAACAGTAGTTATATGACCTATTCTACATTATCAACCCTATTTTTTCAATTTTTTTTGGTTTAAATAAGATTCCAAAATTACGTTCGACTCATTGGCGCGCGCCACACTCGATGCATTGTCCGGTTTTCGATCATAAATCGACACGTTTACCTTCATATCGTCAATATACTAAGTCGAGTATCATCAAAATGGTTATTTTCGGTAACAGTTGGTACTTCTCGATAACATAAGACCATTTATAACGTTTGGCATATTTGACCCCCAACAACACAATGGATGGACCTTTAAACACCCATCGGATTCTATTGCAAGAGATTGACAAACGGGGAAACATTTAATGAGCAATTATCTGCGAGTTAGCTCAACTTTCGACGTCTATATGTCGCTTTCAGTAACTTCTACTTCAAGGTCGAAATATCTTAATGATGACAAATCTTACTATCCTATGATATATATATCTGTCAATACATAAAATTTCTGCAAGTGAATTGTGAATTTGTTTACTAAGCTATGGCTCACGCTTGTTATAATTAGGAATGTTCATGATCAAAATTAATGTGTTATATTTATGAAGCATTGGCACACTATGATGCTTCATGCTACGGAGTTTTAATTAGCTTTCTCATCTGAATATAAAATAGTTATTACTTATATTATGAGTGCCTGCGGATGTTGAGTGCTGCCGTTACCGAATGTTTACTTACTTACTGTCAGTGTTAGACAGTGATTCCTTCAATTTGTACATCATGCCAACCAACGTCCAATGAAGTGTTTTGCAAATATATTTACCTCATTCAAATCTTTAATTGGAAATTGTATGTGAAAATTATATCAAGATCTATGTTCTCATCCGGATGTCAAATCTTAACGGCATATGTCATGTCATTAGTCAAAAACAGTATTTTCGCTTTAAATTAATTTCACTATATATGACATAATGAGATTGTTTTATTCTTGTGTTATTGATCCTGTTGACAAGGCATCAATAACTCATAATAAAGTTAGATAACTTAAAAGATATGTACTGGTGTTTTGTTTAAACGCTATTTTTTATTCAGATAAACTTTTTCAAAATGTAATAGGTACTTTATTCCTACAAAATGCACTTCATCCACAATGACATCTCAATTTTGTTAAGGATATTTTCGTGTTTAGCTATAAGAAATGACCATGTGTGATGCATGTGTCATATGTATCAGACACTTGGTTTGTATAAACAGCTGGAGGCTTCTTTTGCTCGGAAAGTGTCAATCATATATGCCAGACAGAGCTGCAAAAGGGTAACGAAATGAGTTTTATGGATTATTACCTGAATATTATGAACATGCAATGGATAGTAATGGTCGTTTTCTTCAACCACACTTGCTTATATTATTCCATTTTATTTAAATTTCTATTCACATCGTTATGTTTGATAAACTTATAAATGTTTGTTGTCAATTCCATTCACTATACTAAAAGATAACAAGTCACACATTCACATTTCATAAGTTAAATCATTAAGGTATATTCTATCATCAAATTGCGATTCCATCTATTGATGTAAGAATCTTTGTCATAAGGTTTTATCGCAATTACTTGATAAGTACAAAGTGTGCAATGATGTATATGTCGTGTGCACGTTGTGATTTTGTACACGTTTAACTTGTACAACACAACAGTACAATTTATAACTTGTATAATGCCATCTTTGGAGTTCGAACCTGAATGATTATTAGTGTACATGGTATGTACAGTTGCAGCTGCCGATTTTGGTATAACTTATTGTACATAAGAAAGTACCTGTTTGAAACATTTTCTGAAAATGAACTGGATATCAACTATATTTCTTAATGGTTGACTAACTATGATAACATTTCATTGTGTAAGGAATGTGACATCAGATTGATATCTTCTTCTGTAAATCCATTATATATATTTCATCTTAATCTCAATGATAGTGGATGTTGACTATGATAATGACGTAAGTGAAATAAAACGGTAATCTGCAAAATATTATGTTATTATTGTTCTCAGAGGATATCATAGCACATTTCAAAATATTTCATCCAAGAGGAAAAAACTTTCAAATGACATAAAACGACTTTGTTCGAGTGTCTCTTTCTGTTGACGAAATAAACTCTTGTTATAATTCACACTAACGCATTAGGTCTACATGATTAATTGGTGAAAAATCACTTTCTCTCCATCTAAAGATATTGCAATCTAATTTAAAGACATGAAGTAAACGTTTTAATACAAGAACAAAAAGTATCACATCTAAGCATGACGAAACCATGTCGTGAGTATTAGACGATAGATTATAGTACAAACAATCTTGTTTAGCTCGGTACAGGTCTGTGTGTTCCTAAAGGCAGTTTTATCACTGACATATGTGTGCAGATGCTGTCTTGAAGTTCGGCTTGATATACAATGTAAACATAGTTTCCTGTATAAGGTCATGTTGATGTAGGCAACAGCTTATCTACATTCTCCTGTGTGACAAATACATATGTTATTTTTGTCAAGAGCCAAATACACATTAACTACCATTTGATAAATATTAATCACGCTCTATGAGAACTATTTAAAGTGTTCAGGGTTGTATATATTTTGAACTTCAAACTTAATTCGGTCCAAACTATGGCTACGCTGGCGATGATAACAATTTGTTGCATCATTTTTTACAGAATCGCCTGATGCCAGGTTTATAAGATAGTTTACATTGCTTTGGCACAGTTCATCAACGTTATTGCTCTCGTGACGTCACAACCATATGTTGAGCATTTATATAGACCAGATTGAATATTTTCATATGATAGGCATGCGTAAATATGTTGTGTACAATTTCTCCACCTTAAAGCTGTTCTAGTTGCAAGGAACAATACAATATTGTATACACATATGATGAGATATTTACAACATCATTCCATTGCCTTTCTGACATCTGATTAATTAATACTGTGTTCAAAAAACGAAATCTTGCTGTACAGATGATAAAGGACAAAGTGACGTGCATGACTGTTAGGGAGTCAATGTATAGATTGTTAAGAACATAATTTCTATGATAATTGTAGGAGCATATTAAAAGGATGGAACAGCAACCATCCATTTAAACCCGTTAACTTAGTAGATACAGACAATGTATAAGAGACATGAAGTTTAATGTTAAATATTCAGTCTCATAAGTAACATGATGCTTTCTGAAATGCAGAGCTATTACAATTACAATATTTACTGATAATTTGTATGTTTTTGGCTTATTTGAACAAAAAAAGGATTAATTGTGTACTTTGTTCTTTCCTTTTGACTCTCGTTTACTGTATGTGTATGACTACCACGATCTGACGGTCAAGCAATGATGACGTATTTGGTAACCTTGAATGACATAAAACAGTGACAATTTCCACATGGGTTTCAGATATGTACTGCAACTGTTCACAACGTGACGCACTATGGAGTTGCAAATATCATATTATGGATTGCAAAGAGTACAATGAATTGTTTACAAGACCAGTTATCATATGCTATGTTTCCCATTGATAGATCTTTGTTACTACGTTGTTAACATTAGGGTTTACTCCGGTTTAGCAATTCAACAATTCAATGCATATGCTTGAGTGTCATTGATCATCTTTTATATTGATAAATAGCTTGCATGTACTTATTTTCTTAAGGATTTGAGAAATCGCAAATGTACTGCAAGTATTTAAAAGGTGACATACTAATGATCGAAGTTGTAAATAGCATGATATGGATTCAAAGAGTTTATATTATATATATGCTTTATTATGAAAACTTTTTATCAAATGCTGTTTTCCATCGATATATCTTGGTTGCAACGTTGTTAACATTAGGGTTTAACTATTAAACAATTCATTGCATCCGTATGATTTTAGTTGATCACAACAATGCTTCATATTTATACATATTTTGCATGCAACATTTCAAGGATTTGGGAAATCACACATTTATGTCATTGCTATGGAGCATGCATCCTTTCACATTAGGCGAAAAAGAGAGAACCGTATAATAATAATAAAGATAATATTGTCTCTGATGTTTTCAGAAACTAGTATTACATTAAGGTATGGTAGAATTAGCCTTACACCTAATTATTCTTTACACACGGTGTCATATTGCATATGTATATGTTCCGTGCAATCTAGGAATCATCACAATCTGCAGATTGTTCGAACAATCGGCAGATTGTGATATACCCTAGATGGTTCGTAACATATACACATCTGATTAGAGTTCACAGACAGCAGCTTCTAAATCAATAATTATATATAAAGGACGTATGTACTTAACTCATCCCAAGGATAGGAATTAATGATTAAAAAGGATTATCCCTTTCTACTGTAGTCACTTGTTGATAATGTCACGCATGCCATGTCATTGTGGTGTTTAAAGTCACCTTGAATATTCAGTTCATCACATAATCCTGTTATGGAAATTGTTTAAGGCAAATATGTCGAACATGAAAGGAAATAATATCAATAGATGCGTGTATCCAATGGTGCAAAGTATTGATTTAAACACATGACATATATATCTAGGAATATTGCCAAAACAGAGTAATCACGTGTTTTATCAATAAACTGTTATGAATGTGAAATTAGATAATAGCAAACTGATTTAACCAGTTTCATTACTATTAACAACAATATATTGATAAGAATTGGATTGTCCATCAAAAATGAATCGGTCAGTTTATCCAACGTCACATGTAAATATAATTGGATATAGAGTTGCTGACTCAATAAAATTGAGATACAAATTTGTTCTTGAAGACTTGGGAACAAGTCTGATTACAAGCTGATAAACACGTAATAATAAATATATATCTACTACATAGTTTAATGAATTTCTTATCCACCGTCAAAGCAGTTCCATTTGCAATACCAGAATTTGTATACGTAAAAGTAAGCTAAGTAAATGATACTTAATGTTCCTAAAAATCGGAAATTATTTCAACCACATATCAAGTTATCCCTGCAAATGCATCACTTGGACGTTTTACCATCCTATTATGTCACGGGCCTTTCAATGCATGGTTATATAGGTTATATTTATATACTTTATATACATCTATTATGTATCGACTCAATAGTAGAGCTCCCATTAACCATTGAAATGAGGTCGTCACAGGTAACTGCATGATGAGTTTCATGTCTTCTTGATTTTGAACCACAACATAAATAAGAAAAAGACGGTTCCAATAACAGGTTTTTTTCTGGTTATCTTTCAATATTGATAAAAATTGAGATTTGTTGAATTTCTTAGATAATCAATAAATAACATGTATGCGACAGCTTGTGTTGAGTACTATTCTCATCATTTGCAGTCTAAGAGACGAGATGTGACCTTATTAGATCAGAGCCATCATCACACATAACACCACGAGAGGACACAGGTGTCAAGGATCAGAGACAAGACACCACCAGGCTGCCGTTTCATTAAACATTCGTATCCTTACGAATATCGTAAAACCGATCTTAGCCTTACGATTTTCTTCGCAAGCGTTTCACTAAAAATTAGTAGCTCAAAATGTTCGTAAATTACGTCGTAAACTACGACAGCTCAAGAGGGTGTCGCAACCTGAGATTTTGTTCGTAAATGCAATAAAGATGGCGTCAGTCGAGTGCTAGTTCTTACGGTAAAATGTCATTTTCTGAACTCGGTGGCTTACAAACACCCAAAAGTCAATCTGAACAAGCAACTGACGTGTGAGATGTGATGACCGAGAATTTTCATGAACACAGTTCACCTCACGGCCTTGTTGTTGGTGCTCATTTCCCTCACACAAGCGATGAGGCAGGGGCGAATCTGCAAGGTGTCATGTCGTTTGACCATTGTTCAGTTGGATTTATTTGAAGCTCAAATTAAACACTTTATTATTTTACAACTTTTTAACTGTTTTCAACTGAAGAGTTTACGAAACATCGATAGACAACCTTGACATTGCACAACAAAGACACGCCCTCAATAATACCAATCAGCCAATGGCTGTAAGACAAGGGGGTCAACGTGGGTTACATCAAGAGGTACACAATGGGTTTAACTTTGTTTATTTTAACCTCAAGCTGAATCATTTATATTTGTACACCCATTTAGGAAAAACATATTGCCTTTGAAAGTTCAATTTTATTATAGCCCATATACATGTATGTGAGTGGTGAATTGCTTACTTATTTCAAATACATTACATAAAATAATTGTATTGAAAATATTTATTTTATAAATGATATCAAAAGTAGGGGATTCAAAATTAATTCAGTGATAGTATTATTTACTTAAAACTGCAATTATGTAAACATTTGTTTTATCTTCATGTTCCAAAGTGCATTTTACTTTTGTTCTGTTATTGACTAAATGTCTTACAAATATTGTTTAAATAATACAACAATAAAATTCTTTCTCATAGAAAATCAACAAACTACATTTAATTAATTTTTTAATTCATTTGTTATTTCTGAACTTATTTTAATTGGAAAGGTTTGTGCACAACAATAACTATGTAGGTTAACTGACACACAAGTATGTACCACGAGTATATATACTTTTAATATGAAATAGTTTTTTACTTAAACTGCCTAATGCAACTGCATTAAAATGTGTAATAAGAGCTGATAACATTCCCATAAGTGTACTATTTATTAATTCATGTTATAAACACAGTCTCAGCATGTATACACTGATTCATGTCCCCTAAGACAGCTGTAACAAATAAGAATAATTTTAAAACAGACAATGTTGGTCAAATAAGTTTATTGATGACCCCCAATAATGTGAAACTTTCAGCCGGTGGTATGTTCACCTCAGCAATGCAAAGTTCTGTTCAAATCACAGTATCAGCAAACACATTGATACAAAGTTCTTCTTATATTACTTTCATATGTTTCTTGGTGAAAATCTGGAAACAAATGGCTAATTCCTTCCATTTGGTCAAATTCACAACTTGTCAAGTCACATATTGTGGATTATCCCTTTAAATGCACTGAAAACAAAAGAACAAGTTTATTAGAAATCATTTCTTTTTTTTTAAAAAAGAAAGATTTTAAGCTAACATGAATATATTGAAAATTGTCTCCCTTGAAAGTCACATGATGAGTGACCTTATTAGATCAGAGCCAGCGAATCATCATCACACATAACACCACGAGATGACACAGGTGTCAAGGTTGATGGACGATATACCACCAGGTGACTGATTCTGACCCTGTGGTCAGATTACTCACGTTTGTATACCGAAAAGACTCATTTTACTGGAGCGGCTTTAAAATAAGCCTATGGCTTGTTCGCCAATCCAGATTTCTTTTTGGAAATAAAAATATGTTTAAACCAAAAGACTCATAGACTGTGATCACATTGTACACTTAAGGACATAAAAGACGTTGTAACATTTTCAGAATTGAAAGATTACATGAAACTAGGAAATCGTTACTATGAAAACACTGAATCAATCAACCTCATAATAGACAATAACCTAATTTTGGGTCATTACTTAGATTTGGAAATTCATTTTAACTTCATCCCTAAGCTTTTATTATTTAAAATTTCCGTTCTATATGTGTACAGTAGTCATTTTGTCCAGACTTGCTGAATGAAGAACTGACTTAATAACTATCACTTTAAGGCTATTATTATAAACAGAGTCATGTTGCAACACTAGTGTACATTACTCCTGTTTAGTTGGTTGTTGTTATTGGTTTAGTGACACCATAGTATTCTGGTCTGATGGAGACAGAGACGGGATTTGACCTGAACAGAACAAAGACAAGCTATTATTATTAACCATGACAACCCGGCTTGACACAGGTTTTGTGATAGGGAGACAAACCATTATCATGCATGTTACAGATTCTGACCTTGTAGTCAGATTTGACACTTCAGTAGACCAAACTGACTCGTGGACCATGAACATCTCTGACCCTCTATTACATCTAAGACTTTCATGAACAGTAAAATATTCTGATTATATGGTTATATGTAATCAAATTATAAACAACAGCCTTACATATAGTAAATTTTCTTCAAGAGAAGGAACAGACTTGAAGACAATGAACACATTACATTGTAACTGAGGGTAAACGAATGCATAAATGTAGGACAAATTTAACTGTTAACGGTTAACGGTTACATAATGTTCCACTTTAAATCTCCAAGGACATAATGTTTTGACAGTAGATATGTTACAATGACTTGGCATTATCAACTACATGACATCACAATGCTTTGATATCATCAAGTACATGGCCCACAATACCTACAATATTATAAATATTACAAAACATCCATGCTGATATCGCAATGGTGTGATGTCATTTAGATACTGACGTCATAAATCTTTGATTTCACTGACCTGCTTGTCTAATTGCTAGACGTATGATCGAGGAACAACAAAAAGAATGACAGCCAATGACACCACTTGAAAGGCGAGTTGGAAGAATTAAGATGGCGGACCCCCGTTTGCAGGCTTACGCCTGTGTTCTTTATGGTTTATTACTACCCAAATCATAACGATCTCTCAAAACCGTGTCATTAAATGTTTACCGCACGTTCCTCAATGAACTTGATGTCCCATTCCATGGTCTGCGTCTTTGACAGGAAAAAAATTGTCTATTTCATCTCGCTTATCTAAGGAAGTCGTCGTTTTGTGGAAGTGTGAAAGCCAAATGCATTTTGAAAAGCTATCTGTGATTGGCTAAATAATGTATCGCCAACAGGACGAGAAACTATTTGAATGGTTTTACCATACGTAAATTCGCGAAGTTTGAGCTGTCTTTGCACCCAGGGTATGAAAGTTGCGAAAGCTTACGTTATCCCCTGAGACAGGGTGGGATTTACACTGCTTATATACTGATTAATTAATTATATTTCCCATTTGAATTTTAAAATATGTAAAACAAGACTACCTAAGAAACAAAACTTAAATAACATTACATTAATATAGCGTTTTATGTAAATACTAGTGGCTTGGATCCTAAAGAAATTCTGTATCAAACAGCATCATCAGTAAGAATGACCAAGTTGGCAATTTATTTATTTCGACATCGAGATTAGAATATATACATGTGCATGTCTACCTGTCAAAAGCAACACGATATGTCAATCTGCTACTGTGCACAACAGTCTGGTGACATTTCCGAAATATAACCTCTGCATCGCAGGTCTGACATCTGATTGACAGATCCTATACAAAAAGAAGAAGCTTCCTGCAGGATAGATGAAGCAGTTGATTCACAGAGGGCAAAGTGTGTCTGACATTTAAGACGTAAACATTACAGATGTATATAAGTTGATCTATACAGACTATCTTATGGAGGTGAGAAAGAAATAGTAAACATACCCATAGATAAGATACATATAAAACTACATATCTAAAGCTTATTCACTTCCTTGTGCACTAAGGTACAACTATGTAATTTGGATTTTGTTTGGATGCCAAGTGCTTTTCATCAATTGAAAAAAGGATCATATATACATGTACAAAATGCATTTTCAATTATATCATGTGAAGTTTTTCAATCTTATTCAGATTAATGTCTGACTGATCACTTTTGGAGATCTTACAGAAAACTGTGGGTTTGGAAACTTTATTATTCTAAAGTGAACAGGAGTTGCATATATTGCACTGATTGAGATACATTGTAATTTGAAAGTATCACGGGTCTTATGGGTGATCAACTACTTTAAACACACAAAAGTGACAATTCAATTCCTATACATGTAGGCTGTTATTAAGTTAAGCAAATTTATTAAGACTTTATATGATTTTAAATGGCCTTAAACCGTTAATAGCTACTTTTATTCATGCAACTATAAGTGAAAGATGAGTGCTACCGTAAGTGCAGGTTAACTTAACATTTCAACCAACCCCTCAGCCATCAATGTTAGACAGTCATTCCCTCAATGTGTACAACATATCAACCAACGTCCAATGAAGTATTCTTGCAAATTCATAGAGGTTTGCAAAATATTTACCTCATTCAAGTTTTTAATTGGAAATTGTATGTAATTAGTATATCAAGATCTATTTTCTCATCCTGATGTCCAATCTTGATGGCATATGTCATGTTATTGTCATAAATATTACTTTCGCTTTAAATAAGTTTCACGATAGGATAAAATGAGATTTTTTGTATATTCTGGGTGGGGTTACTGCATGGTAATAGCTCAAGGCATCAGTTACTTTAATTAAAGAGTTAGTTAACTTGAAAGCTATATCCAGGTGTATTGTTTAAAGTTATTTTATTCAGATAACCGTGTATTCAAACTATAATAGCTACTTATTCAATACATCACTACAAATTGCAGTTTATCCATAATAACATATCACTATGCTTTGTAGGATGTATTGTTGTGTCTAGCTATAAGAAATTACCATATGTGTAGCAATAAGTTCTGTAATATTCTGTCATATTTATCAGACAGTTTGCCTTGGTTTATTTAAAAAGCTGAAAGCTTCTTCTGCACGGAAAGTATCAATCATATGTCAGACCTGAGTTGCAAAAGGGCAATGAAGAGTTTGTGGATTATCACCTGAATATTATGAACATGCAATGAATAGTAATGGTCCATTATAAGAGAGCTGAAGAAGTGATTAAACAAACATTGGTTTCATTAATGCTTAATATAAGGTAATGACGGCATGTCAGTTAACGTTCTCCTCCGATTGAACTTAACCTTAGCCAAAACATGAAAGCTGCTGGCAGCAGATGTTAGGATGCAAATTTGTGGCGTAAATGTTCCTCATAATTAGTACTTTCATGCCGAGATGCTTTTATGACGAACTTCAACAACCTAAAAAAATCATCAGTTGCTACACACGGTCTTGGAAGGTTCGCTTATGTATGGAACTTCTGTCAAGACTGAAAATCATTTAGGCTACGGAATACACCGATTGTATGGGATGATGTGTATCATATACATGTATCTTATAAAACAGTTTGCAATTAATTATTCATGGCATCCAGTAGTATGACTGTTATACAGGTCGTTCACGGTTCAATTCATTTTATATATAAACACCAATGAACCATGAATCAAGTAACAGGACATTTTTAGAACATTTCAACTTAAGTTAAAATGGCTGTGTTGTGAAATCACTTTAGAACTTTAGCAGGAGAGTTTCTCTCAGATATTTCCTTTATTTCTCAGGGGATCAAGAGCTGTATCTTTACTTTGTGGTACATAGTAGTTTGTTATTCACTTAAAATCATAAGCTACTCATAGTTACCCATATGTTAGTGCTGTGATTTTGGTCATCCTCATCGAAATATTTGCATGTTATTTTCATTTCTTTAGTTTTCAGCAGATTGTTTCTTTAACTTAAGACACGGATGTACACAAATATAGTCTTGCCATTAAAGCAGTTACATTATTTCTCGCCCGTGAAAGACACTGCAGTGTTATATTTATACAGAAATGTTAAACTAGTGTAATACCGACGCACGTATGACATCACAATAGTTCGCGGTTATGATGTTATGATGGGAGTAACGCCATCACAATGGTATCCGAGTTGCAGGAATCATAGTTTCAGAGCCATGTTTGCTATTTTGCTGGATTAAAGGTGGGCGAGTAATAAACACCATATTCCATAATGCCATTTTTATTAAAATCGTGAATGGTTTGGTATCAAACTAGATTTTGCTTGATTAATACAAAATCATTAACTCGTTTAATAAAAATGGTATTAAATTGAAGTTCGTTTATTATCCTCTATGTGTTTTGCACAAACATGTCAATCGTCAGACTGTTCTCCGTATATAATTGTATAGTTAGATATAACAAATTTAAAAGAACGTTAATGTAGACTCATATTTTCGTCAACTATGTCTATGAAGAAAAATACATCTACACATAACATTTCAATAGACGGATAGTTAGACTTATAACGTACTATTGACCTTTTCTTCAACCACACATGGTTATATTACTCCATTTTATTTCCATTTCTCTTTACGTCGTTATGTCTGTTTCTTATAAATGCTTGTTGTCAATCCCATTTACTATGTAAAAAGATTACACGTCACACATTAACACTTCATAAGATAAATCATAAAGGTATATTCTTTCATCAAATTGCGATTCGATGTGACAATAACGTTTATAAATACAGAGTGTGCAATGATGTATATGTCGTGTGCAAGTTGTGGTTTTGTACAAGTTATAACTTTTATGACGCCAGCGTACGAGTTATAACCTGAATGATTTTTATTGTACATGGTTTGACTTTTACAGATGCAGTTGGCGATTTTGTTACAACGTTTGTACATAAGAAAGTACCTTTTTGAAATATTTTCTGAAAATGAACCTGATATCAACTATTACTTTTCTTAATGGCCGAATCACTGCTTTATAAAATTTCATGATGAGTAGGAATGAGACCTCAGATTGATATCTCGTTTTCTGTAAATCCATTATATATATTTCATCTAAATGTCAGTCATAGTTGACGGTGACTTTGATAAAAGCTTTTACATCAGTTGTCATGGAAAATAGAACCACCTAAAATAGTATTATGGTTAAATCTTGATATTTTATTTTATACAGAGGATATCATAGCACATTTCCAAATATTTCATCAAAAGGGATATACTTTCAAATGATATAAAACGACTTTGTCTCATTTGTTTGACGAAATAAAATCTTGTTACAATTCAAAACCAAATGGGAATGGTAAGGAACCAATATATGCAAACTAACGTCTTTAATCGCATAACCATTGAGATGATTCACAAATATAGACAATCTTTAATGCACTTAAAATCGCACTAGGTCAACATAATTAATGGTTAGAAACTCACTTTCTCCTCCTCTAAAGATATTGCCATCTCATATTAAGACATGAAATAAATGTTTTAATAAAAAACCAAATAGCATCACATTTCAGCATGACGAAAGCATATCATGAGTGATAGACGATAGATTATAGTACAAATCAATATAGTTTAACCTCAGTACAGGCTTGTGTACAGGGCAGTTTTAACACTGACATATGTGTGCAGATGTTGTCTTGAAGTTCGGCTTGATATATAATGTAAACACAGTTTCCAGTTTAAGGTTATGTTTATGCAGGCAACAGCTCATCTACATTCTCCTGGGTGACAAATAAATATGTTGTTTTTGTCAAGAGCTATATACACATTAACTACCAATTGATACATTTTTCATTACGCTATATGAGAAGTATGTTAAGTGTTTAGGGTTGTACAGTTGGAACTTAAAACTTAATTCGGTCCAAACTATGGCTACGCTGACGATGATAACAATTTGTTGCACTAATTTTTACAGAATCGCCTGATGCCAGGTTTATAAGATAGTTTACATTGCTTTGGCACAGTTCATCAACGTTATTGCTCTCGTGACGTCACAACCATATGTTGAGCATTTATATAGACCAGATTGAATAGTTTCTTATGACAGGCATGCGTAAATATGCTGCGTACAATTTCTCCACCTTAAAGCTGTTCTAGTTGCAAGGAACAATACAACATTGTATACACATATGATGAGATATTTACAACACCATTCTATTGCCTTTCTGACATCTGATTAATTAATATTGTGTTCAAAACAGGAAACATCCTGCTGTACAGATGATAAAGGACAACGTGACATGCATGACTGTTAATGTATGTGATATGTTGTGAGTCAATGTATAGATTGTTAAGAAAATAATTTTTATGATGATTGTAGGAGCATATTAAAAGGATTGAACAGTCACAATCCATTAAAACCCGTTTACTTAGTAGATAAAGATAATGTACAAGAAACATGAAGTTGAATTATAATACTTCTACGTTTAATGTTTATTATTATATAAGTCTCATAAATAACATTCTTTCAGAAATTCAGAGCTATTACAATTTCGATATTTACTGCAGATATTTTTTTTTAATGTTTTTGGCTCATTTAACAAAAGAACGAATAATTTTGTAGTTTGATCTTTCCTTTTGACTCTCGTTGACTGTGTATGAATTCCACGTGACGGTCAAGCAATGATGGCGTGTTTGGTAACATTGAATGACAGAAAACAGTGACAACTTCCTCATGTGTTTCAGATAGAAACTATTCACAACTTGACGCACTACATTGTAATCCTATTGTGGAAATTGTTTATGACAAATATGACGAACATGACGGGAGATAATATCAATAGATGCATGTATCCAATGGTTGATTTAAACATGTAACATAGATATCGAGGATTATTGTCAAAACAGAGTACATACTATTAATATAACTCCTGGTAGACACGTGTTTATCGTTAAACTGTAACGAACACAACTGATTTAACCAGTTTCATTATTATCAACAACAATAGATGGATTAGAATTGGATTGTCTATTTAAAATGAATCGGTCAGTTTATCCAACGTCACAAGTAAATATAATTTGATATAGAGTTGAGGACCCATTGAAATTCAGATAAAAAAAATTCTTGAAGACTTGGAAACCAGTCTAATTACAAACTGATATACACGTAATAGTAAATATATATCCTACATATAATACATAGATAATTTAAGGAATTTCTTATCCACCGTCATACCAGTTCCGTTTCCAATACCAGAACTCGTCAGTGTAAAAATAACTCAAGTAAATGTTAATTAATGTTTCTCAAACTGGTAAATTATTATCCCCGCCATGTTTAGCGCGAAGCAGGGTATATAGTATTCGGCTGCGTCTGTCCATTCGCACGTTTGTTTGTCCGTACCTACGAATTGGAATAACAAGTACTATTCATAAGCTTCTTTTCATATTTCGCATGTAGGTCCATCATTGAGAGTGTAAAGTTCCTACAGAGGTTTTGTCATGTTACCCTTGTCCGCGGGATATATCAAGAACCGTTCACTGGATTCTCTTCATATCTTCCACATAGCTTTTTCTAGGAAAGTCAAAGGGCTAATAAGATTTTGGTGACCTTGGCATTATTTTCTAGGTCACAGGGGAACTGTGAATTTTTCGACATGTTAAGCTTGTCTGGGAGAACAATATCATCAAAACTGTTCAAATAAGTCTCATCATTATCTTATCCCAATGTGTTTTTAAGGAAAGATTCAAGGCCCTGTCTATTTTTCTATTTTTTAATTATTAAATTGTGGCAGGGAATTAGGTCACCTTAGTGACAACAGTTTACTGATTGTTTTAATCACATATTAATTTATTCTCGCAAATGCTTCACCTTGACGTTTGACCATCTTATTATGTATAAATGAGATGGTTTTGTAAATGATATAAATCTTTTATATACTGATGCAATAAGAGAGCTCATATTAAGCATTGAATTGAGGTTATCAAAGGTAAGTGTATGATCAATTTCATGTCTTCTTGATTTAAAACATCAACACCGATACCAATAGCAGTTTTTCTCTTTTCATCGTTCAATATTGAATACAAAAATTGTAGATGTGTTGAATTTCTGAGATAATCAATAAATAACAGGTATACGGCAGCTTGTGTTTAGTACTATTCTGATCATTTGCAGTCTGAGAGACGAGATGTGAGTGACCTTATTAGATCAGAGCCAGCGAATCATCATCACACATAACACCACGAGATGACACAGGTGTCAAGGTTGATGGACGATATACCACCAGGTGACTGATTCTGACCCTGTGGTCAGATTACTCACGTTTGTAGACCAAAAAGACTCATTTTACTTGAGCGGCGTTAAAATAAGCCTATGACTTGTTCGCCAATCCAGATTTCTTTTCTGAAATAAAAATATGTTTAAACCAAAAGACTCATACACTGTGATCACATTGTACACTTAAGGACGTTAAAGGCGTTGTAACATTTTGAGAATTGAAAGATTACATGAAACTAGGAAATCGGTACTTTGAAAACACTGAATCAATCAACCCCATAATAGACAATAACCTAATTTTGGGTCATTACTACGACTTGGAAATTCATAATCATATAAAATTGTTCATAATTCAAAAATAAGTTCAATCGGTAATTTAGGCTAAAACTCAATCTGGAATTTTAGTCACTATTGTACTTTCATCCCTATGCTTTTATTATTTAAAATTTCCGTTCCATATGTGTACAGTAGTCATTTTGTCTAGACCTGCTGAATGGAGAGCTGACTTACTAGACACACTTAAAGGCCATTATTGTAAACATGTTGCAACACTAGTGTACATTACTCCAGTTTAGTTCGTTGTTGTTATTGGTTTAGTGACACCATACTATTCTGGTCTGATGGAGACAGAGACGGGATTTGACCTGAACAGAACAGAGACAAGCTATTATTATTAACCATGACACCCCGGCTTGACACAGGTTTTGTGATAGGGAGACAAACCATTATCACGTTACAAATTCTCACCCTGTAGTCAGATTTGACACTTCAGTAGACCAAACTGACTCGTGGACCATGAACATCTCTGACCCTCTATTACATCTAAGACTTTCATGAACAGTAAAATATTCTGATTATATGGTTATATGTAATCAAATTATAAACAACAGCCTTACATATAGTAAATTTTATTCAAGAGAAGGAACAGACTTGAAGACAATGAACACATTACATTGTAACTGAGGGTAAACGAATGCATAAATAAAGGACAAATTTAACTGTTAACAGTTAAATGTTAAATAATGTTCCACTTTAGATCTCCAATGATATAATGTTTTAACAGTAGATATGTTACAATTACTTAGCATTATCAACTACATGACATCACAATGCTTTGATATCATCAAGTACATGGCCCACAATACCTACAACGTTATCAATGTTACAAAACATCCATGCTTATATCGCAATGATGTCATTTACATACTGACGTCACAAATCTTTGAATTCACTGAATTGCTTGTCTAATTGCTAGAGTATGATCGAGGAACAACAAACACAATAGACAGCCAATGACATCAATTGAAATGCGAGTTGGCAGAATTAAGATGGCGGCCCCCCGTTTGCAGGCTTAAGCCTGTGTTCTTTGTTGTTTATAACTACCCAAATCATAACGATCTCTCAAAACCGAGTCATTAAATGTTTACCGCACCTTCCTCGATGAACTGGATGTCCCATTCCATGATCTGCGTCTTTGATGGGGAAAAACAGCTCGCTTATCTAAGGAAGTCGTCCTTTTGCGGAAGTGTGAAAGCCAAATGCATTTTGAAAAGCTCTCTGTAATTGGCTAAATTGTTATCGCCAATGGGACGAGAAAACTATTTTATTAGTTTGAGCTGTCTTTGCACCCAGGGTATGAAAGTTGCGGTAGCATAGGTTATCCCCTCAGACAGGGTGGGATTTACACTGCTTATAAACTGATTAGTAAATCATATTTCCCATTTGAATTTTAAAATATAGAAAACAAGATTACGTAAGAAATTACACAAAACTTAAATAACATTACATTAATATACCGTTTTATATAAATACTAGTGGCTTGGATCCTAAAGAAATTCTGTATCAAACAGCATCATCAGTAAGAATGACCAAGTTGGCAATTTATTTATTTCAACATCGAGATTCGAATATATACATGTGCATGTCTACCTGTCAAAAGCAACACGATATGTCAATCTGCTACTGTGCACAACAGTCTGGTGACA
The DNA here is from genome assembly GCA_936450465.1 of Gibbula magus. Classification (NCBI taxonomy): domain Eukaryota; kingdom Metazoa; phylum Mollusca; class Gastropoda; order Trochida; family Trochidae; genus Gibbula; species Gibbula magus. The sequence continues at coordinate 26,826,745 of OW388296.1, forward strand.
TTTCAGAAATATAACCTCTGCATCGCAGGTCTGACATCTGATTGACAGATCCTATACAAAAAGAAGAAGCTTCCTGCAGGATAGATGAAGCAGTTGATTCACAGAGGGCAAAGTGTGTCTGACATTTAAGATGTAAACATTACAGATGTATATAAGTTGATCTATACAGACTATCTTATGGAGGTGAGAAAGAAATAGTAAACATACCCATAGATAAGATACATATAAAACTACATATCTAAAGCTTATTCACTTCCTTGTGCACTAAGGTACAACTATGTAATCATGTAATTTGGATTTTGTTTGGATGCCAAGTGCTTTTCATCAATTGAAAAAAGGATCATATATACATGTACAAAATGCATTTTCAAATATATCATGTGAAGTTTTTCAATCTTATTCAGATTAATGTCTGACTGATCACTTTTGGAGATTTTACAGAAAACTGTGGGTTTGGAAACTTTATTATTCTAAAGTGAACAGGAGTTGCATATATTGCACTGATTGAGATACATTGTAATTGGAAAGTATCACGGGTCTTATGCGTGATCAACTACTTTAAACACACAAAAGTGACAATTCAATTCCTATACATGCAGGCTGTTATTAAGTTCAGCAAATTTATTAAGACTTTGTATGATTTTGAATGGCCTTAAACCGTTAATAGCTACTTTTATTCATGCAACTATAAGTGAAAGATGAGTGCTACCATCCCCTCCGCCATCAATGTTAGACAGTCATTCCCTCAATTTCTACAACATGCCAACCAACGTCCAATGAAGTATTCTTGCAAATTCATCGAGGTTTGCAAAATATTTACCTCATTCAAGTTTTTAATTGGATATTGTATGTAATTAGTATATCAAGATCTATTTTCTCATCCTGATGTCCAATCTTGATGGTATATGTCATGTTATTGTCATAAATATTACTTTCACTTAATAATTTTCACGATAGGATATAATGAGATTTGTTTATATTCTGGGCTGGGTTACTGCATGGTAACTTTAATTAAAGAGTTAGTTAACTTGAAAGATATATCCACGTGTATTGTTTGAAGTTATTTTGTTCAGATAACCGTATATTCAAAATATAATAGCTACTTATTCAATACATCAATACAAATTGCAGTTCATCCATAATAACATCTCATTATTCTTTTTAGGATGTATTGTTGTGTCTAGCTGTAAGAAATTACCATACATGTATGTGTAGCAATAGGTTCTGTAATATTCTGTCATATGTTTCAGACAGTTTACCCTGGTTTGTTTAAACAACTGGAAGCTTCTTCTGCACGGAAAGTATCAATCATATGTCAGACCTGAGTTGCAAAAGGGCAATGATGAGTTTGTGGATTATCACCTGAATATTATGAACATGCAATGAATAGTAATGGTCCATGATAAGAGAGCTGAAGAAGTGATTAAAAAAACATTGGTTGCATTAATGCCTAATATAAGGTAATGACGTCATGTCAGTAAACGTTCTCCCCCGAATGAACTTTACCCTAGCCAAAACATGAAAGCTGCTGGCAGCAGATGTTAGGATGCAAATTCGTTGCGTAAATGTTCCTCATAATTAGTACTTTCATGCCGAGATGCTTTTATGACGAACTTCAACAACCTAAACAAATCATCAGTTGCTACACACGGTTTTGGAAGGTTCGTTTATATATGGAACTACCGTTAAGACTGAAAATCATTTAGGCTACGGAATACACCGATTGTATGGGATGATGTGTATCATGTATATCTTATAAAACAGTTTGCAATTAATTATTCATGGCATCCAGTGTTATGGCCGTCATACAGGTGGTTCACGGTTCAATTCATTTTATATATAAACACCAATGAACCATGAATCAAGTAACAGGAAATCGTTAGAACATTTCAACTTAAATGAAAATGGCTGTATTGTGAAATCACTTTAGAACTTTAGCAGGAGAGTTTCTCTCAGATATTTCCTTTATTTCTCAGGGGATCGGAAGCTGTATCTCTACTTTGTGGTACAAAGTAGTTTGTATTTCACCTAAAATCATAAGCTTAGGTAACTTAAGACACGGATGTACACAAATATAGTCTTGCCATTAAAGCAGTTACATTATTTCTCGCCCGTGAAAGACACTGCAGTGTAATATTTATACAGAAATGTTAAACTAGTGTAATACCGATGCACGTATGACATCACAATAGTTCGCGGTTATGACGTTATCATGAGAGTAACGCCATCACAATGGTATCCGAGTTGTAGGAATCATAGTTTCAGAGCCATGTCAGCTATTTTGCTTGATTATAGGTGGGCGAGTAATAAACACCATAATACCATTTTTTATTAAAATCGTGAATGGTTTGGTATCAAACTAGCTTTTGCTCGATTAATACAAAATCATTAACTCGTTTAATATAAAAGGTATTAAATGGAAGTTCGTTATTATCCTCTATATAGACTACAGGCAGAATTAACATATTGTGATTTGCACAAACATGTCAGTCAAAACACTGCTCTCCCTGTATAATTGTATACCTAAATATAACAAATTTAAAAGCACGTTAATGTAGACTGATATTTTCGTCAACTGTGTCTATGAAGAAAAAGACATCTCCACATAACATTTCAATAGACGGATAAGTAGACTTATAACCTACTATTGACCTTTTCTTAACCACACATGGTTATATTACTCCATTTTATTTCCATTTCTCTTTACATCGTTATGTCTGTTACTTATAAATGTTTGTTGTCAATCCCATTTACTATATAAATTAACAATTCATAATTAAGGTATATTCTATCATCAAATTGCGATTCCATGTAAGAATATTCTACTCTTTGTCACAATAACTTAGTACAAAGCTTGCAATTATGTACATGTCGTGTGCAGGTTGTGGTTTTGTACAAGTTATACATTTTATGATCACAGGTAGTTATAACCTGAATGATTTTTATTGTAAATGTTATGACTTTTACTGATGCAGTTGGCGATTTTGTTACAATGTTTGTACATAAGAAAGAACCTGTTTGAAACAGTTTCTGAAAATGAACCTGATATCAACTATAACTTTTCTTAATGGCTGAATCACTGCTTTATAAAATGTCATAATGAGTAGGAATGTGACCTCAGATTGATATCTTGTTTTCTGTAAATCCATTATATATATTTCATCTTGATGTCAGTCATAGTTGACGATGACTTTGATAAAAGCATGAGTTTACATCAGTTGTCATGGAAAATAACCTAAAATAGTATTATATTTAAATCTTGATATTTTATACGTTAAAAACGTTTATACAACAACAAAAATATAACAGAAATTCTGAATTAAACTAAATGCAATGTAACATTTGATAATATTTGATTTGAAAAGTTGATGTAAGTGAAATGAAACGGTATTCTGCAAAATACTAAGTAATTATTGTTCACAAAGGACATCGTAGCACATCTAAATATTTCATCAAAAGGGATATACTTTCAAATGATATAAAACGACTTTGTTTGAATGTCTCATTCTGTTGACGAAATAACATATTGTTACAATTCAAAATCAAATGGGAATTGTAATGAAACAATATATGCAAACTAACGTCTTCAATCGCATAACCATTGAGATAATTCACAAATATAGACAATCTTTAATGCACTTAACATCGCACTAGGTCAACATAATTAATGGTTAGAAACTCACTTTCTCCTCCTCTAAAGATATTGCCATCTCATATTAAGACATGAAATAAATGTTTTAATAAATAAAGCACCACATTTAAACATGACGAAACCATATCATGAGTGATAGACGATAGATTATAGTACAAAACAATATTGTTTAACCTCAGTACAGGCTTGTGTACAGGGCAGTTTTAACACTGGCATATGTGTGCAGATGCTGTCTTGAAGTTCGTCTTGATATATAAAGTAAACATAGTTTCCTGTATAAGGTTATGCTTATGTAGGCAGCAGCTCGTCTGCATTCTCCTGAGTGACAAATACATTTATTTTTTTTTGTCAAGAGGTATATACACATTAACTACCAATTGATACATTTTTCATCACGCTATATGAGAAGTATTTTAGGTGTTTAGGGTTGTACAGTTGGAACTTCAAACTTAATTCGGTCCAAACTAAGGCTACGCTGACGATGATAACAATTTGTTGCACAATTTTTTACAGAATCGCCTGATGCCAGGTTTATAAGATAGTTTACATTGCTTTGGCACAGTTCATCAACGTTATTGCTCTCGTGACGTCACAACCATATGTTGAGCATTTATATAGACCAGATTGAATAGTTTCTTATGACAGGCATGCGTAAATATGCTGCGTACAATTTCTCCACCTTAAAGCTGTTCTAGTTGCAAGGAACGATACAACAGTGTATACACATATGATGAGATATTTACAACATCATTCCATTGCTTTTTTGTCATCTAATTAATTAATATTGTGTTCAAAAAGCGAAATCTTGCTGTACAGATGATAAAGGACAAAGTGACGTGCATGACTGTTAGGGAGTAAATGTATAGATTGTTAAGAAAATAATTTATATGATAATTGTAGGAGCTTATTAAAAGGATTGAACAGTCACAATCCATTGAAAACCGTTTACTTAGTAGATAAAGATAATGTACAAGAAACATGAAGTTGAATTATAATACTTCTAAGTTTAATGTTTAATATTATATTAGTCTCATAAATAAAACATCTTTCAGAAATTCAGAGCTATTACAATTTCGATATTTACTGCAGATATTTTTTTCATGTTTTTGGCTCATTTAACAAAAGAACGAATAATTTTGTACTTTGTTTCTCCGTTTGACTCTCGTTGACTGTCTGTGTATGAATTCCACGGTCTGACGGTCAAGCAATGATGGCGTGTTTGGTAACCTTGAAGGACAGAAAACAGTGACAACTTCCTCATGTGTTTCAGATAGAAACTATTTACAACTTGACGCACTACATTGTAATCTTCTTGCTGAAATTGTTTAAGGCAAATATGACGGACATGAACGGAAATAATATCAATAGATGCATGTATCCAACGGTTGATTTAAACATGTGACATAGATATCGAGGATTATTGTCAAAACAGAGTACATACTAATTAATATAACTCGTGGTAGACACGTGTTTATGGTTAAAATGTAACGAATAAAATTAAATAACAACACAACTGATTTAACCAGTTTCATTATTATCAACAACAATAGATTGATGAGAATTGGATTGTCTATTTAAAATGAATTGGTCAGTTTATCCAACGTCACAAGTAAATATAATTTGACATAGAGTTGCTGACCCATTAAAATTCAGATAACTTTTTTTTATTGAAGACTAGGGAACCAGTCTAATTACAAGCTGGTATACACGTAATAGTAAATATATATATCCTTCATATAATACATACATAATTTAAGGAATTTCTTATCCACCGTCATACCAGTTGCGTTTGCAATACCAGAACTCGTCAGTGTAAAAATAACCCAAGTAAATGTTAATTAATGTTTCTCAAACTGGTAAATTATTATCCCCGCCATGTTTAGCGCGAAGCAGGGTATATAGTATTCGGCTGCGTCCGTCCGTTCGCACGTTTGTTTGTCCGTACCTACGAATTGGAATAACTCAAGTACTATTCATTAGATTCTTTTCATATTTCGCATGTAGGTCAATCATAGAGAGTGTAAAGTTCCTACAGAAGTTTTGTCAGTTTACACTTGTCCGCGGGATATCTCAAGAACCGTTCACTGGATTCTCTTCATATCTTCCACATAGCTTTTTCTAGAAAAAATCAAAGGGCTGATAAGATTTTGGTGACCTTGGCATTATTTTCTAGGTCACAGGGAACTGTGAATTTTTCGACATGTTAAGCTTGTCTTGGTGAACAATATCATAAGAACTGTTCAAAGGATTCTCATCATTATTTTATCCCAATGGTTTTTTAGGGAAGATTCAAGGCCAAGTCTATTTTGCTGATTTTGAGGTTATTTTGATATTATTAATTTGCGGCGGGGATTAGGTCACCTTAGTGACAACAGTTTACTGATTGTTTTAATTACATATAAATTTATTCTCGTAAATGCTTCACCTGGACGTTTTACCATTTTATTATTTATAAATGAGATAGTTTTGTTAATGATATAAATCTTTTATATACGATGCAATAAGAGAGCACTTATTAAGCATTGAATTGAGGTTATCAAAGGTAATTGTATGATCAATTTCATGTCTTCTTGATTTCAAACCACAACAACGATACCAATTAGACAAAACGGTTCCAAAAACAGTTTTTTCTCTTTTCATCGTTCAATATTGATAATGAAAATTGTAGATGTGTTGAATTTCTGAGATAATCAATAAATAACAGGTATGTGGCAGCTCGTGTTGAGTACTATCCTGATCATTTGCAGTAGAGACGAGATGTGACCTTATTAGATCAGAGCCAGCGAATCATCATCACACATAACACCACGAGTTGACACAGGTGTCAAGGATCAGAGACAAGATACCACCAGGTCACAGATTCTGACCCTGTAGTCAGATTACTCACGTTTGTAGACCGAAAAGACGCATAGACAGTGATCACATTGTACAGTTTGAAAATTAAATTTTAGTCATCATTGTATCTTCATCCCTATGCTTTTATTATTTGAAATTTCCGATCTTTATGTGCATTCAAATTGTCTAGACTTGCTGAATAAGGAACTGACTTACTAGTTATAAATTAAAGGTTATTATTCTACAGTCATGTCGCAACACCAGTGTACATTGTACGAGTTTAGTTCGTTGTTATATTGCTTTTGTGACACCACAGCACTGTATATAAGTCGATCGACAGAGATCATGTACGAGGATATCGATTACCATTCTGGTCTGATGGAGACAGAGACGAGATTTGACCTAAACATAAGAGAGACAAGCTATTTTTATCAACCATGACACCCCGACCTGACACAGGTGTCGGGATAGGGAGGCAAACCATTATCAGGTTACAGATTCTGACCCTGTAGTCAGATTAAACACTTCAGTAGACCAAATAGAACTGTGCACATCCCTGTCCCTTGATTATTTAAGACTTTCATGAATAGTAAACTATTCCGAAACAGTTTTACATACAGTAGTTTGTCTTCCATAGAAGGAACAGACTTAATGGGGCAATAGCACTTTTTTGCAAATTTTAATTTTTAAAATTTCCCATTCATAATGAGAGTTTATGTCATTTATATTTATTTTAGAGGGTAAAACAACTTATTACACAAACCAGTTATCCTTAGTGGTAATAACGGTGTTGCGTATAAAGCCCAAAATGCATGATCCCATTTTATTGTGAACACATTTTATTATTTCGAATGATAAACACGATTCCCCATGGCTTAACGGAATCATGTACAATCATGTTTTAACACGATTTTCCGAAGAGAGAAAGGTGTTTTACTTTGAATGACATTTTTCCAAATACATTTCATTTACTTATTTGAGCGAAAAAACGTGCTACTGTCCCTTTCAAGGCAGTGAGCAAATTACATTGTAACTTGGGGTGAAGGTATGATTAAATGTACGACAAATTGAACTGTTTGGTTAAATAACATTCCACTGGAGATATCAAGTGATATACTGTTTTGACCCTAGATATGTTACAATGACTTAGCATTATCAACTACATGACATCACAATGCGTTGATAACATCACGAACATGGCCCACAAATGCCTACGATGTTATCAATGTTCTCAAAACATGGTGATATCACAATGATGTGAAGTCATTCACATACTGACGTCATAAATCTTTGAGTTCACTGAATTGCTAGGCTAATGTCACTGCTCTGTTCAGTTATGGTTTTGGCTCACAATTATAATATCTGCCTTATATTTATAACTCTTTCAACTCGCACGTTTTACTTGAACTCAACATTGCCCTTTTTTAAAGAAAACACACACTGAACACACAATTAAATCTTAAACCTAATAGAATTGTAAAATCTCCCTAGATATAATTTTACGAACTCAACTTACACAGTAACATTAAAATAGAATATAAATCACTGCAAGAAAATCAATCATCATCATATTGACACTAAATAATTGTAAATATAAACTCATTTATTAGTACATATTTGATAGAATTATGATAATCACTGTCTTTTATATTGTTGTTAAAGGAATGGCTCATATTTCATTTCATAAGTGTTACTATCAATTGATGATGCCATTTACTATGCAGTGTTGTACGGATTTACAATGCTTGTATAATGTACATATCTAATCAATTATATTTCTTATTAGAATTTTAAAATACATAAAACAAGATTACGCAAGAAAGAAAACTTAAATAACATAACCTAAATATACCTTTTTATATAAATTGGCTTGGATCCTAAATATATAAACTATGTCTTCTATTGTAATTCTCAACCAAAAAGCATCTTCGAGAAATAAGAATGACCAAGAAGATGGCATATTATTTATTTTAGCATCGAGATTCGAAAATATACACGTGTATGTCTACCTGTCAAAAGCAATACGATATGTCAATCTGCTACTATGAACAACAGTCTGGTGACATTTCCGAAATATACTTTCTGCATCGCAGGTCTGACATCTGATTGACAGGTCCTATTCAAAAATAAGATTCTGAAGTTTCCTGCGGGATAAATGAAGCAGTTGATTCACAGTGGGCAAACAGTATCTGACATTTAAGGTGTAAACGTTACATTTGCATATGTGTTGATCTTCTATACAGACTATTTTCATGAGTATAACTTTAAGGATAATGCACATTATTTCCCTCAGATTTTGCATAATGATTCACAAATAGTGTGCAATACCACTGCCACCTCTTATTATGCATTCAACATGATGATTAGTACAGAGCACCGTACACCACTGGCACTTTTATTTCATTACAACCTTTTATTATAATACAATTATTAGTACAGAGAACCTACACCAAGAAGGCTTTTATTTCACTGCCATCTCTTGTAATAAAATGATTAAAGTACAATATACTGTACACAACTGTCACTTTATTTCATTACTATCTCTTATAATACAGTAATGATTAGTACATGGTACCGAACATGACAGTCACTTGTATTTCATTGCATGCTCTTTTTATGACACTGTTTACCAAGGTTCATTTTAACCATCTTACAAAATTTCTAAAGTAAAACACATCATAGTAAACAGTTGTCAATATTGATTGATTTTAGTACCTCATACATCGGATGTATTTCTTCTCGGAATCCCAAACATTGCCACGTAGACGCAAGCATCTGACATGAAGCTGTAGAAGATAGACGATAGCACAAAGAACTCACTGAATGTTGCTCCTGCGATTACAGTTACAGCATATGTGTTCCGAAGGGCAGTGTTATGATTGGCTTTTGCTTGAAAACCCCAGCCTGCTGTTTCGCGCTTTTTGTAACTTGTGTTTCAGGAGCATTGCATATAACAGTTACCATAAGATCTCCTGAATAGCATTTACACAAATTAATAATCTATTATTTAATCTAAAAGCTTTAAATAATTGATGTTTGAACATAATCGATATACCGTTTTGCCGTTGGTACATTGACGTTTCTCATTACAGACAAATATTTATGTTATCCTTTTTTTCAACAACAGTTTGTAGTTTTACTTTTTACATTAACTTGTTTGGAATTTCAATCACAGTGTGATGGTTGGTTGTTATCAAGGATAACTGTTTGATTTACATAATGATCCTCAGACGCCAGCTTTCAGATGTCGTTTACAATGTTTCTGACACAGTTCATCAACTTTATTCCGAGGGAAACCCTTTGACGTAAATACAGCATGATAAACATTTATACAGACCAGCTGGAACATTTTCCTATAAGCGCCATGGAGCTAAAATCAGAGATTCTAGGAGAAACTTACAGGCTCTTGGCACAAGCTCTCGACTCTATTTATCTTGAAGCGTTGCTACCTGTCAGGAACAATAAACGCATAGCATGCTCATCTGCTGTAACATTCTTCAGGTGATATTCCACAATCTCATCTCATGGCCCTTCTGCATCTCCGGTCTGACATATACTGGCACATTGTGCACAAAAAAAGAATAGTTTCCTGCAATGTGGATCATCGAGGGGAGAGTATTTTGGTACAGCAGGTGGATTCTTCCAAACGCGTTCCCAAATCGATTTCAGCTCTTAGATTATTGTATTTTAAAATTTATGTTATTCACTGATATGAATAAATATAATAATTCGTGTCCTTTTACAGATCTACAGCGGTATATGTAAACCAGGATGAGTGTAAACTAAGAATAAGACATCGTTATGTAAGATTTGACAAGCGTGTGAGACTTTATCCCAACAGGCTGAAAAGGCATTATTTCCAATCAAACGTTTTATAAATAAATTTAAAAATCTGCCCGTTGAAGCTGCTTTCAGAATATTTGATGGAAAAAATAAAGCCTATATTGTTATATGGCGCTGAATTATGGGGTTGGGAATCCAGAAAACCTATTGAAAAGGTGCACACAAACTTTCTACAAGTTGGTTCTAGATCCCCAAACAAAGCTATCCTAGCCGAGTGCGGGCGATATCCGTTATGTCTGTATGCCAATATCAGACTACTTGCATTTTGGATACGACTTCTCCATCAGCCACAATGTACATGTAGATATACCAAAATATGCTATGAAATGTTAAAAAGATTTGACGAATCGGGGGAAGAAAATTGGGTTTCGAAAGTAAGGAAACTGCTTTGCAAATACGGCTTTAATTATGTATGGACGAATCCGACCATTGTAAATACAAACTATTTCCTGGAAAATGTTAAGCAACGATATAAAGATGTATACTTTCAAGAATGGAACCATGAAATGTCCATATCAAGCTCTCTTAAATTGTATTCCTTGATAAAACATGACTACTTTCCTGAAAAATATTTATCCATCAATAATGCAGGATTACGGAGATGCCTGACAGAATTACGCTGTAATATACATGGTTTCAGGATGAATTCTTACAGATTTTATAAAAAATCAGACACTTCTTGTTCATACTGTAAAGCACAGCTTGAAGATGAACTACATGTCATCCTGGTATGTCCAGCATATACAAATTTGCGAATTAAATATCTTCCATCATTTTGCCGTCACCATCCATGTATTTACAAACTGATTTACCTTTTAACTATGATTGATTATGATAACCTATTCAAACTTTGTATTTTCTTAGATAAGGTATTTAAACTAAGAACCAAAATGAATGCACTGTCCTAAACTTAAACGTATATTGTCAGTGGCGCAGCAACGTTCTCGTTATATTTTACACATGTTGTACTGTTGGCCTCATGGCCATTTATACGGAATAAATGATTGATTTGACATTGTCATTGATATGGGTATTGTAGTCTTTGAGATTACAATGCTGAAGATATTATCATCATCATGGTGGCATAACGTGGTGAAACGTGATAGTAAATAGCATTATACAAGATTTTATATCACAATGTTAATATAAAAAAACGAAACACATTTCCAATATATGATATAAAAAATGAGTATTCAGTATAATGTAACTAGACGTTCAAATTGAATGAATATTGATTCACATTGACATCACACGCGGACTTAGGGTAACCTAACCCGATGTATCTATCAGTAAATACCAAACTAAATTTCAAACCAAGCTTGGGTGTCATTAAACTGTCCCGATACCATAAAAGGCGCCTTAGAGACAGTTTCATTTTAAGAGTAAAGTAATAAAGTATTTCAAACCTTGCTTGTTAATGCAGTTTATTACCCATATGGTTAAAAATAACCGAGTTAATATTGCTGACATGAGCACATGTGCACATATCACGTTTGCCTAGCAACAATTGTTTCACCGCGACTTCCCGCATTTTGTCGTCTGTGACGTCATAAAACGATTGTTCGTGACGTCACTGTACCTTGCCGTCGTAAGAGAAGTGGGCCGTTTTCTGACTAAGTTTAAATTGGGTAATAAAGACATTATTACACTCGAAAGTGTGCCATATGACTTTTACGAAACTCGTGCCAATTTATTTTTAACCCTCGCTCTATCTCGGGAAATACAAAAATTCACACTCGTTTCGTACAAGCCATATGACACACTTCCTCGGGTAATAATCTCTATTAATGTTATATCATATAATTTTGTATTAATCACTTGCTTTCAGTTCACACAGCAACTTCAGAAAAAAATAGTTGTAGTACTTCACCATCACAGTTCGACACAGACAGACTCTTGATTGCCATGTTGTACTGGCAACCATTAATTTTCTAATTTTATCAGACGGAAATGCCAAAGATCTTTCAAGGTGCATTTACATATGTACGTTTTGATTGGTATGTCGATTCAAGTAGGTGAAAAATTAAACTCATTAATTAAACTTATTCAGGAAAACAAAATAAAGTTGTTCTTAACACTTTTACACTATTTGATTTCTATCATAATTTTAAAGTTAATTACTGCCACAGGAATACGTCTTCGCTTAAACTAATTACTGCCATAGAAATAAGTGTTCGTTAATTGGTTTGAAAAGGTTTCGAATATGGTATCGATTTTAAATAGAGAACTTCAAAAGTAAATGATTAAAGACACATTATGATAATAAAATACCTTTTTTGAAAAATGGATTTGAACAAAAATAATTCACAGAATTATCACCTACACGACTAATGTATTCTTTTCTTGTATAAATAACCTTACACATGGAAGTGTTGGTGTCTTTCGCACCTTTAAAAGAGTCTGTACATATGATCATGCAATATGCATCTGTAACGTTTAAACCTTAAATGTCAGACAGGTATTGCACTCTATGAAACATTTTCTTCGTCTTTCCAGCAAAACTCTTCTCCTTTATACTTATGATCTGTCAATCAGACATGAGATGCAACTGGCATGTTATAAACTATCTCTCGGAGTATCACCTTGGTGTGCTGGGAGTTTGATCCTTACACATATCTCGAAACTGGGGCTCGTAACTCGAAGCAGTCGTTAACTAGTCTATAATTAAGGATCGTCTTTAAGCATACTTTATTTTAACGTTGTGTAACTCGAAGCAATCCTTAAAGTTAGGACAATCCTTAAAATCTAATTTAGCGACTGTGTTTAAGGTGTACCCCTGACCAACCTTTAAGCAGTCCTTAGCTGGTCGTAAAGCATGTAAACATGTGAAAATGGCGTTATATTTGTATGCCTTCAATTATTTCATATTTTCTTATTTCACTAGAAGATTGCAACACAAGAAAGGGAGATTTAAGCAAATAACTTTTCTTTTGTGAACGTACATGATGTTTCGAAGTAATTATATACTCAGCAATGTTGTTTTTCCACAATAAAGAAGATCCAAACAGATAGCACAGTACAATGACTCAAACGTGACTGTACTTGCACTGCCGGGACTATGGTGTGTTGTCGTGCTGTCTGCCATTGCAACCGGATGAATACAAAACCACGTGGTCAATGGGGAATCCCATTGTCTTTAACCGTTCTTTAAGCTGTCTATGTTTCGAGTTACGCTTTCTTAAAAACCACCTAACGAACGGTTAAGGATTGGTTAGCGACTGCTTTGAGTTACACTCCTTAAAATATATAACGACGGTCCTTAAGTGTTCGTTAAGTATGCGTTAGCAACAAAATTAACGACTGCTTCGAGTTACGAGCCCCAGAAGACAAGGTTTGTAGGGGCTGATCAACTTTTTTCTTTTTCAGCAAAAAACATTGTTAACTAAAGAAGTGGATCATCCTAAAATATCCCTGTCATCTCTACAAGACCATCTTTTAGAATACCTGTCAGTTCATGTATCTTAATGTTCATACAATAATGTGCAAAGCGGATTATGTTTGATTAATGTGTAATGAGGATATTAAATTTAGTTTTGTTAAATCTAATTTAAATGTGATTTGTACCTGGGACGATTAAAGATATTTTATTTAAATATCCCACATAAGAAAACATGTTTACTTCTAAATTTAAATGGGCAGCAATGTTAAAACATTTTAATCAGTCGTTTAAGATATGAGTCATAAAGTTATCGTGACATTTCAGTTTCATTTGCTTCAGGATATTGAAGAGGGACGATAAACTGTCATTTTTAATATTGTAGTAATATTGATAATTACATTGTTGTAACGTGTCAAGAACATTAACGATGTTTAACTTTTGATAGAAATTACGGACGTTATAAGAAAACATGGCAATATATATCTTATTAAAACGATTAAAATAAAGAATGAAGAACAGTTCTATGGATACACAACTTCTTTATTCTGTATAGGCGACGTTCCATAAAAATTGTATCCATAAAATTGTTCTTCATTCTTCATCACCTAAACTTCTAGAATGCCCATCAAAGACGATTAAAATAGTTATCACCATCTGTGTCGTCAAATTTGTTAAGCAATATACATTTCCCATCAAACGTAGATTAATTCAAAATGTCCCGGTTGAACTCTCTCTAAGACCAAGAACGTTTCGAAAATAAGGGCCTTTTTTATTGGTACCTTTCCCATCATCATTGGGTTTTATCTGCAATTTGTTTTTATTTTATTGTCTGAAACAAGCTGTTCACCTGCTCTTTCTATGTGTCAGTCAAATGCAAATATGAACTAAAATATTGTGTTTTATGTAATACTTTACTTTACTCGCAATAAGTTATTTCAGATGTTTAAAATCTACTATGTATTTTAGAACTGGAAAACATAACACTATTTGTTGAAGAGAAACACTGTCAATGTCTGCCCTTTATAAAATATATGAAGGTTTCAAACAACATGAATTTACAACATGAATGTTCTATTTTTTAACTGAATGTACAAAATCGATACCATAATGAAACTGTCGTCTATATGTATACATATGAACTATATAACAACGTGACTCATACACATACAAAAAGCCTTAATGTCAAACTATAGTCTAGGTTTCAGGGAATTTAAATAGGAACCCTTAATATGTACAATATTAAAGTATTAAAGAGACATCTCCAGTAGCTTGTTCTTTAAATTGGAGTAATGGGGATCTAATAGTCGGTTAATTACATACTCTACTGTTACGTATCACATTATAGGTCTTGCACTGTAATTTTAAAGCCAATTAGATTATTAATCTGACGAATCCGATAATGCAACCTGATATTTGAACACTTAATGACCATTGTTATGCCGAACTATTTTAAACAATGTAATCAATTTTATAGATTGGATTAAAGTAACATTTAGCCTCATAGTCTAAAATATACCTGAAGCTGTTTATACTTCATTATCAAACTAAACCGTCAATATTTCTTCATGACATCATGTTACTGACAATTTAATTAGGATAACTTGTTTTTAAAAATATTACATTATCAAAAATCTTCCATTTGAGTATCCACTTATTTCATGTTATATGAATATAAATAACAGAAAATTGTAATTCTGTAATTTCCTCTCATATTCTCATTTGTAAAATCTTTCGTTCACAAAACCAATGATTCCACTTGATAAACTGAGTTGGCGTCTAAAGCCCTGTTTATACGGCGAACTTTGCACATATGCAATATTGCTTATGGTAGTAATATACACACGTGAGTAAAAGTAAATTTGCTATGCGTTCATATGTGTTTAATTTCTGCCTATGTAAATGGGCTTCCAACTATTTTAATATATGAATAGAGAATTCCTAAAACATGCCAACAAATATTTATTAGATGTAAACTAAATAAATGACATTATTTTATATCTGTCAACATTGTTTTGATTATTTCGCCCTAATTATATAATGAACATCGGATAATCAGATGGATGTCGAAGGTCATCGCGTGCAAGAAGGAGATTATCCTATATATAGAGAATTTGAAAAACAATATTAAGAGTTTCTAAAGTTCTCTAATATATATTCTCAACCTGTGTGAAGTCACTATGTCTGTATACGACGAACTTTTTTCTAGAAAAGTGAAAATACCATATTTACTCACGGTAGCAAAAATTTGCACCTGCCCCTGACTAGGTGCAAATTTGCTTACGGTAGTGAACATTTTACTTACGGTAGTAAAATATAAATATGTGCAAATGCGTCCATAGGGCGAAGTTTGCTCATATGAGCAAATTTGCATATGTGTAATGTTTTACTCATATGCAAACGCTCGTCGTATAAACAGGGCTTAAGACATACGAGCATGTTCAGCTCCTACAGGCAAATATTCTTTAACTCGTTGTTAACAATTACTGTTCAGGTTCTATTTGCATTTTTGTCTTACCTTACAATATCAACTGGATCATCGGGTGGAACTATAGATCCATGGATGGTACTACGCTGAAATTCAGTGTAGGGGTGCACCCAAACCTTACACGTACTGCGTGTAGAACAGTTCTCTACTGCAGACCCTTCCCCCTTGTGGGTATACATGTACACGGGATACATATCATCAATTGTCATTGATCTTCTAAAGGTGAATAGTTATAGACATTAATTAAGATAAGAAAATTCTTTAATGTCCATTGGAAATTTGTTGTACACTGTTTTCAGGCCAAACCAAAATACATAAAATTTATATATCACATAGAGATAAATATATATATAATACACACATGTATAAACCAAGATACATAATTCACAAATTAGATCACAGTTAAATCAAGTCAAGTCAAGTCAAATGGCATTATCTCATAAGGAAATTACATTGGTTATATGAATGATGATACTGTTATAGTTTTATAATATATTGAGTACCATTGTTAAATATAAAAATATTAATTTAATATTATTTAATGTACAGCAAACACCTGAAGCTTTAATTATCAAATAAACGACATGGCAAATATAAACACATAATAAACAAGTTAATCGTATTCATATACACTCACAACACTCGTAAATTTGTTCCATTATTTTCCAAAATACTTATAAACGTGGTCTTTTCTGTTCATAATTAGGTAGTCAAATCATTTTAAATGCAAATGGGGGTTAGGAAAGTGTTGATACTATGCAGATATTAAGTTAGATTCTGGTTGCACTGAAATTAGTGCTAGAGTTGCAAAGATGAATACTACAGGTATCATCAGTCCGTTGCGGTAGGTTCATTCCTTTTTTGCATGTGAACTTTAAAATGTTTCCAAACATAAATATTACATGTTACTTCAACAAAAAAATTCTTTTGAACGAAGTAAATACATTTTTAATCCAATATGAAGTTCTTACAATTTACACAGGTTCTGAAAAAGGGTTCCAAAGCATGATGCCAGTTATCTATAAGAAATGATATTGTCAATTAATACTTTATCTGCTTTCATGGGCACAACTGTCTCAGACGACTGGTTAATTAAACATATGATGCAGTGATGAAATTCAATTTGTAATAAAAGGACCTGGATTATCACCGTCAGGCACCCTTGCATGACTTGGATAGAGGTTCAACAGTAATGATCGAAATATGCATGTGCAGGGTCACAAACAATGGTATGAAGAAGTTGATTTTTAAAAATCCGTGCTACAGAATATGTTTTTGATACAGTAAGATATTTCAGAACAAGAAACACAACTAATGGAGAAGTGAGATTGACACGTAATCAGTGTATGACAATATAATCTCAACTCTTAACATTCTTAGAGGTATTGTGCAGAAAAGGGTTGATTTGTGGATCAGTCACATGACAATTTACAGCCATATTCAACAATTTGGGTTTAAATGCTACGTCCTCGTGCAGAAAACTCATTTTGAAAGACTGGAGAAAAAACTAAGAAGAGGCTGGAGAAGAGCACACGGATAATACCGGGGGACAAATTGGAACCATGTTCCCTTCGCTGGCAAATCTATTTTCAATGTTTTAGTAATAGTTCTAAGATGTAGGTAAGGCGTCTCCAAAGTACGATATGTCGAAATTATTGTTCAGCGGTGACTGTAAAACAGCCACTCCAAATTCAATTGTAAGGAATATTGTCGGAAAAAGGCACCTGAAATTTGTAAAGGTTGTTGATATTATTTGATCCCAAGAAATATCAGAATGGGAACATTAATCAACTAAAACACAACATAAATGTCTTGTATTTCTGATTTAAACCACTGCTCACTTTTCCAAGAGCGGTTGTTCATTGTTGGCTGTCTGCGACATACAATAATTGGAATAGCCTTGGAATTCCAAAGACAAAATATATGTCGCAGTCTCCAAGAATCAATGCCTAAACAAATAAAGGCACTGAGAAAAACAAACTGGATTAATATTCCATATTAAATGTACTTCCTTTTGATACCAAATAATGCTACAATACAGGCATTTAAAACGTGATATGTGTGTCTTAAGTCTCCAAAGCCACGTAAACATATCAATGTAACAAACTTTTGTTCAGCAGCTGTATATGTTGAAGCGTCATATCCTACATTGTATGTCATGAGTATTCGTGGTACATTTATTATCTTCAAACGTGCCATTTCGAATTTTCGTTTTAGAATAAACAATAATATATATATATACCATTCCATAAAAGATATTACCAACAAATTATTCCTTCTTTGTAAATGTTAATTGCGAATGACAGTCAAAACACAAACATATACCAAATAGAGGTCTTAATTGCACTATTACTGCGTGTTTTATATATGATACATTTGTAAACGTATACCATTTTAAAGACTAATAAATCACACATATATGTTGTTATGTATATTATTATTTCAAAACATGTTCACCAGAGAAAATGAAATACTACACGGTAGTTCAGATTGTGTACGCGTTGAATGACACGATGAATTGAATGAGATACTTGACAGGAAAGGAAAGAAAACATGAGTTGAATGACGTATTATGTTGAATGGCCATTTGAGATGAATGATACAATGAGTTCAATGACACGAGAAGTTATTTTAGGATGAGGGGATGCGTGCTGGCACTTTATGTCATCTTTTATCATCAAAGTTAACTGTCCTCGTGGAGGCCTTTACGTATTTATTACAATTTATAACACCCAATAATGCTAAAACCTAACATCAAAGTTGTAAATTGTAACTGGAATATTTGCATTTCCGGGTCCAAAATCAATAACGTATTTTTATTTGCACTATGTTTTCCTTAATGGAAAGTTGGTCATGTGATAAGGAATTATGTTATAAAGATATAAATATTAAGCTTTCATTCCATTTAGTAATCATAAATATAAGATACCCACGGCATAAAAACACAGGCGGTCAATTGGGCTAACAGCGTGCTTTATGAGACAATAAACATTTTACACGTCAGTTAGGGTGTCGTTTGGCAAATGACGTCATATTTTACGTCACTTTGTTTGTTCAATGCTAGTTGATGTGTTCTACGACGGGAGGCATTAATATTTTTTAAAAATGGTGTATACAAACAACATAATATTTTCACGTTGTTTTATACATAAAAGAGAGTAAGTGTTTAAGGGCATCTCATATAATAAATAGAAGACTCGTTGCTGTGCTTTATCGTAGAATAAAAACATAGCAGGGGGCATAAAACACTCAGGGTTTCGCCCTTCGTGTGTTATGCCCCCTGCTATGTTTTATTCAACGATAAAGCACAACAACTAGTCTTCTATTTCTTAAATAATTTGATAATAACAAATAGTCCCATGAGGCTCTCATGTATTCTATGATAGTAGAAGTAAAGTGTTCGATAAGTAACCAAAAAGGTAATGTTTTCATAAACGTATTCCGTATAATAATGACAATAATTTATTATTGTAAAGAAAATGTGCATGTCATGTATGTACATCATCAAAATGAGATCTTTAAAAAAAGGATAAATCAAAATAAAGTTAAGTATTAAATAAGTATAATGGTTTCTTTCCACACAGTGACAAATCGTGTCTATTCATGTAAACATCACAATACACCGGTTCAGGTAATAGCAGATGTCACAAAAATAAATAAAGGTAATTAACCTGTTTAACATGTTGATAACCAGGTCATCAAAATAAACAGTTCATTATTATCTTCTCTGTTGCATCCATCAATAACTAAATCATTACCAATACTATCTGTAACACACAAAACATCAAACATCTCTTGAAAATGTTTATAATTGAGAAAACAAATATTTTTAAGAAACCCTTCATCTCATGTTTGAATCATTGTGTAATTGGAATGTATTTAACATGTCTTAATTTCCCATTTTAAATGCAAAAAGGCGAAGTACATTTGTACAATGTGTATTTAATACAGAATGGAGCTGTGGCGTCAAATCTTGCTTCTTTATTACCAAAATCATGTTATTGATCACCTAACGAGGCATATTGATGGTAGTATAACCATTCTATCAAAAATAAATCTTCTTTACATCAGACAAATGCATTGTACTAGGATGTAACACTCGATAAAATATATCAAGTCCTGATTTCCTTAGCTAATAGGCCTGAGGCTTCTTATTCAATAAATGATATTTTAATAATATTGGAAAATTTGAATTGCTGTTCAGTCGTTAATGAGATGACAGAATGTAGAATGTGCTACAATCATATGCCAACTAACAGTATTTTACACGATGGTTAATATTTAAATGAAAATCTACGTTTTGAGTTGTCGATGTCTGCAGCATTTTTACATGCTAACATAAATCTTCCATAACTTGCTAGATAACAGTGTTGGTACCAATACTGACAGTGTCGCATCTATTGTCATGCATAGCGATTGTTCTCCTTCATCTATTGAAGAACCCCCCAAACTCATCACATCGTATGTATTATCAATTTATTTATTCCAATCGATATGGAGTTAAAACTCTCTCATTTCAACTACAAATCTACAAAAAATTTTGCAATAAATTCAGACTTTGAAATTTAAGCGATATGCTCTCTGCTGATTGGATTAAACAAGGTCATGTGACCGGTATACATTCTCGTAAACACAAGACTGACAGCTGAAAATGATAACCTTCATAACCTGACGTTTACAAAAAATAACCTGCGGTACTACTTTATCACTGTATCATTGCGCAATTATTACACTGCTATCACATGCTCTTTTCTTGATTTAACTTTTTAAAAACCTTACAACGTGAATTCTAATTGTAGTTTGATTTGAAAGTTTGATTAAAACAGCATTTTAGAACCAAAAATTAAATACTTTAATCATATTTCCTGTGAACTATGTTTTGCGCGTGGTGACACATAAGTGATGCGGTATTATTGTGGGCGGAGCTTAGCGCATGATCTAAGACAATACTTAACATTTGTTTCATCATGCACTGTACACTTTTTGCAGAGATTTTTTATATTCAATAGTTTATTTACTGATTAGAAATCGCTTAAAGTCGACAAGCTCCGGCATTTATACCAGTTTAACTTGCACCTTTCAAACCGTTTATAAGCCAGTGAACAAACACATTATGAAATCTATTTCTTAAAAAAGATCACCACGAAACCCTCATACTTCTACTCGCCAACCCTGATAATCGAACCACCATCAATGTCCTACAGTGTAAGCTGACTAGGCTAAGTTTCATAAGCCCTTTTAAAGCTAAAGGCCAAATGCATATCAGTAAGATTCTAAAGACGATTCTGTATATTTTTTCAGAAATGTCGCCCATTGTGCTGTTTTATCAATAATTGAATCCTCGAATGTCTTTCATTGGTTTTTCGTAGACATGTACGCTAAAAATAATATACAGTTTGTTTATATGCCTTATTCGATTTCAGATCATCTTATATATGGTTTGCAATGATTATACAGGAAGTTACCAGAAGAAATTGAACATCAATGCACTTATGTAAGTGTTTACGGGACGATGCGAAATCACAAAAGATCTTTATATCTTGAAGGGATACCGCGTCGTGAATAAAAATAAGATCATGTGTATCTACCTATGCTGATTAACTTGTCTGCTAACAAGTCACAGACACCTAATTTCAGACAATTTACGTAATTTGTAATAAAAACTACTGCATGTAGACAGTGAAGTGAAGCGTAACTCGTTAGCAGACACTCTAATTGTAATTAATCAGCTTAGTCAGATAAAGATGAGACTCAGTTTTATCCTCGACGCAGTGTCCCTTTAAACTTCTCGTAGTAAGTGAAGTAAAATGGCAGTGCTGTATTCGCAGATTTTCACTGATTGACTTATACCGATCCCAGGGTAAAGGGAAGTTCGTTGGAAACAAAAATAAAGTTCTAAATTTAATCTGTCATTGACGTCAAGAGCTGCTATTATGGGAAACAAGCTAATACCAAACCAATATATCTGATATCTTACCTGATTACTATACTCAGATATACAGTTGCTATAGCCTGACGGTCTCTGTGCTGCTGGCCTTTAAATTGTCTCGTATTTCTTAAAACTTATATAATATACTTGTATTCCCGTCTTTTAGACGTAATCAATTGATGGAAGCGAACTTGCACGAGGTGGCTAGATACAACACTGTGAGTGTGAGGGTTGGACAACAGCAAACATAATAATAATGTAATACTAAAATAATAAGTGCCATGTTATCATTAGTTTTGTTATACCTCTACTCACGTAAGTCAGTGAGTGAGTGAGTGAGTTGGTTAACGCCACTTGGGCAATATTGTAGCCGTCAACGGCGAGACATTTGATTAAATAACATATCTAAAAAATAAATGCAAACCAGAAGAAAACATATGCAAATGCCTTAACACACCAGCTAATTATCACAGATTGTGTTAGCTAAAAGCTGATTTAGGGAAAATTTAAAAATATAACTTATCATGAAGATTGATAGCCTTTAAATAATCTACAATTCTTTGTTGACCGAAGTGATAATATAATTTATCTAATGATAGATTTGGATAAAATGTTTGCACTGTGTCCCTACTCAAATAAGCTAAATGACACATGTAGGAAACGCTCACAAAAAATTGAGACAACATGATGATGTCATCATAACTAATGTTCCACAGGAGATATCTCTTGTGTGGCATCAAGCAATCAATCCTAGGATAATTATGTCGTTTTGAGATTGCGCACATGGCAATGTAAGTAACCGTCAATCAAATAATAACACAGTGCTTTTACATCATCAAGTAATGACTCAAAATGCTATGACATCAAATATCCGATAGCATTGGCATCACATAAGGTAATATTGTTGTGACATCACCGCGGTGAAGTACAATGGCAGTGCTGTATGCTATATATGACACCGAGTGATTTTGAATGATAAAACATTTATTACGTATACGTTCGTGTCTTCTGATATCAGATAGATCAAACACTCGTTAATAAACATAAAAATGTGTTACTCTTATGAACTCATATTGATATATTTGATATCAGAAGCCAAGTCCGTGCGATTCTCTATTTACAAGAGATCGAAATATGCAAGCATTTCATAATATTGTAATTTTCGCTAAGTTTTTCAATCGACCTTTTTTTACTTTGATCAATATCTGCTTTTTACTCCAACAGATATGTAAAACGTCTGCTAAAAGTATGATTAAAAATACAATTATTGTTTATTTAGTGTCTCTTAGATTTAATATGGTGTGCACTTTATCAATGTAGAACAAGTTATGCTACAAAGGTCTTCAGGGAAACAATACTTAAATTGCATGTAATTTTAATAATTATTATCATGTCAATTTGCAATATTTAGAAAAAAACGTTACGGTCTTTTACAGTCAACTATCAATATTCAGTTGACACACTTTTAGCAGCAAATGTCTATTGATAATTAGCAATTTATAGTTGGCAGATACAATATAGTTTATTCAGTATAAAGGCCACATGCCTATGTACAATATACAACATTCATTTTGTTGAAATTAACAGATTTGGTACAGTAACTGAAACATCATAACATTTGTTTACAGGCTTTACGTGATATATACATACAATTTACAATAGTGAACAACGTAACATATAAGCTTCTTTGATATAGTATGTAACAAACGTAAACTATTGACATTTTCATTTTGCAACAGAGTAGCTAGAGATTTTCTAGTTTTACATTTCAAGTCAAACATACATTTTCTTCTTAATTCGTTATACATAGGGCATAACACATAAAATTCATCTTCTAAAACATTTATACAGAAAGGACAAAATCTTAATTCTCTAGGGATATTATTTCTCCTACCGATGTTTTTCATTATTTTGATGATGATAGTAAACCAGGATTGATAAACATGTATGGTCCAATTAATGTGATCCTAATTCTTTTCAAAACTATTATCTTTAATCGTAAAGCATCCATAAGTATGCCAACCTTTCAGTTCATGCATCAACAGCTTACTCAGTATTATCATTTAACCAACTATGCAGCAAAGATAAGTTCTAGAATTGACAACTTCTACAAATTCTGGTCGACATGTCATTTTTTGTTCAACGATTGATATATCTACCTTTCAATGTTTACATGAATTGTACCTCTATTGTTACGCTTGTAAATCTGTATTGACTTGACCACCATACTCCCTGTTGGAGCCCATCTACAACTGTAAAAATGGCTTTTTTTTAAAAATATAATTAATTAAAAAAAAAAAAAAATTAAAATTAAAAAAACATGTATGGTTGCCTCCGATTCCTTAAAGATTACCTTTGATGCATTGTTCTCAGTAATGACATTTTATTACCTCTATGTACATTATATATAGGAATCAATTGAGCATAAAATAGTGACAATATACACTTGCAATTGATTTAAGACGATTTGTATAATCATATTTTAACCAAGCTGGCAATTAGTTCGGCGACCGCTTTGAAGACAATCCTTGAAGCGTGACTGGTGATTAACCACTAGTTTGTGCTTGAGAGTTAATCTTCACTACCGGTAGATGCATTTTCATCAGGTGTGTGAAATCGCCAAAATCACATGTTTATACAATAATGATGCAATTGTCATCTATGAAAATACTTCGTTGGATATCTACACATTTGATATAAATATAACATAATTATTTGTTTGTGAAATTAACGATCAAAATGTTGCAAAATCACGCTGAATTATGACTATTGCCGATAATGAGATTCCTCTTGTGATGTCATAGAAGGCGGAGTTAATTTTAAAACCTCATATAAGTAATTTATGGGCTGATTTCAGAAATTTAAAATCGAGTAATTGCCAAATTGTAATCCCATGTTAATAAATCCGAATGTGAACATGTGGCACGAGATCTTAACTTTAAGAATGATTAATCTGCAGACGTGTCTTAAAAATATTCCACTGTAGCAATGCAACTTAAAGCAAAAGCTAATTTGGACCTTATCGTGTCATCTACTTTACAGGAAACAAACTGGAACTTACATTGTTTACAACACACTAACAGTCATATTGCACGTGCTTATCATCACAATAGCTCCCAAACACTTGCAAGAGTTGATAAGGCAGAACGAATATGTCCATGAACTTAAGAAATACCTCCCAAGCTACACTGAAACCTCACGTATACACATGTACACAGCAGCCGTGATATAAGTGAAATATTCTTGAAAGCGGCGTTAAATCCCAACTCACCCACCTTATCCTTACATAATAAATGAACATTTTAGGTGGACAGTAAAATGTGGTAATTACCACCGACAAGCTTTGTGTTTCTTCTCAGTAAAATGACTAAAGCAATTTTACATGCAGGTACATTTGAGTTCTTTGGCGCCTTTGTAGGAAATTCAAGTTCGGAACGAATTCATCCTATCGAAATAACACCGACAATTTTGTGGACACATTTCACCCTGACAATATAAAAATCTGAAAATCTGGTATATTATGTGACATGCATTTTAGGAAAAGAGAACACAAATTGGCTCTGGAAAGACATGATTGTCAGTGATAATATGAAGAATAAATTTGAAAATAAATTGCATTTATATTTGATAGTGTACAACTTCTACATTTCGGGTTGATTCCATTGAGTGATTGAAAATCACACCCTAACAGTCAGGCATCATATTAAACAGTAGGATCCAGAATATACATGTACCCACGTTAAACACATTGAGAGTTCAGTATGGTTCATCAGCTGTAATTACATGTTGTTTCTCTATTCCTTTGATGTCTGCTTGGTGACGTGATTCAGATGGAATGCTGAAGATATTAATCTGTTTTGGTCTGAGATTTCTGACATGCTACAATCAGGATCGCGTGTCCTTCCAGCTTGTAATATGGGGAGATAATGGTTTGTTTGGAAATCATATATCAGTACAGTGTCTACACAATTACACATTAAACAGTATATTATTGATGTCCTGTTAACCTTCCTTTAATTTATTGATAAATTAGTTTGTGACAGAAAATTCATGCATTAAGAGTAATTTGAACCTGCTACACAATATTTAGTAACAATCCTCTTTCAGGAATTGAGTTTTATGAAGAGAGTATTATCACAAATTATTAATTAACTATCAATGTTATGGTACCTATCTGGCATTTACGGCCTAGACCATATTTTTCGACATCTGGGCCAATACGGGGAACATCGGGCCAATACGACACAAACTGGGCCAATATGAGTCTGAGCATGCGCAATTGCACATATGGTGAAAGCCCGAAGCGTCGCTTCACAACTTTGACCCGTGCTATTCGTTCACCAATTATTGTTTCAATATTAATTTGATGTTAAGTGTTGTGCAAATAGAATGAAAAGATGTTAATTAATAAAATGGTCATATAATTAAATATTTTCGTATATTGGCCGAATTACAGATCCTCGGTCTGTTGTATTGGCCCTCGACTTCGTCTCGGGCCAATACAATGGACCTCGGACCTGTAACTGGACCAATACGGAAATACTTAATTAATAACATAATATTTCAAGCAACAATGTCACTATTAAAGTGAGCCATTATCCTATTCAGAATTATTTTTAAACTATACATACTTGTTTTTAGTGAAATTAATGGAATTCAGCTATATTCAACTCATTTATAGAAAACCAGTATCTTCAATTAGTAAAAATTCACGAGTTTCATTCCTTGTCATCCTACATTGCAGACGTAAACGAGCAATCGAAATGCGAAAATGAGTTTTATGTTTATCTCAAAATTACCAACTTACACTGCCACAGACACATTTAATCAATTAATTAACAATTATTGAGAGTAACAGATGGAGAGTGGGACAATTAAATTAACCTCACAATTATTTAGAGGGATAGCTAATAATGAACGTAATGTAATGATCTAGTCAGTCTGCCTGTACTAATTCCTGAATTGCAATGATAATAACCAACATCTACATTGTTTTGTTTTATAACATTTCTCTGAGAAAAGAATTCATAATTGTTTTTCATTTTTTAACATGATATATAACTGTGATGAGTAGATGAATTAGTTTAATTGAAATAATATTGCACAGTTAATTCATGACCAATGTGTCTATTTTACACTATATTATATATTATTGCATTCAAGAACTGGACAGACTGCAAACAGTTAAATGAAATTGGATCTAAACCATTTCAAATACCATTCAAACACTTAAATAGATGATGGTGATGCTGATTTATTAACTGCACAAAGATAATTATATAGAATGAGTTTCCAAGGTTGTTTCGTACTGACAAATTGCATGACAGGATACATCTACAGAATGACATAGGACGTTAGAGATCTTGATAGAGCTCAAAGTTCGACATTCCATCAGATTCCTGTCAGCTGAACATTCAACAGTTCGTTTTAAAGGGACTGTAGCACAATTTTCCATTTATAATGATAGTTTATGTCATTTACATTTACTTTAGAGGGTAAAACATCTTATTACACAAACCGATTATCTGTAGTGGTAAAAACTATGTTGCGTATAAAGCAACAATTGCATGGCGGCCATTTTATTGTGAACACAATTTATTATTTTGTATTACAAAAAAGATTCCCATCTCTTTACCAAAACATGTACACTAATTTTAAACTTTATTTTCCGAAGAGAGAAGGATGTTTTACTATTGGTGAACTTATTTTTCAAATACATTTCATCAACTCATTTGAGCGAAAAAAAACGTCCTACTGCTCCTTTAAGTATTTGATATTACTTGATTATGTTGTATTCATCCATGGAGGTTGATATAATTATTTTTAATTTCAGAAATTCTTCCATAATGCTATAAGTCATATCATTACAAGTATCATTACCATGATAATTATCAATTTTCCAAAATATAGATATTACAACTGACTACAGTTTTTGCATCATTTCACTCGGAAATGAGTTTCTTTTGTAGAAATTTATCAACATATCATTTGATATTAGTAAAAATACAACGGTCTGTGGAAGTCATGCATTAGTATAATCAAATTGATTAAAGTTGCTAAATTTATTTAAAATGATAAATTATATCTCTGTCCATGTAAATGTATTGGACATGAATGTTTTACAATTCCATTTTACTTGTTAATATATAGAGAGTATCACTTTTACGAAACGAGTGTGAATTTTTGTATTGCCCGAGCGAGAGCGAGTGTTATCCACCAATTCGCACGAGTTTCGTATAAGTCATATGGCATACTTTCGAGTGTAATAATTTCTTTATTACCCAATTATTCCATTTGATTCGCGTTAAAATAGTCAGGAAACGACCCACTTCCCTTGCGACGGCAAGCTATAGTGACATCACGAACACTCGTTTTATGACGTCAAAGGCGACGTAATACGGGAAGACGCGGTGAAACAATCGTTGCTAGGCAAACGTGATATGTTCACATGTGCTCATATCAAATATATTAACTCGGTTATTTTCAACCATATGGGTAATAAAATCTCATACTACTAAGTTAATCAGTCCAAACTAAATGCATTTCAAGAGAAAAGTGTTTGTTTATCATATTGTATACACGTAGGTCATTTCATGACTCTTTGCTTCATTCGTCAATACTGAAATCTTTATAAAAATGTAATCGGAAAAATGTGTCAGGAAGCCAATATTCTATAATAAAGCTGTAAATGTGAGAGGGAATGTCTATTTAAAAAATAGTTAATTTAATGCTGAAAACACTTGAACATAGTTATGTTTCCGTTTTCTCCCAATCATGTGCATTTAATAAAGATAACCAAATTTGGCGTCGGCTTCTTTATAACCAAAATAATATCTTAAATTACATAAACAGACACAATTACGGTCTATCCATATATGAATATAACAAAACTTAAAGTAGCGTGACGTCCGCAAATTACCTTATTGGATTGTATAATACTCAATAAAACACATCAAGCCCTAATTCTCTCAGGTTGGAAGCAATAAGCTGCATATTCATATAACAGACATTCTAATATTATGAGAAAATTCAGAAATCGGTGTGCAGTGGTTAACACTATCGAAACTATGAATTCTGTGACATGGTTTGGTCATAATTATATTTACTTTATTCATTTGCCAATGTGCTGAAATTATATGCAAGCTTAGATATTTGCATAATGGTGATCTGAATGGAAGCACCCATTGATGAGTTAATTGTCATAATATCAATGCTATCGACATTTAAAAGTTTTCGTTTTTTGAAGAAGCGTTCGATGACCCACAAACAGACCCGAAACATTGTCTCTGTAGCAATAGAAAAGAGAAAAGAGTTGACTACCAAAGGAGCGTGTTCTAGATCATAGTAGGTTATAACTTTTAAAAAATAAGTTATATCCCTATATTAAGCTCATTAAGCAACATGTTCCCATGCAAATGATGCATATCATTTGAAATACAATGAATAAAGTTGAAATTTGAGATTTTACGGTTGACGTGACAAGTGTACTCTAGTGTATCCCTAGTGTATCAACTTTCCTTAGTTTTCAAGGCGGCATAGCGTTCGACTTCGGATCAAGGGTTCCAGGGTTCGAATCCCGCCAGGGGCACGACAAACTTGTCTGTTCTACAAGCAGCAAGGTTTAGGTGCAATAAAACATTATTAAGATAATTGCCCGAGAAAGATTTCTATCAGATTTGAGGGAAATTACGAGAAATAGTGTCCCCGAAGAACAATAGAGTGACGTCACTGGAGGTTTATAAGAACAGGTTTGACATAGGCCAATAGTCTAACATTTAGCCTCTGAAATGAATGTTGTTGTACAGATTTTTTTTGAAATAAGAAAAAGGAGCCTCTGAGCTGAGCTCAGAGTCTTGTTGTAGACTTGCCTAGCCGCTTAACATATTAAGGGGTTTGGATGACAGACTAATAGGCCAACTGCAGTGACTCGCACTGAGGTGAGTGATCACGTCACATTACCAATGTGCAGAAAGCTGCTGACCTTTTTGCATACGAGGGGAGGCCGGGTTTGCTGCGGACCCCAAAGTTTCAGCGCGGGTTTGCAAAAGTGACGAAAACATATGACGGCTTGTGTTTACCATTTGAAAATATCATCATAATGAAATAAAACAACATACAATGTGGTTTTGGAAGTGTTTTGTTAATTTGACAGAAGAAATATTTGGGCATAAATGAAAAGTGTGATTAATCGAATCATAAACAGCTTAAGATGACAGCCAGTTCGGTTTGAAACATAAGGACAACTCTCAAATTAACTTGGTCATTGACGTCAAGAGATGCTATTATGAGAAACAACGTATTAACACCAAACCAATATATCTGATATCTTAAAGATCTCCATCTTTAGATATACAGTTGCTATAGCGTGATGGTCTCAAGATAATCGTATTGTCTTGTATATTTCTAAACTTCTAATATTTATTCAATAACTTCTATTCCTGTCTCTCAGACGCACTTTATTGATTTATACGAATTAATGTTATATATTTAGGTCCAAGCAAAATTTGTATATTAGTCCATTGTCCTAATTTGAATTCGATTATTGGTGTTTAGAGTGATGTCACTTACCAACACATGATGAAGATCGACGTTCTAACGACTGTACCGGAGTTGGTGTGAACTTATACTATTAATACAAATTAGAACACCAATTAGAGACTTGCTTTTTTTTGGGAGGGGGGGGGGGGGGGGGGGGGGGGGGGGGGGGGGGGCTTATTTTGCAGCCTCATTTAGGGGTTTTATTATACATATTATATTAACAATATTTATTATGGTTGACATATACTATGTTATTTATCTCAGATTATTTGAAATAAACAAATTGTAGAAACAAATGGTAAGCATATTAAGCACTGACAAGGCACAATTACTCATGCCATTGAGTTATAAAAAAAAGGAGTATTATTAACAATATCAATATTTTAAATTAACATCTTGGTTTTCCTACAGGAGTCAAATTTAAATGAGTATTCAACATAACATTTATCAACATTTATCAAAATCGTTTATGGCTATAATTTTCCTAATTTCAGAGAACGTCGAGGCGTGTATGATTAGATTCAGAAATTATAATACTCATAAATCGCAACGGAAAGATCATAGTTTTACAATTCTCATTTGGCCTGTAAGGGCCTTGTAATCGGAAAGTTATTACAACTGATGTTAACATCCATTTATTCGAGGGCTTGTTAGATCTTCAAACGTTTTTTTTTTTATTTTGCGTCACAATATTTATGTGTCATCGGAGAAAGTAAATATTTATTTTTAGGAAATGAAAAGGTTACCTTGCCAGCCTTCGAAAGCAAAATGTACTCTTTTTCACTCGTTTTCTTGATATACAAACATTCTGCTCAAGTTCCGTAAATGTAGAACGAAATGAGCACTCTTATAATTACATTCTCATTCTTATACAATATTTACAGATTCAGGGAGATAACAGCTACGTTTAAACAAGATTACACACAGACATACATCATCAACTGAAACATGTTTACCTAGAACTTAATTCCAATTATACATTCTTGCTGACGATGAAAATATTATAAAAGATGGACGCAAGTGCTGTTTGTTTGCATATGTAACAAATTACTTAACAATGAAATAGCCCTAAAGCGATTTGTTTTTTCAACTCACACACACAAAACACACGATAATCCAACTTGAGTTTTTTTACAGTGTCTCCTGATTCACATGATTTGGACAACATAACAAAGAAAGTAATCTGCTCTGGCCTCATATTCTTGCTGTATCTCACTTAGACATCGCATGTCCTCACTGTTTGGAACACTCATACAAAATTTAATCATTCAGACAACACATTATTATATTATTATGACTTCATTATATAACATTTGTAGTTATAATAGAAAGGGGACTCGATGAACATATATTACAGAATATTTTATTATTCAGATTATATTACAGACTTCACCTCATTCTTTCAGGCATTGATATATATGGACATGTACTGTTATAAACACGTTTCCGCAGTGGTGTTTCTAGTATTTAACATTAGCCTCTTTGGAACTGTAAAATCGAAAAATAATTAAACAAGTTAAGAACATATATCAAACAATCAGACAGTAACTTTAAAAAGAAAAAAAATGCTCTAGTCCCCTAGTAAAAAGTAAAGATATCATCTTAAAATTCCTGCATTTTCACCATTCTTTATTGCGTGGAATCCGCAGTCATATATGTTCTTTAAACATTAGCATGATATTAAATGTTTATATAATGATGTCCTAGCTATACCCGTTGTCACAGACAAAATTGTTACCCTTTTATTAACCGACTTGTGAGCAGGACTGATGAAGAACAGATAAACAGTCCCCTTGCCAGACAATAGCATTATCCTCTCCATTACTTAAATGGATATTCAATAATTAACAGACACGTATGGTCTGGTCAGTCTGGTGGTCAGAGTGTTAGAAATACTTGACCAGGTGCCAATAGAATCGTGAGATAAAGTAGCATCAACAATGTTGTGTTTCAAAGCAATTGTTTCATAAGAGCAATAGTATTAATTCAATTATTTTTATGACACATGATGTCATCAGATGAATTAGTATGTAACTAATATTAAATCATTCACCAATGTGAATGTGTTATGTTGACTTTTATACTGTTGAATTCAGAAGATGGACTGATTCGCATTGATCATGACTGAGTTTAACTTTAAAACAAAGATACATTCAACACTTAATGACATTGGACCTACAAATATTTCAAGAACCACTCAGTTACTTGAATGAATGATGAAGATGCTGATTTATTCACTGCATACCGTTAATTCCACAGAATGAATTCCGAGAAGTGCAGAAGGGAAAGTTGCAGGATAAGACACATCTACAGAATAAATATGACGTTTAGGATCATAATAATGCGAGACACTGCAATAGCTAAATAATTTGAGTGTTATGTTGACTATTATACTGTTGAATTCTAGACCCGGGATGATTCGCAATGAAGATGGCAGACTCATTTGAACTTTAAAACAAAGAGACTCTCCACATATGAATGACATTGGACCTACACATATTTCAAGAACCACCACGTTACTTAATAACTTCCCAATGCAAGGCATAACTTTTGCCAGTCTCCATTGCTGGCTGATTTTGGCCTTGCAGTATATCCTTAAGATCTCTGTGCTTGGAAATCCGGGCCCACTATGCATGTCAGGTGCAGCGATTCGCCAACGTGGCACAACAAAGCAAGGTAAATACTGCAAGGCTTAAATCAGCCAGTAATGGATACTGGCAAGAGTTATGCCTTGCGTTTGGAAGTTGGTTACTTGAATGAATGATGAAGATGCTGATTTATTCACTGCACATAGTTAATTATATAGAATGAATTCCGAGGCTGTGTGGAAGGGGCAAGTTGCATGATAAGACACATCTACGGAATGAAATATGTTTAGGATATTGATAATGCTCAGAGTTTGACATCACAACATATTACAGAACATTGACTCAGCAGTTGAACATTTACTGGTCTTCTTTAATGTGACTGCCTTTGTTGCATTTATTATTGGGGCTTTGTATGTAAAATGTTATTTCACCAACATTTAATCTCATTTATCTTTATTATAAAACAATTCATTTCATTGGAATTACCGTTATCATAATTATCATCATTTCATCTCGAAACTGTATACTTACACAAATTATACATTGGACATGTGTATCATTCCACTCGGAACTTATATCAAATTTAATTACTGAAATATCATGGGCGTCACGTATGTAAACTAGTCAAAATATTATCTATAACTTTTTGTCTTCATGTATATTTGTAGATAGGATTTGCTGTTCCCGGTTGCATTTGTTTTGAAGACTGAGTTAATGTCCTAATGTATAGTTCGAGTAATACGTTATAGGGTTTAATCAATGAAGTCGAATGTCAATGAAGTGTTGAAATAAGTCAATTAGACATTATAGAAGAAATACCAGATATCAATGGCGTCCTTTTTATCACTGAAGCAAACTGAACATCAAGGAAAGAAAAGTCTCTAAAATATGTATATATCTTTCGACATTTACAGATACAGATACAGATAGTTGTTTCTCCTATATACTACATTGGAAGTGAATCTGGTATCTCATTTACAAACAGGGTTCGAACACCGTCAGGGGTCCGGCAATTGTGTCTGCAGTAGAGATGGGTGCAATGCTACGCTGAATTTCAGCGTAGTACCACCCATGGTCCGCTAGTTGCATAGCACAGGCATAGCCACGTGGCGTTGTGGGCTTTCTTCCTGCCATAAGACCTGGGTGCGTGTTCTCGAACTGATCCTAGCTAAAACATATCCTAGCTATTTAGGAGGAAACTAAGGATATCATAAGGTTAGGATAAGACCAATCCATGAAACGATCCCAAAGCTGTCCTAACTTGAGTTACCGATCTCAGCTAGGAAAGTGAACTCTTCAGTCAAAGAGATAGGAAAATCCTTATGTACTAGGGGATTCCCTTAATATTACCCATGATTCATTGCATATACGGGTATAGGCCTACTAAATAAGGGTATCTGCAACATAATTGAAAGGAAATACATATCGAAGAAAAATATAAAAAGCTGTGTAATAAAAAAAATATACTAAAAGGTAGGATAATATGTTTTTAAATCTATATACATAAAATGATACAAATTAATATGTAACTCTATTATCTATTAAAAAAATCCAGTTTAATAAAGTGATCTCTTATAAATACTAAAATATGTATTTTTGGGGAATTACAATTATTCCTTATAATAATTATTCTCTTACATTTGAAATTCTTTCTTTTTTTCATTCCATTTTCAACAAAGGTATTGTTCATAAGAGACTGATTAAAAGCAAAATAAAATGTAAAATAATCATCATATTTGCTTTGTTATTTTAAATGATGACTTGAACTCCCCTTATGCGCCAACTAACACAGTGAAATTTTACCAATGAAATAAACAGGAGTTACTTCCCTTGTGATAAATAAGGGCAATTAAACCAAAAACAGGTAAGAATGGAAAACATCTCTTTTGTAAATCTAAGGATCATAACTATTGCTACAAGTGTGTCAATTCATTACCGCTGAATAGATATTATAAACTAAATAACTTTCTTCTCAAACCATCAAAACCTGTGTGATAATTACAGATTCAAATGTTAGTCTGCTTTACAGCGTCAAGGATGGTGAATAAAAAATACAATACCATTTTGTATTCACTAAGATTTACTTAGGACAGGTCAGACCCTATCCTAGCATTTGTCCTAAGTGCTGGGATATTTCTCGAGAATAAGGTAGGACAATATCCTAGCCCTAGGATCCTTTCGAGAATAGGGGCCCAGGGATATAAGTGGAATACTCTTGAAAAGAGCATTAAACCCCAAATCACCTCACCTCATTTACAAGCAAAACATGTGTGCTTACAATTATATATTCCAGAAGGAAATAAGACTGCTTGACATTCAGTTAAATTACCTTTTTGAAGAACTGTGGTCTGTGAACTCATGAAATATTATTTCTGTCTGGAAAGGATTTTATAATAACAATGTGAAATCAGTTTTATTCTCTGCTTACGATTTTCAATCGAAAAAAATTGCAGCATTTATTTCATTTAAAAAATCGTATTTAAAGTCGCACAAACTGGTAACCTATGAATGGATACATACTTCACAGTGATCAATAACATTTTGGACTATCTTTTCCTTCTGAAACCCGAGTTGTGAACGTGTCTATAGAATAAACTTGTCACATGCAATGAAGTCATACCTTGCACTTTTTTCCCGAGTCGATTAAGTACATCAATACTTTCTTAAGTACAAGGTGTTACTTTTTACAGAAAATGTCTAAGGTTTGATGCAATAACGCAGATTAATGAATGTCTAGTAACATTTTAGATTTTTCTGTCATATTTAGCAGCATTTGGGTTATCCAAAGGCAATATTTCAACATCTCCTGAGATGCAAAAGTACCTAAATTCACGAAATAAATAATAAGACACTTCCATCCTTTCTGAGTTTATTGCTTCATTACGTGGAAACAGCTCTTGTCTGGCTATTTATTTCCATCCACCGTGTCATTTATGACCAGAGATGATGGGAATTGACACGGAATGTGAAGACGCAGCACAGGCACCAGGTCTCTCAGTGAACCCATATTGTTCCTTGAATATTTTCATACTCGTATAACCAAATGTGATCCTCACACCTGATACTTCCGGTACCGCAAGAGGATATGCAAAACAAATTGACATATTGCAATTTAAATTATTCCAGTTCAGTTTTCCAAACTTCTGAATTTGTGAATAGATGGACTGACAAAGTTTATTCCTTAATTTGATTGCCATGCATATTACATCAGGTTCTGATAGAATAACATGTAACGCGACGTCACAATGGTAACTTTTACCTTGAAGTTTCTTAGCTTCATACAAAAATAAACATTCTATTTTCTGAATAGCTTAGTGACAGATGCTAACAGTCAGGTCGGACATGTTTGAATGTTTGCATTCATGTAATTTTCTTACTGCGTTCTTTATATTTCATCTTAAATCGAGATACAAGTCAATTGGAATGGAATCCGTTTTCACAAACATGTGCATTTCTTTAAAATGCCGACTTATTACTTTCCTAAAATGTATTTCTGTCTTGTGAAATTTTCAAATATTTTCTGACAAAAACATTACTGTGGATATCTGGTCAAGGACTATCAATTAAGACAAACGTTTTCTCGTTTAATGTGTTTTCCTCAAAATATGCTATTTGATTTTGTGAAAACTATTGACCATAAACATGCTTATAAATAAAGAAAACCAAATCAGAGACAAATACCTAAAATAGTTCATTTGTGTTATTTACATCAGACATATTCTAAAGACATATGCTAATGAGCAAGACCCTTAAGAGTCAAATGCCTAGATCTTTGAAATCACTCGGCACTGAAACATGACTTTTCATTGGTTAAGAAGCAGGGATATAGTATGAAATTCCGTTTTCCTCCGCTAGGGGATCCCGCTTCTGCTCTCGATTTCAAGCTATATAGAACAGAGGTTAGGATCGGAAATCTGAAGGGAGTAACCTCTGTGGGAAGAGAATGCGTGTCTGTTTCAATTTTCTTCCAGATTCACCGACCTACTGCAGTTCAACTGTCCATGTATTACGAGCGGAAACGCGTCATCGTGTCATCGAGTCATCGTGACTCAGTAGTAAGTATAAGTAATTTAAAGATGATGGCATACTATTTTCGCTGTGATAAATAAACCACGACAAATCATCATTGTAGACAAGGGTTTATTTCTGATTAAGTAAGACTAATAATAATGGCTATTTATAGAGCGCCTCATCCATACACTTGTGCATGCTCATGGCGCATAGGGAAAAAGAAAGTAGAAAGTCAGTCAAAGGCAATTGAGAAGAAGTAAGTTTTCAAAGATATCTTGAATGAGTCCAATGATTCACAAAGCTTGATTGTTTCTGGTAGAGGATTCCACAAAGTGGCGGCTGCATATGAAAAGGATCTCTGTCCATAGGAGGCTAGATTGACTTTTGGCACAATTAGGAGGGATCGATGTTCAGATCGGAGTGGTCTTGAAGGAACATAATTTACAAGCAGTTCAGATAAATATAATGGAGCTTGTTCGTGAAGGCATTTATGTACAAGGCATAACATCTTAAAGTCAATCCTATATTTGATTGGAAGACTAGACATTTTTCACAATACTTTTAGCATTTGGTTTTATTTTCTTTCATGCCAATCATCATAAGACAGTTTTGGAGCAAAATGCCTATGTTTGAAGTAGTTATTTTAGGACAAATTTAATTGCAAGACAAGTGTACAGGTTTTGAATTACTTTAAATCTCTTTAGAGAAGACTATTCTTGGTTTCTGTTAAAGGCGACTAGACACGATCAATAATAATTAGATTATTTGTTCATTATAGCGTACATTCACCTTACTATAAGTAAATTTCAGAAGAAAAATTGGTTAAAATGAGTTTGTCGTTACAGTGTCAAATGTAATTCCTTGACAATGATACTCTTGTTTCCCCTACAGGTTTGCTGTCTCTGATGTGTCTGTTATGTGATGCTTCCACTTTTTACACTTAACCACACAAAAGTATTAACAACTTTTTTGTCTGCTGAATTGTACTGTGAAGAAACGTTAAGATGGCCACCTGTGTGTAAATATTTGATGTAATTAACAGTTGATAAATCACATTTTTGTGATGTTTATAGTTCATTTAAATGCATATATTATTTGTCTCAAATTGTTTGTTATTTGTTATTAAAGTAATATATACATAATATATTTTTTATTTAGTTGGTAAAACATCTCATTTCCCGACCCAATAATCCGTATCCATAGCACCTGGTTATCTGTATTTGATGAAAATGGTGCAAAGAATAAAGTGAGAGATAGACTTATCGAATTCGATAGTTCAGACAGCAAAATTTAACGCTCCTTCATGGTGCAACATTTAAAACTCTTCTCTGAGTGCTTTGCTACTGATGCATCAATCAGATCACTTGAAATACCCTCGAGTGTCAATTTGTATATGAACAATTGACTCCTCGATGGAAAATGGACTCGCATGGCTTAACCGACCCATGGACATTCGTTATAGAACTCTTTTTATTGATTCAGGAGAATTAATTAGATATGATGACACCTTTTTTTACCTTTTCACTAGAGCTCGTATTTCAGTAAGAACGGCGTGCTACAGCACCTTTAATCTTCTCTGGAGCACACCAATTGAATATCTTGATTACTGTTTTAGGCTTCAAATGGAAAAAGTAAAAGCTATGATACTTTGATCAAATAAATCTCGAGAAATGGGTGTTTCATATACCCGTAAAAGGACTATGGTGATATGATGCCGAGTGGTTACATTCGTTTCTTTAGTTGCTTTTTATTTTCTAGATATATTAATGACACTTCTAAGTAATGACATATGATGAACATAATTTTCATGGCGATCGGAATCTGCTGTTACTTGAGGTAGCAGAAAATGAAACTCTCAAATAAAATCTCGTCCATCTTCCTTTAAAGGGGCAGTAGCACGTTTTATCACTGAATAGGTCAATGAAAAGTATTTGAAAAATAATGTCACCAACAGTAAAAAAAAAACCTTCTCTCTTCGGAAAATCAAGTTTAAAAATGAGTGTACATGGTTCCGTAAAGCCATGGGAATCGTTTTTTGTCATTCGAAATAATAAAATGTGATCACAATAAAATGGCCGCCATGCAATTTTTGCTTTAAACTCAACACTGTTATTAGCACTACGAATAATTGGTTTGTGTAATAAGATGTTTTACCATCTAAAGTAGATATAAATGACACAAACTATCGTTATAAATGGGAAATTTGAAATAATAAATTTGTAAAAAAAGCGTGCATTCGACCATATATATATAACTTGAAGCTTCTATATGTTTTGCATACTGGACAAATACATTTTTATTTGAATTGCAATACAATGCTGCGCCACTCGTGAAAATATAATTTCGACTTTTCTCAATGAGATATACATCGTATATGACGAGATATGTCTACTATCCTCTATATATTTTCAGCACGTTTTGTAGGTAGGGTTGTCCGACTTCTATGTTCATTTACTCCTTGATGGACTATACTGTACATGTGATGTTACGGATGACATCAGTTTGATTTGATTTTATAAATTTAGAACATTGTTTTACGGTTTATAATTTAAGCAAAGAACATATGATTACATATGATTGGATTTTTTATTGAATTTATGGTACATAACGAGATAATGAGACTTATAGAATACAAGAAACACACATAAGAAATTGGGGGAAATACTGTTCGATTTCTTTCAGTACTGTAATACTTCATCACAAAGAATTAGTTCTGGTAATTGTCTTGAATGAGGTTGTGACATCTTCTGAATGACATATGATGTCAAAGAGCTAGTTATTGCATGATATTTCGGGGGAATGAGATATTTGAATCGATGTGAAGCTGGTATAGCTTTAATTCTTCAAGTCTTATTCACATATATCTAATTATCATTTTTTAATACTGAACATCCATAGGTTTCTTCAGTTCAATTTACTAAAGATGATTGAGTGATAGTGTAGTAAAATTCATATCAAATCTAGTTATTTTTTTATAATCCCCTGCATCGGCCATCAACGTTACACGAGTACTACAGAGGTCTCTGTCTTGGCCATCAACTGAAAGACTCCACTAGACACTTTGGGGTCTTCACTGTTAAAATTATAAAAACAGTAGCTAACCACAGAATGCCAGGCATCTCAATTCCTCATGAGTGGAATCACACACTGTCGCTAATGGCACAGAAATACGAACAATAGCTGTGTAAATGCTCTGCCAGAGATAATGTTGCCATGGTAACGACACATCTTTGTTCAGTAACCTAGCGTGATTGTTGATTAGCTGTTTCAGAATTTTTGTGACATAATAGTACTTTAATTGTATAGATTGTACAAAACTAGTTTTGGCGTAATGGATCAAACACGAAAATCCTATTGTGGACAGGGCTCTATTTTTGTGGTGATAAATCAAATACACACAATCCAATTAATGACCGAGGTATATTTTTGAAGTAGAGAAAACACGATCTACAATAATGAGATTAGTTGTACTTAATTTAGATTAATCACCTTATGTATTCATTTTAGAACAAAATGATTTCCTGGATTGAGTTACCTCATGAATGAACAAATGTTAGTGGTTAACATTAACTTTTGTGAGAAACTGATATACCTAATATAATGTGTTTACTGTTGTACTTGCCGTAAACCATTGTTCAATATTATGCAAATCCCTATTGCAAAAAAGGTACATTGGTCACATCAGTTATCTTTTATATTGATTTACTTGCTCCGTGTGGGACGTGGTGTGCAGTAAAGAATTTCTTCTCAACACGAAAAAACTTTTGACATAAAGCATTAACATGTAAAGAAAACATATATTTAATGTGTATTAAAAAAAAATTAAATCTCAAAATCAACAAATTTACTACAATAATATTATTCTAAAAATTCATATATTGGCTAAGACTAACGTATTCTAAAACAACCATAGGATACTCAAGGAGTAATTTATGTTTCCATATTAAATATACAGTGAGTAGTTATTAGAATTCAAGTATGAAGTACATTGTAAATGATTTTCATATTGCGTATCTACATAAAGAGTAAATAATGTTGAGATTTCATATAGTAACAATAGATGGTGTAATTATTATAATGAATTTAATATCTATATAGTCAATCTTTCTCAAAAGAAATGCTCAAAATATGTTTACTATATCTGTCAAAATATGTCAACTATACAACAAGGAGAAATATGTTAACTAAACAACAGGGAGATTTATGTTAACTATACAACATTGAGATTTATGTTAACTATAAAACAGGGAGATTTATGTTAACTATACAACAGGGAGATTTATGTTAACGATACAACAGGGAGATTTATGTTAACTAAACAACAGGGAGAGTTATGTTAACTATACAACAGGGAGATTTATGTTAACTATACAACAGGGAGATTTATGTTAACTATGCAACAGGGAGATTTATGTTAACTAAACAACAGGGAGATTTATGTTAACTATACAACAGGGAGATTTATGTTAACTATGCAACAGGGAGATTTATGTTAGCTAAACAACAGGGATATTTATGTTAACTATACAACAGGGAGATTTTAGAAATCAACTATTAGTCATGAGGTCATATTAATCATTTTCAATCAAATATGTTGCAATAGTTCTTTCGATTACAACATTTGAATTTTATTACTTTCAATAACACATCAAAGCCATGTAAAAGGTAAAACTACAAATTGAAGTTTTTGAACTGCTGTGGCTTTAACATTTAACCTTCATCACTTATTTGCACAGGAAATACATCAGTCATACTGTAATAGTGATTCGGTTTCCTCTGGTGCAGTTTGCTCATTAAAGCAATGCTTTGAGGTTCATCCATTGTACAGATTACGTATTTTAGAAGATATATTTCTCCTTTCAAGTCCTAATTAACAAGCAGGTAGGACATAATGTCAATGAACATTTAATATAAATGTTAAAATATGAGTCCATTGATGTATAGAACAAACTGTAAGTGACTGACAAACAATTACAACAAATTATAAATTACTTGATGTCACTCAGCAGTTCAAAATCATCACATCTAAAATAAACTACTAATTTAACTATTCTTATCTTTTATTTGTATTATTTATTTTCTTTGTTTGATTTAGTCAGCTGTGGAATTACTTATCACTAACATATTTTACCACAAGCTATTTACAAATACATTCTGCACATTAGATTATTGTCTTTGTGAGAAAAGTGTTGCATCATTAAATATCTAAGCACAATGTACAAACATTACATTGGAAAATTATAACTTCAGAAAAAACATGTAAACAACAATGCCGAACAGAAGTAACTGGATATTAAAAGAAAAGAAAAAGAACATGAAGAAGCTCCATTTCATCAAGAAAAGGAGTAAAGGAGCATTTAAAAGGCATTTCTTCCTCTACGAAAGCGAATGTTCTTGGAACTTATTCATTATTAAAACGAATTAGTTTTTCAAGATGTTTTATTTGAAATTATGCTCAAATTTTAATTGAATTTTGTATCGTCTATCACACAATATTTACAGATTTATCTTTGAATACATGAAAAACAGTGCTGTAATATCCAGGGAGATTAAAGGGGCAGTAGCACGTTTTTAACCAATTTTATTTTTTCAAATTTCCTATTTATATTGATAGTTTACATTATTATATTTCCTTTAGAGGGTAACACATATTATTACACAAACCAATTATCTGTAGTGGTAATAACAATAAAGCAAAAATAGCATTGTGGCCATTTTGATGTGAAAACATTTCATTATTTCAAATGACAAAAACTATTCCCATGGTTTTACAGAACCATGTGCACTCATTTGTTAACTTGATTTTCCTAAGAGAAGGGTAAGGTGAGGTGAGTTTGGGTTTAACGCCGCTTTCAATGGTATTTCACTTATATCGCGGCTGTTAGTATTATGCCAGGGAGAAAGCCTGCAACGCCATGTGGCTGTGCATTGCGGTGAAACCTGCGAGCATAGGCTGGAACTAGCGTACCATGGGTGGTACTACGCTGAAATTCAGTGTAGCATTGCACCCAAACCTTACTGCGTGTAAAACAGTTCTCTACTGCAGACAAAGTTGCCGTTGCCGTTACGGAGAAGAAGTCGTTTATAGGTTTCGCATCTTGAAGAGTCTCTTGTGGGATTAGAACCCACACATTTAGAGAAAGGATCAATCCGCCAGCCATGAATGTACCTACAGCTCACCCGTCCGGTAAGAGAGACCTCGGCAGAACCAAGGTTCAACAATCAGCGGTTAAGCTAATATACATTTAGTACCCCTGTGGTAGCGGTCCAGCTCCCAAGGCTGAATGCATTAGAAATACGCATCATTTATGATAGTGAACAAATGTTACTTTGCTATTTTCGGGATCACACCAATAGTGCCCATTCTTGTACTGGTCAGTTCTGTACAGTCAGTATGGACGGTTGTTATCTAGCTCTTAGGCTTATGGTAGTTAGAGCATAGGCTTGCAGATGGTTTTATGTTCTCCATTTGCCTGTTAATGTGATACAATGATGAAACTCACGTTGTTAAATCAATAGTCCTTACACAGCAAGGTTCGAGAACATCCAATCAATGTATTGATCTAATTAAAATAGACCATCTTGTGAAGGTATTCATAACAGATTGGAAACAAATGAGCAAATATTATTTTGATGCTTTTTATGACAACTTAATGTCCAATTCATGACATTATGCTTTTATAGATATAGTGATGTTAAAGAAATAGCTTCAAGACATAAAAGGGCTTGAGCGAAACAGGTCAGTGTTTGTTGACCTATCTTATGTAACAGTATGTTTGTATCCAATTGTAAATTAAATTTCAATGTAATGTTTTAAAGGTTTGTTTTAATCTTACATTAAGGTTTTTTTCTTTGCTTGTTTTATCTGAAGTATATTGTGAAGAAATCCATCAATGACGAGCAAATCCTGAAAAAATGCAATTAACAATTTACAAATGTTAAGAACAAACGTTATCAAATTCAACGATTGATTGTTTCAATTTCCTAATAAGATTACCTTTGAGAAAAATAAAAAATGTATGAACAAGATCTAATTAGGGAATTTCATGAAGTGAAAGATACCGAATAACTTGACCACAGGGGAACATTAATAGGGTTTGTAATCCTGTTTAATTAA
Organism: Gibbula magus; assembly: GCA_936450465.1. Lineage (NCBI taxonomy): Eukaryota > Metazoa > Mollusca > Gastropoda > Trochida > Trochidae > Gibbula > Gibbula magus. The sequence continues at coordinate 26,871,122 of OW388296.1, forward strand.
GGTTATAGCCTGATTTTCTAATCCTGAAGACTAGACGTTATTGATTATACAGTAAACCTAGCATGGTTTTCATGTCACCAAGATATATGTAGCCTTGGACAAGTAAGTGAATTATGATATTTGTCCAAATAATTAGCAAATCAGTCAAATATCTTTGCTATACCATGGTATGACGACAACAAATGCAAGCTTTTTTTCCACACATGCAGGTGTAAATGTATACTAATAGAAAGATATGACAATATTTCACAGATATTATGATGAATTCATTGCATAAGCCTGAACTAAGTGCTCATTATAAACAAAACCCCAGCACAAAATACAATTGGTATATCACAAACTTTTAATATAAGCTCTGTTACAATCATGTCATTTAACATTTTCGATACACGTCAATTTTTACCATCAAGTAAATACCAGATATTTGTAACTAATCAATATTCTACATTTAACTAATTTCACGTAATATTTTACAACACCTATTTTATTTTCCCTTTGGTTGTTAAAGAGAATCAGTCTCACTTTCAATTAATTTCGTCTGTCAATCAGGAGTAACCAATCTAAATCCTCAATATTTCTAAATATTTTAAATGAGTGAGTGAGAGAGTGAATTTATTTTAAATGGCACTTTGGCAATTTTTCAGCCATTAGCGGCGAGAAATTTAAGTTAATTATCTATTTAAAAAGGTTGGGTTCTTAGAAACATTCAAAAAGTTGAAATTGGTTTTCCAAGAGATAATGTATAATCAACTGTGATAGAGTTAAGTGCGTGTCAGATTTATTGTTAATGCATGCAACGTTGGTAATATATCAGGTAATAAACGGCGTTTACTTCAATGTACTTGTTTGAGTTTTAATACTAATTGCAAAAAAGCAAATAAAGACAATTTGAAACAGCAAATTAGTTTGTGAAAAGGTGGCATTGAATCGTTAAAAGTGTATGTTTATTTTTTTAAAAGGGGACAGTGCGAGGTGTATATGTTGGCACAGATACTCTCTTTAAAATATAAATTAGTAACATGGTTGCGAGTGACTGGTAAATTATTCTGAATGTGTTGTTTCAAATTATATACAGAATTAAATTATAATAAAGAATACCTCTCCAACAATTGGCTCTCCACTCATAAACTCAACTAGTGGTATTGCTGTGAAGCACTGTATCACTGTATTATTTTATTTATACACGTATATTATTTCCACGATTTTAACCTTTTTCATTTTTGAAGATTCAGATCATGTCAATGTTTTTAAAAAAACATCATGATCCCACGTGTGTTCGAACCGATATTACCTTTAAAGTAGCATACCCGGATGAATGAAAGTGTTTATACTTCTTGACAAAGCAAATTCCTTCAATTCAAAATCACAAAGTATAAATGACAAATTTATAACAAAGCACCCGTTACATAACATTCTTAATCAGCTGGACATGATGGGCTTACTGAGCTCTTTCCACAGGATTATTTTCTATCAAGTGGACTTCAAGGCCTTTGAACATCCAAGTCACAAATTACACATGTTGTCATTCGACAGTCAAGTAAGATAATGTTGTCTGAAAGCATAAGTGATCTTTCTTCGAGATGATGTTCAATAATCCCAGTGTCCAGATGACCTAGTTTGCTCAATAGAATATTCCATTCCAAACTATCATTTTCGTAATTTTTTCTTCCTATCACAATAACATTATTTTAGAAAATAATCGATTGTTTTACATTTTAACCTGTTTTGAATGTCTATCAAGTTGCATTGATAAGCGTATCAGAAATATTTCAGGAACTAACGTGTCAGACTAAGTACATCTTAACCTCCTTTTGCGTTTACAAACATATTTCGTTGGCTTCTTTTGCAAGTTTGTTCTGTTCAGTACCATTATATTTCTTGAATAGATGGTTTGATCAGTTTTGAAAAGTTCTTTCTTAAATCAAGTGCTTCCATTTGTTACAGTTCTCATTGTTTCATCAACACAACATTTTCTCTTAGTTGCAACTGTCTCAAAGACAATAGAATAAATATTATTCATAATGGGAAAAAAGAGGGGATACTTAAAGAAATTGAATCAATCCAGAGTCTAATTGATCAACAACAGCTTCAGCTTATATCACATAGAACAGCCAAAATGTCAATGCCATTTCCAGAATATTTTCTAATAAATAAAGTGCTTAAGTCTACATACAATCATCCATGACTAGTATTTCATTTTGGCAAAGTTTGTCTTCAACCAAGCTCTTGTACCACCGTGTGTGTCAACTCTCTTCCATGTTTCTTATTCAGATAATGTGAATTGTCGTTACTAAAGTTTAATCATTCCTAAAATCTAATTGCAGACATCTGTAAAACAGTTTTCCTATGGCTTGCTCCATATGTTACTTAACATCCTACTTTCACACGACAAAACATCTAAACATGGAAGTCTTTGAATACCCAAAACAAATGATATTTCATTACATTTCTTTAAATAATTTGTGTTTAATATCGGAATGTAATTTTACCAAAATGATGACTAGAAGAAAGACTGCAAAAAGTTTAATTCAGATATTGGACCTTGAAACAGCTCATATTTTAACGTATTCTGTCGATAAAGTATTAGTGGAATTTTTACAGGATCAAAGGATTTGTCTTTTGTCAATTAATTTCAACATCAGACAAATCTCATATTAAAGTTGTCACATCCCCTGAGTAGTATGTTATCCTGTCATGTTCCGAAGTTGATGTTCACATTCAAAGAAGGGTACAGGTGAACTGAATGAGCTAATGACACACTTCTGTTTTCAAGTGAGAACATCCCTTTTAAATTCACTATTAATTTTGTTCTGACATAACTAACTGCCTCTGAATATTTATATTTTATTAATAATAAGCGCCAGAAGCAACCAGATTTTGCGCGTGGTCCTGGGCATAGCTCAGTCGACAGCTATCAATGAAATTCAGAAACATTGGACATCATTTTGATTTTACAGATTATCTTTTGTACAAAACAAAGCACATGACAATAATATCAAATGATATGTACATTGTACATAGTATTGCGCTCATATTCCATTTGGGGACACATGACATAATGTTTTAAAATGCACCTTAAATAGCCTTGTCTATCGAAATGTTTCATGACGTCAATTTATTATTCGTAATTATGTAATGATATCTCAGTGATCCGCATGCAGAAGGGAATATGAGACGTTGTAAATATATCTCTACAAGGAATGGGTGTTTTAACATTACATGTAAGTACAATAAATATGAAACAAAATGATTTGACAGCACTAATAAAAATCCTTGCTACCAAATTCTTAGTTTCGTCCTGTTACCTTGAAAAGATAAACAATATATAAATATAACCTTACACGTGAGAAACAACTCATATACGTGTATATATACTCAATCAAGCACCACCTCATATTTTTAGATTTGTGTGACGATGTCCAACCACTGTTAAAATCTTGTGAAATTAATCGAAAAAATGCTGTTATTTTATGAAAGTGTATCATCTTAGCTAAACACAAAGACAACACTGAATACAATGTGTTACATGTATCTCATTATATTGCCAGATGAACATGAAAAGTGGTTTTACTTGAAAACTCACTCTTGTACAACTATTACTCTGTGAACTTCAAAAACGAAGAAAATGTTTATCAGTTGGACAATGTTCTTTGTTGTCTAAATGAAACAAATGACCATCACGTTATCAATAACGAGTGTATCCGCGACGTGCCCGGATGATTACGTCAACTATCCTCCACGTCATTGTGGTGAGTCTCTTGATTCGCTGCAGAGGTAACAGCTGCCACCGATGATGTATAGCTGCTTTTAAACCGACTAAATCATGTACTGGTGGGTCCATGGCTTGCACTCGGCGTCCAATACTGGATACTGCATTGTTCTTTAGAAAATCAATCACAAGTCGAGAACGGTGAGGTCGAGCGTTATCATTCATGAAACAGGACAAGTGGCCAATGGATGATTGTCAAAATTTGGCACAAGAACAGGCTGCATAATTTCCTGGATGAAAATTCGCCATTGAGATTACCTCCCGAAGTCACCAAATCGAGTTTACAACCGTGACAGATGCATCCCCAGACCATTACAGATCCACCAACGAATGGGACTGATGCTTGGATGTTCTTTGGTGCATATTCTGTGGTTTGACGATATTTCTGGACAAGACGGCTTATCACAGTGTGGTGAATGTCCAACTTTCGTCCAATAGCTCTACAAGACATTCCGGTCGAACTCATTCCAATAATCCGCATCTTTTTGCTTCAGTGAGTCTCCTTCGAGTCATGCTCAGAGGTAATGACACAATTATTTGAAAATTTCCAAGGTTTATACTGATTTCAAGAACGATTTAAAACTGCAATTTCAGAAATTCGTGGGCGGTGTGCTTCACATGCATTGTGGGGTGTGTTTGTGCGATTGACCTCACAGAAAACCCGAACACTATTGAGAGGAAATGCAGTGCCCTACCAAATACCATCTAACAATACATATTCGTTACTATGTATATTTGTATCACTGAAAATATTAGGTGGTGCTTAATTAAGTTCTTTGTGTATATGATCAAGCAGAAGCTTTGTCAACCTTCAAACAATAAGACAATCGACAAAATAATGAAAACTAATTTTAATTAACGAATAAACATGGATTTGTCGTTACAAATAACCAATGCATTACCCTTTATCAAATGTCTAATCTGGTATATACTATGTACGTGCTGCACCATCAATGTCTTTTTAGAACAAATGTACCAAGAAATCAGTTCTGAGGTTGCAGGCAGATGAAATATCTAAAAGTGATATTTCAAAACAAACCAAAAAGTCTTTTGAGAATTCCATGAATGCTTCTAAAGTAAGATTTCTTAAGGATGAAAGAGAATGTCAAAAGAAACAGCAAGAAGTAGAGAAAGCCAATGTAATCGATGAGAGGTGTCCTTGAGATGCATTGATTTGCTGATAAATGAACTTTGAACAAAATAGGGCCTACACCACTTTTTTACGAACTTTGCCGAAATACATGGATCTATTCCACACAATTTTATGAACTTTAAGTAGGCAAATCCTCATATTCAAACATAGCTTAGGATCACAAAAATATCACACCTTTATCTAACACTAAAGTTATGTACCAAAACTGGATTCATAATGTTATGGTAACACTGCTGAATGCATTCTTATCTACATGTATTAGCTGACTGAACAAGGCGCATTTACCACCATATAAACAATATTAAATCAACATGTGTCACTCATTGAGCGGCAAAGAATTATTGTTAGCAAAACCAATGTATGCCCGACATATTATCTTTCAACATGGATTTTCCAACAGTCCGGACCAAACACTTTCACATCCTTCTACGTACATACATGTATTATTAAAGGTGCATGCATTGTGTTTCATAAAATTTTATTTGGCTTTAATACGTTCCAACACACAATTTGTGCTGTTTACAGGACAAACGAATTTACTCAGCTTGCATATTCATCCCCAATCCCTAATATATCATAAATACTAGTGTCCAATTTAAATTAATTAACATCATTATGCATGTGCTGAAACCGAAACTGCACATCCCATTTACATGCACAGTAGTTATATGACCTATTAAACATTATCAAACCAAATTTGTTATTGTGTCTGTTTTAAATAAGATTCCGAAATTACGTTTGACTCATTGGCGTGCGTCAATCACGATGCATTGTCCGGTATTCGATCAGAAATCACTATTTTTACCTTCATGTCGTCAAAATACTAAGTGGACTGTCATCAGAATGGTATTTTTCGCTAACAGTCGGTACTTCTCGATAAACTAACACCATTTATAACGTTTCGCATATGTGACCTCAACAACACAATGGCTGTACCTTAATCATATTGGATGTTCTAGCTTAATGCTTAATGTTTACGTCAAGGTAACATACCGACATAACGTCGTATCCTATTGAAACTGGAAAGATAAACATAACACTGCTTTAGGAAAACAACAATCATATTCTAACCTTTTCATCTCCTACATAATGAACCTGACATGGATGTTCATGTCATCGACCACCGATTTTGAAAAGCACAGAACATGAGACATGTACAGTTACACACAACCCGTCAATAGCAAGAATGGGATAAGCATCATGCTAAATTTTGTACCCGAGCCAAAGCTGAAGAAATTGGTGGGACATGTCTACATGTGCACACAGCAAACATATAACACCGCCTATTTTTCACAGTTTTGGCATCGGGTAGCATTTGTTAAAGTAAAAGTTAAATAGTGTATAAAGTGAACGACTGTGTTTTTCAAAATGACTTAATGAACTTCCTCTCCTAGAATGCAATAAACTGTCAACTGTTTAATGTCAACCCAGGATAAATAAGAGGTAACTTATATAATTAGTATGTTTTTAAACAAGACAAATTTGTTTTCTATTATCAACAACTTATCTGATTCTGAATGAAATAATATAATTGAACATTTTTAATAATTCTTTTTGAAAACCTTCTGATTCTAAACAAGAACATTATACGATACGAATACGCAAAACGTTTATAAGGAATTGAATTGATCAACACCAAACGGAACCGTTTTGAAATTAAACTCAAAATCTTTCAGTTTCAGTGTGGTTGATGTCCCATCTGTGTTCGTGTCCTTCCTATTTCTTCCTATGACTATTTAGGACAATTGGTCCGATATTTGAACTCCTCCACTACAATCAATGCAAATGTAAAATAATGAAGAAATAATCACTCCAACGTTTGATTATAATCGAACGGTAATATCTCAAACTGTATTAAAGCAAGAAATGATTAATGTTTGATCAGCGCCTGAATGCAAGGGAGATATCGTTCCGGGCTGGCGTGGAAATTGTTTGTACTTCTGTATTTATTGACAGTTATAGGGTTCTGACACTCAGATAGATTAGAACTTGTTTACTTTGTGATTATTTATCACACACAGTAAGTCAGTTTCAGAAACACTTTTCTATTTTTAAAAAGTATATTTATTTATAGACCAAGGTAATGAGCTAATAACCAGTGGTCTGTTAGCAATTCATTTCTTGGTCAATTTACAAATGTGAGAATTGACACACGTGTCATCAACAAAGAGGAATTGGTCTCCTATTTATTCACAAATATTTCTGAAATTGCCTCTCATGTTTTTCAGTTGATATCTGATTGTATATTCTAAAAAAAAACTTGATTTCATAATATTTTACTTAGCATTTTAAACTTTTCCTAAAAGTGATTTTACAGCCAATCTATTTTCTCTTTTTCAAAACGTTTTCGTAAGTTTTTCGACATCTCTGTTAACAGTGTTCGAGTCGACCGCAATGCTTTGAGCGGACAATTGAGAGCCTTGATTTATATTTGGAAAGGCCTTTATTATTCTATAAAACATCATGTGTAGTTTACTGAGATTGACTATTGGAAAGGTTTCTGAATAAGTATCCAAATCGAAATAACCACAAACAAAAATCCGTAATGATACAAAACTACATCAACAACTACCATAATCTTTCAATGAAATAAAAACGAAATCTCACACCAAAGCCATTTTTTCAGTATATAATCTTACATATACTATATTAATCAATATTATATTTTTTTAATAAAATATATCATAAAAGTCTCTCAATGGTTTGCAATAGGTCTAATATCATGTGACTATCACATCCGCAGACATAAATGTTTATAGAAACAGCGTGCTCGAGTGACCCACATGACAGAAATAAACCAGAAACCCGTCCAAATTCTTCCATGGTAGAACAGACAGGTGTGCTTTTTAGCATGGACTCTAGTTCCAATTATCCTAGGAATAGTATCGCTATGGAAATAACACGTTATCGTCCGTTTCAAGAACCAAAGTGAACATTATGGTTCCATGCAAGGGCACGTACTTACACATTTTTCATTGTTACTTACACAAATAGACATATGCTATTTTTGTGGCGTAGATTAACCTAGAAACAAATCAAATCGTTGAAAAGAAGTTAGACTGGAGCTTTATTGAAAATGCTTCTAAGAATATCACTAATTGTAAAATTTGTTCACAACGTATTTTGCCTATATGTTTATATAAAATATCATCATGTGAAAATAAAATTATCTTGAGATCACTTGAAATATACTATCAACAGTGTGTGTCTTTTTGTGAAAGCATTGATTTGCAGACATGACCTTTATGAAGTAGAGCAAAATCAGTAGGAAACTTACACCACAAAATACATATTAGATTTCTTTATAGTCTTACTAAGTATAATTTTAACCAAAGTATTAATTATTTTTAAAACACATATCCCCAGATATCATTAAACATACACATTTGAAATTATACTACTAATGATATTGAAATATTAAATTTAATTGCTGTCATTTCATAGCCATTATACGTTTTTCATCCTCTTTGATTTAATGAACTCATTTCTGTCCTAAAAGAAAAAAATAACATTTGAATGAAATAGATTCTCGTTATACAAAATTTATCAAATATTTCAATAATTAATCCATAATGAAAAATAGCAAATTCTAATTGTCCTCTGATCCAAAAGTAGAAAGTCGGTTAAATATGAACTAGTTTATTCTACTTTCTGATAGATAAACCGATTAAAATCAATCCAAATCTGAATCTTTTACATTTGAACCCTTCAACTGAGGCCGTTCAGATACCTATCCATCACTATCAGCAAATTGTCAACACATACTTTTGACCCCAAATGAATGATTTTGTATAATGATCTCTTCATCTGTGAAACTTACCCTCATTTTGTTTTACATGGAGATATGATCTTTGCATAATGTGGATTATGAATTTGAAACGAAACAACTAAAAGTCAACATTCAGGTTAAAAACAAATCTATGCACGATTTGAGATCATTTTGAATTATGAATTATTGCTTTTTTACATCATTTAACCAAAACAACCTTTTTTACACTTTAATCAACAACAATATGATACTAATACTGAAGAATGACTTTAGTTCTGTTACGAGTGCCATTAAAAATATATTTAAGAAACGATTAATGTAAAATCAGCTATATCAGCCAAGAGGAGGATTTTAACCAGAAAGATTATGAAATGCTTTTTGACAAAATTTTGACCGAATTGACACATGCCGGGTTTTTTTTTATTGTAAACGTTCTTTATTGAGATATTTTAATAAGACAATACAATTTCATGTCAACAAGGCATAAATAATACAACGTGGATTTACACTGAAATGTAAACGCTTACGATTAGTATAAAAAACTGAACTGACCTAAAACTATCATTGCCTTTTCGACATGATAACACAAAACTATGTCGTATTTCACCGAAATTTAACATTCAAAAAAGATAATTCTTATATACTACCTTTTTCAACAGCAGTTGTTGAAGATGAGAATTGTTGAGGTTTTAATGTCCCCTCTACTCAAAAGCAATTCACCAAAAGTTAAAATGATATTTAGCCTAACTATTTATAGCGGGTCATATGGTTCATCAAGCTAGAAATGTTCATGTTAAATGGTCGATGATTTTGATCAAGATGAAATTCATCAAGATTATTACCGTATGACCTGATCTTTTCAGAGGAAGGAAACATCAAGTGTAACTCCTTAAATAGTTTTTTAGTCAATCAACGCCACATCTCAGTTCCATTAAATTTAAAAAATATGTTATGATGTTAAAAATTTAATACAGATGGCATAAAAGGCTTTATCAAAGAATATAAATAGTAAATAATGAAATAGAAGATATTGATTTCTTCTCAAATATGGCATATATGCAACTTCTATTTACATGTACATGACATGAGTATATGATCCAATAAAAATGAAAGTTTAGGTACAAGGTTTAACATATATAATTTCTCTCCTCTTAATACTCTCAATACTTAATATTTCTGTGCGAATGACCTTTTCCCTATGGCATATGCTATACAATAGTATTTTAGTAAAATTAGAGATCATATCGATACTCTATTAATTAAACGAAAAACATATGATTAAACCAGTTTCTAAGAAACAAGCAGTACCAGCTACCTCAAGATAATTTTGTAACTAAAACATAAAGCTATAAGGGTGAATTTGCTCATATCCACGTTTATTTAACCTCTGATTCATTAAAGGGGCAGTAGCACGTTTTTTCAAATTTTATTTTTTCTAATTTCCCTTTATGTCATTTATATTTACTTTAAAGGGTAAAATATCTTATAGCACAAACCTATTTCCTGTAGTGGTTAAAACAGTGTTGCGTAGAAAGCAAAAATTGCATGGCGGCCATTTTATTGTGAACACAATTTATTATTTCGAATGACAAAAAACGATGCCCATGGCTTTACAAACCATGTACACTCATTTTTTAGATTGATTTTCCGAAAAGGGAAGGGTGTTTTACTGTTGGTGAGATTATTTTTCAATTACATTTCATCGACTTATTTCAGCCAAAAAACGTGCTACTGCCCCTTTAAGCTTGTTTTAACTACCCATGCACAGCACTATGTACAAACGTGAGCCTAACAAATGTAACGTTAGGTATTTATGAATCAGAGGCTCGTTTGCAAATTTATTGTAAACCCGAATTCCTAATCACAAGAACAATAAAACTGTATGTCATGAAACCAAGAAAGACGAACAACAAAATCCAACAGAGTATTTAAAAGGAAGCTTAAGTGAATAATGTTCAATACGAAGATCGTCCCGAATGATTATATGAATGAACTTCACCTCATAAACTCCCCATCTAAAGCAGAATTAAGGAAGCACGATTCTTGAAATAGATTTAAGTGCAACACTCTCTATTTCGAAATGTTTTTTAGATTTTATAAGAGAGGACTGGTTAGGCCTGAAAATAAATTCTAGAGTTAGAATTGAAAGTCTACTGTATCATAAAATTTCACAATAGACATAACTAGAACATAAAAACCATCAGTATATACCATAAACATAAATGTTAAGAGTAAACATAACATAAAACAAAAGACAGTATCAAGCCGAACTAACACGGAACCTAACGATAACCAAAATTAACCTCGAATTTAACCTTATTTTGCCAAATCGATTTTGCCTTGACATATCTAGTTGAACCTAACCTAGCCTTGTCTAACCTAGCTGTATGTACTTCTAAGCTTACTTAGCTTAGTCTTACCTAGCTCTACCTATACGTAATATAACCTAACTTAGCCTTGTCTAACCTAGCTGTATGTACTTCTAAGCTTACTTAGCTTAGTCTAACCTAGCTCTACCTATACGTAATATAACCTAACCTAGCCTTGTCTAACCTAGCTGTATGTACTTCTAAGCTTACTTAGCTTAGTCTTACCTAGCTCTACCTATACGTAATATAATATAACCTAACTTAGTCTTGCCTAGCCTAGCTGTACGTACATGTAAGCTAACTTAGCTTAGTCTAACCTAGCTCTACCTACATGTAATATAACCTAACTTAGTCTTGTCTAGCCTAGCCGTGCCTACATGTAAGCATGCCTACATGTCTAGTGTAGACTAATCATACCTCACATAACCAACACATATGGTAACTTCACATGCGATTATATATAATGTATGGTTATCATTTATTGTATCGCTACCACATAATTAACGAGTAATTGCCTCCCGCAGATATAGGTTATTAATTCAAAGGAACTCTACACATTCCGTTTCAAAAACCTCAATATTAATTAGTGTTATTTTGTTGTCTCTTTGGCTGCTTAATAGGAAAACGTTGCACTGTTAAACATCTTCAAAGTAGCACATTAACGTACTTTATTCCCCCAATGTGAACGTGAACAAGGGAATCAGCAATGAACATTCGCTCGAACTATCATCAAACTTCCATTGAACCAGCTGGGTACTGATAAAAGACACGGTGTTTATCTTTAATTAAGACTTGTTTAAAGTTTTTAGCTTCAGGCGTTGGAGTTTCATAAACATTGTTTTAAACTGGTTCACCCTTTATGAGATATTTTGGGAAATTAAGGGATTTGAGTTTACCAGATGTTTCACTCATGTATTAGAGCTTGGCGGTGACAATAAGTGTGTTGCACAGATCCGGATATAACCTAAACATGCTTGGTTATAAATCAAAATGTCCTTTCATGTGTTCATTCTTATTGTACAAGTTTTAAACAACTGGCTTTTTCGGGCTCATTGATTCTTTTCCACGAAATCATTGTTCCTTATGCATTCACTATTATATAAATAATCAGTGACAACTGAGGTTATGTAATAGTTGGTTTAAACAACTGATTACAGTAAGTTTATCCCTATGATTAATAACAGTTGAAAATCACATTTCTGTTCTCGCTAATGACATCCTCCTTCAAAGGTTTCAAATCCATTTAGTCAAAAAGAATCACTGGCTTTCCACAGAACCACTCTCAAAGAATTGAACCTTTTGATTTGAAAACCTCATAATGAAAGCCCGGAAATTCATGACAGAATCGTTAACCGCATTTCCTCTGTTAATCGAGTGACACTATCAAATTGACGCTATGTCATTAACCATGTCCTTCTTTAGGCTCCATTGATTTGACTTAGTGCCTAAGTCATGCATTTTCGAACAGTTGGAATTTGATACCCCTTTCATATTATTTTGTTTACAACAAATATCTTTATATCTCTAGATATATGTGTATGTACGCTTAAACCAACTACTTGTCTATATACAAAACAACTGATACCTTATATCATCACTTTCGGTAGTGGTGTGTTAGATATTTTTAGAATCCATGATTTTATACAAATTGCATATAGTAAGATATCGTGTTTTCCTGTGAATGAATGTGTGATTTGTCCACATGTCCAGGCAACTGTTTTAGATATAAGACGAATACGCCAATTCGTCTTATAATGTATCGTAAAATAAAACATAGCAGGGAACACAAAGGGCGCAGCTATGTTTTATTTTACGATAAAGCACAACAACGCATCTTCTTTTTGTTATATGAGATGCCCTTAAACAATTACTCGCTTTCATATAAAAAAAAAACATTGAGATATTATATTTTTTGTATAAACTATTTTTCGAAAACATTAAAGTCTCCCGTCGTAGAACACATTCACTAGCAATCGAACATTCAAAGTGACGTAAATATTGTGTACTTTGCTAAGCTAACTGACGTCTTATATCTAGAGCATGTTTGTGTCCCATAGAGCACGCTGGCGGACCCATTGACCGCCTGTGTTTTATTGCCATGGTTATCTTACATAAGTAAATTTATGCGTTCACTGATATTTACAGCTATTCACGAAATCCTTTTTGTAGGAAATATTAAAGCATTGACAAACGTTATTGAAGGCTTAATCGTTGTAAAAAAAAACTAATTGGCTATATTACGGAATATAAAGATTTGTTCATGATGAAACCGATTCTGGGCTATAGCTTTGTCAGGTACATCTGGTTTACAGGTTATTCACAGATCGCCAAGTGACTTGTCAACAGAAAACTGTACCATGCCAAATGTTATCAGCTGTGTGTTTCATTATTCGATGTGCTCAACAGGATTCATTTTGGCGGAACAAGATGGAGGTTATAAAAGAGATTTGTAATTGTATTTACATTCCATGTTCATTACCATAGTGATTTCAATATATTAGATCACCATCTCAGTGATGTCCAGGTGAGACAACAGAGGATTTTGGGACAGAAGATAAAAGCACATCAATAATTACTCAAGACAGAAGATTTATATATATTCTGAAGTATAGGAAGTATCACACTGAACTTATTTAAGTTAATGACACTTTCAAGAATACTTCACCAATACCATGGTTGGTTTAATCGAACGAGGAATTAATGGATATTAAATGTGTTTCACTTTGTGTCAATGGTTTTAACTCCTCCTCGTACACATGAAAATAAGTTACCTTGCTTAACATGTGTATTTCACCAAGGGAACCACAGCCAGGTGTAATAACAAACACAGGGAAACGATAGCAGTCCACGGTATTAGCGGCTGGAAAGTGTTACATTCTCGTGACATTTGTGTTTCCTCAGCCACTTCCTGCACATTCTTGTTTCAGTTTCACGTGCACCTTGATATCAATATTGTAGCATACACTAGAGTATAATAAATCATACACGCTTACATGTAAAATTCTCCTTTGCAGTATGAACCACAACGTGAGATTTTTTTGGAAAAAGTTAATCTATATAAATTTACATAGAATTTGCTTATGTTTAACTTGATATGTCACCATAGATAAGGATTCAGCTTAAAGGTATACCATTGTGTTGTTGGGGGTCAAATATGCCAAACGTTATAAATGGTCTTACTTTATCGAGAAGTACCAACTGTTACCGAAAACTACCATTTTGATGATACTCGACTTAGTATATTAGAGATGTGAAGGTAAAAGTGTCAATTTATGATCGAAAACCGGACAATGCACCGCGTGTGGCGCGCGCCAATGAGTCAAACGTAATTTATGAATCTTAATCAAACCAGACAAAGTAACACATTTGAGTTGATGATGTTTAATAGGTCATATAACTACTGTGCATGTAAATAGGACATGCACTTTCGGTTTCTGCACACGTATAATAATGTTACTCGATTTTAATTGGAAACTAGTAATTATGATATATTTGGCGATTGGGGATGAATATGCAAGCTGAGTGAATTTGTTTGTATTGTATACAGCACATATGATGTGTAGGAACGTATTAAAGCCTAATAAAATTATATGAAACACAATGGATGCACCTGTAACGATGTCATTCGAGCTGTTTTTATACTGAGTCTATAAAAGTGAAGTTCCACAGATCAGTAATTGACTTTCCCTGAGAATACGACTATCGTTAATCACTGTCTCAAGAAAAGCCAATCGTACATATGTGCTATTATCTTTGAATGTTTCCCTACTGAAACGAGATACGTAAAGTTGTGTTTAAAGGAACTCTCTGAAGCATCATCAACAAGTGTGAAAAGACATGCAGTCGGTTTACATTTTCAACACGCCAAGTGTATATTTGTGTTCAGAAGAAGAGCCACACATGTTTGTACTTGCTTTACAATGTAAATATATGATTGTTTTAACTCATGTTTATATGAGCTAAAAAATAGACCCTATCGTCATTAATGCTAACAACAAAGGCAAAAGAAACATGTTAGGTGAAAGTTATGTTGTACTTGTCCGTAACACATTTAAGATGTTGTTGCCTGCTTGCTGCTTAATACAATGTAAATATATGATTGTTTAACTCATTTTTAAACAAGCTGAAAATGAGCCCCCATCATTATTTATGCTAACAACAAAGGCAAAAGAAACATGTAAGATGAAAGTCACATTTGTTCTTCCCTGTAACATTTCGACGATGTGCTGGTTTGCAGTATCATATTAGTTATCTTCGCTTTATAACTATATGAATGTTTAACTCATTTCCAAACATTCTAGTCATAACTTAACAGATGCTTTCTCAGACTAGAAGTAACATAGTAAAATTGTTAAAATACTATTGTTATTGCGTCGTTCTTGGTCTTACACAGTATTTGGATACACATTATCAGAATGAAATTTTACAATGGGCTGAATACATCATTCTAACTCGCTAAACAGTGACAATGACAACCAAGTTGTGCATTGGAATTATTACAACAAATTATATTCTCTAATTACACTTCATCAACAGTTTTAATGTACAGTTTGGAAAATTATGAAATCTGGCAATATTAATTATTGAGACAATTTATTTTGAAGTTGACGATAAGAGCATACATGAAAAATAAAATATACGTACTGAACTAAACCGCCATCAGACACCTACAAGTTGATATGTAAACTTTTGTATATCTGAGCTCCTTCTGATAACTAAGTCTACATGTTAGGAAGTAAGGTCGTCTCCACTCCATCTCAAATCACAGTAGTCATACAGACACACGCATAGTATGTCATTATTGCTTTAATAGACAAATGCTAAGTCTACAAGTCAGGGAATATGCCTCCAACCTAAATCCCACACACAAACAGGTTATCACAGCCTGATTCCTATAGAAGACAAATGTCAGCCTGCCCATCCTGGTCAGTGTTCTCTGAACAAGGGGCTGATAGTGTACAGTGTTATCAAAGGAGCCCAGCAGGAAGGGGCAGAGTGTATTTACGGAGAAAAGAATACAAACAGAACATGCCTGTGTTACAAATAGACCTCCAGGTGACGTGATCTTTGATAGGAATAGATTGTGCTGTTACTGTAACATTTTTTACAGTGAAACACAGGGACAAAGAATGATACTTAGATACAAGTCGGTGTAAATCAAGAAAACATCCTGTCTAATTTATTCCTATAGATATTTAAATGTTAGGTTTGACTAATCAGTATTGTGGAAAATATAACATGTATTCACAAAGCAATAACTAGATTGAACGTTTCGTTTATTATGTTATTCAAACTATTGACGTCATGGAATAATGTTGAAAAAGTTCATATTCGTATTGTCATGGCATGAAACATAGTTGTATTAGATTTTCATCGGTGAAATACGGCGTTTATCGGTTAAAATAAAAGCCATATTTTCACTGAGTGAAATAACATGTTATTCTACTGCGTGAAAGAACACTTTCGATCGTATGACGTCATCATAACAATAGGATGACGTCATAAGAAGACCGTGGAAAAATAAGGGGACCATGGATGCTCCTTTCATTCCTTTTCGAACTATACATAACTGGTTAAATCTAATAAATAGAACATTTGACATTTCTCGTCGAATATCATGTATATCTCATCGAGTGAAGTAGAAAAGCATATTTTCATGAGTGGCGTCAAAAATCCTCTATGTATTCATATGGCTGGAATGTTAAACGTATCAATAAACGTATTCGATTAAATTCAGTTTATAAACGTTTTCTAATTCGTTATTGTAAACTGACTAATAGTTTTTTGGGTGGCATTTTAAAGTATGAACATTTAGCCAAACATATAATTTGTCTATATGATACTGTAATTTGACTTTACATATTTTACAACTTATATTGGGATGGCTCTTTACGAAATAATTATTCATCAGTGAGATATAGTTGGACGCTCTTGGAACAGGTTTTGCATTGGCCTTTAATTCACATGTACATGTAGGTAAGAAAAACGTTTAACTAGTGTTGCGTCAATTGATACTGAAATAGTATTCATATTTCGGCTTAACAATGGTCGATATGTGGGGCATGTTAAACATTTGAGCTATTATTAAGTCGTACCATAGGGACAAAACCATAATAGATTTTCCCTCATAGAAATTTCCGAATCAATATTTCCAAATAACAACATGAATGTTCTATATTTGTTCTCCTACAAGTAACAAGGAAAGCATCAAAAGACAGATAACTTTTTGGAATCAGAAATGTTAGTTGATTTATTCGCACTGGAAACTTAAATTATTAATCGATTATAGATTTGCTATTAATCATGTCCGACATTTGTCCTTTAACTCAAATATGAAAAAAACACGGAAAGAACATTTGGAACAGAATCCAATGCAGTTCATCAAAAGCAGGTTCGATATTTTCGATTCTACTGAAACTTTTCTTAATGAAAATGAACATCAACGTCTCAACACATTATAACACATTGTTCATGGGATATGAAAGCAGCTTGAAATTAGCTGTTCGGTGAAATAAAGGACTGCTTTGTTTCTGAGCCGGTGATAATCCAATAATATTTAACTGATGCATTAATTTCAGACCCTATCCAGTTTTGATCAAACAATGTTCATTTTGTAAGTACTTCCATATCTATATGATGACATAAGACTGATGAGTAAGAACATAATACGCATCCGGTTATATAGATATTAGAGATATACATGAAGTACAAACATTAAAAAGCTTAATAAATTAAATTGAAAAATAAACTTTTGAAAACTGCTGACACAATTAATTAAAGAAAAATCTATGCTTCATGACAAAATAACTATATGAAGTATAAAAAAGAAAATGGTTGGAGAGCTACTGGTTTCTTCACGATAAACAATGACTTTATGATATAATGAAGTTGACAACATTTTATTCCAGACATATATCACTGCGCTTTTTACTTACATAAGAGCACGAATACAAAAGAAATAAGGGCATCTCATATCAAATGATGACCGCGTTTAATACACGCCGTGACACAATCAAATTTGAATGAAAATTGACGATCATTCAAATCGTGGCAAAATTAACATTGCTTTCTGAAATATTATATTGAGTCATGATAATTTCATAAGAAATATCGATGGAAATAAATGTACGAGGGGCGTTCAATAAGTGTTGCAACTTCAATATAAAACCAACTCGCGTAGTCAATTTTTTACTTTTATTTTTCAATATAGTTACCCTTCACCTCAATACACTTATTCCATTTCTCTTTAAGACTTTTGATGCCGCTTTTGTAGAAGTCTTCCGTTTGCCCCCCTAACCACGCCTCTGTGGCAGCTTTGACGTCTTCGACATCCCGGAAGTGCCTTCCACGTAGGTCGGATTTCAGGTTTCTGAACAGGAAGTAGTCACTGGGGGCTAGGTCTGGGCTGTAGGGTGGGTGGTTAAGCTGTTCGAATCCACAATCACGTATAGCGGCCTGTGCAACTCTTGACTTGTGGACTGGAGCGTTGTCATGCAAAATCAGAACACCACGTGTCAACATTCCACGGCGTTTCTGTCGAATTGTCTTTCGCAATTCTTGCATTAGATTGGCATAATATTGACCATTCATTGTAGTTTTGGTTGGCAAGTAATCAATTAATAATATGCCTTTTGCATCCCAGCTGATGGTTGAGTGCGAAACTTCAGGGGAGGCGGTGAACTCGGGTGCTTCCATTGCTTGGATTCCGGTTTAGTTTCCGGGTCCCAGTGGTGGATCCAGGTTTCGTCACCTGTCACCAGACGGAGACAAAAACCTGGCTTCATCCGCATTAAACCGATCCAGGAGCTCCATGCAACTTTCGGTTCTTTTCTGGCGATCTTGTGCTGTGAGGTTTCTGGGTACCCATCTTGCAGATACCTTGGACATACCAAGATGGTCATGAATTATTTTTTCAACACTTCCAACTGATATCTGGAATTCCAAAGACAGTTCAGAAACTTTAACACGGCGGTCAGCTAAAATTCGTCTTTCGATAGCGGCAATAACTTCCTATCGGGTGACTTCAGATGGCCTGCCTGACTGTGCGTCATCGTCTAAGGACTCCCTGCGCCGCTTAAACTGAAGAGACCAGCGACAAACTGTTGAAAAGTTAGGAGCATCCTTACCCATCACATTACACATACGATTATGTATTTCTGTAGCTTTGCATCCCTCTTTAGTAAGGAACTTGATCACAGCGCGTTGTTCATGTTTGAGAGAATCCATGATTATGGAGACCCCTAGGTCAGCGCAGCTATTATATCTAAATAATTGTTATGTCTAGAAATTGTTTTGACATGTGTCAATGTTATGTTTTGACTATAGTAACACCTGCTATAAGCTTACACTGTTTATGTAAACACCAATGCCCCGCTTGCAACACTTATTGAACGCCCCTCGTATGTGGGCTCATTTATGTGAATATTGTGTTCTCGTCATCTTATATACAAACATGTACATGTAAAGTTCAATCATCAATTCTAAATAATATGTTATGTTTGTTGTATGTGTTCAGTGACATTAATATCACTTATAAGTATTAAACTTTTCATGATAAAATATGTCTTTGAATACTAATATTTTGAAACTATATAAAAAAAGAACATCGAAAAATAAACAATTCTGAATCCATTCTTATCACACATTTCCTCTGTAACAAACCAGCTACAGGTCTCCTGGACATTGGGTTTTTGAACATCATCTCTAAGGAAGAAGATTAGTTTCTATCAATAAATGTTTACCACTTGAATGTTGAATGACGATATGTGTAGTTTATGATTTGTTGGATGTTCAAAGAACTGGAAGTCCATTTGAAGATAATCCTAGTGATTGAGGTCAGTAGTCTCATAACGTCCAAACAACAAACAAAACATTGAGTTCAACTACATTTTTTTAATGTGTCATGTTTATGTATGGTAAAATGTGAAGAAAATGGATTATTTTCTAAATACATGTTATTTTGACAAGATACTTTCAAAGAAAAGAGTATGAAAAAGATATTTTGTTTATTGAAAGAAACAGTTAGGATCTCAAAATCAAAAGCATTTAACAGTAACTTGAAATGTTCCATGAACTAGGCTCCTTGACAAAATTCCTCGACAAATGTTATCATAATCAATATGGAACATTCTGTTGAGCAAACTAGGTCATCTGGACATTAACGTTATTGAACATCATCTCCAAGAAAGATCACTAATGCCTTCAGATAACATTATCCTTCTTGACTGTCGAATGACAACATGTGTAATTTGTGACTTGTTGGATGTTCAAAGACCTGGAAGTCCATGTGATAGAAGATAATCCTGTTAAATGAGCTCAGTAATCCCATCACGTCCAGTTGATTTATAATGTTATAATGTTTCATAAGGGAGTATTATTCGCTTAAGCTTCTTGAACTTGACTTGAAGCTATTTGGATTTGTTGTTTTTTTCCAAGCAGGAAATTGAATTCTTCTATGCATTGGGATTTAGAAAGAAATGTGATAGTGCTATTTAGGTTAAGTGGTGATATTTTCCCCATTACATATTCCAAAAAATTGAACCAACTTGAACACAGAATAGTAATACTAATTTCATTCAAATGATAAACTTATTAAAAATAATCTTGAGTTTTATTATATTAACTAGGCAATGCGGAGTAAATAGTGACACGTTGTTGTGAAACTGTTGATTACAATGTTGCTGAAACCCAATTTAACCAGAATTATGTTTCATATTAGCTGATATGAGGTGATTTGTTTTTGCTATCTTAATAACATTGATAAAAAGTTCAAAGCTTGTCAATGGAAACATTTTTTGAGTTTAGAATGTTATACATTTAAAACATATAAGAAAAGGTCAGTTTAAAATGACTTTTCAATCATTAGGAAAGTGGTCTTATTCATGCATATTAATCTCTGTTAATTTCAGATGAAAATCTTGAACATTACAAACTTAGGAGTTACAGCAATGCTATATATTTAATCATGTTTGTCATCAATGGTTGGCACAGGCAAAGGATTTGCCAACAGTTTATCCAAATATAAAATTGCTTTAGGGGTAGACATCTCTGAATGAGAAAGAAATGTATGTCACAATATATTATGATTATACAACACTCCATCACATTGTCTATTGTGTGTTATTACTCGCCCGTGTAAGATACTGCAGTGTAATATTAATACGACAATATTAAACTAGTGTAATACCACCGCACGTATGACGTCACAATAGTTCGAGGTTATGACGTCACAATGAGAGTAACGTCGTCACAGTGGTATCGAACTTGCGGGAATCATAGTTTCAGAGCTATGTCGGCTATTTCGCTGGATTATAGGTGGGCGAGTAATAAACAGAATACTAAACTTCCTTCTATTTAATACCATTTTTATTAAACTCGTGAATGATTGGTATCAAACTCGCTTTCGCTCGTTTTATACAAAATCATTAACTCGTTTAATAAACATGGTATTAAATAGAAGGTCGTTTAGTATCCTCTATGTCCAAAGCATGGTTAGGCTTAGAATTGTTTAGCTCTTCAAATGTTAGTGCAGATACCCATTTATCCCTCCTAAAAATTAACATGATTTGTTTTTTACATGTTTTAACTACGTTTGCATAATGTATTGATCGTAGGTTTCATTCCATGTTGTGATAATCATTAAATTGTTTCTGATAACGTTGCCTTGACTGTGTAGAGTATGTTTTTCCCATTTGCATTTGGCAGATTACCAACGATCATAACTAATCAGTTAAACAGATAAACAGACCTATGTTATATTGTCCTAAAACCAGATGAAGACAAAATAGAAAACACTACACTTCACGAGATAAAAGTTATTTAAAAGGTTATTGTATTCAGTTTTTAAAAAATGATACGGTGTTTCTCTTTATTAAATCCATTTACATACTTGAGGAAGAAGAGAAATTACATAGTTAAGTTTATGAACATGTTCTTTAGATGAAAGAAACTAACATCAAGAGAATATGTCTATTTCATATTAATCATTTTAAGCCAGTTCTTGCAACGTACACGCCATAGTGATTTGACCTTCAGGTTAGCCTACACCGTTGAGTTGACTTATTGCATATGTCAGAAATATTGACATGTTATTATGATGGAGAAAAACTTAATCTGCTTTCTGCCAGTCTGTATTCATTTGTAAGAAAACACGTTTGACCTAATTCACAAAATCCCGAGACTATGCAACTACATGGGGGGAATATATGGTATAATAGTAGCCAATTAATCAATCATTCTAAAAGAGAACTTTAGTAAGAAAAAAACGAATAATTAATGTGAATTGTTTAGAACATGTAGTTGACAGTAAACATAAATGGAGGAAGTAACGATATCGGAACTAAAACCTCCATGTGTTTCATTAATATAATTGGAAGTAAAGTATTGGCTATTAGGTGTATAATGTTTAATTTTTTATTGGAAACAATAAATTTGTCTCTGGATTCTAAGTGTCTAAAAAATAGCCTGCTTTTGGTGAAACTTAATTAACAAGAAAAGAAATCCCTTAAAATTAAAATGAGTTTTAAAATGTATATGGAAAAGGAAGCCATACCTCAAACTAGCAATACTACTATAATTGATATCTAGAACGATAGTGCTTTGGCCTTTCTAGTGCGTCACGTGTGAAAACTTATTGCTGATGAAAAAGACATTGACATGTCAATATTTGGAAAATATCTGAAACTATATGAGGACAGAATCGTACATTAATGAATAGCAATAACTCGTAGGTCTCAGTTTAACTTTCGTTTTCTGGGTACAATTGCCAGTATTTGCGTAGATATGATGAAACTGCAGTAACTAAGTAAAATAAACTTGTAAATGTTTAAATTGATATGTACAGAAGCATGAGAACTTATGAGGACATGAGGAATCAAACACCTTATGTCTTGAAATATGTCTTGGCAAGTTTAAAGGGGCATATTTCTTTATATGTAAGCCCTAGATGTTACACAAGTTCTTTTGGAATGTGTGAATGCACAAATCGTTCAATTTTGAACTTTTATTTGCAATTTTTGTTAAAATCTTAGGCAGTTACAGAACATTTCAAGCAGCTAATGACTGAAACATTGCCAAAGTTACTAGCTCTCACACTATCAAAAGCAATAACTCAGTCACTCACTCGCTCTATCACATTTGATTTCCAATTCAAATATAATGTTTTGCCAAGTATTAAAAAAATGAAGATTCAGATTTGTTGCTCCAGATTGACAGGGTAAAATTAATTGAAATCGGAACTGGCTCTCTGCAATAGCAAGTGATGATTAATAAAATGTGGAAGTTGTAAAGATTATCGGAATGTATCAGATATAGAATATTGATTGACTGTATGTACATGATGGAATAAAGGTTACTTGTTGTTTAGAAAATTTTAATTCAAAGGATTTTAAAAGAGCTTACATTTTACTTTGGGTTTTAAATACCAATTGCATTCAAATGACGATTCAAATGAAAATTCCAATTAAGTGTAGTCCATAAGTGAAGACATTATGTACTTTTCATTTGTATTTATCATTCGTGGATGGAAATATCTTGTATTTTGTATGCTGAAGTTTCTTTTGTTCGTGAGTGTAGAAAGTTGATAGTTATCAACATTGGAACATCAAGCTATTACCGTAATTGAAACGGGATTATATATTATTTTCAGGTCTCTCTCTGGTTAAACAATTGGTTCTTCTGAGTTTAGATTATTTACGAAGTGAAATACAACCCAGAGAAAGATTGCTATTGCAAGTGACATACAGGTGCCATTGATTGAACTTGATGTGTTGACCTTGATCGTCAGAAAAAGTGAACATAGGAGATACAGTTAATGATTCTGTCGCGCAATTCCGGGCCCGAATGATGAGGATTTCAAATCAAAAGCTCCAATGCTGGGAGATTGCCCAGATGGAAAGACTGTGCTTTTTTTAGAGTTAATAGATTTGAGTTCTTAGAACAAGACTGTCATTAGCAATGGCGGCTAAGAAAACCTGTCAATGCTGAATCGATAACACAAATTTAAGTTTCAAAATGAAGCTGTTGCTTGTTAGTTTGCATGTGCTAAATGTCTGAAATGAGTTTATAAGAATATTCTTAAATCAAAAATTATGTTGTGATAGAAACAGTACAGAGATTTCGTAATAGTAGAATTTTGAAAGCTAGAATTATTTTTTGTTTATGAAGTAAATGCTTATCATAATTATAATTATATTTCTTTGTTGTAATAACATGGTACTGATAATGAATGAATGAATGACTTTCTTTATTTCCTCCAGATTGCGATCCGAAGATCATTACACATAAATACATTAAATATTTACAAAAGCAGTTTCACAATAACATAATCATACAGGTAGGGAATACAAAAGGAAAAGATTAAAATGTACAGTTCAGTGATGTTCGCATAGAAAACAGATATTTACAGAAGAGAACTATCATACATCTCCATGACATTTCATCCATATGGTTGCTTATTGGTATTTCACCTCCAGAAAAGAGAGACAGCATTGCATCTTCAGATAATAGTTCTATTTCAACATAAACATGAACGTCAAAAAGATCTATGAGTTTTGAGAAGAATTGGTTTCTGTTGTACATGTACAGTTCACAATGAAGAATTATGTGGCAGTCATAATCATTACAATATCTTTCGCAGAGTTCACAATCTTTTGAAAATTTTGCCCTGGAGTTGATTTGTACACAAAATTGTAAAATACCTTTAACTTGCCAAGAAATAGTAGTCTTCATTTATCTATATATCCATCCATAGTCCACAGACCAAGGTTACCTAAGACAGAAGCAGAGGAGATACGTTTACTGAAACCCTGAATGCATTTGGCAAAGTATCGTTGAGTGCTTTCTACCATATCAAAGTCTTTACCCCGTAGAATGGGTAATGAATGCTGTTTATGTAGACGTCTGTTGTGCACCATAAACTATAACGCATAGTCAAGTGACTTGTCAACAGAAAACTGTACCATGCCAAATGTTATCAGCTGTATGATTCATTATTCGATGTGCTCAACAGGATTCATTTGGCGGAACAAGATGGAGGTTATAAAAGAGATTTGTAATTGTATGTACATTCCATGTTTATTACCATAGTGATTTCAATATATTAGATCACCATCTCAGTGATGTCCAGGTGAGACAACAGAGAATTTTGGTAGGAACAGAATATAAAAGCACATCAATAATTATCTAAGGAAGAAGATTTATATAAATTCTGAATTGTCTGAAATATCACACTGAACTTATTTAAGTTAATGACACTTTCAAGAATACTTCACCAATACCAGGGTTGGTTTTACTATCGAAGGAGGAATTAATGGATATTAAATGTGTTTCTACTTTGTGTCAATGGTTTTAACTCCTCCTCGTACACCTGAAATCAAGTTACCCTGCTTAACATGTGTATTTCACCAAGGGAACCACAGCCAGGTGTGATAATAAACACAGGGAAACGGTATTAGCGGCTGGAAAGTGTTACATTCTCGTGACATTTGTGTTTCCTCAGCCACTTCCTGCACATTCTTGTTTCAGTTTGCACGTGCACCTTGATGTCAATATTGTAGCATACACTAGAGTATAATAAATCATACACGCTTACATGTAAAATTCTCCTTTGCAGTATGAATCACAACGTGACAATTTTTTTGAAAAAGTTAGTCAATATAAATTTATATTGAATTTACTTATGTTTAACTTGATATGTCATCATAGATAAGGATTCAGCTTAACGATGTCAATCGAGCTGTTTTCATCCTGAGTCTATAAAAGTGAAGTTCCACAGATCAGTAATTGACTTTCCCTGAGAATACGACTATCGTTAATCACTGTCTCAAGAAAAGCCAATCTTACATATGTGCTATTATCTTTGAATGTTTCCCTACTGAAACGAGATACGTAAAGTTGTGTTTAAAGGAACTCTCTGAAGCATCATCAACAAGTGTGAAAAGACATGCAGTCGGTTTACATTTTCAACGCGCCAAGTGTATATTTGTGTTCAGAAGAAGAGCCACACATGTTTGTACTTGCTTTACAATGTAAAAATATGATTGTTTTAACTCATGTTTATATGAGCTAAAAAATAGACTCTTTCATCATTAATGCTAACAACAAAGGCAAAAGAAACATGTTAGGTGAAAGTTATGTTTGTACTTGTCCGTAACACATTTAAGAAGTTGTTGCCTGCTTGCTGCTTAATACAATGTAAATATATGATTGTTTAACTCATTTTTAAACAAGCTAAAAATGAGCCCCTATCATCATTAATGCTAACAACAAAGGCAAAAGAAACATATAAGATGAAAGTCATGTTTGTTCTTCCCTGTAACATTTCGACGATGTGCTGGTTTGCAGCATCATTTTAGTTATCTTCGCTTTATAGCTATATGATTGTTTAACTCATTTCCAAACATTCTAGTCACAACTTAACACAGATGTTATTGAACATATTTTCTCAGACTAGATTTTACATAGTAAAATTGTTAAAATACTATTTTGTTATTGCGTCGTACTTGGTCTTACACAGTATTTGGATACACATTATCAGAATGAAATTTTACAGTGAATACATCATTCTAACTCGGTAAACAATGACAATGACAAACAGGTTGTGCATTGGAATTATTACAACCAATTATATTCTCTAATTACACTTCATCAACAGTTTTTAATTTACAGTTTGGAAAATTATGAAATCTGGCAATATTAATTATTGAGACAATTTATTTTGATGTTGACGATAAGAGCATACATGAAAAATAAAATATACGTATAATCGCATGTGATAATAACAGAACTTAGGCCATTATCAGTATTTGTATCAAAATGAAGCGACTATAGCATGATTTTAAGTAAAATTACGTTTGGGATGCGTTGGTTGAAGATTTTACCATTTTAGCACTGGATTTTAGTCCAAAATCGGCGATTGATTTTTCTGCCTTCCCTCTTTTACTCGTTGATTCTAATACAATTGCAAGTTGACAAGTTTCTTGTCTTGAACAATTCAGGCAGTTATCGATTCACCAAGATTACTTACCAGAAAGAGAACTTTGTAAGATGATAAACGTTTGTTCTCTTTAGTTTAAATTTTAACGGTCGACAATATATATTCGTCAAAGAAACAGCTAATCCAAGTCAATTCTCTACAGGTAGTGACACCTTTTTCAAGGTTTCGAACAATGAAACCCTGAGTGATTGAACTAAACCGCCATCAGACACCTACAAGTAGATATGTAAACTTCCGTATATCGGAGCTCCTTATGATAACTAAGTGTACATGTTAGGAAGTAAGGTCGTCTCCACTCCATCCTCTCAAATCACAGAAGTCATATAGACACACGCATAGTTTGTCATTATTGCTTTAATAGACAAATGCTAAGTCTGCAAGTCAGGGAATACGCCTCCAACCTAAATCCCACACACAAACAGGTTATCATAGCCTGATTCCTATAGAAGACAAATGTCAGCCTGCCCATCCTGGTCAGTGTTCTCAGAACAAGGGGCTGATAGTGTACAGTGTTATCAAAGGAGCCCAGCAGGAAGGGGGGAGTGTATTTACGGAGAAAAGAATACAAACAGAACATGCCTGTTTTACAAATAGACCTCCAGGTGACGTGATCTTTGATAGGAATAGATTGTGGTGTTACTGTAACATTTTTACACTGAACCACAGGGACAAAGAATGATACTAAGATACAAGTCGGTGTAAATCAAGAAAACATCCTGTCTAATTTATTCCTATAGATATTTAAATGTTAGGTTTGATTACTCAGTATTGTGGAAAATATAACATGTTTAGTTTAGTTTAAACATATTTATTTCCATAATTATACAGAAATGGATCGGCAAACAAGCCAATGGCTTATGTTAATGCCTCTCCATAAGAAAACAAAATTATGCGACGTACATTTCATCTTGTAATTACAAAAGTACATATAATAACCAATAATTTGCACACACATGAATATAATAATTCATACATACAACGTACATTAGTTCAGCAATGGACCAAATAAAATAAAATATGATAACAAAAATATGATATATATAAACTTAAAATGGAGTAAATCGTTTTGATGTGGTAATGAAGTCATGTACCGATTTGATTATATAATGATTTACAGATACTGATAAGTTGAGGTTGCCATACAGAGCGTCATTTATGTTATACCCATGTTTGTAATAAAATGAAGTGTTTCTAATGGCAGTATAGTTAGGACATACAAAGAGATAATGAATAGTGTCTTCATATGCAGCACCACAACAGCATGATGGATTGTCTGATATAAATCTCTTAACTTTATGGCCACTTAAATCACTGCATTCTAGTCTCAATTTGCAGTGAATAATTTGACAAAACCTGTTTCCAATGTTGATATCAAACCCAAAAGAAGTTTTACAAGTTGGTGTAATTCTATTTTTGAATTCATTTACTGAATGTATTTGTCTAACTTCCTCAGATAGAGAATTCCAAAGTTCAATAGTATTTGGCAAAAATGATTTTGCATATGAAGATGTTCTAACAAAATTTTGTTGTAAATTTGAGGAATTTCTTAAGTTATACGGGTTTCTCTCAGAAACAGATTCTGGCACAAGGCTGTTTAAGTAATCTGGTGTTTTCTTATTTATCATTTTATGAAATAGAGTCAGTTTCTGGATTCTTCTTCTTTCTACAAGGGGAAGAAGATTAGTTTCTGAGTATAGTTTATTATGATTTGTTCCCCGTGTAGCCCCACATATTGTTCTTAGTGCATCAAGCTGTAAATTTTCAAGCTTTGATGCCTGAGTTAGTGTACAATTATCCCAAATACAGCTACAATAATCAAATAATGGCAGTATAAAGGATGTATAAATTTTTAATAGCGTTTTTCTAGATAAACGGTATTTAAAACTTCTTAAACAATTTATCATTGGTGAAACTTTATCAGATATAGAACGTATCTGCACATTCCAATTGGCATCTTTTTGAAACCAGAGGCCTAAATGTTTATGTTCAGAAACTTCATTTACAGGAGTATCTTGCATTGATAATCTTGGAATAGGATCTATGGAACGTCTTTTAGTAAACTGTATAGTTTCAGTCTTCGAAGGATTAAATTTCACTTGCCATTTCTGAGCCCAATGAGAAATCAAGTCTAAATCATTATTAAGGCGCATCGCGTCTTGGATAGGATCATCTATGATAACATAAAGTGAAGTATCATCTGCAAAAAGTCTTATATTACAGTCTATATGTTCTACAAGATCGTTTATATAAACAAGAAATAATAATGGCCCAAGCACCGACCCTTGGGGAACGCCTGCTAATACAGATCTATACTCTGAATTATAACCATTTATAGCTACTTTCTGAACTCTCCCTTTGAGATAACTGTCAAACCAATCAAGTAATTTACCACCTATTCCAAATGATTGTAATTTGTAGAGAAGTCCTTTATGCCAAACTTTATCAAAAGCCTTACTAATATCACAAAACACTGCTCTTACTTCTTTACCTTTGTCCATGGCACTTGAAATGAAATTATATAGATCTAATAGCTGGTAAGTAGTTGAATCTCCCGGAATAAAACCAGATTGTAATTTGCTTATGAGATTATTGTCTCTGAAGAAATTAAAGACATACTTATGGACACATTTTTCAAACACCTTAGACAAACAGCAGGTAAGAGAAACTGGTCTATAATTACTACAGTCATTGACACTATCTTTCTTATGAATGGGTATAACAGAAGCGCGTTTCCATACTTCGGGAAATATTGCTAGGTTTAAACATTTATTAAATACTAAAGTGAGAGGACAAGATAAAACTCTAGCAGAAAGCTTAAGGAATTTATTACCAATACCATCCGGACCTGTTGCTTTGCGTTTATCTAATGAAAGAAGTATATCTTGAACATCGCTCCGTGTTATTTCAATACTATCTAAACAGTTCGATATTTGACTACATAGGGGCGGCAGAAGGCGTTCTGGGTCTTCAACTGTTGATTGATTTACGATAAAGTCATTGAATATATTAGCTATGGATGTAGGGTCATCATAAATTACATTTTCATGGGAGATAGATGGAAAAGATGATGCTCTATCTCTTTTCTTAAGATAGTATTTAATTAGCTGCCACCATTTTTTATTATGACACTGTTCATTTATCATGTTGTCTACTTTCATAAAGTACATTTCTTTTGCCTTTCTAATTTCTGATATTACCTTATTTCTTGTAGTTCTAAACAATTCCCAGTCACGGGGTAAATTACGTCTCTTAGCAAGTCTGTGTTTACGATTGCGTTTTCTGATAAGTCTACGTATTGTTGAGTTCATCCACGGCTTGTCTTCATTTCTAACAGTAATGATTTTATTTGGAATACATTTGTCACATACACTTACAAGAGTATCTGTAAACTCATAAACCAGCGTGTCAATATCGTCAGAATTTAGAAAATCTTCCCAGTTAACTTCACGGAGATACGTATTTAAACCTTCAATGTCTAACAAAGAATAATTATATATCTTCCTTTTAAATTTAAAATTATAAGGTTTTGGATGTTTCATGCTAAGATAGACTGGACAGTGGTCACTACACACAGGGTCTAGAACTCCCGATGAGCTCACACTTGCATAATTAGAAACAAATATCAAATCTATCAATGTCCGAGAGTGCTCGGTTATTCTTGTAGGTTCACTTATAATTTGTCTAAGGCCATATTTTGCTTGAAGATCATCTAAGCGCTGTTTTTGATAACTTAGATAATCAATGTTAAAATCACCTACAATTACCATATCTAAATCTAGATCTGATGCATTTCCTATTGACATATCAATAAGATCCCAGTAGCGATTACTTTTATCAGCGCGGTAGAAAGTTCCGATCAAAGAATGGTTATTTCTGCAAGTAATTTTTACCCAAATTGATTCTAAGCCAATTATAGAAAGATCTTCCATACGTTTTACATAAATGTTTTCACGTACATAAACTGCTACCCCTCCGCCTCGAGTAGGTCTATCCTGTCTAAAAGGTTTGTGAAATCCAGGTATCATAATATCATAATCTAGGATATTTGAATGTAACCATGTTTCTGTTATGCAAATAACTTCATAATCCTTAAATTCATGACTAATGATATCAATCTTGTCCCTTAAGCTTCGCACATTTATATGAATTATATTAAACTTTGATGTATCGTTTGGTATAATGGGCCCAGGGTTTGGATGAACATCCCCACAGCATATCAACAAAATAAGAAACACATGAATACCCTGGATACCCATGGTAGTGAAGAATAATATAAAGAAATATGTATTGAGGTCAATTTTGGCCCTTGAAGAACTAAAGACTTTACCATGAAACACCCCAATTCTCTGCCGATATAATTCTATTTCAACTCCCATCAAATAAATTTACAAATATAACTGAGGCAGAAAAATGGGGTATCATTGCCAACTGAATGAATAAAAATACATGCAAGGTTAAGTAGTTATGAATCTCAGGAAAAACGTTCCTTCTTGGAAAAACATTTTCAAATTCTTTTGTGAATCTAAATGTCGCACACAATGTAAAATAGGAGTCTTTGTTTTTAACTTGCCCCAACAAGTTGTTAGAGAATGCAAATAAAACAATAAGTAAATAAATCAAACAGTAACCCACCATAAGTGGTAGTCTGATTAATAAAATGAAAAATAAAGGCTTCAACTAATTTGTAATTTTTTAAGTATGAAAAGAAAAACACATGGGAAAAGTGATTCAAAATACAAACCAAATTTAGCTATTTTGTATTCTCAAGCAAAGGCATATCAATAAAAAAAAAAAAAATGTTTGTATCTTATCCAGAGTCAGTGTTGACTGATCAAGCGTCATGAAATACATGTGAGAGGTTCATTTCATTTCAAAGAAATAGTTCATAAACATAGTATTACATTAGTCGATTCTGACTGTTCATGTTTGTGTGAGTTCGATAACTGGGTCACATTAGTACAACAGTTTCAAACACAAGCATCCCTAGCGGTACATGTGCACCACGAGGTAGCGTCGACGCTCTAGTCATTGATTGGGTTGTGGTAGTGCGGGGCAGCCAATCAGAACGAAGATCGTCACTCGCTAATGTTTGTAAACAAACGCACATGTTAGATTCCGCGCGTGTTTATAACATAGTTGTTTCAACATTTACAAGTAATCGCGCACAACTCACATTTCCTCCGCCTCGCTGTCGTCAGCATCTATGAACTCAACCATCCTCTTCTGCTCCTGAGACAGTGTCAGGCGGATTTTGAGTTTAAGTGACTCAATCAGTTTGTCAAATTGATGTCTCTTTGTGATGAGACTGACATGGCCGTCAAGCTTTCTGGCAAAAATTATACCGTCTCGTACCCACGAACCAGACAATTTTCTTGATGCTACAAGTTTCCTTACATCTGCGGCAATACGGGCTCTTTCTTTTGTGAGGTCGTCATTTATGAAGATTTTTAACTGACCCTGTTGACCCCTCAGTTTCTTGAGATTCTACATTAGCTCCCTCTTTCTGCGATCAGACATGAATTGAACAAGTATTGGTCTCGGTCTTCCTCCCGTGTATTAGCAGGGTTGCCAGTCCTGTGACTACGTTCAATGTCCTGCAAATCAAGTTCCACCCCAATTGAATCTTCTAGTTGAATCATAATTTCGTCAGTATTTTCCCCAGCTTCTTCATTTATTCCGAAGATACGAACATTATTTCTGCGACTGTACTGATAAATATCATCCAGTTGAGAGTCTTTTCCCTTAAGTTTGTCTTCTAATTCAATAACTCTCTTTTCCAAACAATCTGTCTTCTCCTTATTTTCATGTAGCACTTCCAGCATAGATTTAAGCTTACTGTCGAGTGTCAAGTTGATTTGTGGCATAATTACTCCAGCTAGGGCCATGCCTACTTTTTCTAACAATGCTGGAGAATTGAAGGCCTCAATGATTTGTGTTACAACTGCCTCATTTGCCATATTTGATTCTTCAACAAAGAAAACAGAGCTATCCGACAATGATCTGGTTCTCTTGGATAAAGAAAATGATATATCCACTTGGGGAGAAATGGGGGAACTACGTCGGCGTTTAGAGTTGCTGGCCGGGGTGTCAGTCATTTGTTTACAAGTTCAAACTATTTAATGAAATAATGAAGAATATCAAGTATATTTAGAGCAAAGAGTGTCTTGAGTTAATTCTTCACTCGTGGAGGTTTACTTACATGTATTGAATGAATCCATTCACACACATCCTCATATTGAATATGGAGTCCATTGAAGTTTGAACGGTCACTTTCACAAATCCACAAAAATATGTCTGAATATACGCCATCCAACATAAATCTTCTCGCTATTATATCGAATAATAGTTCATTATCAATCCCACATTATTATTTGTAGTTGAGATTGCCTTTATAAGGTGATTTTAATCACATTGTTATCACACTGGTGAGAGCTCCTGAAAACACGTCTACTCTCGACCCCAGTCACGTATCAGAAAATCAAATAATAATAATAATAATAACTAGATTGAACGTTTCGTTTATTATGTTATTCAAACAATTGTATTAGATTGTCATCGGTGAAATACGGCGTTTATCGGTTAAAATAAAAGCCATATTTTCACTGAGTGAAATAACATGTTATTCTACTGCGTGAAAGAACACTTTCGATCGTATGACGTCATCATAACAATAGGATGACGTCATACGAAGACCGTTGGAAAACAAGGGGAGCATGGATGATCCTTTCATTCATTTTCGAACTATACATAACTGGTTAAATCTAATAAATAGAACATTTGACATTTCTCGTCGAATACCAAGTATATCTCATCTCGTGAAGTAGAAACAGTATATTTACACTCGTAGCTACGCCACTCATGAAAATATGCTTTTCTACTTCACTCGATGAGATAAACATGGTATTCAACGAGAAATGTCAAAACTCCTCTATGTATTCATATGACTTGAATGTTAAACGTATCAATAAACCTATTCGATTAAATTCAGTTTATAAACGTTTTCTAATTCGTTATTGTAAACTGACTAATAGTTTTGTGGGTGGCATTTTAAAGTATGAACATTTAGCCACACATATAATTTGTCTATATGATACTTTAATTTGACTTTACATATTTTACAACTTATATTGGGATGGCTCTTTACGAAATAATTATTCATCAGTGAGATATACTTGGACGCTCTTGAAACAGGTTTTGCATTGGCATTTAATTCACATGTACATGTAGGTAAGAAAAACGTTTAACTAGTGTTGCGTCAATTGATACTGAAATAGAATTCATATTTCGGCTTAACAATGGTCAATATGTGTGGCATGTTAAACATTTGAGCTATTATTAAGTTGTACGATAGGGACAAAACCATAATAGATTTTCCCTCATAGAAATTTCCGAATCAATATTTCCAAATAACAACATGAATGTTCTATATTTGTTCTTCTACAAGTTACAAGGAAAACACCAAAAGATAGATAACTTTTTTTAATCAGAAATGTTAGTTGATTTATTTGCACTGGAAACTTAAATTATTAATCGATTAAAGATTTGCTATTAATCATGTCCGACATTTGTCCTTTAACTCAAATATATAAAAAAAAAACACGGAAAGAACATTTGGAACAGAATCCAATGCAGTTCATCAAAAGCAGGTTCGATATTTTCAATTCTACTGAAACTTTTCTTAATGAAAATGAACATCAAAGTCTCAACACATTATAACACATTGTTCATGGGATATGAAAGCAGCTTGAAATTAGCTGTTCGGTGAAATAAAGGACTGCTTTGTTTCTGAGCCGGAGATAATCCAATAATATTTAACTGATACATTAATTTCAGACCCTATCCAGATTTGATCAAACAATGTTCATTTTGTAATTGCTTCCATATCTATATGATGACATAAAAATGATGAGTAAGAACATAATACGCACCCGGTTATATAGATATTAGAGATATACAAGAAGTACAAACATTAAAAAGCTTAATAAATTAAATTGAATAATAAACTTTTGAAAACTGCTAACACAATTAATCAGAAAAAGCTATGCTACATGACAAAATAACTATATGAAGTATTAACAAAACTGTTTGGAGAGCTACTGGTTTCTTCAAGATAAACAATGAAATTATGATATAATGAAGTTGACAACATTTTATTCCAGACATATATCACTGCGCTTTTTACTTACATAAGAGCACGAATACAAAAGAAATAAGGGCATCTCATATCAAATGAAGACAACGTTAAATACACGCCGTGTCACAATCAAATTTGAATGAAAATTGACGACCATTCAAATCGTGGGGAAATTAACACTGCTTTCTGAAATATTATATTGAGTCATGATAATTTCATAAGAAATATCGATGGAAATAAATGTATGTGTGCTCATTTATGTGCATATTGTGTTCTCGTCATCTTATATACAAACATGTACATGTAAAGTTCAATCATCAATTCTAAATAATATGTTCTGTTTGTTGTATGTGTTCAGTGACATTAATATCACTTATAAGTATTAAACTTTTCATGATAAAATATGTCTTTGAATACTAATATTTTGAAACTATATAAAAAAAGAACATCGAAAATTAACAATTCTGAATCCATTCTTATCACACATTTCCTCTGTAACAAACCAGCTACCGGTCTCCTGGACATTGGGTTTTTGAACATCATCTCTAAGGAAGAAGATTAGTTTCTATCAATAAATGTTTACCACTTGAATGTTGAATGACGATATGTGTAGTTTATGATTTGTTGGATGTTCAAAGAACTAGAAGTCCATTTGAAGATAATCCTAGTGATTGAGGTCAGTAGTCTCATAACGTCCAAACAACAAACAAAACATTGAGTTCAACTACATTTTTTTAATGTGTCATGTTTATGTATGGTAAAATGTGAAGAAAATGGATTATTTTCTAAATACATGTTATTTTGACAAGATACTTTCAAAGAAAAAGAGTACGAAACATATATTTGTTAATTGAAGGAAACAGTTAGGAACTCACGATCAAAAACATTTAACAGTAACTCGAAATGTTCCATGAAATAGGCTCCTTGACAAAATTCCTCGTCAAATGTTATCATAATCAATATGGAATATTCTGTTGAGCAAACTAGGTCACCTGGACATTAACGTTATTGAACATCATCTCCAAGAAAGATCACTAATGCCTTCAGATAACATTATCCTTCTTGACTGTCGAATGACAACATGTGTAATTTGTGACTTGTTGGATGTTCAAAGACCTGGAAATCCATTTGATAGAAGATAATCCTGTTGAATGAGCTCAGTAATCCCATCATGTCCAGTTGATTTAGAATGTTATAATGTTTCATAAGGGTGTATTATTCGCTTAAGCTTCTTGAACTTGACTTGAAGCTATTTGGATTTTTTTTTTTTTTTCAAGCAGTAAATTAAACTCTTCTCTGCATTGGGATTTAGAAGGAAATGTGTTAGTGCTATTTAGGTTAAGTTGTGATATTTTCCCCATTACATATTCCAAAGAATTGAACCAACTTGCACACAGAATAGTTATACTAATTTCATTCAAATGATAAAATTATTAAAAATAATCTTGTTTTTTATTATATTAACTAGGCAATGCGGAGTAAATAGTGACACGTTGTTGTGAAACTGTTGATTACTATGTTGCTGAAACCAGATTTAACCAGAATTATGTTTTATATAAGCTGATATGAGGTGATATGTTTTTGTTATCTGAATAACATTAATAAAAAGTTCAAAGCTTGTCAATGGAAACATTTGTTGAGTTTAGAATGTTAAACAGTTAAACATTTAAAACATATAAGAATAGGTCAGTTTAAAATTACCTTTCAGTCTTATTCATGGATATTAATCTCTGATAATTTCAAATGTAAATCTTGAACATTACATCCCACTAGGACCTCGTTGCCCGTAGCAACCATTCATAAAAGTGTCCTGTTCATTATCGATATCAGGACTGTTTCGTCCAAACAGTCCTGATGTCTGATACACAAACACTTTCAAAACCACTTTTAAACAAAATAAGTTAGTTTATCAACGCCAATGACATAACGATTGAGCTAAACGTTCGATTCACTAAGATCAAGGCATAAAAAAAACGACTTTATTTGAGTAATACTCAATACGGTTGGGAGTAAAATACTTGAATCAACTGATTGACTTCTGCCAAAAAATGAACTAGAAAGAATATAACCCAAAAATAAACATGACTTTGATATATTTTCTACCACAAATTCACAACAACCGTTTGGAAAGTTATGTTAGAAATGATTATTAAAATATAGTAGTTTGAAGCATAGATAATATATATACAATTATGGAAATATACAAAATAAACAATTTATAAGTATATTCACGTTACCTAAATATTGAAAATCCAACCGATTTTAATCATATTTAGAAGTCAACTTCAGTCTTCATTGACGCAGAGCCACGCTAACAAGACGACCTCATTCTTCCAAAGAAAACTAGAAATTGACAAACTGTAAAGTTTCGTCGCAAATTACCCGTATGTTCGTAAATTGCACGAACCTTCACGATCTTTAACATTTAACATTTAACATTTATTTTGTGCGCCTAATTTTACACGCGAGAATCACATGCTATAAACATCCGTTGTACTACACATTTCATTCATACACTAGAGAAGGGGCCACACAAAGGTTATTGTTGTTTACATTATCTTAAATTCATGTTATTTCACTCGGAATAAGTGAGATGTAAGTCAGTTACTACCATAGTTTCCGAGTTGCATCGGAAAATAGCAGGACAGTTGTCCTCGAGCCCGCTCCTGGGCCTCTCGGACAATCTGTCCTACTATTTTCCGATACAACTCGGAAACTATGATAGCAACTATTACTTACAAAATTATGAATTACAGCAATTCTATACTTGTAATCATGTGTGTCACAGGCAAAGGATTTGCCAACAATTTATCCAAATATAAAATTGCTTTAGGGGTAGACATCTCTGAATGAGAAAGAAATGTATGTCACAATATATTATGATTATACAACACTCCATCACATTGTCTATTGTGTGGTCCAAAGCATGGTTAGGCTTAGAATTGTTTAGCTCTTCAAATGTTAGTGCAGATACCCATTTATCCCTCCTAAAATTTAACATGATTTGTTTTTTACAGGTTTTAACTACGTCTGCATAATGTATTGATCGTAGGTTTCATTCCATGTTGTGATAATCATTAAATTGATTCTGATAACGTTGCCTTGACTGTGTAGAGTATGTTTTTCCCATTTGCATTTGGCAGATTACCAACGATCATAACTAATCAGTTAAACAGATAAACAGACCTATGTTATATTGTCCTAAAACCAGATGAAGACAAAATAGAAAACACTTCACTTCACGAGATAAAAGTTATTTAACAGGTTATTGTATTCAGTTTCAAAAAAATGATACGGTGTTTCTCTTTATTAAATCCATTTACATACTTGAGGAAGAAGAGAAATTACATAGTTAAGTTTATGAACATGTTCTTTAGATGAAAGAAACTAACATTAAGAGAATATGTCTATTTCATATTAATCATTTTAAGCCAGTTCTTGCAACGTACACGCCATAGTGATTTGACCTTCAGGTTAGCCTACACCATTGAGTTGACTTATTGCATATGTCAGAAATATTGACATGTCATTATGATGGAGAAAAACTTAATCTGCTTTCTGCCAGTCTGTATTCATTTGTAAGAAAACACGTTTGACCTAATTCACAAAATCCCGAGACTATGCAATTACATGGGGTGAATATATGGTATAATAGTAGCCAATTAATCAATCATTCTAAAAGAGAACATTAGTAAGAAAAAAAACGAATAATTAATTTGAATTGTTTAGAACATGTAGTTGACAGTAAACATAAATGGAGGAAGTAACGATATCGGAACTAAAACCTGCATGTGTTTCATTAATATAATTGGAGGTAAAGTATTGGCTATTAGGTATATAATGTTTAATTTTTCATTGGAAACAATAAATGTGTCTCTGGATTCTAAGTGTCTAAATAATAGCCTCCTATTGGTGAAACTAAATTAACAGGAAAAGAAATCCCTTAAAATTAAAATGGAAAAAGAAGCCATACCTCAAAATAGCAATACAAATATTATTGATATCTAGACCAATAGTGCTTTGGCCTTTCTAGTGCATCACGTATGATAACTTATTGCTGATGAAAAAGACATTGACATGTCAATATTTGGAAAATATCTGAAACAATATGAGGACAGAATCGTACATTAATGAATAGCAATAACTCGTAGGTCTCAGTTTAACTTTCGTTTTCTGGGTACAATTGCCAGTATTTGCGTAGATATGATGAAACTGCAGTAACTAAGTAAAATAAACTTGTAAATGTTTAAATTGATATGTACAGAAGCATGAGAACTTATGAGGACATGAGGAATCAAACACCTTGCACAAAAATATGTCTTGGCAAGTTCAAAGGGGCATATTTCTTAATATGTCAACCCTGGCAGTGAGTCCTAGATGTTACACAAGTTCTTTTGGAATGTGCGACTGCACAAATCTTTCAATTTTGAACTTTTATTTGCAATTATTGTTCAAATCTTAGGCAATTACAGAACATTTCAAGCAGCTAATGACTGAAACATTGCCAAAGTTACATGCTCTCACAGTATCAAAAGCAATAACTCAGTCACTCACTCGCTCTATCACATTTGATTTCCAATTCAAATATAATGTTTTGCCAAGTATTTAAAAAAGTGAAGATTCAGATTTGTTGCTCCAGATTGACAGGTGAAATTAATTGAAATTGGAACTGGCTCTCTGCAATAGCAAGTGACGATTAATAAAATGAGGAAGTTGTAAAGATTATCGTGAATGTATCAGATATAGAATATTGATTGACTGTATATACATGATGGAATAAAGGTTACTTGTTGTTTAGAAAATGTAAATTCAAAGGAGCCTACATTTTTAAAAACCAATTGCATTCAAATGACGATTTCTTAAAACTTGTGTTTTTTAGAAGTATAAATAGATACTGTTTAAAATTTCCAATTAAGTGTAGTCCATAAGTGAAGTCATGATTTTACTTTCATTTGTATTCATCATTCGTTGATGGAAATATCTTGTATTTTGTATGCTGAAGTTTCTTTTGTTCGTGAGTGTAGAAAGTTGATAAGTTATCAACATTGGAACATCAAGCTATTACCTTAATCAAAACGGGATTATATCTTATTTTCAGGTCTCTCTCTGGTTGAACAATTTGTTTCTCTGAGTTTAGGTTATATACGAAGTGAAATACAACCCAGAGAAAGATTGCTATTGCAAGTGACATACAGGTGCCATTGATTGAACTTGATGTTTTGACCTTGATCGTCAGAAAAAGTGAACAGAGGAAATACAGTTAATGATTCTGTCGCGCAATTCCGGGCCCGAATGATGAGGATTTCAAATCAAAAGCTCCAATGCTGGGAGATTCCCCAGATGGAAAGCCTGTGCTTCTTTTAGAGTTAATGGGTTTGAATTCTTAGAACAAGACTGTCATTAGCAATGGCGGCTAACAAAACCTGTCAATGCTGAATCGATAAAGTTTTTTTTAGTTTCAAAATGAAGCTGTTGCTTGTTAGTTTGCATGTGCTTGATGTCTGAAATGAGTTTATAAGAATATTCTTAAATGAAAAATTATGTTGTGATAGAAACAGTACAGAGATTTGGTAATAGTAGAATTTTGAAAGCTAGAATTATTTTCTGTTTATGAAGTAAACGCTTATCATAATTATAATTATATTTCTTTGTTGTAATAACATGCTACTGATATGATATGACGAAATTATTCAATTTCGATTCACAGTTAAAATATCACTGAATAATTTATTGAAAGGGCATACTCATCTGTATCCAATCCATTTCCCAGTAGATATAACTATTTTTGTTCTATTAACATATAACTTATTATTATAGAAACTTTAAAACTATCATATAGGTTTTTGAGACTTCATCTACTGATCGTGTATGTCACGTTGACCCATGTCATGACAATGTGACCCCAAATTCCAAAAGATTTGATTGGATAACCAATAACCTCTCTTTTGGGTCAAGTTGAAATGGAACTACTTCTGAATTCAAAACAAATATTTCTTTTCTGTGAACGTACTTTGACATTAACATATTTATGCTCAACTTGATTGACATTCAAGTTGGGCTAAATGTGAATCAATCGATTATTTTCTGAAAAATATATTGTGATCAGAAAAATCAAACTAGAAGTACTCAACAATAACTTCTGTAAAATAGGTTCTCTAAATTAATCCTAGTAAAATATTATCTTAGTTCAAAATGGAATATTCTCTGGAGAACAGTAGGTCATCTGGACAATGTTTGTTTTACCATCATCTCCAAGAGAGATCATGAATGCCTTCAGATAGCATTATCCTACTTGACTATCGAATGACACATCTGTAATTTGTGACATGTTGGACCAACAAATCCATTTGATACAAAATAATCCTGTGGAAAGAGTTCAGTAATCCCATCATGTCCAGTTGATTTGGAATGTAATAATAAGTGTGCTGTTTTATAAGGATAATAATCAAGTTATGCTTCATGATCTTGACCTGAAGCAATTTGAATTTTTGTTTAAATGTTCATTCCGTGAATATCAATTCCATATTTTTTTTAGAGGTTTAGAAAAGAAATATTATAGGAATATTTAGGTTTTCAAGCCTACTTCTGGAAGATCTAATATTCTTATCCAGGTGGTTTTTTTCCGATTATTCTTTGCAGTAGTTGGTGTGCCTTAGTGTGGCTGAACCAATTCTCATGATATATTCAGGCCTCTTACATAAACTAGTTTTGTTTGCCGGTCGATTTGTTTGGGTAGGGGAGCTATTACCCTTCTAAATAAACCTGACAAATATGAATTTTGTGATTTTGATGATTTTTAACTGGTATTTTCTTTCGAAAAATATTCCTCATTAAACAGTAAAGATAACATCATGGTTGGTATGTCATTTTAAAGTAGATATAAAAATTTCATTTTCAAACATATTCTGCCAGGAATTTTGCCTTCTTTTAACCATTCATCATTTTCTGTAAAGTTTGAATAACTGTCCTTAACGAAACACGCAATCTGACGATAGGTAGCATAACCATATAGGCAATTTCAAGAACAAAAACTTTTACGTTGACAGGCCCCCCCTAAGTAATTGAAGGAAATGCGGCAATTTTGAAGAAAACAAATCCAAATTTGAAAGAAACACCCCCATTACGGAAGAAATGGCTTCTTTTCTCGAAAAATTTATTATACTATTATTCCACACACAAAACAAAACAAAAATAAAAATAAATTCCGTAATGAGTACATGTATAGTGTCAGTGTTTGTGCATTTTGAAAAAAGAGTGTTAAATTGTTGCTATATGATAATTCTACATGCGCAGCAATTGAAGAAGTAATCATAGACGCTATGAAAAATACATTCTTCACAATAAAAAAAAACTGACATCAAGAGAGCTTATCTATGTCATCAATCTCATGTTGACCCAGTTCTTGAAGACAGTTCGTTGACCTTACTTGTATTCTTACATTGTATGAGTAACTTATTGCAGATGTCAGAGATATCGACAGTCATTAGTTTGGAGAATAACTGAAACACCTTTGTGTGAGTATTTTATCAGTGTCTGATTCATAATGTTCTTTTGTATTCGTATTTTTAAATTGTTATAACATAATGCACTTCGTACAGAAACAAATACAGAGCAGTTCTGGCTAAAATAGGTCTTCGGAAGTTAACTATATTCTCAGAAATTGTTAATAGATAATCTATCTTACATAAACTGGTGTCTTTACTTTGGTGAAACGTACTTCAAATTATGTCTGTAAAGGAGAAAGAAGTAATGCTGCTGTAGTTGATGATATCTGGCTGTTAGTAATCGGACCCTTCTGGTATGCATACGTCACGTGTAACTTAATTACACATGAGAGAGACAGTGACACGAGATTGTTCGGAGGGCAATAAATACATTTATTTTGGTATTTGTTTTTAAAATCATCTTTCATTTTCAAAGGAATTGTCAGTAATTGGTGAAAAGTAAGTACCATTATAGCCAATGAATCATCCACAAGTGCATAAAGTACCTCTACCTAATTGGTAGTTTATGGTGGTTTGTAAAGAACAATATAACCTATAATTCCATTCTATACATATTGTTTTTATATTTTATATAACAGCACATGCAGACAAACTTATTGGTTGTATGTATAATACCCATTCCTGTGGCATGCATTTACAATAAATATGCCACTCACTAACTCTATCACAGTTGATTATAAATTATCTCTTCGAAAACCAATTTCAAAGTAAGAAGAATGAAGATTCAAACTGGTTACTCAAGTTTGACAGGCGAAATTAATTGAAAGGAAAACTGGTTCTCCCTAAAATCCATATGGAAAATAATTACAATTAGATGAATTGTAAAACGTAGAATATTGATTGGATGGATATATTTGGTATTTACATGATGATAAAAAGAGACATATTTTGAAAATGTTAAATAATATGATTTTTTTTAAAACTTAGATTAAAAGGGGTTTTGTATACAAATTGCATTTTCTGCTGGCGTATAAATGAATTCCTCTTAATATCTGTGATGTATTGCTATATTTCCTAAAATCTCGGACCCGGATTGTATATATTTATGTATGTATATGATGACATATTCAGGAAATCGACATTGTATGACAAAACTATTTAACTAATATGTTTGCTTATTATTTTGTACAATATCATTAATCAATTACTTAACGAGTCTTTATGTATCTTGGTAGCGGGAAAACCACGCCAGTTTTACTGCATGTAGTCAATGGCGTCTCGGCTTCAGGATTAGCAAATAAAGCTATACCATTAATTAAACAGGATATCAAACTCTGTTAAGGTTCCCTTGTGGTTACATACAGAGTTATTCGGTAGCTTTCACTTCAGAAAATTCCCTAATTAGATCTTGTTC
The DNA here is from genome assembly GCA_936450465.1 of Gibbula magus. Classification (NCBI taxonomy): domain Eukaryota; kingdom Metazoa; phylum Mollusca; class Gastropoda; order Trochida; family Trochidae; genus Gibbula; species Gibbula magus. The sequence continues at coordinate 26,915,169 of OW388296.1, forward strand.
ATACATTTTTTATTTCAAAGGTAATTTCCTGAAGAAATTAAAACATTCAATCAATAAATTAGGTAGCTTTTTGACACATCTGAATTGTAAATTACAACATTTGCTCATCACTGATGAATATCTTCACAATATACCATAAATAAACCCAGCAATGACACTATCCTGAATGTAAGATTCAAACAAACGTTTAAGACATTATGCTGAAATTTAAGTCTGAATGGGATACAAACATACTCTGACATAAAAGAGGTCAACAAACACTGACCTGATCCTTATGACCCCTTGCTTAGTCTTGAATTATTTTTGTAACAGCAATATATACAACAGCAGCATTTTGTCATTAATTAAACATTAAAAGGTTATAAAATCATCAAAATACGGTTTAACAACTTGTATCACAGTAACAGGCAAATGCATAACTTAATGTCTTCTGTAGGCCTATGCTCTGTCATAACCTCAGATTCATGCAACAATCACCAGTAATGACTGTACAGAACTATAAAGTACAAACAAATGCACTTTTTTTAAAGATGTGATCCACAAAATGGCAATGCTACATTTGTTCACTGTCATAAATGGCATGTATTTCTAATGTTTTCAGCCTTTAGAGATGTGCAACTCTGCATCTATCAGAGGGGTACTTTATGTTTATTAGCTTAACTGAACCTCATTTTTGTCGTAGCTACGTTAACCGGATGGTTAAGTTTTAGGTGCAATCAGGACTGGCAGACTGAGGTGTGGGTTCTAATCCCGGAAGCGACTCGGAAAAAGCATAATACATTTTATTATTGCAGATAGTGATATAAGCAATACATTAACGTTACACAAACTCATAGTAAGTAAAATAATTCCTCCCATGGATATAAAAAAAATATACAATTTCCGTCTAACCAGGATGATATTAACATGATATTAGTCAAGACAAGTCAAATATCCTCTGTATAGTTGTGTATTAGTGAATCTTACGTGAAATAACAGTCATTTTCGATCAACTAATTTTAGTTTAAATATTCATGAACAAATGAAGATAATTTCAACAGTAAATAGGGCAATCTGTGTGTCCATGACAGCAAAATTGCTAAACAAATTAGCAGTTGTATGGCTATTTGTGAGTACACTCAATCGCAAAAGAAACGTCTGAATTCGCAATACTTTTTCCGTAGAAAGTTGATTTTGACTGGGTTTTATTAATAGGGACATGCTTCACAAAAAAAAGTACCCACAATTTCATATATACCAAGATACTACTTTTATTTTTATTTCTGTCCAAGTACACTTGGGGTTCTGAAATTGCTTGTGCGTGTGTGTCTCAGAAATGTGACATGCTTCACAAAAAAAAGTACCCACAATTTCATATATACCAAGATACTACTTTTATTTTTATTTCTGTTCAAGTACACTTGGGGTTCTGAAATTGCTTGTGCGTGTGTGTCTCAGAAATGTGAACAGATACATGTAATGGTCTGAAATTTCAGATGTAGTTGAGATAGCTTCTGGAGACATGGTGTTTCAGTTGTGTTTATCACTCGTGGGTTGAATTATCTTGTATTTTGTATGGTTGACCAGAACAATAGAATATTTTATGACATATGTTATTTCGATTGACGGAGACTATACTTCACAAGAAAGGAAACGTGCATTCTTGATTATTCATTAAATTCAAATACAATTTTACCTTAGAAATTAAAAATTCAATACTGCATGTAGGCGATGGAAGTAAAGCTTTATACTTGTCCTTCTCACGATTATGTGGGTTAATTAATTCAGTGTATGATCTTCAACAACTCGAATCAATAGTAGGAATAGAAAGATGAAGACATAATCATGCTTTTGTTTGTACAGACCCAGTAGATCATTTCCTGAACCAAGAAATATTTGCTCAATTCCAGAGTGCAAAAAGGAGAAATAAGCTCTGACCATGTTTGCAGTTTTGTAGTTGCGGCCTCCTCGTGTTAACTTAAATCATCTACTGTCTGTGTTTACACTATTATAATGTGAATGTTCATACAATTCAAACAATTCTTTGAAGTAGTTTATAAATCAAGAATCAAGTAAGGGAATTAAGGTATCAGAATCTGATGTCTTCTCCTTCATTGATTGTATTTTATCCTTTTAAAGATGCATAACTTATAAGTAAGATATATCTTTGAAACTCTGTACATATGTTCGTTTATTGTTCCCTCACTTCTTGTCAAATTTATTACATTATTGGATTAATAAATTTAATGGAATTGGGCTGTCTATAACTTTATGGTGTGTTTTATAACAGGTTGTTAAGAAGGAGAGTCACCGAAGGCAGTTTGTATAAAACGGCACCATGGCTTGTCCATATTAACCTTATAAGTTGTATGTTTATGTATCAGATATGCTTAATGATTCAGTACGTTTTAAATTATATGGCAGCCATTTCAAAGTTCAGCTTAGTAAAATACCTTTTGTTTAGCATGTTTCTACATCTGTACCTATTGGCATAATTCTGATCAAATTTGCAGTCGTCATTTATCGGTTTTTCTTAAATATCAACTAATCATTTCTTTCTGTCTAAATATCGTAAAAGTTTAATGAAAGGTGAATGAAACGTTTATGACAATGTTTATCAAATCCTCACGCCTGATGGCTTCTGCCTTATATATTTCTAAATTAAAGATAAATAAACTGTCTTGTAATAGTTTCGAACTATTCCGATGGCAAGTTTTATGACTTATACCCATGGCTATTGGCATTTCTACTTATTCATGGGGTAAGTTTCTGAATGATAACGTACAATTTCCGAAAATATTTTTTCTACCACATTTTAACACATGAGTGAAATGCTTGGTTTCATACCCGTTTCATATCCCAGTAGACCATAGTAAATTCTTTCAGAGGAAACTGAATCACTATTACAATATAGCTGATGTATTTCCTGTGCCAAAAAGTACTGAAGGTCTAATTACTTACTATGAAATTGAAATGGAATTTTTTTTCTGAGAATAATTGACTATATAAATGACAACTTGATTATAAGAATTCCACAATGTATTATTAAATACATTCAATATGAAAATCATTATACCCTTTATCTTAAGATGCAAAATATTAATATTACTATCATTGTAGTTAATATATGATTTCGAAAAATTACTTTCTTTGTAGTTAATATGGAAACAAACTACTCAAAAATATCATATGGATATGGAGAATGAGTTAATCTTAGTTAATATAGGGCTTCTGAGAATTACTAATTTGTAGTAAATATATTGAATGTGAGATTGATTATACTATCCAGACGTACATGTATTATTCATGAAAATTGCTAATGTATTTGTTTTAAATTTTCATTGTGTATTTGAGAGAGAAACGCATACCCTTGTAATTCTGAAAACAATGATTGTGACAATATAGAACTTCAGTAGAATTAGCTAGTGCAGTAAAGTAACATTGAAATTATTCATCCTGAACTGCTACTGAGTGTATCACATAGCTGACACAAGAACATGGACTGGTTATTTCAAGAGTAGTGTCTGGCAAATGGTAGCGCAATAGCACAGTCACAATTATCAATAAATATCAGTCTGTCTAGTCTTCTTTCACGAGCCAAAAATAGACATTTTGCTTGGTCAAAACGAACGATAATTGCTCAAATAATCTGTTATATCGGAAACCTTTTTTACCACTGTCTGGGTTTTTATTTTCACAAAGGTTATCAGAGCATATATATATATATATATATATATATATATATATATATATATATATATATATATATATATATATATGTATGTATATATATGCCTGTGTACATGTCAGACGTACTGCAAACCATAGTGAGTCATCGATGACTATCATTGTCATCGGATCTCTGTATATCTAATTTCTTCATTCGATTCGAAAATTATTTTAGAAGATTCTCTTTGAAACTGAGAAACTAGATGTTTTCCTCTCCAATGTGTCTACAATCGACATCTGAAAGATAGCGAATGCTATGTTATGAAGCCACCAAATGTTGCTTACTTACCAAATCTTCAGATACAAGGCATTAATAGAATAGTAAATGTATCTCTCTTCACTATACAGGCATGTTCTATATAATTAATTTGCTTTTCCCAAAAAGAGAAAATTAATACACCGAAAATTCAAAATATAATCTATTTATACCATGATACGACCTCTGTTATATGATATCAAATAATAGCAGCTTTTACCAAACTGTTGATAATTTGCTTGTGTTTTACAGCATTTGTACCGTTTCCTGCTTGTTTTTGCAATTAGTTTTAAATTAGGTAATAAACTCAAATCTATCCCATGTTGCAAATCACTCTTAAATACCATCATAGGGACACTTTGTTGTTAAACTTATATTTATAATTGATCAATTTTCGGACCAAAATAAATATATTTTACAAACGACAAGTTATTTCTTGTGAACAAGACCATCCTTTACTGTACATCAGTATCCTACACAGAGCAAGTAAATCAATATAAATGACAACTAACGTGACCAATGTAAGGATTGTCAAAATATTAAACAACCGTTACTTTATGTTTATGACAAATAAAGTAAACACTTAATAATATCTACGGTATATTCATTTCTGAAAAAAGTTAATGGCATCCACTAACATTTGCTCGTTCATAAGGTACCACAATACAAAGAAAGAAATCATTTTGCTCTAAAATTCTTAAAGGAAGATGACTTATCTAGATTAGGTACAACTAATCTAATTCTTGTTGATCATGTCTGCTCTGAGTTAGGGGACTAAAAATATACCTCAGTCCTTAATTGGATTTTGCTTATTTGATTTATCACCACAAAAATAGAGGCCTGTCCTCAGTAGAATGTTCGTGTTTGATTCATCACTGCAAAACTAGCCTTGTACAATTTTTACAACTAAAAAGTACTATTATGTCACAAAGATTCTGAAGCAGCTAATCAACAATCACGCTTGGTAACTGAACAAAGATGTGTCGTTACCATGGCAACATTATCTCTGGCAGAGCATTTACACATCTATTGCTCGTATTTCTGTGCCATTAGCGACAGTGTGTGGTTCCAGTCATGAGGAACTGAGTTGCCACGCATTCTGTGGTTCCATTTGATACATTTGTGAATAATATAATTTATTTTTTAATTTCGGGAGGTAGTAGTAATGGTGAAATTATTTACGTGCATGTGAAGAAATCTATGTTAAACACAAATCTTGTAAAAATGGTAGGCATTTGAAATGAAATAAAAAATGTTATACCAGATACTTGTATATGTCTCTCGTTCACAAATCTTCTGCATTAGAGTAACGTTTCCAAGATATCTGAAAAATATTACCTCTCATATATTTGTCATCACATGTCCTTGGATTAAAGGGTATGCTTCTGGTTGACCTTTACTGAAATTATCAGGCATAAAACACTTTTTACTTTTGGAGAATGAAAGTGAACCTGGAACACTTTTTTCCAACAAAGAGTAAATAAATGTAAAGGCCGTACATCCCTACCGACACAATATGATAAAATATTGGAATATAACTTATTTAATCATTTGATTTTTAAATTTCTTCTAAATTGAAATTAATTGTATCATATTTCATGTATAATTTGAACATTGTAGGTGCTTCATAATTCATTTATCTGGTAGCAAAACTAATGGAAGCCAAAAGTAACATATATCTACGAGTTTCATTTTCTGCAATCTAGAGAAATAGCGGAATCCAGTCATTATAACAATTGTTTTCACCACGTGGCATTAGATGTGCCATTAACATATCTAGAACTTAAAGGTGAATCCATTGTGTTTCATAAAATTTTATTTGGCTTTAATACGTTCCAACACACCATATGTGCTGTTTACAATTAAAACAATTTCAATCAGCTTGCATATTCATCCCCAATCGCCAAATATATCATAATTACTAGTTTCCAATTAAAATCGAGTAACATCATTTTGCATGTGCGGAAACCGAAAGTGCACGTCCTATTTACATGCACAGTAGTTATATGACCTATTAAACATTATCAACCCAAATTTGTTATTTTGTCTTGTCTAAATAAGATTCCAAAATTACGTTTGACTCATTGGCGCGCGCCACACGGGGTGCATTGTCCGGTTTTCGATCAGAAATCACTAATTTTATCTTCATATCGTCAATATACCAAGTCGAATATGATCAAAATGGTAGTTTTCGGTAACAGTTGGTACTTCTCGATAAAGTAAGAACATTTATAACGTTTGGCATATTTGGCCCCAACAACACAATGGGTGTACCTTTAAGAAACAAAATTACTTTGACATCATATTCGCCATATTCTTGTTATAGGTAGATCCATTTCTAGAGAATTATTTTTGTCAGTTCTATGAGTTCGTTTCAGTTTTCCCTATGTAACTTAAAACATAAATGAATATATTTAATTGACGTTGTCTAGAGAAGTTTGAATAATATACAAAAATGACATAACCTTAATTAATAAACTATTAATTACATCAAATATTTGATAGCAACGACACACTAAACGTCTTCACAGCTTAATTCATTGATAAACGTTTATACATACTTTCGTACGGTTAAGTGTAAAAGTTAGAAAGCTTCAAGTAGCAGACACAGTAAACCTGTTTGGGGTATTACAAACAGTGGACATTTGTGAATCAGCACCATATATCCGCTACAAAATATGCAAGTACTTCCCGGCTATTTGAGGGATATTGAACGGTATTGTTTGGTCCAGGATTGAATTGATATTCCTTCATCATAGTTTATAGATATGCATATTTATGTTTGTCAGAAAATATTTGATCTCAACAGACAGTAATGTATTTTTAGAAATTTAAAGAGTCAACATTTTAAGGAAGTATTACAAAGGGTTTTGTAAAACGGATTCATTTTGTCTATACTGAAATGTAATATACAATGAAGAACCACAGTAATATACGCAAATACAATCATGTAGTACCTATGACTCTCACTATTAAAAATATAATGTTTATGTTTGTGTGAAGCTCGGACAATGTGCTGCATGTAGTTCAATCAGAACCTTAAGTAATATGTATCAATACAATTATTTATTTAGAAATTGGTAAATTGTATGAAGTTAAGAAAACTGAGCTGGATTAATTTCAAATGATATACATTGTACGTCAACTTGTTTTCCATATCCTCCGATCAGTACCGGTAGTCCGAAGTGTGAAAATATTCAAGGAACAATATTGGTTCAATGAGATGATTGGTGCCTATGCTTGCGTCCTCACATTCCGTGTCACTTCCCATTATCTCCAGTCATAAATGACACGTTGGATGGAAATAAATGGCCTGACAAGAGTTGTTTCCACATAATGAAGGAATAAAGTCAGGAAGGATGGAGTGTCTAATTATTTACTCTGTGATACATTTCATCTTAAACTTCGATTCTATATATAGAGGTAAAATAGTAACTGTACATTACATAAATACTGACTTTACGGTAATGGTGCTTACAGATAATATAACACGGTAATATAATTTGAGCAGACATTTTTTGACATGCAATGTAAATCCCATTGACTTTTCGCGTGGTCTGACACGTCAATAAATGTCCATGCATGTGTAAGTCGCCAAGTGACTTGGAAAAAGACATTACACTGATTTCTCGGATCTTTGATCGGGCGCTTACCAAACATCACATTGTTTATTTCATTTTATTCAATGACACGATGCCACGCCGACCTCAAGATGCTTGTTTACCTGCCGTTGGCATGTAAGAGACTGGGATGTGACAGAATGCCACAGGTTGGCGTTTTGGTGTTCACGGAAATATGGTGTCTTCTCTGTGGAACCAATACCAACAAATGGGAGCACCACAGATTACCGACGTGCAGGAAGACCACGCATTACGTCACGCCGTCAGGACAACCTTATCAGACAAACACATATCAGAAATAGGTTCCAAACTGCAGCAGTTACGGCCCGCACCATTCCAGGCTTAAGGCCTATTAGTGCAAGAACTGTAAGGAATCTTCTGCGAGATTGGAACACCAGACCAAGACGTCCATCAGGTTCTGTTGCAACATCACCGAGTTGCACGTTTGTTTCAAGAGACATCCTATTTCCTTCTGGAATATGTAATTGCCTGCAAAATGATTTGCTTCTACAGGAGATAGGTCTAGTGGCAAAGATTGTTGATTCGTTATTTCTTTCAACTTTCAGGAGAAACGATGTAAGTGTCTGTCATTTGAGGACATTTCAGAGACTTCCTGTGGTCGTCTTTGAACATGATTCAGTGATAAAAATATTTGTCATTAGATACTCATCGATACTTTATTGTTCTTCTACAATGTCACATTCCATTAAATCTTATTTCAAGAGTTTATTGACCTTTGATTGTCCTTGATTCAAAGGCTTACTCTATAACTCTAGTATTACTCAGCTTTCATATAAGTTCATCAAGGCCGAGACTATCTATACATTGCATGTTTAATATTGTTTGGCTTATCGTATTTTATTTTTATTTTTAGTGAGAAAATACAGATTCATACTCGATTCACCTTCAAACCAATGTAATCGTTTCACAGAATAATACATTTATTTAATAAAAGCACTGTATGGGGCCTCCGATAAACTCTGGCAAAATTTCAGACCGTGAAATAACAATCTAACTGACAATCGAAACGTATCCACTTGTTACATTATTACAAGCAACAAGTGTGATGGTTACATGCGTGCTGTTATATTATGTGATATACGTTCTTAGTGAAATGATACATAAATGCAGTATGTAATTTGTATGAGTATACAATTTTGAAATATAGGATTAAATGCCTTTGAAAAAACTGTATACATGTAAACCTTCAAGAATAGATTATCATAGTCCACATAGTTGGAATACCAACCACATGAAAGAAGACTAGTGAAACTGTCGCGTCAATTGTCCGTAATATGTTGTCATGTCGAACTCTGAGGGTTATAAATATCCTAAATATCATATTTCATTCTGTAGATGTGTCCTGTCATGCAACTTGCCCCTTCGATACAGCCTCGGAATTCATTCTATAGAATTAACTGTATACAGAGAATAAATTGGCATCTTCATCATTCAAGTGTATGAAAGGTTCTTGGAATATTTTAGATCCAATGTCATTCACATGTTGAGAGTTTGTTCTTTGTTTAAAAGTTGAAATAAGAAGTCTGCCATATTCATTGCGAATCATCCCGGGTCTAGAATTCAACCGTATGATAGTCTACATTCAAATTGTTTAGCTATTGCAGTGTCTTCGAAAAATATTTTAAAATTCATTTCACATTGTTATTCATTTGATCACAACACTTAATTGTCATAATCACATTGAATTAATATGATTACTCTTGTGAAAGTATTGTTTTAAATACAACCTTTTTGATGATTGCTATTCTAACGCTCATTTCTGTTGGCACCTGGTCAAGGATTTCTGACCCACTGACCGACCAAAGCCAAACCGACCAGACGACTCGTGTCTGTTCATTATTGAATAACCATATAAGTAATTGTATTGTTTATCTGTTCTTCTTCAGCCTGCTCACAAGTCGGTTAATAAAAGGGTACCATTCATCTGCGATAGGGGGTGAATGTCATTGTAATATAAACATTAAATACTATGTTTACGTTCAAAGAGCATATTGTCTGTATTTTCCATGCAATAAAGAATGGTGAAATATTGAAATTCAGAATTTGGAGATGCTTGTTTTACTTGATGCCAGAGGACTGTCGCAACTTCCAAAGTAACTGTCGATAAATGATTGTTGAGTAAATGTTTCATGATATTTCGTTTCTGCAGTTCTAAACAGGCTTATTTTAAATGCGTTATTACATGACCATGTATGACTATGCCTGAAATAATAATGTGACATCTGCACAAACATTTTGTAGGAGAAATATTTTAAGTTATCAATCCCCTTTCTGTTACAACCGGTTTTTTTTATAAAAGGTTGACGTATTTCAGTAATTAATTATCCACAATTTTAAAATCGAATTGGTTGCTGTTAGGCATGTTGCACTTGTCATTCCGAATCGTAAGTAAAATAAAAATAGTTTTACTCGAGGACAGAGTCTGAGCCAATCATCAGCCAATCTAATCACTTGATTTGTGCGCTTCAACTAACTGTACAATATGTTGCATTAAAATCAAATTGGTTGCTGTTAGGCATGTTGCACTTGTCATTCCGAATCGTAAGTAAAATAAAATAGTTTTACTGGAGGACAGGGTCTGAGCCAATCATCAGCCAGTCTAATCACTTGATTTGTGCGCTTCAACTAACTGTACAATCTGTTGCATTAAAATCAAATTGGTTGCTGTTAGACATGTTGCACTTGTCATTCCGAATCGTAAGTAAAATAAAATAGTTTTACTCGAGGACAGGGTCTGAGCCAATCATCAGCCAGTCTAATCACTTGATTTGTGCGCTTCAACTAACTGTACAATCTGTTGCATTAAAATCAAATTGGTTGCTGTTAGGCATGTTGCACTTGTCATTCCGAATCGTAAGTAAAATAAAATAGTTTTACTCGAGGACAGGGTCTGAGCCAATCATCAGCCAATCTAATCACTTGATTTGTGCGCTTCAACTAACTGTACAATCTGCATTATGGACTGTTGGCTTCGAAATGTTAAATAAAAATATCTGTCTGTCTGGCTGTCTATCTAATCTAATATGATACGTACGTGTAAGTGTCATTAAATATTTTTATAAAACCCCTTCCATAACAACAAGGGCAATGAAATACTGAAACATCATCTCTACAGGCCACAAGGAGGAGAACAGGCAATGCTAATACTGCCATCACATGAATCTCGGACCAGAACAATTTAATGTCTTCAGCGTCAAATCTGAATCACATCAACAGGCAGACATCAAAGGATAAGTGTAATTACAGCTGATGAATCATATGTCTTAAATACTGCAATTTCACCACTCTATATTGGTTTAATGCTGTTAGTTTTGGGATCTCCCATCTCCAATGATGTTCAATCAAAACTACACTTCTCTAATTTTAGGGAGAAGATAGGATTATCTTATTCCCTTGAAAATCCATTCAGATGTTTAATTTATATACATGTACAGGTTATCTCAGTAAACAATAAATCAATCATCACTCTGCCAATGTTTATTTTTTGCATAAATGTCTTTGACAAGCTCTGCTATTTAACTTTTGTTCCCTAGTATTGAAAAACAAACATATTTCTTTAACATTATTTCCTTTGAGTTTTCTTGATATCTCTTAATTCAGGATGAGCCGTATTTAGAGAGCATGTCAAGTAATAGGTCAAACGAAGACACACAGTTTTAATTATTTTTAAATACTTTCAAAATGTTCATCTTTCCAATAATAAAGTACATGAGAATAACTCTTTGTGAAGATTTTGATGAAACTGATTATTGGGAAATTTCTGCTGACACATCATTTCCTTCTAATCAATATGGTATCCGAATGAAGAAGTAGACATGAAACCAGGATCATTGACATCATTTGTCATCCCTGTAGATATATCTTGTCATGCAACTTGGTCGTTCAATAGACAAAAACTCTATAATTAACCATTTCTATGTCTGAAAATCGTATGGGGAAATATTTCTGGAAATATGTGGAAGATTAGTTTGAGACTTGTAACAGTGAATGAGCTTAATATTATCCTGTTTAGTGAAAAATATACTTACAAGTTCAAGTTCAATCTCTGTATCGACGTATCTTAATTTGCTTCTATTCAACATAAGGATCGGTTTTCGTTTTGACACCGGGAAGGTTATAGTTGCAATTAGATAAAGATACATTGGTATGATATATTGGAAGAATCCATATATTGCTGATTTATTGGTATCATTTTCTACGTGCCTATATTCATCTTTTCAAATAAGTGAATTATGAGTTAGGTAACTATTATTGAGCATTATAATGTGTCTGAATTATTCAATGTTGTATTAGTGTTCCAAAGAGGGATGACACGTGGTGCCAAAGTGCATGAATCCCAGACCAGATCACCTCAATCAGGAGACAGCCATGAATTATGCAAACTAAAGTTCGATTTCTGTGTTTTATGTGTATGTGAGTTGAAAACAAATTGTTTTAGGCTCTTTCATTGTTAAGCGAATTGTTACAAATGCAAACAAACAACACATTCGCCCATTTATGCGATAACATTTTCATCTATAACATTTTCATCGTAAGCAATAATGTATAATTGTTATTGAGTTCTAGGTAAGCATGTTTCAGTTCAAATATGTGTGTAATATAGTTGAAACTTATCTGTTATCTTATATCCCTGAACTCTTAAATTATACTTAAGGATAAATAGGATATAATGAGATCTAGAGTACCCTATGTCACACTATTTTTACAAAACGGGCCCATAAAGGTTTCTATTAACAATAAACGAGCAGAAATGAGTATATTTTGCTTGCTAGGGTTGGCAAAGTGTATTTTCCTTCCTAATGCTTAATATTTACTATCTTTGATGACATATGCAATATCATGACTCAATGAAATTCAATGATTCCATGATTTGAATTATTATGACTATCCGTTGACAAGTTGAATCCTGTACACGCCAAATGAGGATCGCAAGATCTTTCTGTTTTGATTTCTGAGTGTCATAAATTCTAGATCTCAAATTTAAGCATACACACCTCGACGCTGTTCCATGAAATTATAGCAACGGACAATAGTTAGCCATAAACTGATTAACATTTGTTGAATACAATTGAAAAATTGGACTCCTTTAAAAAAATATCACCCAGATCTATTTTTGAAATGTTGATCATGTAAATAATAATCTTATTTTCTTTAAGTCATTAGTTTGAGTTACTTTGAATTGTCTGTCTGCTTATTTGGCTTTTCATTTTGTGCAATTTGTTCACTTCAAATAAACTGATATAAATAACAGTGTATATATAAACTATAATTAATATTATTAACATAATATGTATGTAAGTAAACCCAAAACAATAAGGTTGTTGAATTTTAAATTTAAAGAAACAAGCCTCCAACTGGTATTCCAGCCTGTTCCATCAACCTTGTAAACTCCGGTACAGTTGTTAAAATTAAGGTCGTTACGTGTTGGAAAGTGACATCACTCTAAACATTAATATTTAATTTAATTATCTAAATAAGCGTGCACCTAACTACATAATAATAGTTCGTGTCAGTAAAGTGCGTCTGAGAGACAGGAATAGAACTGTATTAAATCATTGTAAGCTTTAAAATATACAAGACAAGGTAAATGCGATCATCTTGAGACCACCACACTATAACAACTGTATATCTGAGGATAGTAACCAAGTAAGATATCAGATATATTGGTTTGGTGTTAATACGCTGCTACCCATAATATAAGCTCTTGGCGTCAATGACCGAAATAATTTGAGAGTTGTCTTTATGTTTCAAAACGAACTTGCAGTCACCTTCAGCTGTGTGTGATTCAATTAATCATAGTTTTCATTTATATCAAATTATTGTTTTTGACAAAATACCATAACTAACCATATATACAAGAAAGCTAAGAAAAGTAGTTACAGTAGGGACACAGTATCAACTGTAAGATGATGGCTTCCACGGGTCCAAAATATTGGACTCGAGTACTAGAGGGGTTGGACTCGACTCGACTTGGCAGCTGCATGTCACAATAACATTTGGGGAAGGCTACCGGAAAAGGGACCACCTGGTCGGTATTGAGTTAGGCACAGATTCATAAACAGCAATGCAAACCCTTTAAAACAAAACAAAAATCATTAAATTATCATGAAAATTGGCAAAGTTATGGTCAGTAAAAGAGTGGTGGGGTAAAAATAGGCTGGGAATATGAACATGAGAAAACACGGATTACAAGTAATGCTTGTATTCATTTAACCATAAAACAATAAAAAATACTTAGTTACGGTGTGTTTATCATAATTCGTCTTAGCATGAGTTCGGGTATAAGTGTGTAAATATAAACCGTTTTTAAGTGTTGTGAAAATGCACGTGCATGCGTAATGGTCGATGTGGTCCCTTTTTCTAAAGATCAGCATAATGACCTTAGACATTGCGATTACCCGAACACATATAATTGAAATACTTTGTTAAATATTTAAAAGACGACATGTATGATTTACAGAGTATACTAAACGACCTTTCATTTAATACCATTTTTATTGAACGAGTAAATAATTTGGTATCAAACGAGCGAAAGCGAGTTTGATACCAAATCAATCATGAGTTTAATTAAAAATGGTGTTTTATGGAAGGAAGTTTAGTATTCTGTTACTTGGCCCATGTATCAAGTGAAACTGCCGACAGTGTCCTGAAACTAAGACTTTCGCGAGTCGTGTACCACTGTGATGGTGGCACTACCACGTCAGAACTGTACAGTATTGTGACATCATACTTGCAGCGGCACTACACTAGTTTAATATTGCCGTATACATATTACAATGCAGTATCTTCCACGGGCGAGTAATAATCCATTGTAATGTGCCCCTGGGTTATACTAACGAGTCCTTCCGTCCGGCCGCAAGTTTGTCTCACCTATAACAGAAAAACTATTCAGCCGATTCTGTTAAAACTTTGCTCATCCCTTCTATACTAAGGAAGAGTGGTCATATGTGCTAATGACATGGGCCTCGTCCGTTTACTTTTCACATTTCGACTTCTCCTCCCTGATGTGATGCACCCCAAAGTGACATAGGGATCAAAGTTTGATATGTGCGTGGCAAACATTTTACGTAAAACCATTAAACGACTTCTTTTCTGAAACCACTAGACATAGACAAACACATTCGAATAACATCTTCATAAAATGGAGACTAAACGTTTGTTCATTTCTTTGAAGGTCATTTAGAAGTGACATGCATAACAACAGGAATATTTTCTGGAAAACAACTTCTTTAATTAAAGAAGTTTTCTATCCAGAAAATATTCCTGTTCCTAAGCTATGTTTCTTTGGTCATAGTCCGCCCTCAAATATAGGCGTACAATTCTGATGAGCCACAAAAGCAATAACTCGATTTTTCTGATAGTACTGATATAATATACAAAATGATGGGAGGAATGCGCTGAAAATATTTTATTCATAGAATAGTTATCTGAAAAAAACCTTCTTGTACAGTATAATGAAATAAGTGAGTTAATCACCCAAGACGACAGCTGATACAAAACAAATCCATGGACATATTGTATTTCATCCTTGACAAAAGCGACTATATTCCGTTCGATGTCAGGAGAAACTGGCTTTATTCGACTGTAATAACTAAAATAACACAAATGGTAAAAATATCTTGTATATCATCCTGGCAAATACAGGCTTAATTACTGATATCATGTCGACGTTAGGACAGATTAAAGAAACAAGTGGGTTAATCGCCCAAAAAGATAGCCTAAACAATACAAACTGTTGAACATTTTGTATTTTATCCTGACAAAAAGCCAACTGTATCCCTGATTTCCTTACGACATTAGGACATATTAAAGAAGTAAGTGGGTTATTCGCCCAAAATGATAGCTTAAACAATACAAACTGTTAAACAATCTGTGTTTTCTCTTGACAAAAAGCAGCCTGATGTCAACTTTAAGACAAACCAGGAAAAACAAGTGGGTTAATCGCCCAAGATTATATATATAGCTTTAACAATAGCAAACATTTAAACGTCTTGTTTTTCACCCTGGTCAATTGCAGGTTTATTCCTGATGTCCTCTCGACGTTTAGGACAGACTAGTTTGCCTCTCACTGTCTGGTTTCTGTGGCCAGCATTGTGACAGTATGAGCATGTAGGCGTTTTACGTCTTTTTTTCTCTGGCGTTTGGAAGACATACTTGTCAACTGGAGTCGTGCTCTCTCTCTCGTTAGTGGACTGTCCACATGTATCATTTGGGATATCCGACATGGTTGACGTCCCAGGATCCTCAGCTGACACATGAGTGTCTGGAACAGATCGAGGTGGATCAGCAGCAGCGACTGAACCAGGGTATGGGCACAGTGTATCTTTAGACTCATCTGGTACATATGGCCTGATGGAATTGTAGAGATACATCCTCCTAGCATGACTCAGTCCTTCTGGTTTGATCACCTCTGGTAGTGATTGATCTAGCTGGGACACATCACCAACAGTAAACTGGACACTCGCGCTCTCCAAACTGGTTTTGCAAGAGACAATGCCTGGTGATTGGTCAGTGAAGAAGAAATGGTGAAATTTCTTTATCTCTGGTATTTTGTGAAATTTCACTGCTTTGAATTTGGACTGCCAGTCATAAATTGGTACAAACGTGTTTCCGGCTTCATCCCCGACAGCAACAGGATGAACGTTTCCTGGACACGATTCAAAAGCTATTCTCTGTACATCAGCCACAGATGAAGCTCTTTCTCGACGCCATCGCTTCTTGAACAATCCAAACAACAAATCTGGCCAGAACTTGGTGTGACCTACAGGCATGAAGCTCATCTGGAAAGAATGGTTTTGACCCATTGTAGTTCGCCAAAGACAGTATTGCATCATGAAATTGTTCTTATTCTGTCCACAACAGTTGTCAGCATGACAAAGTGACTCGGATTCTCCGACGCTGAAGTTTGTGTAGAAATGATGAAGAAGTGATATGACAACGTTTGACCCCTTTCCACAATGAACAGCTTCTGGGATTATGTACAAAACAAACTTCCGGAGTGGTTCAACAGCGATTCCAAACAGCCCAACCTTATACCCACACAAGAAGTAAAGGGGTCCAACTTGTTGGGAGTCTTGTGGCAAAAAGACTTGCTGAGCAAAATCAAAACTCTGGTGCATTCTCCCCATGTATGTCATGGGCTGTTGAGGTGAGAGTTTCATATCGGGATTGAGGGTTTCAAAGTCTTGTTGACATTCTGCTATGACTGACACATAATATCCTCTTTCAGTGGTTACAAGGTCAATGTGATCTATCACTTTCTTTGCAATTTCACGTTTTTCCTCATCACAAAAGGTCTTGAGTTTGGACATGGTTAAACTGTTCTGATGACAAAGGGCACACAAATCTGTTCTTGGTCTCTGGATTACAACATTGGGACAAAACAATATCCATGTTGAATACCAGGTTGCCAATGTCACTGGTTCCTGCTCTGCGTCCCGACAGGCATCTTCATATTTACTGTAGACAAACTTCTTTGTCATCTGTGAGGGTAAGAGTTTTAAATCTGAATTCTTTCTACCTGCAATTCGACCGGGCATCACAAGGGCATTCTGTTCACTAAAGTTTTCAATAAATTGAACAATATTTTGCCTCCTGTCCAGCGTAAGACATGTTTGATTAATTCTGTTCGCACAGCCATGCTTTTTGGCATTCACACCTGAAACCAGCATGTTCGCTTTGACGTTCTTAAGACGTTTAATACCTGAACCAAACACAAACAAGAAGAACTCCCTACATACAGGAACACCTCTGAACATATATGTTGTTCTGGTCTCTTTTCTTTGTTGAGGGGCATGTCCTTTCTTCAGAGTGTGGGGTTGATTTTGAACAACGGAATTAAGAGCACCCAACATAAAGATGTGGTGGTGGTTTACATGGTTTTCACAGTAAAAATCATACTCGAGCGAATCAAATCTTGATTGGCGAATCATATCTTTGGGAAACTTCTCAACACAGTTGCCTGTACAACAACCGTTTGCAATAAAGGCCTGTAACTCTGGTTCCGATGATGTTGGTGTGAGCTGAGTTGGCAGAACCACTTCAAGTACATCTCTATCAGTTTCTTCATCACATTCAGTATCAAGTGGATACCCTTCTGTTTGGTCAGTGAGACTGACATCTAAACAATTCAAATCATCCATAAAATCATGGTCACAAGTAACATCATTAGAACAAAAATATTCACCAATAACATCCAGCACTTCTGGTAAATCGGCAATACCATTGCCATAATCTAAAAAAGGTTGTTCAGCCATACTGTTCAGTCAGTTACTTAAACCAGCCACAATATGCACACCAGTAGTAGCCGTCAACATTGATCATATGGACTGTTGTATTCTCTGATAGGTTGTCAACACAGATCAAGTGAAATTGTCTGTGGCATACTGTGCAATATAACCAGAGTGTTCCATCTGCATCTGTCAGGACAGTGTTATCACCACAAACTAGTTGAGTTTCAAGTTGTGAGGCATCGATGGCTGGGAGTTGACACTCATAGCAGATCCACATCTCTTGCTCTACAGAACCGGCCGGACTGTGAGTTGGTGTAGACATTCTGAAAAGAACAAGTTGAGGAGACGATGACTTATGTTTTAAAATGTTTACTCGGGGAACAAGGGGTGAATTGTAAGTTATAGTTACGACCGTTTAGTTTTTATCTAGTTATGTACACACCTTCCATATCTAGTGTCGGTTCCACCCTGGCCAGAAATACTACTTGTTGTTTCCTCAACTACGATAGTCTTGTTGGAATGAGTGTCTACATGGTATGTATCTATTGACGATGGAATAGGAACAACATGATCATTGAAGGAATCAGACAACTCGTCCCATACGTCCATGTGCTGATATGGGTGGTTATCAAATGACTCCCCGCATGTTCGACAACGTGTAGGATACGGCTTATTGGGAACAACATGCGGTGGTATTTTTGTTTTATGAAACTCTGGATCAGAAAATTTGTAATGGGAATACGACCGAAAGATACGTTGAGATGGGGGTATGGGTGGGTAACCAGGTCCAGTGTAGGTCTGACGTAATTCAGGCATGGATTGAATCCGCCTCATTGTGAACTCATAGTGGGACCTACACAATGGTTCTATGGATAAATCAAAATGATCAAGATCGAACTGATAAGTTTCCCATTTAAATGGACCATTATTTTTGGGCACAAAAGTATGAAGATCTAAGTAATTCATGGAATTTGAACTGTTTGTGGTGTCAGGCACAACAATATTACTTTGAAAACTGTATCTGTGCATTATCGTCAGTTACAGCAGTAAACTCTGGTCAGAACGTGAAACCTGAAATTAAAAAGGATAAATTTTAATAAATCCCTTCAAAAAAGTAAACAAATATTCTTTTCAATTTCTGTTTGTATGTTCTTCATACTTATCTAAAATACTTATCATTTTGTGAGAGTCAATATGCAACTCTGCTAATAAGAGTCATTAAATATAAAGCAAATCAAATCTAATCATCATTCGTAACAATAGTTCGTTTTAAAAGCTAATTATTAGATATATCACCAAGAAAAAAACGAATTATCCTTTGATCACAAAAGGACCACTCGGTCGTAAAAGGCACATGTTTTCTTAGCGTAACTATTGATTTGAATTAGTCAATAGATAAACCACTTAAGATGATAATCATACATTCACATCTTTCTTTGTATTCTTACTGACATTTAAAAAGCAAATTTGCAAACGCATAATTATAATTATATTTTACTGGTGACGTTTAAATGTTGATGAGTGTAAACATACCTTCACCGGACGCAGGAACCTGTCAAGGGCCAGTCACAAAGAACACTGTTACGCAAAAAAGTTCGATAACCCGTGCTCAAAGAAGCAACCGTAAAATATATGCTGAGCAGCTGCTTCGCAACTAAAACGTAAAGTTATTATGCAACATAAACAGTTGCTCCGACCATGTGGTACCTTTTTTGGTACCTTTTAGTATCAATGTTTTTCGGGATTTTATCGAATCAAATATGGCAATTGGAGAATTTGCACATGAAGAAGAGATATTAAGTAACTCTTTAAGCACAAAGAATAAAAAATGATAATTTCAAATTTAATGCACAAAAAATCTTTCAGAGCCTATATCTCCTAAACCAGGATCGACCATGTGGTCCCTTTTCCGGTAGCCTTCCCCATTTGTTTAGTCTTTGAGGTTTAAGATTATGCATACAGTGGAACGCTAATATACCACGCAGAAATACCCCAAAATGATCAGTACCCATACAACGATCAGCACTACAGTTGTTGAATCTAACACCATTTCAGGTTCAAATAAAATAATATTTAGGCTATTTATGTTCTGTCTCAGTGATAAAGACAAGCACGTATACAAGAAGAAATTAGTTGAGATTTAGATACTTAATATGTATTATACATGTAGTTAAGACATAATAAACAAACACAATTTATAATAAAAATAGTATCTTACCTGTACATATCTTTAGAAAGATACTAGTTTTTTCAATGTGAACAAGTCGTATATTGTATATATATATTATAGATTTACATTCCTTCTAGATCTGTAACCCGTTTCATCTTTCATATTTGGATTGAGTTATGTCCAAGCAAAATTCTCGCATTTTGATTGGTTGTACCCCTGGTGATTTGACCATACAGTTGACATGCAGTATTTTACCTCATATGTCGGTGTCATTATCATTATTAAGTAGCTATACAAGATTTCGATTACCGGGGTATTGCCTTTTTATTTCACAATATACTGAAATAATAACAGAATACATATATTTTACGTAATGAAAGAGCGTAACATTCATTATTAGATATGAAACCTGTCTACTGTCGCTTGTCAACTCGACCAACACACAATTGATAAACAACACAAGTTTAATTTTTAACATCAGTATATCGACCAACTTGATCATATAAACTTCATATTTATTTACACTTACATTTGTTGGTATAAACTTCATCTGATATTATCAATTCAGTGTTTTATTTTGTTATGTTGTATGATTTTAACTGAACTTTGTGACTGTGATAACGAATGTAACCGATGCAACCAAGGTTGGTGCCACTGTTCACTTGTAACGTGGTATAAAACTTGTCCATCAGTACCACGACAAACAGGGTCCATTGCAGTTGTTGTTCATGTTCAACTTGCACAAGGTGACCAAAATTAATGTGATATTTTATCGAGTCCTCGAGTCCCGGGGGCGGGATAGCGCAGTGGTTAGCGCGTTCGGCTTCGGTTCAAGAGATCCGGGGTTCGAATCCTGCCAGTCGCACGGCAACTATGTCTGCAGTAGAGAACTGTTCTACGCGCAGTAAAGTTTGAGTGCAATGCTACACTGAATTTCAGCGTAGTACCACCCATGGTTCGCTAGTTCCAGTCGATACTCGCAGGTTTCACCGCAATGCATAGCCACATGGCGTTGCGGGCTTTCTCCCTGCAATAATACCAGCAGCCGTGATATAAGTGAAATACTCTTGAAAGCGACCGTGATATAAGTGAAATACTCTTGAAAGCGGCGTTTAACCCTAACTCACCTCACCTCAACTCGAGTCCCAGAAAATGGACTCGAGTCCAGCTAAACCCGACTCGTACTCGAGTACCCGTGGAAGCCCATTAACGATATGCATCCTTTACATCAAAACAATGTTGATGAATGAGCATATGGTTTGATTTCGCAAGAGACAAAAGTTCTTTAAAAACGTTATAAGCTAGTGTGATCAAGAACAAGCTCGTTGGGTAGTCAACTCTTTTCATTTCTTTTGCTATAGAAGCAACGCTTCAGTGCAGAAAATAAGACCGTAAATATATGGAAACGTGTTGATGCCAATATTATTGATATATACAGTCATGCCTCGATAATCCGAACGCTTCCGTTTTTCATCAAAAACGTGCGGATAGTGAAATGTTCGGACTACTGAATAGAACCAAAAAAGATGGATTTGATTACCTTTGAATCCACAGATAGACGAGAACGTATTTAGAATATCAAATAAGTTTGACACGCTGGATATGTATAACTATCACACAAAATGAGAAATTTCAATATATTACAATCACAAACTAGTGACACACAATGTAAAACATTACAATTTATTAAAATCACAAACTAATGACACATTTGGCTCTTCCATTGTGCAAATATCAAGGCTGGCATATAATTTTAGCAGATTGGTAAATGAATATAAGAAAATAAATTATGACCATGTCACCTAAATCATAGCTTCGATATCGTTAACCACTGCACACCGCTATTTGGATTTTCTCGTAATATTAGAATGTCTGTAATATGAATATGAAGCGTATTGCTTCCAACCTGAGAGAATTAGGGCATGATGTGTTTTATAGAGTATTATACAATCCAATAATGTATGTTTGGTCGTCAAGATAATCTATTTCTGGTTATATTCCTATTTGGTTAGACCATAAATCTATCTCTTTATGTAATTTATGAAATTACATGTAGTTTGATAATAAAGAAGCCGACACCAAAGCTGGTTATCTGGATTAAATACACATGATTGAGAGAAACGGGAATGTAACTGTTTCTAGGTATTTTTAGCATTAAATAACTATTTTTGAAATTATTAGTTCCGCTCACATCGCCATATTAAATGTCCAATTCATTTCGTTAACGTAGACTTTCCCCCATATAATAATCACTCAAACATATAAGATAGACTATTTCCTGCACAATACTTGGTTTCAATTATAACTATTAGAGATGATAGCATTGATGAATGAAGCAAAACATTCTAGAATGACCTATACAATTTTACATTTGGTTAAAGAACAAACAATTATTCTCTTTTATTTAGGACTGATTTACTTAGTAGTATAAAAGTATGTTCACTCGTAAAATGAAATTATCAATCACATTCCGTTATCAATTGCAACTCATAAGATACGATTTCTA
Source organism: Gibbula magus (assembly GCA_936450465.1). Classification (NCBI taxonomy): domain Eukaryota; kingdom Metazoa; phylum Mollusca; class Gastropoda; order Trochida; family Trochidae; genus Gibbula; species Gibbula magus. The sequence continues at coordinate 26,937,682 of OW388296.1, forward strand.
ATTTTGACCGTAGCAATTTTAATTAAATTGAATAAGTTAATGTATTGCTTCCACAACTCATTATATTTGTACTGATATCAAATTTAAAGCGGCAACATATTTGAACAACAATTTTGACTCAGAAACTTGTATGGTGATGTCTGACATGCAAATTCTCTTTTCAAAATGAAAATCGTTATAATAGGAGCTCACATTCAAAACGACTGAGTTACTGAGCACATTTGAAATACTCAAGAATGATTTATTGCATTAGCAATCATTTGGCTTGATTATAAGGTGCATGTTATCATCCAAACCTAAACTTCATGACTCATTTGAAAAACGAGTTCAAGGTTTGTACAGTTTCTCTCAATACAATTCTCAAGTTTACGATTCATATTTGGGCAATAGTATCGGTTTAACGGATAACTTGACTTTTTGGATAAAATTACTTTTTGGACCTTGGTATAGAAAATGAGTAAATAACAGCTGTTTGTCCATCACAGATTTACCTGCAAGTTTGAGTTGCTGTAATCATGTTATTTGCAAATTCAATAAAACAACGAAATGGCCGCAAGATGAATTCGAATTGTTGTCAAATCTTATTACAGTTCTGATTGGCTGTCATAAATATCTTTGATTGCTAAATTATTTTGATAGGAAATAAACAGCAATTAGTTATTTTAATGAATAGTTTCAATCTAGAAACGTGAATAAAAGCAACCACAATTAATAAACATGAATTTAATTTTTCTGGTTCGAAATGGTTGATCCGGAATGAGCCAATGGGAGGATGCGTAACATACATTGGTTTCATTACGTCATACACTTAGCGTGAGACAACTTGCCAAAATGATTCTGTTTATGTCATCGTTTTTTTGTCAAATTTACGAAATCCGATGTGCTTGTCAACATACTATTTTTTCATGTGCAACCAAATAATTATTTGCCAAGGTAGGTATAATAATTAATAATCGCTTTAAATAAATTTGCATATATTGGGGACTGCAACCAATTTCGCTAAATACGATGTTTCAAGTACAGTTTTGTCCAGCAACCAAATTTTCAGATGTCAGATATGATATGTCATGTTATAGAAAATCATCTCTGCTATTTTGATCACTTTGTATGATCAGTTTCTATTACTTCAGTAGCATTTAAACATCATTATGGAGCCCCGTCAGTCGGACCCTTCAATTACTCTTAGCTCTTTAAAGATCTGGTATGACGATCAAATGAGGAATGTGGATTGAATTAGGGAACACTGCCAATATGGTAACCTGCATCCTCGGTTACCCATGGTTTTATATATGCTCTGTTACTCTCCACTATATCACCCATGAGAAACTCTGTCAGCAAAATATGTACTAAATTTACCAGCCCTTGGCCGGCGTGACGAAGTTAGTAACCAAAGAAAATACTCAATACGATAAGACGGAAATGGTCAAGGGAGATAACCGGTGACGGATGGCTAACAAAATGACCTCGAGTACTTTGCAATGAAGTGATATGAATTGTCATTGGTTCGCAGGTCCAAGCTGCGTAGCAGTTTGATTGGCTCACTCCGGCCAAGGGCGGGTAATTTGAGTACAGATTCTTCTGATAAGGTTTCCCATGGGTGATATAACGGAGCATATATAAAACCATGGGTTACCGAGGATGGGTAACCTGGTGTTTATCTTTATCTCAGATTTCCAGTCGCTTTCCATTATGTCCAAAGACATGGTGGTGAACATTCAACGCCAGACTAGGGGTACTGCCGTGTACCCTAGCAATAAAAACAGAAAGTGAGTGAGTGAGTTGGGTTTTAACGCCGCTTACAAGAGTATTTCACTTATATCGCGGCTGCTAGTATTATGGCAGGGGGAAGGCCCGCAACGCCATGTGGCTATGCATTGCGGTGAAACCTGCGAGCAGCGGCTGGAACTAGGGAACCATGGGTGGTACTACACTGAAATTCAGTGTAGCATTGCAACCAAACCTTACTGCCTGTAGAAGAGTTCTCTACTGCAGACAAAGTTGCCGTGCCTGGCGGGATTCGACCCCGGACCTCTTGGTCCGAAGCCGAACGCGCTAACCACTGCGCTATCCCGCCCCCTAAAAACAGAAAGGCTGAGATAACATAGTTATAAATTTCATGAAACTATATGTCTCTCTCCATCCCTTATCACTCTGCTTACAGCGTAAAAAAAGATGACGTGATGGTTTTTAATCACTTAATTAAGGCGCATTATGATATTGTTTATAACTGTTATGGCTAAGGTATGATGAGATAAAAATGCAGCTTCTGTATTGGGGAGCTACACATTGAAATTAGTCTATTGTTGTTTAACTCAACTAAAGTTATAAGCGTGAAATAACTTGGGAGTGTCAAGCGAAAATCTTCGTTCGTTGACACAGCACCATGAAACAAAAACGAATACTAAAGGCATTAAAAATGTTATTCAAGTTATTTACCAGATTATATAAGAAAAGCACATTTTGGTGAATAAATAGTCCAAATGAATGATACAGTCATCCCGTTGATATATTATATTAAAAGTGAAATTGATGATAATTATGATGATCATTGATCTTTAGGATATGATATATATCAAATGGAGAGGAAAATAAATACATTTTTAAACCTCCAAGGATAAATACAACATAATCAAGTAATAGGAAATACATTAAAGCGAACTGGTGAATGTTCAGCTGGCAGATCAATTCTCTTTAATCTGATGGAATGTCAAACTTTGAGCTCTATCAAGATCTCTAACGTCCTATGTCATTCTGTAGATGTATCCTGTCATGCAATTTGCCCGTTCTAGACAACCGTGGAAACTCATTCTATATAATTATCTTTGTGCAGTGAATAAATCAGCATCACCATCATCTATTTATGTTTTTGAATTGCTCTTGAAAAAGTTAAGATCCAATGTCGTTCAAGTGTTTGGAGTTTGTCTTTAATTTCCTTTAATTTAAATCATTATGATTCCGAATTCTTAATTGCAATATAGTGCAATAGGTGCACATTGGTCAGCTATTCGATATATTATATGCAACTTTATTTCACCTAAGTTACTCATTAGGTTATCATGTTAAAAATATGAATACCCTTCCCTGAGAAACGTTTTAAAACAAAGCAATGTTGATGTTGATTATCATCATTGCAATTTAGGACTCAGTACAGGTAGGCTGACCAGATCATCACTGTACGTTCATTATTGGCTCTCCCTCTAGATAATTGTGAGGTTAATTTAATTGTCTGACAGCAGGACTCCTTATCTGTTCCTCTCAATAACTGTTAATCAATTGATTAAATGTGTCTATGGCAGTACACGTCGGTCATTTTGAGATAAACATAAAACTCACATTCGCATTTCAGTTGTTCGCGTGTCTCTGCTTTGTGATATTTACAAATTAAAGATACTGTTTTTCTGTATATAAATTTAAAATAGCAAAATTTAATTACTTAACGTTACTTAAAACACCTTTTTTTTAAACATCTTCTTAACAGGCTAACTTTAAATTTCACTTTTTACGTGACATGGCTGCTTGACATCTGTGATAATTAATACAATCATCCCTAAAATTCTATTCCGGAGGATTGATGTTAGTTAGTAATTTCAAATTGCTTTTCGTATGTGAAATTTTATCGCAAACTTATGTATTTTTAAGTTAAGTGAAGTTGAACAGGAAATGAATAATACAACTGCTTAATGCGTAATTGTGTATACACTGTACTGATATATGATTTCCAAACAAACCATTATCTCCCCATATTACAAACAGGAAAGACACGCGATCCTGATTGTAGCATGTCAGAAATCTGAGACCAAAACAGATTAATATCTTCAGCAATCCATCTGAATCACGTCACCAAGCAGACATCAAAGGAAGAGAGAAACAACATGTAATTACAGCTGGTGAACCATACTGAACTCTCAATTTGTTTAACGTTGGTATATTCTGGATCCTACTGTTTGATGTGGTCTCTGTAGATGAATGAACAAACTAGTGATTGTGATTGTTGCCTGACTGTTAGGGTGTGCATTTTTATCACTCAATGAAATGTAGAAGTTGTACTGTTGCAAATAGTGTTTCAAAATATGACTTCGTTACGTTTGTTTACTATCTAAATGCATTTTGTTTCGAATTTATTCTTGATATTATCACTTACAATCATGTTTTTTTCCAGAGCGAATTTTTGTTCCTATTGTGATAATCCTATACGTGGCTCGTATCACAGTAGAATATGCCAGTCTTCAACAAATTCGACATGTTTTTTCGAAATGATTTAAAGAACTCCGATGTACCTACGTGTTTTCTTCATTATACAAAGCAGAGGAACAATGTCAATGACCACATTTAACTGTCCCTTAAAATGTTCATTTATTATGTAACGACAATCTCTCGTAATTAATTTTAAGTTTACCTATAGGCTGTCTCGGTCTTGCCATTGACAAGTCTGTAGTATTCAAGTTCCAAATGGCGACGATAGAAAAGATTTAAGAATTTTTTTTTAAATCCAGCACAATACACTATACTCAGACATATGGTAAATGATAACTGTTTTTTTTTTAATATCCTTTCAGAATGCTCTTCACCGGGATCTCTCTAACAAAAGTTTTTGACGAAAGGTCACCTTTATGACTGTCGCTAAAATTTTAGCATTCCTAACATGATCCTATTACTGTGGCAATATCATATTTAATGTAATAAAATATCGAACTTGCATTACCGTTTTTCCCGAAGAGAAAATATTTCTAAATTATAAATGTCTTCTTGTAGTGAAATTTATATAACTTTATCAGGTAATACATCCTAGTTGATGAAATAATAAGGGCAAACATTATATGAGACATGTTTCAAACAGTTCATATGTATTCATTATTGAAACAAATGTGTTCAATGTAATTTCTGCCGAAGACTGAGAGAAGTATTTAGTTTTGAAAGATTTCTGTTGAAACTAATAATGGTGAATTTTCTGCTGACACATCAGTTCCTACTAATCAATAATGTGTTTGAATGGAGAAGTAGAAATGAAACCATTAGCATCACCCTTGACATCGTATGTCATTCCTAGAGATGGATCCTATCATGCAACTTGCTCGTTCCTGAGACCAAAGCCTCGGCAATTAACCATTTCTATGGAACTATTCCTATCTGTAGAACATAGAGAAAAATCGTACAAATATAAAAGATTAATGTTAGAAATGCTACAATTATAACCAAAATATATTTTCCTTATCAATGAGAACTACTATATACATTACTATCCAATATTATGGTGTCAAATCTTTATTTTGTTACTAGCACGGTATTTAGAATAACTGATATAATTCCAATGTGACATTGGTGAGGTGGAAATTGTAATTAGATAAATCATCTACATATGCATATTCATGAACAAACCGATGCTAATATATTATATTTAGATACAATTTACCTGTATATGGAAGGAGTTACAGGAGATATACATTATGTGTCTATGATACATTTGTAGCGTCACCAAAAGTAACACACAGAAGTATCACACATATGCAGTGTAACAGCATCAGAACTGACAACCCTAATCATTATCACCCCTAAATAATACAACATCAAAGGTATACACAGACCACAGTTAATGTTAGTTTTCAGCTTTCATGTTGATCGAGTCAGTGTAAATCATAACTTACATCATTTCCTAATTTGATGTATTTTGTCGAGGGTCACCCTTTCAACCATAAGTAACAATTGGCAATTAGTTTAATGTCATTTAAATTGTTATTCTCGTTGATAGGGAATGTTCATTTATTTATATACATATATGCATGTACCGAGGGCATTTTCGATTTTTAAAGACCTTGTTTCACACGGAGTTGATCCCATATATATTTATAATTGTATTAATGATGATAAACCGGGGATAGCAAATAAAACCAAATGGTATCACCCTACCATTAGCATAATAATACAAATGAAGTTAACATATCAGAGAATTGACATGTTCCTAGCCGTCAAGTTCAGAGATAAACTAACCCGATTACTACAAATAACAGTTATTAAAGGCACTATATCACGCCAATTGTTTTAAAATATAAATAATGCAGGGTTAATGCAGATATCTCGATATTACAAACGATCTACCCTCAGGTAATGTATTATATAAGTTATCTGGAAAATATGTACGTATTCAGGTTTTAAAGTTAACTTTAAAAGACCGGAAGTATTTAATGCAACGTTGCATTAAATCCGCATGAACTACAATATCAGCAATATTAAGAACTTGCCTCCAACCAGAAGACCAAAAACGGCAGTCGGTGTGGTTAATGTAACAACAATGCAAACACTGTGAATTACAAATCGGTGAAGTTACAGATATTCGTTAATGAAGACTATCCAATCTTTGTTGTCAGTTAAGAAAATAATGTATATGCAAGAGCTGAATGAAATCCTAGCTCAGCCGTTTTCTACAATCTATATTTTCCATTTTGCACATTAGCGACTCTTTCTATTCGTGATATCCCTGAGTGACTTCGGCCGTCTCAACTATTTAATGATTGACTACAGTTCAGTTGTAAAGAATAATAAGTATTTTATTGCATCGAAAGGAAGCTAAAGTGAGTTTATATGCATCGCATGACCTAAAATAGCTTATTTGAATGCGAAAAGCGTGCACTTGTGCCTTTAAATCATATAATAATAAAAACATTCATTTTGTGACGTTTGGTGTTCATTAGACCAGGTGGTTGACGGTATACATGACCATAACCTTGGAGTATATAATGCATACATGATATTGGTATCCAGGTCGCTATCCACTGTTGATAACGTTGTACGCATCTACATTTAGTCTGTGACATAAGCAATCTTGAGTGTTATATGGACGAATCTCCGTTGAACGGAAGAGTTCATGAGGTTCATGTGTCGGTTCTAATAGTAAGACGAACCTTGTTATTTCCCCTCTAATGCACCATCCATCAAGCAAAACATAACAATCCGTCTAACACTGGCACTTCTATTCTGATCTTGAAGGATAATGTTCTCTTACACCAGTTCTCATTCCTGGCAATATTCTTAGAATAAATCTAGGTTTAAGCATATATTCTATAATACAACGCGCTGTTACATACTTTATCATGTTTTGCAGTATTCTGAAAGCCCTTCTAGATGTAACAATTAGCAATAATACTTTGATTCATAGATCGTATTGATGCATGGCATGAAATATATTAATATTGATATTGCCTACATATATAGGTATATCAATATTTCAAGTATTAAAGTTTTAAAAGTAGTCTGGAGAATTACAGTTACAACTTTAACTTTCATTTTGCATAGGGTGAATAACAAAGAGACGAAAACTCTTCCTTGTAATGACACTAATTACATAGATACATTTTTGTGAGTGAAGTATTTTCAGTCAGGTTACATTATGTATATATAAGTATGTATATATATAAGTATGTATGTTTAAGTATGCTATTTGCTTGGTTCAGGTATTCTATCCTCTACCAGTGTGTGGAGGGTTGACCTCTAATAGCTACATTCCCTTGTCCCTGAAAGGATATGTGCAATATGGTCTGTTTCATATTATATGCGTAACAGATAGGGGTGTAACAATACATCGAACTATCGATGCATCGCAATAGTTGGCTTGGCAATAGTACTATATCGATAGTATATACAAAAACACTATTGCTATCGCAATAGTAAGGTTTACTATCGATACTTTCGAAACTATTACATTTCCCTTAATTATGAATGATTTACACCAGCCTCACTGCATTTAATTCAAGATTTTGATTTTAGAATGTCAAAAGAGAAGAACTAGAGATAGGAAATAGCAAAATGACAACAAATCTTTTCATTTATGATTTCTTTACTGATTTTGGTTCCATAGTCCTTACTTCAATTAAATATTTTTACTAAAACCTATAAAAAAATCTAGCTGATTATTGCGTATTTGTACAAAAAACCCTATCACAATAGTTATTTCAATAGTGAGTTACAATAGTCTATCGCTATCGCAATAGTAAGTGGTAATAGACTATCGCTATCGCAATAGTCTCTTTGGGTCAATAGTCACCCCTAGTAACAGAAGTATTTATACCTATTGTTAATTATTTACATTATTGTATTGTATCATGTAAATGAAGTCATGTAGAACCGCGTACCTTGAGTGAGTGAGTGAGTTATTGTTTAACGCCGCTTCGGCAGTATTGCAGCCATTAGCGGCGGGCGCGTACCTTGAAGTGTTGAGATAAATTACGAATGACATATGAGTATAGAACTTTAAACAAGTAGCCATAAAGACACTTTAGGTAAGTAAGATATTAATCAAGTCGATGCTAGCAATAACAAATTATATGTCCGCCCTGATTAACCGGGGCATATACTTCGTAATTACTCGCAGTTAGTTGATCATATTCATACCATTCCTCAAAACACTTACGATTGTGAGGCTTCAATCAATTGTAACAAATGTTTAAAAAATGGGCTACAATTGATTGTTGTTCTACACTTGCTTTGAGAAACAGAATCCCTCGTGTCATTTCAGATTAATTCTATTTGATGTTGCAGCAGTCAGTTTAATGTCAATAAGACCAAAAATAAACAATTCATTTGATAGATTTTAAAGGGGCAGTAGCACGTTTTTTGCAAAATTTGTTTTTTCAAATTTCCCATTTATAATGATAGTTTATGTCATTTAAATTAACTTTAGAGGGTAAAACATCTTATTACACAAACCAATTATCCGTAGTGGTAATAACAATGTTGCGTATAAAACAAAAATTGCATGGCGGCCATTTTATTGTGAACACAATTTATTATTTCGAATTACAAAAACGATTCCCATGAGTTTACAAAACCACGTCAACTCATTTTTTTAACTTGATTTTCCGAACAGAGAAGGCTGTTTTACTATTGGTGACATTATTTTAAAAAATTTGTAAAGGCTATACACCTTTTTGACAAATTGTAAATTTTAACTTTTCATTATCAGCTTTTATCCAACTTGTGATAATACGCTGATGTTTTTTGCGGCCTTCGTGTCGTGTTTTGTTTTTCAATTGCAATTTTCTTTTTTAAATTAGGCAAATAAATTAAATATCTCGCCGCTAATGGCTGCAATATTGCCGAAGCGGCGTTAAACAATAACTCACTCAACTTATTCGAGACTTATAAACGTGCTACTGCCCCTTTAACAATTTAGATCAATTGTCTATTTAAACACACGTGAATGTTCATTGAGTTCATTTTGTATGAACTAATGTTTGTTTTTATTCAAAACAGGATAATTTCTACGAAATCACGAATACGTAACTAATAAGCCATACTTATTATCTTAAACATCCGTGTACATGTGTATACGTGAGGTTTCAGCGTATCTTGGGAGGTATTTCTAAAGTTCAGAGACATATTCGTTCTGTCTTATCAACTCTTGCAAGTGTTTGGGAGTTATTCTGATGATAAGCACGTGCAATGTGATTGTAAGTGTGTTGTAAACAATGAAAGTTCCAGTTTGTTGCCGGTAAGGTTGATAACGCGATAACTTAAAATGCGCAAATTAGCTTTTGTTGTAAGTTTTTTCGTTGAAGATTTCTATGACATGTCTTAAAATTTATATTTCGGAGGCAATCTTGAATGTTAATTCTTGTAAAGAGCATACATATTAATCCGTGTTTAATGTATGTATATGCCAACCACTAATTCCTAATTATTAATATTAATATGTTATATTATTATATTGATAAACAATTGCTGTTAAACATGTGTCAACTAAAGATTGATGCACACTTGTAACCAACGAATACGAAATCAATCAGCTTATATGCACTACCGTAAATTGATCGAAACACTTGAAGTGAGTGAGTGAGTTATTGTTTAACGCCACTTGGGTAATATTGCAGCCATTAGCGGCGAGATATTTAAAATAATAGCAAAAGCATACAAGAACGAGGTGAGGTGAGATGGGGTTTAACGCCGCTTTCAAGAGTATTTCACTTATATCGCGGCTGCTAGTATTATGGCAGGGAGAAAGCCCGCAACACCATGTGGCTATGCATTGCGGTGAAACCTGCGAGCATCGGCTGGAACTAGCGAACCATGGGTGGTACTGCACTGAAATTCAGTGTAGCATTGTGTCCAAACCTTACTGCGTGTAGAACAGTTCTCTACTGCAGACAAAGTTGCCGTGCCCCTGGCGGGATTCGAACCACGGACCTCTTAATCCTAAGCCGAACGCGCTAATCACTGCGCTATCCCGCCCCCTTTGAAATTGAATTGATAATATTTATCCAAATTGCATACAATTGAAGCGTTATATTCTCTGAAGACGTTTGCAACATTACATACTTTGCATAGATAATATGCATATTATATTAAGATTGTTAGAGACTAGATAAAACTAAAAATAATTTGTAACAATTTATATTATTAATCATACAATTGATGTTTTAACGGGTGAAAAAGTCACCCCATGTTTTACATATCCGTTTGAGTCAAGTGCAGATATCAAAGTAAATTACAGAATGAACAACTTATGCATCTGACTATGATGGAAAATACTTGCATGCATGTTTGAACATCTCAGCGGCGTGTCTACTGATATGGAACGTATCAACATGACTTACATGTACATATATTTACATTTTATCTAAATTGGCATGTAACAATTGACTAGAAAACTGAAGCAGTCGCGACGATCAAACCCCCTATGAATACAAATTAGAGCCATTTGCTCTGCAGCTCATCAGGATTAAACATATTTTTTTTAAATATTAATAATAACTCATATGAAATATGCTTAAAGTTACAAAAAAGATTGTTTTACAAAATAAATATTACATACAATTTGTGTTAGACCCTCAATTCTTAGTTTTCAGATCTTCACATCTCCTTCTCAACAACCATTTCTCAAAGTACATGTTAGGACTAACTTAAACACAATTTTCTCTGTCAGGGCCTTTCTTTGCGATTACTTCCCTTAGTCTCCTTATTTACTAAAGAGCACATACACTCTCAAGAGTAGGTCGTGACCCCTTCGGCCCCAAATGTGGGTTACAGGGTCACCAAATCTACAATTTAGAATCCCCATTGGCCAAGGAGTCTGTACCGAAAAATTCAGCTCCCTAGAGCCAGCGGAAGAAGATGACGGAAGGATTGATGGACGGACTCTGGACGCCATGGTATGCCATAAGCCCATCGGGCTTTTCAGCTAATGTCCATTTGAAATCATAGTTCATAGTATATAAGTAATAAAATACAACAAGAGTGCTCTGAGAGCACAAGAACCCCGGGTTCCTTATCGTCCAAATAAGCATTATTTAATATACTCTCCTCGATAGTTAACAATATGCCCGATTATCCTAATCTGTCTAATTCCGACAACCTTCACACAGAGTAAGGATAGAGTTATCGCCGCTCTACCCTGTACCGAAACTCGCCACCAGGTGGTCAACCCTACGTCACCATTGCTTTTCTGTCGGCCATCAAGTACACTTGTGTTTTTGGTGGCTCTGAATTTCGAGTATTAAATAACCTTTTCACTCACTTATTACTGCTTTCCTTTGCGTTTGCGTGTCGTTGCGGGGCCTAGCTAATTCTGTCGAGGCAGTTAGCGTCTCTCTTCGTCGGTTACTTGTATTTTGTGCTTGACTGCAGTGACTCTGTCTACTGTTGTCTGTTTCAGCCCGCCCGGGTCGCACGTGCTTTTCGTGCCGGTTCACTTAGGCTGGTTAGCTCGGCTGGGCTTTCGGTAGACCTCCCGTCCACCGCCTGGCCGTGTGCGCTTGCTTTGGACAGCGCTTGCCTACGGTAAGGCGCGGCGCCTCTCTAGGCGGCCTGGTTGGAAGCGCCTGTCGTTGGACAGCGCCTGGTGCTTAGCAGCGCCTGGCGCCTGTAGCTTCAGGCGCTCTACCGCCTCACTCTAGCGGCGTCCTTTTGAAGCGGTTGGGGTTGGACAGCCGTCTCGGAGGGGTGTTACGAGGATGTCGGATCCTTACTCAGGTTTCTGTGGTGGGTGTGGGTCCCGGAAGTCCGCGCGCTTCGACCATTTGAAATCATAGTTCATAGTATATAAGTAATAAAATACAACAAGAGTGCTCTGAGAGCACAAGAACCCCGGGTTCCTTATCGTCCAAATAAGCATTATTTAATATACTCTCCTCGATAGTTAACAATATGCCCGATTATCCTAATCTGTCTAATTCCGACAACCTTCACACAGAGTAAGGATAGAGTTATCGCCGCTCTACCCTGTACCGAAACTCGCCACCAGGTGGTCAACCCTACGTCACCATTGCTTTTCTGTCGGCCATCAAGTACACTTGTGTTTTTGGTGGCTCTGAATTTCGAGTATTAAATAACCTTTTCACTCACTTATTACTGCTTACCTTTGCGTTTGCGTGTCGTTGCGGGACCTAGCTAATTCTGTCGAGGCAGTTAGCGTCTCTCTTCGTCGGTTACTTGTATTTTGTGCTTGACTGCAGTGACTCTGTCTACTGTTGTCTGTTTCAGCCCGCCCGGGTCGCACGTGCTTTTCGTGCCGGTTCACTTAGGCTGGTTAGCTCGGCTGGGCTTTCGGTAGACCTCCCGTCCACCGCCTGGCCGTGTGCGCTTGCTTTGGACAGCGCTTGCCTACGGTAAGGCGCGGCGCCTCTCTAGGCGGCCTGGTTGGAAGCGCCTGTCGTTGGACAGCGCCTGGTGCTTAGCAGCGCCTGGCGCCTGTAGCTTCAGGCGCTCTACCGCCTCACTCTAGCGGCGTCCTTTTGAAGCGGTTGGGGTTGGACAGCCGTCTCGGAGGGGTGTTACGAGGATGTCGGATCCTTACTCAGGTTTCTGTGGTGGGTGTGGGTCCCGGAAGTCCGCGCGCTTCGACCATTTGAAATCATAGTTCATAGTATATAAGTAATAAAATACAACAAGAGTGCTCTGAGAGCACAAGAACCCCGGGTTCCTTATCGTCCAAATAAGCATTATTTAATATACTCTCCTCGATAGTTAACAATATGCCCGATTATCCTAATCTGTCTAATTCCGACAACCTTCACACAGAGTAAGGATAGAGTTATCGCCGCTCTACCCTGTACCGAAACTCGCCACCAGGTGGTCAACCCTACGTCACCATTGCTTTTCTGTCGGCCATCAAGTACACTTGTGTTTTTGGTGGCTCTGAATTTCGAGTATTAAATAACCTTTTCACTCACTTATTACTGCTTTCCTTTGCGTTTGCGTGTCGTTGCGGGACCTAGCTAATTCTGTCGAGGCAGTTAGCGTCTCTCTTCGTCGGTTACTTGTATTTTGTGCTTGACTGCAGTGACTCTGTCTACTGTTGTCTGTTTCAGCCCGCCCGGGTCGCACGTGCTTTTCGTGCCGGTTCACTTAGGCTGGTTAGCTCGGCTGGGCTTTCGGTAGACCTCCCGTCCACCGCCTGGCCGTGTGCGCTTGCTTTGGACAGCGCTTGCCTACGGTAAGGCGCGGCGCCTCTCTAGGCGGCCTGGTTGGAAGCGCCTGTCGTTGGACAGCGCCTGGTGCTTAGCAGCGCCTGGCGCCTGTAGCTTCAGGCGCTCTACCGCCTCACTCTAGCGGCGTCCTTTTGAAGCGGTTGGGGTTGGACAGCCGTCTCGGAGGGGTGTTACGAGGATGTCGGATCCTTACTCAGGTTTCTGTGGTGGGTGTGGGTCCCGGAAGTCCGCGCGCTTCGACCATTTGAAATCATAGTTCATAGTATATAAGTAATAAAATACAACAAGAGTGCTCTGAGAGCACAAGAACCCCGGGTTCCTTATCGTCCAAATAAGCATTATTTAATATACTCTCCTCGATAGTTAACAATATGCCCGATTATCCTAATCTGTCTAATTCCGACAACCTTCACACAGAGTAAGGATAGAGTTATCGCCGCTCTACCCTGTACCGAAACTCGCCACCAGGTGGTCAACCCTACGTCACCATTGCTTTTCTGTCGGCCATCAAGTACACTTGTGTTTTTGGTGGCTCTGAATTTCGAGTATTAAATAACCTTTTCACTCACTTATTACTGCTTTCCTTTGCGTTTGCGTGTCGTTGCGGGGCCTAGCTAATTCTGTCGAGGCAGTTAGCGTCTCTCTTCGTCGGTTACTTGTATTTTGTGCTTGACTGCAGTGACTCTGTCTACTGTTGTCTGTTTCAGCCCGCCCGGGTCGCACGTGCTTTTCGTGCCGGTTCACTTAGGCTGGTTAGCTCGGCTGGGCTTTCGGTAGACCTCCCGTCCACCGCCTGGCCGAGTGCGCTTGCTTTGGACAGCGCTTGCCTACGGTAAGGCGCGGCGCCTCTCTAGGCGGCCTGGTTGGAAGCGCCTGTCGTTGGACAGCGCCTGGTGCTTAGCAGCGCCTGGCGCCTGTAGCTTCAGGCGCTCTACCGCCTCACTCTAGCGGCGTCCTTTTGAAGCGGTTGGGGTTGGACAGCCGTCTCGGAGGGGTGTTACGAGGATGTCGGATCCTTACTCAGGTTTCTGTGGTGGGTGTGGGTCCCGGAAGTCCGCGCGCTTCGACCCACACTCGCTCTGTCGCCTGTGTCGCAATTTGTGCGGCGAGTTGGACAAGTGCAGAGAGTGTGAACACCTCTCGCCTACGGAACATCGTGATTACCACGCGGCTGTGAAGAAATCTGAGACGCAGCACAAGTTGAGGGCCGCCAGGCGGCCCTCCTCGTCCGCTTCCGCTACCGTCACCACGGGGTCCGCTGATGACGCCTCCCGGGGCTCCGACCTGGTCATTTCGGAGGATGTGACCGAGTTTGACCTCTCGGATCCAGGTGTGAGGTCCGACAGGAATTTATCACCAGTCAGACATGTTGGCGGTTCCCCTCCCTCGGACGGGGTGGAACGATCTCCCGACTTGAGGTCCTCTCCTGACACTGCTTCCTCAACGAACCCTCGGAGGGCCGTCAGGAAGAAGGAGAAAAGGAAACACAAGAAGAAGAAGAGGTCGAGGATCTCCTCTCCCCCTATTCTTGACCAGAGGAAACTGACGGACGACATCATGTCCTCAGTGAAGGATCTGGTTTCTTCAATGTTCGTGGCAAGAGAACGAGCTCATGCCAGGGTTGAGGAGGAGGATGTCCGTTTTCCGACCTCCCCTGTGGCGCCCTCCACTCCCAAGAGAAGGCGTGTGGTGGTTATTTCCCCGGGCGCCACCCCCTCGGACCACGAGTCCACGGCTGTTAGTGACCAAGAGGGGGGGGCGTCTGACTTGGGGGACGGGGCTCCCCAAGCGCCTTCCGCTCCTCTGACGGGCCCTGTGGAGGCGCCCGATCTCAAGGAGCGTCTGACAGCAATCGCTGATTGGTGTCAGGTGGACATCCAAGAGTTGGAAGAGGAATCTTCATCGACCAAGGCAGCCAGGCTGGAGACCTTCTGCTCGGAAGAGGAGGCGCCTACGCAGCGTCTGGTGGCGCTGCCAGTGCACAGGCTCCTTCAGGCGGCGGGCAGGGACTTCGACTCTAACGTTGCTGCTGCGGCTCCTGGTCGCCTCCTCCCCCCCCTTAGTTCTCACTGACAAGATCCGGTCTGGCCTTCCCGTTCATGGCAGTTCCTTATCTCTTTCCCCTCCCATCCTGGACGACGACATCCGTCGAGTTGCCGCTCCCATAGTACCTCACCAGGTTTCAGACTCCCATTTGTCGCACCTGGACAAAGAGGCAAGGAGCATCCTTGGTCTGGCTAACCACGTGGACCACGCTTGCCAGGCGATGGCAGCTTTCGCCAAGGAGGCGGGCATTGAGCAGGGGGCCAAGGCTCTCTACCGCAGGTTCGGCTCTGTCACTGGGAACCTAGCGCAGATGATGTTGTCCGCCTCCCGCATCTCAGCAGGGTGACTAACCTCAGGCGTGATGGGTTTATGGCGCGGACCAACCTTCCGGCGGAGCTCCGGAACCGCCTGAGGTCGGCCCCGGCAGGCTCCTCCACCTTATTCGACGGTCAAGTCGGGGAAACGCTCAGGCAGCGCCAGGAATGCCAGCAGCAAGAGCTAACCAATCGGTTGGCCTCTGGCGGACGCAGAGCATCGCCTCAGGGGACGACGCCCAAGAAGAGGGGAGGGGGCGCGCCCTCCTCTACCTCGAAAACTGGAGGCGTGTCCTTTCAGGGAAGGGGTCGACAGGATAGAAGTCGCGTCTTCAGTGCTGGCCCCTCGCCAAAACGCACCCCCAAGAAGGGCATCCAACGTGGGAAGGGTCGCGCCTACGGAGCTCCCCCCAACAGGCAGTGACTGGACACCTCCGGACCTTCCACGGCAGGTGGTCCCGACCCTGGACGGTCCTGTGGGAGGCCGTCTCTCACGTTATGTCCCCAACTGGAGACAGTTGGATCTCGATCCTTTCGTTTGCAAGGTCTTGGTACGGGGTTTTCGTATTCGCGTGGCACGCCGCCCCCCGCTGACCTGTTCGCCTGTAGAGCGCGCGCTGGACCCAGATCGGCTCGCGCTGACCTTGGAACAGGTGGAGACTCTAATTTCCAAACGGGCGGTGGAGGAAATCCAGCACCAAGACCTTTCTCCAGGCTACTACTCTCCGGTGTTCGTCCGACCAAAGCGGGAGCCAGGGAAATGGCGGCTGATCCACGACTTGAAGGAATTCAACCTCTCCTTCCTAGATCCGCCGCCATATTTTCGACTCTTGACAGTGCCGTCAGTGATGCGATTACTGGAGCCCTTGGACTCGATGATATCCCTAGACCTGCAGGACGCGTACCTGCACATTCCCATCTATCACGGCGATCGCAGGTACCTACGTTTTGTCTTAGCGGGTCGCCACTTTCAGTGGAACGTCCTTCCGTTCGGGATTTCATCGGCTCCGTGGCTGTTCACTCGCGTGACCCAACCCATCGTCCAAAACCTCCACACGGTGGACGTTCAATTCGCAATGTATTTGGACGACGGGTTTGGTCACAACAGGTCCCTGTCTGTTCTGGAGGCTCAACGGGACTTTGTGATAGCGTTGTTCAGGCGGTTGGGGTGGCTGGTCAATCTGGGGAAGTCAGACCTGCAGCCCTCGACGTCCTTGGTGTTCCTGGGCGCCCGCCTGGACACCGCTATCTACAAGGCCTTTGTGACCACGGAACGGATGGAACGTTACCGAGATCTCCTGGAGCTGGCACTTCGGGGGCCTCTGCCACTACGCCAGTGGCAGAGGCTGCTAGGCTTTCTGAGCGCGACTCAACACTTCACCCGAAGGGGAAGGTTGCAGCTCAGGCCCCTTCAGATCTTGGTAAACGTACATGTCCGGGAGAAGGCGTGTCGGCACGTGTTTTCCATTCCTCTGGAACTCAGACCGCACCTCTCCTGGTGGCAGCAGGAGTCCAATGTGTTGGTGGGGGTTCCCCTCAGGGAACCGCCAGCGACACGTCACCTATTCGTGGACGCCTCCTCCCAAGGCTGGGGGGCTCATCTCAATGCGGAGCAAACAGCGGGGGTGTGGTCGTCGACCCAAGTGAGACGCCACATCAACGTCCTGGAACTGGACGCCATTCGATTGGCAATCGACCATTGGTCAGGTCAGCTGCGGGGGCAGGTTCTGTGTGTTCATACAGACAGCTCAGCGGCGGCCTGGGCCATCAACAAACAGGGGTCGACCAAAGCAGACTCTCTCCTGCAGTTGGTGATGGTGCTGTTTCGCCTAGTGGACAGTCTCGAACTCTCTCTCCATGCGGTGCACATCCCGGGAGCCAAGAACGTCCTTGCGGACGCCTTGTCTCGCCCGGACAAGCCTCCTTCCACGGAGTGGATGTTGCACCCGAGAGTGTTCGAGAGTCTATGTCTGAGGTTCGGCAAGCCTCACATAGACCTCTTCGCGACTCGGCTCAACCACCAGCTACTGACATACGTGTCTCCTGTACCGGACCCGACCGTGTGGGCTCTCGATGCGCTCGCGTTAGAATGGGAGGGTATGGTCGCTTACGCCTATCCCCCTCCCGTCATCCTGAACCTCGTGGTGGCGAAGATACAGGAGACGCGGGTGCTCCAGCTACTCCTGATAGCTCCGCTGTGGCCAGCCACAGCCTGGTACGTTCCCCTCCGGAGGGCTTGCCTCCTAGACCCGATCCCCCTTCCTCTAAGGTGGGACCTTCTGACGAGCAAGCCAAGCGGGCGGGTTCACGAGAATCCCCAGGCTCTACAGCTTCACGCTTGGTTTGTCTTCAAAGGGGTCTGACGGGGGCAAGGTTCTCCAAATCCGTTGCCGAGGCGGTGGCGACCTCCCAAAGACCGTCGACTAGGAATCTCTACGACGCTCAGTGGGGGGCCTTCGCGACCTTCTGCAGCAAGGAGGGATACGACATCCAGGCAGTAACGGTCCCTCAGGTTGCTGAGTACCTGGTTTACCTGCGAGAGACGAGGAACCTCAAAGCCTCGTCCATCAACACCAACCTGGCGGCGATTATGTCCGTTCTCCGGAAGCGGGACCCCCAGGTGGACATCTCAGTCCTTAAGGACCTCGTTAAAACCTACCGGAACGTGGATGGGCGGAGGAAACTCAGGCCCCCAGAGTGGGACTTGGCGGTGGTCCTCAACCACCTCAAGTCGGACCTCTATGAACCGTTGACGGAGACGACCGTCCTTCGCCTCACAATCAAAACGGCCTTTTTGGTCGCCATGGGGTCCGCAGCCAGGATCTCAGAGCTTCACGCTCTCCAAGCGGATCTCCTGCGTTTTGAGGTGGGGGACGGGGGTTCGGCCACTCTGGGGTTGGCGCCGGAGTTTGTGTGTAAGAACCAAACCGCCGACGAAAGGGGTAGGACTTTTTCCCTACCGTCCATTTCCGGTAACATAGATCCGACGGACGAGGAGAACCGCCTCCTCTGTCCAGTCCGAGCACTTCGGATCTACACCGAGAGGACCCGGACGCTGCGTCAGGGGAGAAGAAGACTATTCATCCCTCATTCCCAGACCAGCGTAGAGAGACAATTAAGCGTCTACCTCCGTTCGGCGGTGCTAGACGCGTACAAGGCAGCGGGTCTAGACCCTCCAGCGAGGGCCAATCCGCACAAGATAAGGGCCATCTCAGCGACGATGGCCCTCCATAGCAACTTGGCGGTGGCGGACATCATGGCTGGCTGTTTCTGGAAGTCAGGCCTGGTGTTCGCCAACCACTATCTTCGAGACATCTCCAACGAGGACTTGGAGGGAATCAACCAGCTGGGGGCGCAGGTGTACGCCCAACAGGGAGTTCCTTCGGGCCCTCATCGCAGGAGTCACCCTCTTGCTCACTAATGTTTCGCCTCTCAATAAACCCGAGGTTGATTCTTTTTGTGTGTCTGTTGTCTCTTATGCCAGTTGGCGACTTCGGTTGCGGGCCTCCTCGCATAGCGAGGTTGAGCCAGGGCTAGTCCGATTGACTAGTGGGCCTCATGGGGGTCACTCTAGTTCGGCCTTGAGTCACCAACTCTCTTCCTGTAGGATAGAGCTTTATCGCCTTAGCCTCTCGCACCCACCTCCAGCAGTGGGATTCGGGCATATTGTTAACTATCGAGGAGAGTATATTAAATAATAGTATGTTTTTGTTTAAACATCATTATTTATACTCACCGTCGATAGTTAACAATCGTTAGCTCCCACCCGGCCTCCCCTCTGCACGATCGGCTTTTTTCTCTGACCGTCAGAAGAAGCAATGATGACGTAGGGTTGACCACCTGGTGGCGAGTTTCGGTACAGGGTAGAGCGGCGATAACTCTATCCTTACTCTGTGTGAAGGTTGTCGGAATTAGACAGATTAGGATAATCGGGCATATTGTTAACTATCGACGGTGAGTATAAATAATGATGTTTAAACAAAAACATACTATTTTAAATGTAAAGGAATTAAAGACCTATTTGAAATAAATAAGTATGTCAAATATCTAAGGCCCATCACCAATCAATAAATAATTATGGTTATGGTCATGGTCACAAGGTCAACGATTATAACTTCAGTGTGCGACTTGGATACATAACATTTTCAAATGCTGACAAATTAAAAGTTACTGTCAGTCTGAAATCGGAAAGCTGAGCGCTCTAAGTCAGGGGAAATTACTCTAAAAGTAATAAACACATGCGTATCACCGATGTATATCCAACGCATGTGTAAAGTTTCAGAAAGATTGAACACAGGTACTGTCATTCAGAAATCGGAAAGCCAAGCGCTCTAAGTCAAGGGCCATAACATAAAATATTAATCCGATCGGTCCCAAAAAAGCACATGCATATCACCGATGTATATCGAAAGCATGTGTAAAGTTTCAGAAAGATTGATCAAAAACTGTGGAAGGATTTGATTTCATAACACAAGTACCGTGTTCGGGACGGACGGACAGGCGGGCTACGCCACGACAAAAAATCGGTTGGATATTTACACAGATATGATTATTTAAAGGTTTCAGCTTAAACAATTTACCCAGTCCAGACGTTTGATGAAAAATTATCTTGAAAAAAGTATATCAAATAAATTGAACTTCCTGTCAGCTATACGTGACCCATTTACAATGCTCGTTACTCTGTGCACCAGATTGCGCAATAATTAAAACACGACGAGGTGAAGTGAGTTGGTGTTTAACGCCGCTTTCAAGATTATTTCACTTATATCGCGGCTGCTAGTATTATGGCAGGGAGTAAGCCCGCAACGTCATGTGGTTATGCATTGCGGTGAAACCTGCGAGCATCGGCTGGAACTAGCGAACCATGGGTGGTACTACGCTGAAATTCAGTGTAGCATTGGACCCAAACCTTACTGCGTGTAGAACAGTTCTCTACTGTAGACAAAGTTGCCGTGCCCCTGGCGGGACTCGAACCCCGGACCTCATGATCCGAAGCCGAACTACTGCGCTATCCCGCCCCAAAACACGACGAACATTGTAAATGACGTACCAGGGTTGTCATGACTTTGGCATTGGTCTATTTCGTATATCCTCATGACGTCATGCGATGCAATAGCATTGTGATTGATTACTTGTTGATGTAAAAGCATTGTGATGTATTTGGTTGATGGCGACATAACAATGTGTACACATTTCCCTTCAAAAAGATAAGCAATATCCCACATGGAACACATGTTAGCTTCATCATGACACAATAAATGCTCTTATGTTGCAAATTTATTATCGGAAGCAATTTGCAATAGGCCTAGTTCGGAAAAGGGAGCGCTTTCGCCCCTTATTCCGAGGCTCGCTCAACTGATGTTGATACCTTTTTGAAGACAAAAATACAAAACTAATCCTAATCCATTGACTGAAAGAAACAATTATGAGAAATTGTTCTATCTTAATATATTTTACTAGTTTAATTACATGTATTGTGTGCTTATTTGAGAATAGGAACAACAAAATTATAGCAATGCACTCGTTTCAAGTAGTAATTTCGGGGCGGGATAGCGCAGTGGTTAGCGCGTTCGGCTTTGGATCAAGATGTCCCGAGTTCGAATCCCGCCAGGGGCACGGCAACTTTGTCTGTAATAGAAAAATGTTCTACACGCAGTAATGTTTGGGTGAAATGCTACACTGATGATTTTCAGCGTAGTACCACCCATAGTTCGCTAGTTCCAGCCGATGCTCGCAGATTTCACCGCAGTGCATAGCCACATGGCGTTGCGGGCTTTCTCCCTGCCATAATACTAGCAGCCGTGATGTACGTGAAATATTCTTGAAAGCGGCGTTAAACCCCAACTCACCTCACCTCACCTCAATTGATTTCGTCTGAGAGAAGGACATTGAAGTATATTATATCATTTCAAGTTTTAAGAAATACGAGACAATGTAAATGCCAGCAGCAGAGACCGTCAGGCTATAGCAACTGTATATCTGAGTATAGTAATCAGGTAAGATATCAGATTTATTGGTTTGGTATTAGCTTGTTTCTAATAATAGCAGCTCTTGACGTCAATGACCGAATTAAGTTCAGAACGTTATTTATGTTTCAAACCGAACTTACCTTTACCTCAGAATCGGTATTTGTAGCAGATTCAATGATCTTTTGTGATTAATCATATTTCGCAACATTGCATAAGCACTTTTAGACATGATGTACATACGTACTATTTTTCAGGTATCTAAAAGAACATCCATTTTGAAAATTAATAAGCCATATAAATAAACTTAATAAACTGGCCAGTGATTCAAGGATTCAATTATGGGAACAACAAAACAGGAATATCTACAGAATCGTTTATAAAATCTTACGGACTAGCATTTAGTTTTTAGCTTTCAGAGGGTTTAGAAATTCTAGCTCTCATCTTAGCCTCTTGACAGTGGTATGACTGTCGGGGTTGCTGGAAGTAATATTAAAATTATTAAAAACAGGACGATTTTCTGGATAACAACTTCTTTAATGTGAAAATACACATACTCCTATCATGTTTGTAATGCAAATCCTCACTGTATACTATTCTCATGTTTTACCCCCTAATGTTTGTATTACAAATCCCTTTTGTATACCATTCTCATGCATGTTAATCTCCCTGATTGGATTCTCTCACCATTAATTTGTTTGCTGTATAAATGTGTCATATTTTGTTATTTCCACCTGATGAAAGAGTGAGCATATAATCAGAAACGTCTTGGTGTATTTTCACATTAAAGAAGTTGTTATCCAGAAAACCTCCCTGTATACCACTTCTAAATACCCTTCAAAAACCTGATTAAAAGTATTGTGTCAATGCAGTCTTTCGCAAACTAGTTTTTGGATTTGTTATTGAAATTTAAAAAATCCAAAAAAGTTATGAGTAAGCAATTTAAATTTTACTTTAAAAGTTATCTTTGATATGAGAACATTTCAAGATGGACATTTCAATATGACATATCCCTTTCTTCACATGCTTCGCATCTCCGCTTGGTGACAACGCTGCTATCTACATTAAAACAACAATCTAATGAGATGATGGTTTGATATCTTTTTTAATATAGATTCACGAGAACAATAGATGCAACAATTAAGTGCTAATATAAACACTTTACCAAACAAGTGATCAATAAAGTGTAAACATTGATGTTTGCATATGGTAGGGATGCTGCAGACTGTGTCAACTCAAACGTACATTGTAGTTGAATATTAAATAAATAAATATTGTTAGTTGCAATATGATTTTAGCAGATTTGTACAGGTACATGAAATGTAATTATGATTTTAGCAGATTTGTACAGGAATATATGAAATATAATCATGATTTTAGCAGATGTGTACAGGAATATATGAAATATAATTATGATTTTAGCAGATTTGTACAGGAATATATGAAATATAATTATGATGAAACACTATCTCGAAATCAGAACTTCGGTATTTTATCATCTCATTAACCACTAAATACAATTTATATTTTCCCCATAATAATGAAATGTATCTAAATGAATATGAATCCTTTGGCCATAACCTGAGAAAAAACACTTTATGGCTATAATGCGAGACAATCAGGACTGGGTGTATTTTATTGAGTATTTCATCTTGGAGTATTGGATTGTTCTGACGTAAAGAAGGTCTATTTCTGATGTGATGGTTATATTCTTCATAATAAATCTGCCTCGTTACGTGACTAATGACATTATTTTAGTTATAAAGAATCACAGTGTGACGCCATAGCTCGTATCTGTATTAAATACATATGCTATCGGCATTTACTTAAGAAATAGATTTCATGTGTTTGTTCACTGGCTTATAAACGGTTTGAAAGGTGCAAGTTAAACTGGTATAAATGCCGGAGCTTGTCGACGGCATTTATACTACAGTTTAACTTGAACTTTCAAACCGTTTACAATGTATAAGCTAGTGAACAAACACATTATTAAATCTATTTTCTTATAAATTCAAACTTTGCAATTTAAGCGATTTCTAATCAGTAAATAAGCTTTTGAATATAAATATTATAATTCTGCAAATAATGTACAGTGCATGAGAAAACAAACGTTTAGTTTTGTCTTAGATCAGGCCTAAGCTCCACCCACAATAATACTGCATCACTTATGTGTCACCACGCGCAAAACATAGTTCACAGGGAAAATGATTAAAGTATGTAAGTTTTATTTCTAACATGCTGTTTAATCAAACTTTCAATCAAACTACAATAAGAATTCACATTGTAAGGTTTTTAAAAAGTTTAATCAAGAAAAAAACATGTGATAGCAGTGTCATAATTTCGCAATGATACAGTGATAAAGTAGTACCGCAGGTTATTTTTGTAAAGTTAAAGGTTATCCTTTTCAGCTGTCAATCTTGTATGTATGAGAGTGTATACCGGTCACATGACCTTGTTTAATCCAATCAGCAGAGAGCATATCGCTTAAATTGCAAAGTCTGAATTTATAATTGAATAATGGCTCAAACATAAGATGAAAGGTTTTCTTTAAAATATGTTATATTTGCAAATCCTTTTTTGAGATGGTAGATATTTTATGTGTTACAGATATTATTGGTACTAATTGAGTAATAAAGGATTGTTGAATGAAACAGAGATCCATAACGAGCTGTATATATCTGATGAATTGACAAAGAACGAAAATTACAACTCTTAAAGAACATTGAGTTCGGGGGTTTGGGTTTTAACGCCGCTTTCAAGAGTATTTCACTATCGCGGCTGCTAGTTTAATGGCACAGAGCAAGCCCGCAACGCTATGTGGCTATGTATTGCGGTGAAACCTGCGAGCATCGGCTGGAACTAGCGAACCATGGGTGGTACTACGCTGAAATCCAGTGTAACATTGCGAGTGAGTTATTGTTAAACGCCACTTGGGCAATATTGCAGCCAACAGCGGCGATGTAGCAATCCACCCAAACCTTACTGCGGCCTTTGTTCAGTGACGACGTTCTGGAGGAGGATGCAGAGCGGGGATGGAGACGTTCGAAGTTAGAAATACATCGTCAAATGTTTAAAACAGCCAGAAACAAAATGCCTTAAATGTCAAGAGATGCTAAATGACAATATAGCATCAACGAACTGAAAGAAACTAAGAGCACTCCTGGTGAAATGTACAAGTTCATGTCACCCTTGCTTGGTAGGAACGATGAACATATCCTTCCAAAACATACCGATCTGCAGCAACTGACAAATGACTTTAGCTTCTTTTTCAAAAACAAAATAGGTCTAGTTTGGATCATGATTATGTATACTAAAGAGCTGTATTCAAACCACGCATCAAGAGTCTGACAGTGATCAAAGTGAAATGAAAAGTTACCGTGCAGTATCAAACCTGTCGTTGCTAGAGAAAGCAGTCAAGCTTAGATCATCTGAAATAATCTCATTGAACAGTTTCAGTCCACCTACAGAGAGCGAGGTGAGGCGAGGTGAGGTGAGGTGAGTTGGGGTTTAACGCTGCTTTCAAGATTATTTCATTTATAACGCGGCTGCTAGTATTACGGCAGGGAGAAAGCCCGCAAAGCCATGTGGCTATGCATTGCGATGAAACCTGTGGGCATCGGCTGGAACTAGCGAACCATGGGTGTTACTACGCTGTAATTCAGTGTAGCATTGCACGCAAACCTCACTGCGTGTAGAACAGTTCTCTGCTGCAGAGTTGCCGTGCCCCTGGCGGTATTCGAACCCCAGACCTCTTGATCCGAAGCCGAACAGATTACACGCAGTAAGGTTTGGGTGCAATTCAGCGCAGTACCACCCATGGTTCGCTATGCCCGCATGTTTCACCGCAAAGCATAGCCACAAGGTGTTGCGGGCTTTTTAACTGCCGTAATACTCGCAGCCGTGATATACATGCTGGTGAAATACTCTTGCGGCGTTAAGTAGAATCTCACAGAAAAACTTAGTAACTACTAAAACAAGACACGAACCGACTTGCACGTGAATTGCGTGCAGTGTAAACATGTTGTTGAAGTAATGTATGTGGCGTAGTTCAGTCAAGCATTACAACCATGTACACTCATATTTTAGCTTGATTTACTGAAGAGGGAAGAGTGTTTTACTGTTGGTGACATTATCTTTCAATTACATTTCATCGACTTATTTCACCAGAAAAACGTGCTACTGCCCCTTTAAAGGGTAAAGTAAAATTATATTTCACGTTTTCATTAATAATAGAAAATGTTCTTGTCTCAGCTTTGTAATACTACCAGTAGCAGTTCAGGAAGAATGATTTCAATGTTATCTTATTGCAGTAAACAATCGGGTTGAAGTTCTGTATTGCCATAACCATAGTTTCTAGAGTGACAAGTTTATGTGGTTTTCTCTTAAATAAAGCATTACAATACATAAGCAAATTTCATGATCCATATACCCAATGTGGAGAAAATGTCACAATCAATATGTAATTCTCAAAATTTATATTTTGACTAAGAGTAATATATTCTCAAAACTTGTACGAGGGGCGTTCAATAAGTGTTGCAAGCGGGGCATTGGTGTTTACATAAACAGTGTCAGCTTATAGCAGGTGTTACTATAGTCAAAACATAACATTGACACATGTCAAAACAATTTCTAGACATAACAATTATTTAGATATAATAGCTGCGCTGACCTAGGGGTCTCCATAATCATGACCATCTTGGTATGTCCAAGGTATCTGCAAGATGGGTACCCAGAAACCTCACAGCACAAGATCGCCAGAAAAGAATCGAAAGTTGCATGGAGCTCCTGGATCGGTTTAATGCGGATGAAGCCAAGTTTTTGTCTCGTCTGGTGACAGGTGACGAAACCTGGATCCACCACTGGGACCCGGAAACTAAACTGGAATCCAAGCAATGGAAGCACCCGAGTTCACCGCCTCCCCTGAAGTTTCGCACTCAACCATCAGCTGGCAAGGTTATGGCGACAATCTTTTGGGATGCAAAAGGCATATTATTAATTGATTACTTGCCAACCAAAACTACAATGAATGGTCAATATTATGCCAACCTAATGCAAGAATTGCGAAAGACAATTCGACAGAAACGTCGTGGAATGTTGACACGTGGTGTTCTGATTTTGCATGACAACGCTCCAGTCCACAAGTCAAGAGTTGCACAGGCCGCTATACGTGATTGTGGATTCGAACAGCTTAACCACCCACCCTACAGCCCAGACCTAGCCCCCAGTGACTACTTCCTGTTCAGAAACCTGAAATCCGCCCTACGTGGAAGGCACTTCCGGGATGACGAAGACGTCAAAGCTGCCACAGAGGCGTGGTTAGGGGGGCAAACGGAAGACTTCTACAAAAGCGGCATCAAAAGTCTTAAAGAGAAATGGAATAAGTGTATTGAGGTGAAGGGTAACTATATTGAAAATTGTCTACGCGAGTTGGTTTTATATTGAAGTTGCAACACTTATTGAACGCCCCTCGTATCATAGTAAAAGAGAAGTGATTATTTTTATTCATGTATGAACTACAGTAAATAATTGTCGCATTTCAGATCTTAAATAAAGAGAACATTATTTTCATATTTCATATATCAACTCTAGATGGTGTAATTATTATACTAATTATTATTATTATCATTATTATTATTATTATTAATTATGTAGCCAATCTTTCTCAGAAGAAATCAATATGTTAACTATATAGTAAGTAAATCCATTGTTTGTCATACAGTACGTCGTTTTCAGAATCCTTTTTACTAATCATGTATAATTAAATATGTTATAATCGGCATTTAATTACCCTATTGCACGAAATGATTACTCCAATAACACATAAAAAAATGTAAAAGGTAAAACTACAATTTGAAGCTTTGAACGACTATGACCTTCATGCATGACCTTCAGCAATTTTTCCACAGGAAATACACCAGCCATATTGTAACAGTGATTCGGTTTCCTCTGATTGATGCTAATCACAGCAACGAATCCTTTGATATTCATCAATTGTAAAGAAAACGTACATCTTAGAAGATAGATTTCTTCTATCACGATTGAAAGGCAATCCTGATGAACCGTCGATCATTATCTTGATGAAAACTCAACGAAGTATTTTAATGTAAATGTAAAAAAACGTGTGTCCCTTGATGTATTCAACAGGATGTAAATGACTGCAAACGAAATGTAAAATACAAGGTGTCACTCAACAGTGAAAACGTTCAGAAATCATAATATCATGAATATATTACAAACTGAAATATTCATAATGATTTATTCGTTTTGTTTTGTTTCCAGGAAGAATTGCAAATTGAGTGTTTGAATAAGTTAGTTGAATAAGTATAGGCTTATTACTGTTCTCTAATATAACTTCAAATGTGTTTATGCTATCAGGCTCTTATTTGGTATAAGGAGAAAAGAGAAAGGCCAAGATGTGAAACGATTTTCGATAAAAATCCATAAAAGGTCAAGGTCAGAGCGATGTCACAACTTAAGCATGCTTTTGCGATCATGCTTTATTTCAACTATTTACACCTTGAATCATTACATGATTGTTATACACAATGCAAAGTGATCATTGATTGTAGGACCTTAAATTTCCTTTCAAAGGTCAAAGGTGATGAGATATGGTCAAGGTCGTCATTTCTTAAATCACTAATCCCTTTTTTTTATCCAAGAAGGTATTAAGCCCTCATATACAGGGGCTTCTTTCCTATACCCCAGGGGAATTATTTTGACATTCACATTCAAGGTAAAATGTCAAGGTCATGAGTTCTGAGATCACTATATAAAAAAAAACTTGTAAACACGATAACTTCAACATGTTTGTGCTATCAGGCTTTTATTTGGTATATACCAACTACATGTATGGAGAAAAACCAAGATTTGAAAAGGTTTTCGCTAAAATTTATCAAAGGGATATTGGTTGTATTATGATGGATATTTCATTAGCGTGTCAACTAAAAAAAACATCATTTTTCATAGTTTCAAAATGTATTTTTATCCGTTTGATTTTGATACTTTTCATTCTGATTTTTTTGTGACAATTTTCACTGTATCATGAACATTAGATTCTCTTTCATCACATTTGTCTTATAGTTTGCTTCACCATATGCATTCATCATACGGAAAGTGGTAAATAAGAGAGGGTACATAAATAAATGGAAAAATTTATGAACTAAACAATTTGCAACGTTTGCTTGTCAAAATAGACGGCGTCATGAATCACGATAAAGTATTATTGGGATATTACAGACTTAGAATCCAAGCATTTCTTCCTTTAGAATTAATTTTAAATCCAGACAACTCTCAATTTGAAGCTGGTGTCATTTACCGCGAGTATTATTACATAGCTTTTGTGTTTAAGCGTTGTTAGTTTTCATCAAGACCAGATTGTCATCAAACTAACTTGTTTCTTCATTTAAAATAAATGTTTCGAAGATACTTTCCTCATTTTTCTCATTTGTTTTACGTCTAAAATACGAACATTGTGTGATTAATGCAAAGTTATTATTGATAAATGTTTATTTTTAGTTTCTAGTGCTTACTTTCAAGATTTCAAAAAAGTAATCTTTTTCAAGAACAGTGCAGACTGAAGTATTGTGTTTTGCTTTTCGGAATATTTATTTTAGGGAAAATCAATTTCTGAAGCCTTTGTCCCTTTGCTACACCATGATGTTATCAAAATTATTGAACATGACAAAACTCTTGTCATTCATTTTTAAGATGACACTTCACAAACCATTGACATAACCTTTGTCATTAAAAGTATTGCTTAATGTCAGTATTCCGTTTTAGCATTTTCCGTTTATTTGTATATGTTGATATCAGTAGTTCTGTTTCAACAATTAATTACAATTCATATTTAAACATTATTTACCAGGGCATCACTATCATTATGACATATTATAGCCATTTTATAGTAATTAATTTGTTTAAAACAGAACAATGTCATGTCAAAATGATATTATAATTTTGGTAAATTTCACATTTATGCATATGGGGGAAATGTTGCATAACTTACACCACTAATGCCTATAACTGTTGCAGTTATTCTCTTATGTTACCTAACCCTCAACATTGAGTTCCAAACGTGCTTAGTGTCAAACAACTTGCTTCTCTGCAAAAGTCGTGACATACAGCACCTGGAATTCCCCGAGATGATACGGATTGAAAACAGCCAATAGTAGTTATAGAAAATAGATATAAAAACAAATATGTGGACTCAATTTATTGTTTCAAGAGTTTATTGTGAGTAATGGAGTTAGTAGATTCCTATTCATATTTATGATTTCACAATGTTAATTTTGGTGACAAAATAAATAGGATTTAGATAAAGGCTCAATGACAGTGATAAATACATTTCAGCACGAAGAACGTTTGCATTTCTGAAGTTTGACATTCAACCTTTATTACGATATAAGCCAAGACAAAGTATACAAATTATTGCTTACTTAAAGAATTCTCAATTCATTTCCCATCCGAGTTCACTAATCATGTGATCAGTTGTTTAACTAATGGCCCGAATGTTAACCATAATTATTAGCTTCATTTTGAAATGTCTAATGTTTTCTTCAATTAGTGACAAGCCTTAAGCGCCTAACCATCAATGTCAATATTAATATTAACCGTGGTGTCCCAATCCCGACGTTGTCACCTTTATATGATATTATCTATATGTTAGACTGTCAGTATATGTACATTGGGAACTCGAAAATAAAAGTATATCTCCATATGGCCATGGTCACATTGTGTATACTGACATACCGAACTATATAAGTTGTATGCTTTTCACGAGGGTAATACGGTCTCATGTACCATCTTTGTACCAGTGTCGCCCGAGCCTTCAGGCGAGGGGATGACACTGGTACAAAGATGGTACATGAGACCGTATTATCCGAGGGAGAATTATACAACCTATTTATCTTTCCGTCATGTCAATCAAATTACTATTATTATTTGTATTGAGTTTTGACAGCCGCCGCCTGATCAGCTGATATAGCTTGAATGACCTTGACCCTAAACGTTAACAAAATGGCGTCACCCGTCTCGACTGATATGTTAAAAGTCGTATAACGTATTACTTCAAGCTCTTAAATGCCCCAAAATGAGTTATTTTTTGTTTAATTGAGTGTGCAAGCAATGCAAAACAAGATTTGTTTCCAAACAAAGCAACAACTATTGGAAAAATAAATCTGTAATTGAGAAACCTGATCGAACTGTTCAAAACTCCGTTAACCGCGTGCGTTATTTCGTAACGTCATCTGACCATATTGCGCCACATACTGTTAGCTAGAAGCTGTTAGTATGGCAGCGGGTTACATGAAGTTTGTACATCGTTAGACTGACGGGGTACATAAGAAAAAACATAACGACCGTTAACCAATCGGAACGAGTATTTTAATGTAAGGAAAGATAATGGTATCAGTAGCCAATAATATCACTTGCATTCAAGTGACAAACACATAATTGTTTTATTCTGTTCTAGGATTGTACATCATGCAAAACACCATTTTACATGCGTCAACGCATTGCCAATGGAAACGCGGGAACACATCAGGAACGGCGAGACTTCTTCGTTTGCGTCTGTTAGCCAGTTTTGATCAATTTTCAAACCTTACTCACTTGTTTCTAATGTGACTTATGGTGGTGTTTAGGTGTCTTTCCATATAGGAGATGAACAATATCTTTTTTGAGAAATGATATGGCCCTTGTGTCAAGTGCCTTTGTACCAATAATATCAGGGTCACGTGGTTTTCATTTCTTTACAATATTCTCAGAGATGTATGAAGATTAATTTATAGACCTGAATGATTTGTCTTATATTGCTTATTACTCAGTTGTGGTGAGATCACTCATTAGATAACAATGAGTTGGTTACACACATGTGTGATACCACCGCATGCTGCCGTAACGTCATATTCGGCACGTGACGTCATAGTCGATTTTGGTTGATGTCACAATGGTAGCCGCGCGAGTGACCTACATGTATTTGCAAGTGAGCGTCACAACTATTTTCTTGCAATTCAGCGATATTTACATTGAGTAATAATCATCGATATTTAATTCGCTTTCGCTCGTTAAAATACCAAACCATTCACTCGTTTCATAAACATGTAATCAAACGGGACATCGTTTAGTATTCTATATGCATCAACTTCTAAAGCGCTGAATAATTTTAATTTCAATGTTAATCCATTTTATCAAAATTGCTATCAGATTACCTGATATTTTTAGAGCTATGAGTTGCAAGCGCCAAAAAGGTCTTCCTAATCGACGTTTTCCCCTAGGCCTTAAGACATCTCCTATTTGCCAAAACGTGTTTGACCATGAGTGAAGTTATATGTTCGTAAAAAGGTGGCTATAGAAGATTAATGTAAATTAATGGAAACGTTTATATTGAAGTTAATGTTGTATTAAACTATATTTTAAATAGAAGCGGGCTTTATTCTTTCTTAATATCTCCATGTGCACATAAATTGAATAATTATTTTTCAGATAAGGGTTGCTTCATTATAAAGTGCTTTGCTCCTCATAACAGAGGGGGCGGGATAGCGCAGTGGTTAGCGCATTCGATCGAGAGGTCCGGGCTTCGAATCCCGCCAGGGGCACGGCAATTTTGTCTGCAGTAGAGAACTGTTCTACACGCAGTAAGGTTTGGGTGCAATGCCACACTGAATTTCAGTGCAGTACCACCCATGGTTCGCTAGTTCCAGTCGATCCTCGCAGGTTTCGCCGCAATGCATAGCCACATGGCGTTGCGGGCTTTCTCCCTGCCATAATACTAGCAGCCGCGATATAAGTGAAATACTCTTGAAAGCGGCGTTAAATCCGAACTCACCTCATAACAGAAACAAGCCAACATTATATTGCGAAATGATAAGACATTGAAAGAATGATATTGACAAGAGCCAACAAGATATTCACTATAATCGTTGGAGTCATTTAAGATCACAAGAACATGAACACCATCCATATTATCATCACTGAGCACAAATGGCAACAAAAGAATTTTGTTCCTCGATTCGTCGGGGATGTAGCTAAGTTGGTTCGTCTGCTCATTCCCCCGGAACATCTGGGTTCGGTTCCCGGCAGCGTAATACCAAAAGGCGTTAAAAGATTGGAATTGTTGTTCCTTGCTTGGCGCTCAGCATCAAAAGGATAGTACAACGCTTGAACTGTGGCTGCCGGATGCCTAGAGTAAACAAGATGTTTCGATTTCGTTGTAATGAGGACAATAAAGTGTTATTATTATTATACAAGCGAATATTATTGGAACACACAATTGATTATCTGTTTTCCTGAAACAGAAATGGACGTTTATTTTCATCTTTATAAACTCTTTATAGATTTAATGGTAAATTCATCAAGATTAATGTTGTAATAACCATGGGATTACTACCACCATATTCTCCCGGATTCATATTTATATTCCTGGCATTGTGAAGGCTGAATCTTCACATCCAACCCACAAAATTGCAGTATTGAGAATATTTTACTATTTCTGATTTTGAGTGATTTTCAAGATCATGAATTTTTCTATTTTATGTAGTTATTGTGTCGCAAGTGTCGGTTTCATCATTGTAAAAGCATATGTCGGTTTGAGCAATAAACACATCATTATAATGTTTTAAGCGTTTGTCATTTAAACTGTGAATAAAATTGTGTTATATCATATCATCAGCATGTTATAACAACAGAAAAACATAATTACAATAATGATAAGTATTTAAATGATAACAAGAAAGAATTGAAGCTTCCATAATTATACTATTACTCGATGCTTTGTATTGTTTGCATCAACGATATTATTATTCAGTTCAGAATACACTAGCAGATTCATTGAAAAAATATCAGTTCAGTCATTGAGAACTAGAAACGAACAAGGAACAGCTTCGTTTTGAAATTGAAAAAAATTATCGATTCAACATTGACAGGTTTTCCTAGCCGTCATTCTTAATGACAGTCTTGTTCTAAGATTTCAAATCCATTAACTGTAAAAGAAGCACATGCTTTCGATCTGGGTAATCTCAGAGATTTGGAGCTTTTGATTTGAAAACCTCATCACAGGATCCCGGAAGTGCGCGACAGAATCATTAACTGTATTTCCTGTGTTCACTTTTTCTTAAGACCCAGGTCACAACATCAAGTTTAATCTATAGGACCTGTATGTCATTTACCATAGCAATCTTTCTCTATGCTGTTTCTGAATTCGTATATAACCAGAACTCAGAAGAACTCAGTATTCAACCCCAGGGAAGGTGAAAATAGTTGTTATTCCGTTTTAATTAAGGTGATACATTGGTATTCCAATCTCGATAACTATCAGTTTTCCACTTGCTACGATTGGCTCTTCTTCATACCCGCTAATGATAAAATAATACAAATGAATTATGGGATATTGTTCGATATGTCTAATGTGATATATAGTTATGATGTGTGACATTATTATGTGATATATAGTTTCTTAATTGCATCATATATGTTAACTTTCTGTGAGACGAGCCAGATACCCTATTTACCATACAATGTCACAAATTATCTAAATTGTTTGTGAAAATTCCTACCACTCTATTGGAGTGTAAATTTATACTTCACAAAGAACTGCAATGACGTTCAATTTTCGCAGTATCAACACTATGAACATAAACTGTTGAGTTAATTCTACGTGGCAATGCAGATCTGAAAGAAAATCAGAACATAATTAAAATCGTTCAAAACTACATTTCTCAAATTAAAAGGTTCTCTTAATCATTGTTGTTTTCCCTTTAAACTTTTGACTTCTTGTATAAAGAACGTAAATACTATATATATGTTAATATTTAGAAGAGGGTATTCTAAGTTGTATAACTTGTATCCAATCCTTTTCTAATAACATAACATATTTTTTAAACGAAACGAAACTAACAGAAAGTGCTTAAATTACCACAACATCTTTTTTACGACCAATGATGAAATTTTCCAATCTAATCATTTCGTCTATCTATGTGTTTACTGTCAAAGTACTAAATGACAATATGTTGTTATCAGTACTAGTTCACATCCATTATTCGTTATTTAATTACTCAAGTTTTCATTTAGAGTAATTGATTAATTTGGTACTAGTATACCAAATATTCAACTCATAAAAAGTGAGAATATTTTTTGAAAAATAAGTGTTATGAAAAGTGCTTTCTTACAGTTGAATACAGACCAAGAGAAGGCAGTTCCAGTGTTTCTCAAACATAAGGTCATATCAATATTTCTGACATGTGTAATAAGTCATCTTCATGGTGTAGGAATACTAGAAAGGTCAAATCACAATGGCGTGGACTTTGCAAGAACTGAGTTAATATAATCAATATGAAATAGACATGCTCTCTTGATGTCAGTTTATTTCAAGTAAAAAAACATAACAAAACTATAGAAAGTATTGAAAGGTATTGATTTTAATAATATGATTTTTAAAGCAAAAACTCTGTTAAATAAATTGACGTTATGTAAGTTTTTTTTCTGTTTTGTCTTCATCTGGTTTTAGGACAATATAACATATGTCTGTTTATTTGATTAGTTGGTAATGTACGAAATTGCGATTGTGCATACTCATACTTTGCACAGTCAAGGCCATGTTATCAGGATCAATTGAATGAGTATCACAACATGGATGATGATAACATCCTGCAAACGCATTATATACGTGTCCAAAACAATTCACGTTAAACTTTTAGGAGAGATAATTGTGTATTTGCACTAACATTTAAGAGCTGCAATATTCGAGGTCTAGCCATGTTTTCGACCAGACAATACTTAAGGCTGTTGGATAACCAGCATATATCTTGAAACCAGTAAGGTTTGGGTGCAATGATACACTGAATTTCAGAGTAGTACCACCCATGGTTCGCTAGTTCCAGCCGTTGCTCGCAGGTTTCACCGCAATGCATAGCCACATGGCGTTGCGGGCTTTCTCCCTGCCGTAATACTAGCAGCCGCGATATAAGTGAAATACTCTTGAAAGCGGCGTTAAACCCTAACTCACCTCACCTCACCTCCAATCTCTGCATGTATAGTGATGTCGACCTTTAAATCAATTTTGGAATAGGATGTCGGCAAATCTGTCGTAGGTGCCATCGTTTGGTGACATTATAAACGAACGATTAAGTTTAGAACTTCTATAACTCCCAACTCAATAATGGTCGTGTGGTAAGCTGTTGGTACTGTCAGTGCTGGCGATAGTTGCCTTACTCTGAGGGTGTGTTCGAATCCCGCAAGGTCGTGTTATCCCATATGTAACCGTGTTACCATTGGTTTTTAAATAAAACGGTGTAGTTGTTTAAGGGCATCTCGTATAAGCCCCCTTCGTGTTTTATGCACCATGCTATGTTATTTTCTATGATAAAGCACAATACGAGTCTTCTATTTCTTAAATCAAGCATAAGTAAGGTATTTTGCATCAATCTACCCTTCAGGTAATGGACATAATCTCTGTGCAGGTAATGAGCTTCAATTTTGGAATATTTAGGTTAGAAATCATTCTACAGGTACATGTAAATATTTTAACAATTAATAATTTAAAGGAAGAAATCCAAGCATAAGCACAAACAATGGCAAGGTATTTATGATGAACGAAGCTGACAAGATATCCTTGGCAAGATTGATTACTCAAGATATATGTATTGTCAGAGGTGCTCCATAACTCCATAATGAATGAGACTACTTGCTCGATGATTCAAATGTTATTTGAAACTGAAATATTCACTAACACGTTAAATACACCATTGTTTACTCAACTACTCGACAGTAAAATCTCAACACCAAATATCAGCTAAAACATGACCTTGGATAGATTGGATTTCATCATCATTTAAATCAACAGTTTAAAACACC
Source organism: Gibbula magus (assembly GCA_936450465.1). Classification (NCBI taxonomy): domain Eukaryota; kingdom Metazoa; phylum Mollusca; class Gastropoda; order Trochida; family Trochidae; genus Gibbula; species Gibbula magus. The sequence goes on from OW388296.1 coordinate 26,974,267, forward strand.
AGAAAAGCCGTCCAAACAATAGAATATATATATATACATGTGAGCTACTATAACGTTTCATTTTCAAGAATATGTTATGTACATCACTTGAATAAACTTAATAGATTATCTGTTAATTAAGTATCTGTTTGCAAGTTGATATAGTTAACATGAATACGTATGGGGGAACATATCCCTACTGAAGCTGAATATAACTACTGCAATTCTTTTCTAAACCTCAATGAAAAGAAGAGTTTGATTTCCCGGTTAAATATTAAACAGCAAATCCAAATAGCTTCAAGTCAACTTCACGAAGCTGAAGGGAATAATACTCCCTTATAAAACAGCACCCATTACATTACATTCTAAATCAACTGGACATGATGGGATTGCTGAGCTCTTTCCACTGGATTATCTTCTATCAAATGGACTTCCAGGTCTTTGAACCTCCAGCAAATCACAAATTACACATGTTGTCGTTCATTTCAAGTAGGATAACGTTATCTGAAGGAATTAGTTTTCTATATTGGAGATGATGTTAAAAACTCCAGTGTCCAGATGATCGGCAGCTGGTTTGTTTCAGAGGAAAAGTGTTGGATTAAAAAATTTATCCTTTCATTTTTTATATGTATTTTTATAAATGTTTTCAAAATGTTAGTATTCAATTACATATCTTAACGTGAATAGTTTCAAACCAATGTTCTACTTGACAAAGTAATATTTATGTTACTAATCATAATATACAACAAACAGAACATGAATGAATGAGAACATGAGAATGATAACTTCCTTAACTTTTCTTTGGGGTATGTGGCTTCAATAAATTGACAAGATGATGAATGAATATTGTCTTTATTCTTCTGTTCATGTTGAGTTCATACATTTTCTTACTGTTTCTCTTGTTTCCTTTTCTTATACCATATTCTATAATTATTCTTATATTCCTTTCTTATCTTATGTTCTTAATTCCTTTTCTTAATTATCCTATGTTCTTCTTAATTCCTTTTCTTAATTATCCTATGTTCTTCTTATGTTCCTTTTCTTATTCTTATCTTATGTTCTTCTTATGTTCTTTCTTTTATTTTTATATTACTTTCTTCTTACGTTCTTCAAGGAAATACAGAATGACACAGCGATATCAACATGAATGAGAACACATACTTGTATTTCCCTTATAAATATCATTTGAAATGATCATCGTTCAATAGAATTATTTTAGAACACATCTTTTTAGTCCCTCGATTTAAATGGTGGTCAATTTTAATCCCAATTGCAGGAATGGATCCGAGAAGGGATCATGTGCTATTTCATTTCTCAAGGGGTACATAGAGAAATGTTATATTCATTAGCCAATCAGAACCGATTATTTTATTTCTACAAATGATGGCAAAATTAGAGTTAATTTTAGATATAAGTGGCAGGATATTCCTTAAAGGTTGATGGAGACCTTATAATCTCTTTTAATTTTGGAATATTGCATCAAAGTGAACTGTAACCTGCATATTGTCAGAGTTCTATCTATTTGAGATTCGATAAAAAAAGGGCGCTGCTGTAGAATATGCATGTTCTATGAAAGCAGATGCATATTCATAATGTTGTACAAAGGTAGACATTAGACAAATATGTTTATCGTTACAGAGTTAATGGATAAGGATACATGTTTATGTTATTTTTGTCCTTTTAACATGTCAATTTTGCTCGAATAGTATTTCACTCAAATGCGCTAATTAAATACACTCTCTTTAAATAGAAAGTTATTGAAGAGAAAAGTTTCTAAATCACGTTAAGTACTCTCCATTAAAGCTTTTACCATTATTACATTTTATTTGTGAAATTTGAAAACTGTCAGACTATCAAGACCTATCATTTAAAATTTCAATTATGAGCCTTGACAAATGTAGCCTGAAAATAGATTAAAACTGTATAATGTAAGATAATGTTTGCATGACTTAGAATTATCCCTATTACTAATGTAACCATTCCCTAACGTATATTTGTTGCTTAACTGTCAATTTTGAAAAATAAACATTATTGCAGAGGAATTGTCTCTTCACAAGAGTCATGATGTAAAACAAATGACAAATCCGAAAGTAATACACATTAAATAAAGCAAACGTCAGCTCTTTTTCAGTAATAGATAGAAGACAGTCAACTCAATGATAAAATAAAATATATATATAAATTTCAATTTATTACAATCACAAACTACTGACACACAATGTTAGACATTAGAATTTATTCGATTTTCAGTGGTGAAATACGGCATTTATCGGTTAAAATAAAATCCGTATTTTCACTGAGTGAAATAACATGTTATTCTACTCAGTGAAACAACAATTTCAATCATATGACGTCATCGTAACAATAGGATGACGTCATAGGATGGCCGTGGAAAGGAAGGCGATCTCGGAGGCTCCGTTTATAAAATGAACGTCATATACCAACTATGCATGGTTTGTGAAATCTAATAAATAGAACATTTGACATGTCTCGTCGAATACCATGTATATCTCATCTCGTGCAGAAGAAAAAATATTAATGAAGCAGAAATAGTTGTAATTAACTAATTCATACGTTATATCTTATATATATATATATATAAGAACACGGATATCACGAGCTCAAACGAAAAGGTAATTCCCTATGTTTCAATAGTATCTTCCAATCCTACCAATTCTATAATTGGAACCACAGTTAAATACCCTTTCCTGCTTTAATTCATTCTCGGATATAATAGACTCTTCTGCACAACACCCCCATGATCATTGTTTCTACATTGACAGACATGATGAAACAACAGGGCTGGTATCCAATATCCTTCTCTAAAGAAGCATGTGCCTGTGCATACAGTTACCCCAAAATGATGACATTTGGCACCAACGGTGCTACCAGTATCAGAATCAGTTTCTATTCCTGGAGAAGCAATTGAGGGGACGCATATATAACGGTCTACTCTACCTGTGATCTGTATACAATAGAATATTGATTAACTGCCACAAATACTATTTGACGAAAGTGTTATTAACTTACAAAATGTACAATACAGGAGTGATGCTTTTAGCTTTAGAGGACAACACTGAATACTGTCGTATTGAAATAAATCACTTGCACAAACCTTGGGACTGGGCTTAATTACAGAGGAGTCCATTACCATCTTGTTGAGAAAATATTACTGTCAGATGAAACCTCGGTACATATCTTGTAGGAAAAGTCTAGATAAATCTAACAAACTAGTTCAAGGATAAGGGAAAAGTGTGTTATTTTAACAAGAAGTTTGCTGATAAAGTTGAGAAAATGTGCTTATGTGTGCATGTGTAAAATTATCGGCCTGGTGAGCTAAAATCACAAGTTATTTTTCTACAAGAAATGTCAAGGGTGGGTTTACTCGTAACACAATAAGCACAATTTGGATGAATAAAAGGAATTGCTCATTGTGTAAACAGACATATTAAAGATTCATTGAAGCTTTTAGATAATTATTTTATTTTGGACAATTTAGAAAATAGAACTGTGCATTTACAAGAGATATGAAATGTGTTTTCCATGAAAATGAGTATATTTTGCCAATTTGAAAAACATTGCATGAAAATGAGTATATTTTGCCAATTTGAAAAACATTGTTTTATTTTGCTGTTCTCGAAATGATATAAAAAACAACGTGAGACATTAATATGTTTAATGAACTAGAAGCAATTATTCATTCTTTGTGCTCACACCTTTGAACGGTTTCCAAAACATTAATTTGTTATTTTGCATTAAACTTTACCTAATGTATTTTTATAAACTGATACATAATTCTTCAGATTTTATAAATACAAATTCTTCTTTTGGATACTGTACATGCAGCATTCTCTTATGACGACAGATACAATTAAATGTTAAATAATATTCTCATATAAACTTTCAACTTCAAGAAACAACAATCACTTGAAATCTCTTCTAAATTTGTGAATTTCATACTTTGACATTTAATGAAAAGATTTATGTAAAGTTAACCTTCCAAAAAACATGTTAAGCTCTTCTAAAGATATATTTTCTTATAAGATTGTTTTATATAATAATGAATTTCATTTTGAAATCCATCTTAAAAGTAAAATAATCTATTTCAAAATAAAAGAAAAATTCTCAACAGTTACATAACTTGAACTTTGAAAGGAATTATATGTCAACATGTCAACAATATTTTGTCCCCTGTTTTCACATTTAATCATTTTTTATTTGAATAAAGTTGAAGTAATCAATTGAAAAGAAACTTTAAGTGATGTTTTTTCATTGTATGTTTTAAAGAGTGGTCATTGATTTAGTAAGCGACAACACCAAACATGTTTCTTGTAGGAACATACCACCTCTGTGAAATGCATATATTTTCAGATGCCCAGCCTTAAGTACTTTAAGATATCAATTCATACCAGCATATTTCAAATTGGCCAAATCCTTATGAAATGAGTTTACTTTTTAAAAGCCAAAAAATATAACTATATAACTATAACTGTGTGGTTTCAGAGAAATAAAGAATCTTGAATCTTTTATAACGTAATGGAATAGTGCAACTGCAGATGACGTTGGCCCTTAATTAGGAAGGTATACATTTTTGCTACTTGTGATTATTATTTGCATACATTATCATTATTATTGTAGCATCTTAGTATCTTATCTTAAGTAACAATTGTCTAATTCAATTAATTTATTCAATTGTATGAAAAATGTTTAACAAATTACGTTTAATATTTCTATTGTTCATCTTAATCCTTTTTAGTTGATTGTGATTAATTTACGTTTTTGTCAATTAAACTATTGGTACAGAAAACAGTGTCTGAAAACAAGTTGACAGAATGATATTTGACAATTTATACATTGAGAGAAAAAATGCCATAATAAAGACAATTAGTACAACGTTGAACTAACATTGACCCACCACTACTAATGAGAACCTTTTTAATGTTTGATATACCGTGATATACCGTGATATACCGTGATATACCGCCTGATTTCATAAGTATTTACATTTAAAATATTCCTATGTTTCAGGAATAGCAAACAAGAACCTGTCTAGACTAAACACATCTTATACTGAGACAAATGAACAGCAACCATGGTTCAACCAATAAACTGATTTGGGGCCACATAACATATGATTGTACGTAACTCATATGGTTCACAAGCCTTGACAAGATTAACATTAAAATAGGATCAGTTAGGTCCAAACTGTCCGAACCTCGAGCGAATTGATATACGCAACTTAAACCGGTTTTTTCGGTTAATCCAAAGCAAGTCTGCACATTTATGACAAATATAGTAAAATATGTTATATTTAATATTTTAGTTTGCTGAAATTTACTTTTTACCGGATAATTATTTATTACAGCCTTTCAGAATCTTTGAATGGGATAACTGTCTTACCTTCAGTCAGTTTGACCTAAATGTACATATGCTTGTTAATCTTCATTCCTTAAAAATAATGGAGCCAAGACCCGAGGCCAATTATGTTTAAGGAATGGAGAGTAAATAGGACATTATACTACTTAACTTACACTCGAAGTATTGCTGTTGTAACAAATTTACTTTAAAAAAATAAAGAAACAAAATTTCAAGTTAAAAAAATCTCATGAATCAAAATAAAAAAAAACAGGCAATTGTTTCAAAGAACTTACCATTTATTATGATATTACATGTTCATTTCAAATACGTGCAAACTCTTTCGTACACCAGATAACATCAAAATGTGAAGTGAATGTGTCATTTATCGATTTTGAGAGTGAAATAGTGAATTACCCCATATTGCCTGTCATAATAATCAATTACTAGATTTCCAAGTGTACTCAATACTTTATTTTCTTCTTCCCCAGAAGGTCTGCGCTGTGTCCAACAAGTAGAATCCCAAAGAACTGGGATAGAGTGAGTGGATCCCCTGGTCGATGTTTAGACAAACACTGAGTTGGAGATAACCATATCAGCCTGGAGAGCATCCAACTCTATTCTTACACACCACTCATAATTAGACCCTTGCTTGAATGGCTTGCACTTATTTACTGAACTGTCGACGTGATAAGCTTTGATGGATCGCTGCAAGATTTGCTGGATGTGTTTGATGTGAGACACGAGTCCTTTACCATTCATCTTATTGCCAGATAGTTGGAATTGGGAATATTGTCTCAGTGAACCCTGCCCTTTGATAGCGTCAACTTGAGCTTATGTAAAGATGAACATTGAATTGATCATAATTTGGATTATTTTGTTTAAACATCGAACATTCTGTCTGATAAGTTCATGTCAAGTTAGTTTAAAACAAGGAGTGGGATTTAAAAGAAAAGTCCTTGAAGTACATGCCTAATTCATAGCCTTTTAAAACAAAGCTTTGAATTCAATTGTCTTATTTTAAAACACCAAATTTATAAATTCGATTTTTTTTTATAGATTTATGAATGGATGGATGATTTACCAGTCCATATCTCATTTGCTGTTGATATATCAAATAACACTGATCAATTAGGTTGGTAGTCATCATTTGCATATGGAAAACACAGACTGTATGTTCACTCCTATCAATAGTGTAGTTCATAAGTTCAGGTAGTACAGAACAAGAGCCATTAGGAGAGATGGTCTATCCCCCCGGCCCCACATACATGTAAGTTGAATAATCAGTTTTAGCAGTATATAAGTAAAACTATAAGGTGTTTTTGCTCGTAAAAACAGATGTCTCCTCCTTCAAGTTATTCAAGTTATTACCTTTCTAAAAGACAAATGTCCAAAATGTTGCTGTGGAAACAGAAAAAAGGTTAACCAGTTACATTTTTTTTTAAAGTTCAAACCCCAAAAGGCACATCTACATGATATGGGGAGGCAGTACACCAAGTTTAATGAGTTAGGGTCATATAGTTTTAGAGATCTGCTCCGGAAACAAACCCTACCCTTCAAATAGACAAAGTCCAAAGTGTTGCCATCGAAACAAACAAATTAAATTTTCAAACAAACAAAACACTCAGAAAGGCACATCTACATAATATGGGGAGGCTCCGTACTGCTCCGGAAACAATGTGACGGACGGCGGACAGCGGATAAAGACGGAGCCAACGACTATATCCCCCCTGCATTATATGCCGGGGGGTTAAAAGGAGTGCAGTTAAGTATGAACTTTCAAGGATCCCTTATCTCAGATCAATGAGATGTGAAGTTTTTAAAAAAAAGGTTAGTTGTCATGCTATCCTATTCGCACTTTAGAGAATAAGTGCCTTGTTCTAATGTACATTTATGATAAGGTGAATGAGCGGAGAAATATACCTAGCCTGCTTTGATATACCCAGAGTAGATATGTTTTCACAATTTCCTTTCAGCCTTTCAAAGTTAGCACAGCAGTGTGCCAATATCAACACATATAACAGTTATTTTTGATTGACGGGATATTTTTTCAGCCGTGACGAACTCTACATTTTACATTACAACTTCATTCTAGGTTTAGTTACAATAGTTATAATGGTAAAACTTTATTCTTAATGAGATGATGTACATGTTGTCACACAATTAATGCTTTCATTTATTTCTAATGTGCACTTTCTTTTAAGCAACTTTAATGCTAGGTAAGTAATCTATAATTTCATTTATATAACTTTCCTCTTTAGAATTATTGTTCATTAAACATTTCATCACTCAAGATTAAAACATTTAAGGCAATTTTAGAAATATTTGTGATTTATCCGTGACATCTGTGCCAATTGTCACATAAATTGACAGACTACTGTAGCACTGACTTTGGTCTATAAATAGGACATTGTGTCTGAACTTAATTTGAGTGATATATTATCACAAAGTACACAGTTTCTAATCTCTCTGAATTTCAAGATGCCAAGTTTGTCAATAAATACAGAAGAACAAATATGCTTCATGCTGATGGAAAATTATCTCCCTTATGCATCCTGGTTCAAACACTAATCATTCCTTGTTTAAATAAAGTTGAGATGTGATCGACGAGTTCTATTCAAACAATGAAGTGATCACCTCTTCAATATGCTATATCAGCATTGCTGCAGTTGATAAGGAGGCAATATACGCGACCAATTAACCTCATTGCTAATAGGGAAAAAATGGGGAAAAATACATTTCAGATGGGCTATTGATCATACTGATGTTGTTCAAGATAATGGTATATTTTCGAAACAATCTAGTTTTTCACAAACATTAATCTCCAAATTATGTACATGATATGCACAATGAACTAGCGATCATACTTTATAGTAATAAAGTTCCAGTATGTTTCAGAAATAAGTATAGGCAATTAATTTGAAAGTTAATGTACATGGGATTGGAGAATAAACAAACTGACGTTTAGTTTAAATCTGTGTGTCTTGCGTTAGCTACATTTTCATCTGCAAATCATTTTGTTTTTTTAAATTAAAACAATGAAATGTGAGGCCATGCCAAAATAACAAAATAACTTAAAGCAACATTAATGAGGAATTATAGTTCATGTCAATTAACCTGCAATATATCCCAATGTTCATATATATCTATGAATGACATTGTATGATAAAAATGTTTTCATGCTCGTATGGTTTATTCAAATCAATTCAACGAGGTTGCACATAAACAACATTATGGTTGCTCACGTATGCTAAATATGGTTCAGTTGGTAGATTTCAGGAATAAAAGATGTTATTAAAAATAAGGAAACTAACCTGTTTCAATGAATTGGAAATCCTGAGCCCAATCTCGAGTGATGAGGCATGTTCAAACAAATGGAGACAGAATAGAAGTTTAAGAGGATGAAATGTGACACAATCGATTATTCTCCAAAAATAGTTTTCTTGAGTGACAAGAAACGTGAAAAGGAATGATCATTTTGTAAATGATGTAAACAATTGTCACACAAAAATATGCAGAAATAGGTCAGATGCAATATTACTTTATTATCTTATTGTCTTCGTTTTTTAAAATGTTGATAATCGAGGAACATGTTTAGTCTCTTACCCATGTTGCTCTATAGATTAAATTAAATCAACTGTGTAGTATGTGGCACATGTGAAGGTCACATCTTAACAAAATACATCTTTATCTTTACTTAAACATGTCTTGTCAAAAGGTGATCAAATTAATAGTTTCTCCATAATGATTTCAACAACTTTTATGCATGTTTTGTTACCTTGAAACCAAAGGTACTTTTTTCATCAAGTCTGTGTTGAGGAAATAAAAATGAATTCTTATGACACAGATAATGTAAAAAATATTACAGGAGAAAAATTATATTCCTTTGAGTAATAACTGATGTCCCATCTATTTAAACAATACGTTTAATCAACACATACACTCGTATCAAAGTGATTGGCATTTATGACAAAGCCAAACAGAAGAAAATTCGAAAATGTGGCAAAAAGGAGCTTTGTGATTCAATTGGGACATTTCCAGAGGATGTGTATTACATAATGCGTAAAAACCTGTAAAAACCGTAATTAAGTTTATACTGACCCATACTTAAGGTTATGTTCTGGTTCTCAGTTGAAATTCAAATCAAAAGTAAACACACTCAAAGCAGTGATTGGGTAAGTATCTTTTTTAATAATAAAAATAACGGAGTATGCATTTGTAAATATTTCACAGTAATTGTGAATATCCTATAGCCTTAATCAAATGAGTGCTGCATGTTCGTGATTAAGTAAATATATTCTTAGATAGTATGACTGTTTTTGTATCCTTTATTATAAAATAAACAATTGTCAAAATAGTGACAAAATATGTCTTTTTTCAAGATAAGAAAACATTCTTCTTTTTTTTTAAATTGTCAATGTTACTAAGTATTGTTGTACATTTGGACATAATCCCAGAACACCATCAAGCACGTCATATATGATGTTTAAATACACATGATTAGTATATTTATCATACAATGGATGATGTTGTCGGCAGGATAAAGGCAACGGATATTTTCGATATCCCTTAGGGTCATATGAAGAATACAATTACAGAAGTCAGGAACTTCTTTTGAAAAATTAAAACGTCGAATGCATTGACATTTCGAATGGCTGTAATAACGGATAGAGTTTCGTGTAAATATACATGCTTTATTTAATTAACATTAATCTGACAAATGACAAAAACACATTGTGCAATGCATAGTGAGGCAAAATTTAATATGATCAAGCAGTACCAAAACATGTTCATCACGAGTTGAACTCTACCGAGCAAACACTTAACTCAATAGTAACAAGGCAGTTTGATTTACATATTCATTTACCGAACGTCCACCTTCAATCTTCCATACATGTGACTTGTGTAAAGGGGATTAGTTAACTACATGTATCGAGCGGAATGGAGGCAACTCTCGTCCCTTATAGTGAGAAAGACTCATCCAGATTATGACACAAAAGCAACAGGACACGAATTCGAATATACTGTCCTAATTCTGATATTTTGAAACAGTCTGATTAAAATCGACGGTTTTCCGTGGAATCAAAATTGCAAAATAGTGCATCTACCGGGATACGAACTCGTTCGTGGGTTTCCACGCCAAACCGTCTGAAAGCACCCCGTACACTAGCGTGTTCGGGCGCAATTCAGCTAGCCAATCAAAAGATGCCCAACAAATGCTTTCGGTGCGAGAAAATAGGGGCAGATAACTCCAAACAGCTATCCTTTTGTCTGTTCCGAATGCTTTCAAAACCGCAACGGTTTAAATACTATGATGTGATTGGTCAGCTATTTGACTGGGTTTTGGCTGCGCTAAACTGGTTCTGAACACACGCCTATACGGGGTGTTCTCAGACCTTGTGGCGAGGAATCTACAGAACCTGTTCGTATCCCGGTAGATGCAAAATTTTGCAAATTTTATTCCTCGGAACAAGGTCGATTTTAATCAGACTGTATTTTGAAACGTATTTAAACATTGAACGACAAGATCACAACAAAATGATAATTACTTTAACTAAAAACATCATTCACGAGGCATTACTTTGTGTCATTTTATCCTAAGAATAGCATGCTGTTTATTTGTATAAATCAATATGAGTAGTTGAAGAAAATAAATCAATTAATAAAATACACAAAAGTGCAAGCATAATACCACTGTGATTGTTTTTTAAATAAGGAAGTGAAGATTGATGCAGGATTTATTAATGCTATATATATCAGACAAACGAAAATCAATGCACAGTTAATATCATGAAAATATCTTTTAAGATATACTTTCTTAACTGTTTTATTCTATGATATAACGTTGAATGAGATAAAAACATGGATTGGTATTTGAATGTATGTAATGAGATTATATGCATAAATATATATCTCACTGACATATACTAATTCGTTGGATCAACCTGATGAAGGAGTAATCACATACTCTGAAAGTCTGTAGTTGTTCACGAAAGAATTATAGAGAAATCTATCTTTCTTATACATGTTTATGTATTGTCCAGTATACTACGATACATTCTTTAAGTTATAAACATCAATTATATTTTTTTAATTGGACTTTTATTATAATGTTATTAATTAAGTATTTCCGTATTTGCTCAGTTACAGGTCCTCGGTCCGTTGTATTGTCGAGGGCCAATACAACGGACCGAGGACCTGTAACTCGGCCAATACGGAAATTAACACTTAATTAATGACAATATTATTAATTTATTAAACATCTCATTGATATTAAAATAATTAAAATCAAGATTGGTGAACATATATCATGGGTCAAAGTTCTGAAGCGACAGCTTCGGGCTTTCACCAAAATGTGCGACTGCGCATGCTCAGACTCATATTGGCCCATTTTGTCTCGTATTGGCCTAGTTTGTCTCGTATTAGCCCAGTTTGTCCGTATTGGCCCAGTTGTCGAATCATATGGTCTAGGCCGTAAATACCATATACGTGCCATAACATTGATAGTTAATTATTAATAACTGATGTTTCACTTAAAGGGGGTTTAGGTTCAGTGAATCATAGTCTCCCTTATTTCCGACAGTAAACGTGAAGATAATACGAATAATGAAGTAGAAAGTGAACTGCACTGATACCCTAGGATACAAAATCCTTTGCATTTATAATATCAAAGTGTTAACATATCAGCCTGATATTCATCATGATTGATGATTTATGTTGAGTTTTATCATAGAATCAAAACTACTCACAGTTTGAATAAAGAACGTGTAAGTGGGACAGTTTCCAAGGCCTTCAACAATTAAAAGTTTTCATGCTTTCATTAATTACAATAAGTACAAATAGTTTTGCCGTTGAATTTGTTAAAAATGGTGAAAATGAGGTTGTTCTGAAAGTCCTCTCTCAATTCAGAGTACATCAACGTTATGAGCTGTAGGTTAGACAATATATTAATGAACTAAATACATGTTAATATTTTCAATAATTTTTTAAACACAACTTATACCGACTGCCCTGTTGCTATCTATTTTGAGAAACGAATTCATGAAACGAGATCAATTTTCTACAGTGTCAATAAGTTCCTCCTGAATAGTCAATTGGTTTATTAGTTCTTTAAGTAATTTTAGTTTGTTCAAAACTCATGAGTGTAATGGTTTGGATAGTTCAGTATAAGTACTGGGGAAAAAAGAGAACTCAATTTTTAAAAGACCCTTTTAATGTAAATCTTTATGTTTCATTGATGGGTTGAGGTGATTAAGCCAACTCTTTGCGGTACATTTCAACATCACAGAAGCAACAGAGAAGGAAGGTTTCAGAGTTCTAAGAAAATGTTAGTTCATGTGACATTCTTTGTGGCAGTGTTGGCTATGATTTCCACGATGAAATGGAAACGGGTTTCTTTTGATCATGTTGAAAATTTATTCAAGACGTGCTCAAATCAACACAAGGAGAAAATGACTCTGATCAATTGTTTGGTACATTATTCTGCTAAAGGTAACTGTTTTGCGATATTATTCAACAGAAATGCAGCAAAATGTCACTGTTGTTTGAACAGTACATTTTATCACCGATTTAGAAATTCTGCTTGGATTCATGCATATGTTGTTGGTAATGCCGCAAATCGGCAATTGCCAATGGTGCAAACAAATCAACAAAATACTAAGCTATTAAAGGATTTCACTTCATCACAAGCATTAATTGGACATTCAGCACCTCAACTGTCGTCTACTCTCAGAACAAAGCAGGATGAAGCTGACTCGTCTCCTGATTTTCTTCATCAAGACACAACCACTGTCTCAAGCCAGCCTTCGATGATCTCTACATTTCATTTAATATCTGGTGTCAGAACAAAGCAAAAGGATGAAGCTGAAACGCCTCCTGACTTTCTTCATCAAGACACAACCACTGTCTCAAGCCAGCCTTCGATGATCTCTACATTTCATTTAATATCTGGTGGCAGAACAAAGCAAAAGGATGAAGCTGAAACGCCTCCTGACTTTCTTCAACAAGGCACAACCGCTGTCTTAAGCCAACCTTCGATGATCTCTACATTTCATTTAATATCTGGTGTCAGAACAAAGCAAAAGGATGAAGCTGAAACGCCTCCTGACTTTCTTCAACAAGGCACAACCGCTGTCTTAAGCCAGCCTTCGATGATGTCTACAAATCATTTAATATCTGGTCTCAGAACAAAGCATAACGACCCAAACATAGTTCCAAGCTTTCATTCGGTGGTGTCCACTTATCATTCATCTGGTCTCAGTACAAAACACAACGAAGAAGCTGAGGTTTCTCATCAAGACAGATCCACTGTTTCAAGGCTTCTCTCAATGATGTCTGCTCATCATCCAACGTCTGGTCTCAGTACAAAACGTTTAACATCACGCTTAACTTCAACAGTGTCTGCATTTAAAAGAAAACGTCAAATAATGTTAACCAACACAGTTGACACTACAGCAGTATCACCATACTCTTTGACCAAAAAAGCATCTTTATCAGGTCTGAAACACTCGTCAAGTGAGAACACGTCAACCAAATTACCCAAGACCATTTCGCAGACATTGCCATGCCAGTGTCATTTTCCCATTTGCCTACCAACAGAGTCGAACTTCAAACGAAACATTGTCTACATGGGAAAACAATCATCACGTCTACACTTCAAAGCTTATGATTATGAGAAAAAACAGTTTATATCTTTTAAAACAAAAACAAAGTTCAAGAAAAAATGGGAATTAAAGATAGTTGATTCCACATTTAACAGAATGTACATGACATCTGGGGGAATAGACGGTGAAGCATTTCTTTTGTCGATGTGCTTTGATGGGAGCGATCGGAAGAAGATATGGACAAGGAGTGTTGATCGTATGTACATGGACAGGACAAGACATTTTCTCTTTTTCAATACTTTTGTAAAGCATCACGAACGCATCATTAAATATGATGCAAAATCTGAAAAACCCACTTCATTCAACTGGCGACTTGGGCAAGGTCATGACTTTATTGGTATTGATGAATTCAAAAGTATTTTATTCGTCAATGATGCTGATGAAAAAATTATTATTATTTCTTATGACACAAAGAATGGAAACAAGATCAGGAGAAAAATTACGTTCCTTGGTCGAATAACTGTTGTCCCATCCATTTCAGCAGTAGTTTCAATCAACACAAACGAACGTATCAAAGTGATTTTCATTTATGACAAGACCAAGCAGGAAGAACTTGCAAAATGTGGGCGAAAGGAAGTTTGTGAGTCAATTGGGTCATTTCAGGAAGATCTTTATTACATCGTATGCGAAATCCTTAATGATGGTGATACTGCAGGCTCTCTACGACTATTTTCTGGTTATCGATTGAAATTAAAAATAAAACTTAATACACTGAAACTTCATGTAGGGTAAGAGTTGTGAAGTCAATTAGATATAATACTTTGCAGTGATCATTATTTACAAAAAGATCGAAACCAATAGGAAATAGAATAAGATAGGAATGCAAGCATAATGATCTTGTGATCTTTTTGAAAATATGGAAGTAAAGATTGGTGTCAGATTTACAATTACATATTCCTATCAACGAAACTGAACATATAGTCAATATAAGTAGTTCTTTTATGAAATATGGTGTGACTTGTTATCAATGAATACGACGATATGACACGGAATATGTATTCATATATGAAGATGTATATAGACATGTTATGAACAAACATTTTACAAGTTTAGATTCGGTGTATCTATCAATATCGAAATCAAATTAGTTATTCAATGAGATTCAATATTTATTGTTATTTATTAATACGATAAAACATGGATTGAGATATGAACAGAGGAAGACCATATGAACTATTTATTCTCAGTAACATATCCTCAAGGAGTGGATATTTATTACACGTTATCCACCCGATGAAATAGTCATCACATACTCTCAACCTCGGAGACCTAAGACCTAAGAAATTATCTGGAAGTTTTGTTTCTTATATTTCTGTTCCATTTTAGGAAGTTATTTTGAAATTCAAATTTGTATGAACTGGCATTTTACTTAAAACGTTTAGTTTCGATGTATCCCTCTGTACCTACTTTCCTAAAATATAAAATGATATATGATAAGTATGTAAGTGTACAATGACACTAGAACACGTTGTAGTTGTGAAATATGGCTGAACCGGAAAATAAAAATCATTTGTATTAATAATATAAGATGTTTATGTCTCAACCTGGTCTTCATCTTGATGGATGTTTGATTTTTTTACCACGCACCTAAAACTATTATTTACTTAGTTTAACGTTTTGACAAAGGTTATAGTTTTAGCAGAATGGAAGCAACTCAATGGGCACAATGTTGAATTATTATTTCATTTGAAAAAGTTGAATGCCATTGACACAACATCAGCGGCCTATAACTGACTAATCAGGAGTTCTGGCAAAAGTTCAAATTTTCGGAAGAATATGATATGGCAAGGTAAAGGGAAATAGGTAAATAAAATAATGACTTCACTTTATTGGAATCGTGTATACACATTTACATTTATAATGTCAAATTAGTCCTACACACAGATCAAGATAACAAGGTGAGGTTTATCAATAGTCTGCGTGATCTTGTGGCAAGATATTTACATATCAGGTATCAAAAGTCTATCATTGACCAATAAAAAGGTATGAGGTATTTTGAAAAAGGTTCAGGTCTCAAAATGAAAACTTAATTCCCTTCTGAATGATAATGGAAAATGTGAATGTGATCCATATATCAGGTATCAAAAGCCTATCATTGATTAATCAATAGTTACGAAGATGTGTAAACTGCATCCTTCGTTAAGGTCGAGATGACGAGGTGAACATTTCTTACATAATCTGACATATACATTTATAAGAGATCCACTTGTTAAGTATCTACGTCCTGGCCACAATGGCCTCATCTTTAGATATCAATCACCACAAGGAATACATATGTTAAGTATCAAATAATCATCACTGACATATTCAAAGTTATGACAAATGTTGTAGTGTTCAGTGTTGTTTTAATGCGTTTTTGCTTTATTTACATTTAGTGATTCTCACTAAAAGCGGTTATCAAAACCATTATTACTCTTCGAATCAATTTCCTTTCCCTCCCACTAACTTCCCCATTTTCTCTCCATCACCTGACACAGCGCAATTTAACCAGTTTGCTCAATCCCTCTAAATGAGGTCACTTGGTTACCAATGACATCACGTTAAATTCTCAATGGCTGCTCAACTTCATTCGCGCTCGCTTCGACGACACGAACACAGTGTCATATATCTTCAAATCCCCGCCTTTCCCATCCTTACTTGATTTTCTCTTTATACTTCTCTTTCTTCACAGGACCAGCCAGCGTATGGCTATGTACATGTTTTTGGTAATAAAACATGTTATTGTTGTGGCGGGATTCTTGGAGGATTAAAACATTGATATACCAATATTCTAAATTTAGGGGTCCTACTTTTCAGTTGGATCTTATTTTCCAGTGAGACTATTTCGGTATATAATTAATGTCCAGCTTTTTAGCGGAAGGATATATATATTTATCTATCATTAGGCTGCTGCTGCTGCAACTTCGTTTGCATATATTATACCCTGCTGTTGGTGACTACTCCGTAGTCGCCCCATTTAACTACTCTATAATAGGTTAGGGCCCTCAAAGAACCGCCACGCCCATGACCATTAACCCACAACAAAGTATTTTAGTTGTGTTGTATGCGCGACGTCAACGCACAATGGGTTGATGTCGCCCGTCCAACAAAGAATGTGTTTTATGTGTGAAATAGTAGCTGTATTCTGTGGGTTATTTGTTATAAGTTATGAAGTAATTTTTAGAGGTTATTTGTCAATATATAATGAATTGAAGGATACAACTGTCTCAATGTTTTTTCTGAAGAGAATATCTGTCTTGACAAATGCAATCCATGTGACGGTAAAACCTTCTGCGTTTTTTTTTATTTTTTAATTTGGCACAGCCAATTGGACAAAGACCGTATTTTCTACCTAACGGGATCATTCATTAAACATAGTTTTGATATGTTTTCAGGATGTATTTTGTAAACCTCAGTTATTGAAATGTTAAAATGAAAAGGCTTTTATTGTCTTTTGAAAGTTAACGACAGTTTTATGTTTTGTAAATTAAATGTGATCACGTTAAAGGCTTTAAAGGAGACTATTTCACTTAAGTGATTGTGAGACGATTCTCTTCAATAATTTCTTCTTACAATACTGTGTTTATAAGTAATTTGTCATTGCGAAGAATAACTATGTTATAATAATTCTATATATCCTTATTTATTATTGTATTTAATAAATAGTGTATACTATAAAGTGTGTGAATGTTTCGTAATATCTTTCACATTACATTCTACAGTCGTTGGTTCAATCCCAATTAGATAGACACATGTTTCTCAACGAGTCCCAGTCTACTTTTTTGCAATATTTTTACATGATTTGAACATTTTAAAAGAGCTTTATTAAGTCTCCATTATCTGTTGAGCATTTATCGACTACTAAGTATTAACAATAAAAAGAGTCATTTATCTCACCTTAAACTAGAAATATGTGCATGTGATGCACTGTGATGTCCCCCGCTCCATCTTTCAATCCAACCTAGTCATAATACCCTTATTTTTCACTTATGCTAAGCACTAAGTTCAATACTGCATTAATAACGAGAAATTTTAAAAAATGAGAATAGCCAAAGTAGCAAAAGGCACCACTCTATCATTAGGTCTAAGCAAATACAAAGTTTGGTGAAAAAATATTGAACGGTTTTGGAGATAGAGGCCGAAAAAGGTCCCTACCCTCAATATGCACTAAGTTCAAATTGTTTCCATGGAAACCAGGAAAAATAAAAAAAATATCAGAATAAACAAAATAGCAAAAGGCACCACTCCACCACTAGGTCTAACCACATAACAAGTTTCGTGAAAAAATATTGAACAATTTTTTAGATATGGCCCGGAAAAGAAAGCATTTCGGAATAACGGAATAACGGACGGAGGCGAAAACATTATGTCTCCCGAAAACAATTTTAATAATAATTAAATACTCGTTTGTGACTGGACGACATTAAATACATTACCCAATGTTTCCCTTGAGACTGTAAGCAATAAACTTATTACAGGGTTTGATCAGACATTAATGGAAATAATGCATACTATTACTTCTAACTAGAACCTCTGAAAACATAACGCATACACAATGCATTCAGACAACAAGATATCTTCACTCAAAAGTTCAGCTTTGATGGCGCACCTAATTTTCAGGAAACATCTGTAAAAGGTGTATATTTGACAGAGAGTGACATGTCTCTTGACCTGTCAGTATAAATGCCAGAGGTCACATTACAAGGCAATGTTTCCCGGAAAATAGATGAATTAAATTTGTTTTGACATTTTAAATGGCACTGTAACATGCATTGAACTCGCCCTTCAATTGCAATCTCAAATAAATCCTGAATGTAGCATTGACATAATTTGACAACTGATACCACCAGCTGTGATATGCAATCCAATAATGATTCCAATGGAGCTTCATAGAAACCTTAAGTCATGATGGTGTATACTGTCTTCTTTATCTGTTTATCATGCAAGTTCCCCCATGTATTAACCGACAAAACCAATTAATCCAGTTTAAATGAATCAGCCGAACTTCAGTTCTTTACACTGAGTTTAAAAAATGATGCTGATGTTTACTATTGATTGCCAAAAAACCCACTGTTTGTTATTTTCCTTTGTTTGTTAATCCATTTGAAACTTTTAAAATCACATATCTAAACCACAGCGAAATTCAACATGAACATGACACAGTGCTTCAAAATAATCTAACCATAGCCACCTGGTTTGTTCGATCTGTCAGTCTATATTATATGTCAACAAATACCAGATATAAAGTTTCCATGAGAAGATTTCTAGATACATCAAGTGAACATGATAAAACTTATATTGATGTCGTTTAGGAAAAGTCCAGTGGATTTCTTTGAGGAAAGAACATCAAACTGCTAAAAGCGTGAGAATATATAATGCACTTTATGAAGATTAGTTTCACATCAAGCACGATAAGCTGATAAAGGTATGCAGTGATTAAAAACTATTTTTCTTATATTGAGCAGCTTGATGGGATGATCAACGTCTTGTGTGCTTCAAGAACACTGGCTTCGCATTCGTATATACTGAATAATGTGATAAAGGGTGATTAAAAATATTGGCTTCATATTATCTGATGGAGATTTTCAAAAACATTAGCCAATTATCAAGATAAAATTATAAAGTTACTATTTGACCAAATAAGATCGCCAAATACAGGTGAACCTGATAAACATCTCATTTGGTTGAAGAACATTGACAACCCATTCCAAATCGCTGATATGGTGATCAACTTCACATTGCAAACCAGCAGAATGAGGTTTGCTTCCACAACAATGCCTTCTCATTCAAACCATACATGTATATAACCATATCTGTTACGTGAAATCTATTCTATCTAGCATGTTGCTTTCCAATTTCATGACCTGTATTTATACATTTTACTGCTTAAATGCTCCAGCTATAATAGTAGGTTAATGATGCTTTAAATACATGAACATCAACACTTGTTGGAGGGTTTTATTGAGGAACGGTGAATGGTTTTGGTGAAAGTAGGTGTTGAGATTTCGTTTAAATGTTTACACTTACATTGCTTTGATTTTTTTACCAACTTGTTTTGACAAGACAAGTAGATATATCAAGAAAAAAGTGTAAAGTAACATTAAACATTACCGAATACCAATGTGAAAGCATCATTGCTTCTGAATCCTTCTTCTACTCACAGCAAAACAAAGGCAAGACATTTCTCCGTATATTTTTCCATGAGTGCTACAGCTGACATTAACGCCTATCTACTCCTCTTAGAGGTTAAACGTGTGAATACCTCTGATATTCTCCTGGGCCAAGACTGGTACCATACATTGCTTGTCTGTTCTCGACAGAGTGCATGTTACTGCAGAGGTGGGTCAGAAATAAGAATATAAGGAACTGGCTGAGGAAACACAAATGTCATGAGGACACAACTATTTCCAGTTTCCTATTACTGTAGACTGCGGTCTCTGCCCTGTGTTTGATATCACACCAGGATATGTGTTTACCTGATTGTGCACCTTGTGGTTTGAACTAATTTCTACAATGTTTATCAGACAGTGTTCCCATCGGGTTGATAGATCTGCTGCTGTGTTTAACAATCAGGGTAACTCGATCTGAGGTATCTTATTGCGAAAATGGTTGATAGGATTCACGGGGTATTGCAATACGATTGAGCGGGAATGAAACACAAATGCCATCATATCATAATAATTTGGGGATTTTTTTGGCAGGCTTTCCTGTATTGTGTTGTTGTTTTTTTATAAAGTCAACGCAAATGGCTGCGATACTGCCGAAGCGGCGTTAAGCAATAACTCACTCACTCACTCTTTTATAAAGGTTCAGTGTCACGTTTTACAGAAACATGAATAAAGCATAATTTGGTCTGATGTATATAATAAGAGAACACAAACACTAACAATGACAAATCCATGAATTTCTCATCGATAATACATAGACTTTCATTAAAGTCTACATGAGTAATGGCATATGTAAAACCTTTCACAGTTTAAAGCCTCAGATGGCTTATCAAACCTTGGTAAAACAACTAAGTCATAATAAAGTCCATACTTCAACAGGGAAGATAAGAGGCCTCTCTTCATATGTTGATCTTGTAGAGAGTCCTATAGTCTGTCATTCAGGCCCCATATTTTTAGTGCTAAGATAGTCGTAAGTCAATGTTATTGTATTGCACTTACGACTATCTTAGCGCTAAGAGAGCTTCGAAAATATTGGTCCAGACCCCATAATTGTTAAGTAAGTAGACAAAGCTACAACAAGACTCAGTAGCTCAGCTTAAGTTTGAAAATGAACAGATCTCAGAGGCTCCTTTGCATTATTTTTTGGTTCTAATTTTGGAATTTTACAAAAGAAAATTTATTTCAGAGGCAAAATGTTAGACTTAAAGAGTCCTTACAGTTACTGAATCAGTGTAATTAATCAAAGAGTAACATTTCAGCTTTTCAATCGGTCAGTTAAATCGGTCAGTTTAATGACATCTGGTGAATAGTGCGCATAATATACAGCGCAGTATATATTGCATTAATGACCGGTGTGTACTTCAAACAATCAAAAATTTAACTGGACGGGTTATCACCAATCAGAAAAGCACTAAGACTACCACAGACAAACCCAAGAATAAAGAGTCAGAATTGAAACAAGGGTGAAATGATGGTCAATCTGCCAAAGATTAACCACTGTTCGCTGAAGCTAGATGTACAGAATCAGGGAAGTTAGATTCTGCACTGTATGTATTGAATTAGTTGGAGAGAGGGTTGTACGCGCAAGAAGATGTAAGCAGTTTACCGGCATGTATCAAACAGATATGATAAAAAAAAATTCAATTACAATGAAATCATAAGTTTAAACAACACAAAAAAATGGGTCTTGACATGTGTCTCGACACGTGTCTTCTAATTATTTCAAAGCATCCCGAAATGAAAGTATTGAAATTCGCCTATGAGGTATCCTCATATAGAATATCGTGGGTGGTGAGCTTATTTTGTGTTTGACATTTCTGTCAATAGAAATTCAATGATGCCGTTTTTATTTGCTGCGAAACATACAAAGACAGTTGGTAGTAGCAGAGTATTGGACGTCCGAAGCAGTTCCTTGGATTCAAACCCTAGACATCAAACTTCAAATTGTTAGTTAAAGAGTGAAAACAAATAAAACTGACATCTCCAGAAGTAAACCTTAAAAAAAGAGAAATATATCACTATATCAGATATCAATAAAAACAGTTAATCGTATGTTAAGAGTCACAACAAAGTGATTGATTTCACCGAATTCACAATTTGGGTGATAACCTAATTAAAAATTCCAATATACAGACAAAAAATCAGCTTGTGATAAACAGTCGTGATAAAGTTTAACACAATCTGTTAACACTGGTGACCAGTGACAGTACTCCAGCAATCATGACCACAGGGTCATCAGATCTCTTGCATGGATTCTTTTCCTGTACAGGCACAATGTGACAATCAGCAGTAACACAATCTGATAATGAGAAGCAGCAACATCTGACAGTCAGAAGTAGCACGGTCTGACAATCAGAAGTAGCACAATCAGACAATCAGAAGTAACACAATCTGACAATCAGAAATAGCACAATCTGACAATCAGAAGTAGCACAATCTGACAATCAGAAGCAGCGCAATCTGACAATCAGAAGTAGCACAATCAGACAATCAGAAGAAGCACAATCTGACAATCACAAGTAGCACAATCTGACAATCAGAAGCAGCGCAATCTGACAATCTGAAGTAGCACAATCAGACAATCACAAGTAGCACAATCTGACAATCAGAAGCACATCTGACAATATATATATATAAATACTAAATGCGTTAAAATATTTACATGTACCTGTAGAATGATTTCTAACCCGAATATTCCAAAATTGAAGCCCATTACCATTATGCCCATTATTGATGCAAAATACCTTACTTATTGATTTAAGAAATAGAAGACTCGTATTGTGCTTTATCTTGAATATAACACAACATGGTGCATAACACACGAAGGGGCGTATATGAGACGATGCCCTTAAACAATTACACCCTTTCATTTAAAAACAATGATAACATGGTAACATATGGGATAACACTACTGTACCTTGCGGGATTCGAGTACACCCTCCGCTATCGCCAGCACTGACCGTACCAACACCTTACCAGACGACCACAGCGCCTACCGAAATGACGTCATTAATCTTTTATTGTCCCATTGATCACCTGTTCTTTATTGTCATGGGTATCTTATATATTGGTTTAAAAATCACTTTCAAAACATGGGAATGACGTTGACAATCCATAAAGATTTCTCCTAACGTCTGTGCCCCCAAAGTTTAAAAATACTTTTAGGAACACTTACTAGATGTATTAAACAACGGAAATTAACATTGCTATAGAAATCCTTTATCCAGAACTGCCAGCTACATATATGTCACACCGATGCAAACATATTGTGTTTATTTAAACATTCTTTGATTAAAAGCAAATGTCATACAATGTATAAGACGGAAATATCAGCGAATCAAATCAATTTGCCTTTTCTAACATCCTGTTTAAAAAGTATTGGCATTCATGTGTTGAGCATTGGGGATTTCGTTATTATGTTTCAACATTTTTCTATATAAATCAGATTTATATTCGTAGCTTTTAGGCTTGAATTAATTTAACTTGTAAATGTCAAAATGAACTGAAAGGCGAGGAAATAAAATCAATAGTCAGTGTAAACCTACAAACCCTCAAGAGATTCAGGAAGCCGAAAAATCTTCTGAAATGTGTTATGAGGTCACTGGGGGATATTTTATAGGATTATGGTATACTCGTACCTAGGCATCATCTTTACTTTCTAATCAAGCCATGGTGTATACATGTGTGAACATGTTTTTTTGTCATGTGGTAAACTGATTAAGATAATACTTACAATTAGTGAGATAGATGCGAAAGAACCAGTTTTTGTAGTATATCGTTCTGTGACTTAAAAGTGGCCTATTCTGCTTGTTATATATTACGTTAAATTTAATACCAGGGATGTACATACATCACACGAATAATTACAATTAGAGAGCTACATTTGTAAATGCGAAAGAAACATTCTAAGTAAAATGTATTTCTGTGACTTAAAAAGTGGTCTAAATAGTTTTGCTTGTTATATATGTTGTTATATTTATTGCCCGGAATGTACATAAATCATACACTGTAATTCATGAGGGGAGGTGACTTTGTCTCAAATCTCATTATCAAAGCTAGTATTATATTGCAGAGAGAAAACCAACAAGAACATATGAATTCCTGTGCAACATACTTGAACGAACATGGCTTGGAAATATCGCAAATTCAAAGTGGCAGTGAACTCCTTATTGAACGTTGTTATGATGCTTATATATATATACGTTGAGCTTTATCACTTGTTGGTTTCCATTATAGGCCTACTCTCCAATCAGCTTGAGCCTAAGTTATGTATTATTATGTATTATTATGTATTATATATTATATTATTAGCTAAGAATTTAATGTGTGTTATACTTTGGCTATTCTGTCGAGAGTTTGAAGAGAAAATCACTTAGAAAATGCTTAAACATGCAGTTGACTGATTCTTGATGACATCTTCAGATCTGTCTCTCTTTTTAAAGTAGTGCACTATCGTATATTAAATATCTGCATAGGCGCATCAAAGCATCAAAGAACTTCAAATCAAATGCACTAATGGATTATGATCAATGATTATGTATCAATGAAATTATCGACCAAGGAACACTCTTTTTACAAATCCCAAATTGATTTTACAAATATTTAGACAAGGGCATTCCTTCATCTGCTTTAACATTTGAAATGCTTTAACATTTTGAGATGAGTCGGTGAGGAAATAGTTTATTCAAGGCAATATAACTGAAACCAAAGCTTAACCTGTATTTTTTACCATCGCTCCATTACCATTTCTCTTTAACACTTTACATGCGTGTCCTTGAATATTCTCGGATATCTTATCTGTAGGCAGTGACCAACCACAGAGTACTCCGTTTGTTAACTAGCTGACTACATAAAGATTGAGAACTGCTTTATTTAACTGAGTTATTGTTAGGTTAAATTTCACAAACAACAAGTAAGACCACTTTTGAATCAACTTAACAAATCAAATTATGGTATTATAAATTATGATGCTCTCGGTGGTACGGTGGCCGTGACTCGGATTTAGTGTCTTGGTTATTTTTGATATATTTTTAATTTAAAACATTTGATAATTTAGATATTTAATTAGTTTATATACAATTCACATTCTGCATGAAACATACATGTAGGACACTCCAGTTGTCCAGCTTGTAGCTCTCCTTTTTCTAAATTGAAACTTCAGAACTATGTGTTATTAAAACAATTCGGATCATAACTATAACTATGCTATACCTCTATCAACTATAACTATGACCAAACCAGGTATTTCACAAATGATGTGCCCAAATGTCAAAGCTTTTCCCGAATATTTTCAAATAAAACAGGTGCTTAATTCTTCACACAATCATCCATCACCATAATTTCATAATAAGCAAACTTGAGCAACAATAATGTTGTGTATGACCCAACTCTTTTACCATCGTTGGTGATTATGATCATGATTTTGACAAAATTCAATTCCTTGGCATTTTTCTTATTCCGACCAAGTCAGTTGTATTTATTAAACGTTCAATCTATCCTAAATTCTAATTTCAGGTATCTCTGAGGAAGTTCATGCTCCTATGGTATGTCTACATGTGTTATTTTACAGTTTACACTCACACTACAAAACATCTAAAATTAAAAGGAAGAAAGTCTTTGATTACTTAAACAAAAAATAATTCCTTACATTTCTCTAAACAATATATGTTTAATTTCGGATGAAAGTTTTGATAATTTTACAATTTTAATTTTTGTATGTAACTTTTATTAAAATAAAAACAACCATATTTTAATTCAGATATTGGACCAAACATGAATGCTGCCTTGCAACAGCTCTTATGTAAACGTATTCTGTCAATAAAGTATTAGTGGATTATTTATAGGATCAAAGGATTCGGCTATTGTCAAATTAGTTTCAACATCAGACAAATCTCATATTAAGTTGTCGCATCCCTTGAGTAGTGTGTTATCCTGTCATGTTCAGAGGTTTATGTTCACATTCAAAGAAAAGTGCATTTGAACTGAAATGAACTAATGACATAATTCCTTTAAATTCATTAATTTTTCTGATTCAAAATTAAGGTCCTTATAGAACCGCATCTGCCTTTTACAAACATTGACATACATATTTAAGTGCACTTTTCACTTACAAA
The DNA here is from genome assembly GCA_936450465.1 of Gibbula magus. Lineage (NCBI taxonomy): Eukaryota > Metazoa > Mollusca > Gastropoda > Trochida > Trochidae > Gibbula > Gibbula magus. The sequence goes on from OW388296.1 coordinate 27,000,523, forward strand.
GCAGAAATAAAACGAAAGTAATCAGAATACTTTGATGACTGTATAGAAATATCTTACAGTGTATATCTATTTAGTCGCTAAGAAATATCTCCTTGGAAAGAACACACCAGCGCAAGTACCATTGTGAAAATTGCGGAAGGCCCACTTATACAATATAATTGGTGCTGAGCGTCCTTTCACAAAGCACCAAGGTGATCGTAATTCCTTAAGGTAACCTTAGCGCAGTGTGAAAAACTGGGAGTTTAGGTTAACCTTAGTAAAGATTGCTATGCGAAAGAAGACCCTGGACCAAAGTACACACGTGCACATAGCAAACATATAATAATACATATTATGTGGGTAATAAACGATCAGATAGCATTTGTTTTAGAAGAAGTCAGATAGAGAGTAAAGTTAATGGTTCGGTGTTTTAAAGTGAAGTTAAAGTTCCAAATTCTTATTGATTTATTCTATCAAGGGATGTACTGCTTCGAAAGTAAATGGAATTCCTATCTTGATACTGGACTTTAACTTTATGTCATTTAACACCTGTTTTAAGATATTTGATATGGAGATAAGCCCAATACTTGTATATGGATCTGAAATAATGGGATTAAAACATTATGATAACATTGAAAAGGTCCATTCCTATGCATGTAAAAAGTTCCTTTGTGTTAAAACAAGCACAAGTTACACGATGGTATACGGAGAATTAGGCTGATTTCCATTGTTCATTTATTCGTCTATTAGATCTAGTAAATATTGGATAAGATTATTGAATATGCCCTGTCATAGATTCGCCAAAAAATATTATGATATGATGAAACTTTATGATAAAAATGGTAAAAGAAACTGGGTGACTGAAATAAGAGAGATTCTCAACAAAACAGGATATGGATATATTTGGCAAGCCAAAGTATACATTTACAATCACATTTATCACTTCAATAACACAAAGAATGAAGGATATATACCTGCAATCCTGGTCATTATTAACTAAGTGAATAGAATATAGACAATGGAAATCTGAAATATATCTAGAAAGTTATCTTTCAAACGTTGATGATAAAAATATTCTTATTGCTTGACCTCGCTTTTGTTGTTCCTCCCATGAATTGTTTGTTGAAACTGGTAGATATGCAGGCATTACAAGAATCTGTCAAATTTGTAATATGAATGCGAAACGAACTACATTTCTTGTTAATTTGTCCATCCTATAAAAACCTACGGTTAAAATATATTAAATCATACTATTAAACTTGCCCCAGTATAACAAAACTTTTGTTATGGTTTAAACATACCGTATTCGCCGTAATAGAAGCCCTGGGCGTTTAAAACATTTGAAAAAGGGGGCGTTTACTAAAATGACTTTAAAAAATCTTAAAAAGGGGGCGTTTATTAAAAAAATGTCTGTTTATATCCAAAAGAAAGAGAAACATCGATTTTATTTCAGAGTTTTAATCAAAATAAGTGTAACAAATAAATGTAAAGAAAGGCTAAATATCGCAGTTTATTATTTGTATCAAATTTCAACCAGTACTGATACACAATTTGCAATGGCAATTAAAACTAATTAAAACTCACGAATATACATTGAGTAATTGAATCCGTCATCTTGTCGCGTCATTACTCTTATCCAATTAAACTTTAGTTTGCTAGGAATCTAAATATAACCACCAATGGACGGCAGCATAAACACAATCAGCTGATAAGCACATGGTGCAGAACTATTATGTAAACACTATTTCCGAGTCATGATATTGTTTATTTATATCACATTGACAACTACACGTGAACAAAATAACGTTCATGACAAATTCGCGGTCAGTGTGCTAGTATCATCTGTAGTTGTGGGAAATCTTCCAAGAGAGTTAAGCAAGACATTTTCCTGTTTCTTAAAACATGGCGGTTGCATAAACTGTGTAGTGACTGATCGTTACAGACTGGAAATACCATGTACCTTACACTTTACTGGACATATCATGTACCTTACACTTTTACTGGACATAAGAGGTTGATAGCAAGATTAAAAACTCTTCTTCAATGAAACATCAGTAAGATAAGTCGATACAAAAGGTGGGCGTTTATTAGGGGTCATTTTCCGCGAGTCAAAAATGGCTTAGGGGGGCGTTTATTAGGAGAGGGCGTTTATTAAGATGAATACGGTATTTTTATTCATGAAATGAATTTGGATTGGTGAACAAGCTGTATAGCTTATATTAACACCGTTATTGTAAGCACATACCAATACTCAAGTATTACAAAACCTTGCAGTGTATATTTATTATGTAATGTTATTGAGAAAGAATATTGTAACCGAAAATAATATGTAATGTGATCTACTCGTGATTGTACTACAGGCCTGTGGCCTTCTAAGTACCGCAATAATGATTGATTGATTGAGACACTGGAAACTGGCAAAGAAAAGTTTAATGCAACCGAGAATCAATAAAGAAGTTACTTCCACTATTTTGGGGGTTTTGAGAAATATCTTTTCTAATGTAAATAATTTAGTAGTTTGAATCAAAACAAATAAGTTTGATCATTAACAGCTTATCTCAATTTAAATCAAGTAATTTACTTGACTAATTATAACTATTCTTTTTTTTAAATTCTGATATAAACAAAAACTATTATAAGATACGAACTCACAAAGTGTTTAGAAGTATTTGAATTTAACAGGAAATAATATTAAGATTAAATATCTATACCCGTGTGGATTTGTAATGGAAATAACAGATAAATACCGTTTTCAAATAAGAATCAATATCTTCAACAAGTTCAGTCCGATCGGTGGCCCAGCTGTCTTCTGTCCTTTCTGTTTCTCCATTTAGGTTAATTGGTCCGATATTTGCCGATGCTTCCACAGAATAATGAAGAAATAATCGTTTTATTGTTTGATTAGAATCGTTTGGTCTTATATCAAACTGTATTAACGCAAAAAATTATTAATGTTTGATCAGCGCCAGAATACAATGGAGAGATCTTTACGCTAGAATGGAAATTGGAATGTTTTTATTGACAGCTGCCACGTCCTGACACTCAGGTAGATTAGGATTTGTTTAACTTTGTGAGTATTTATCACACAGAGTAAGTCACTTTCAGAAACAATTTTCTATATTAAAAAAAAAGTATAGTTATTGGGTTTAAGGTTAAAGCTAATAACTAGTAATCTGCTAGCAATCCATATTTGCACTGGAATTTGGTGTGAATTGAACAAAGAGGAATTTGTATAATAATTATTCACAAATATATCTGAAATTGCCTTTAAAGATTTTCATTGGATCTCTGAATGAACGATGATATTATCCTAGAAAATAATATTTATATCATAATAATTTACCAAGCATGAAAACGGTGTCTAAAAGATATGTTACATTAGAGATTGGCAAACGCATTTTAATGTGACAAAATGTAATACAACTCACTTTATAAACAGCTAATGAAATATGAGCTTCAGAAATATATTTGTCTATTACAGTCAGCCAGTCGTGTCCGTTATTCTGTGAAAAATCATATGTATTTTTATGAGATTGGTTTTGGCAATGTATTTGTATTCGTTTCAAAATAAACAATGACTCTCTGAGAATGCCATCAGCCCATTATGCCACCAATACCAATACACAAATTAGTAATTATAAAAAAACTTCATTTTCATATGGTCTTGAAATCTTAGTCTTAAACTAAAACCATTTTTTAGAATGAAATCTTACATATGAATAATTAATCTATATTATATCTTATTTGATAAAATATATCTAACGATCATCACCCCTGCCTCGTGTGATATTGGTCATGTGACTATCACATCCACAGACATATATGTATACAGAAACAGCGTGCTCTAGTAACCCAGATGACAGAAATAAACCAGACAGCCGTCAAAATTCTTCCATGGTAGAACAGACACATGGACTTTAGTTCCAATTATCCTTCAGGAATAGTATCGCTATGGAAACAACACGTTATCATCCGTTTCTAGAACAAAGTGAACCTTATGGGCTCATGCAAGGGCACGTACTTACACATTTTTCATTGTTACTTGCACAAATAGTCCTGTGCTATTTTTGTGGCGCAAATTAACCAAAAAAAGCAAATTGTTGAAGATAACCCCCAAGTTTGACCCATGAAGCAACACTGAATAGCTGAAGAAGCAATTAGAGCTATAGTGCTAACGTCAGGACGATTTTAAACAGTGATCTTTTGTGATTAGTGTGGATCTTATTCCTTGGCTCTTCTAAGAAGGTCACCAAGTGTAAAATTGTTTCTAACAACGCGTTGCTGTTATTTTCTATTGTCAGTAAAGATAAAAGGGCCTTGGGATAACTTGGAAAAAATGGAATCGAAATAATATATAATAATATAATATAATGTAATAATATATGCGTAACATACTTCTTGATTGAAGTGCTTTACAAGTGTGTTAATATACGTATAATATTACTTTCATTTTGAATTGTACATGTGTCTAGCTTTGTATGCTGGGCATTGTGACCTTCGTTATAAGAAATAAACTCTCTTTATATATCGAAAATCTTTCTCAGATATGTATTTACAATATTTACATAATAACTTCACATACAGAAAAGTCAAATGCGAACGTGATTTTAATCAAAGTGTAGTTTAGAGTGTGGCCTTTGTTGCGACAAAACAAAACGTATTCAGTTAATGACCCATACATTTTTCACATGCTTCTACATAAGCAAAGACCTTCCTCTCTCAAAAAGGTCGAGGAAACTTCTGAAATTCCCATAAATGTTACTTTTAAATGTAACCGAGGCATCCTTCTAAGTGTTCACTGTGACAACAAGGATATTGTAAACTATAGATGTATTCAGGATAAAAGGAAACATCTTAGAAACAACAGGAAGTTCATAATGTCAAAGAAAATCGATAGTATGTGTCTTTTGTGAAAACATCGTTTTGCAGACATGAACTTTATGAAGTAGAGCAGCAGCAGTAAGTAACTTACACATACATATACATACATATGATGACTTTTTATAATCTCTTTTATGAAGTTTTTTTTTACCAAAACACAAAGTATCTTTAAAACTCAAATCCATAGATATCATTAGCCATAAAGGTTTGAAATTATACGTTTAATGATACTGAAAGATAATATTCTAATTGCTGTCATTTCATAGTCCTAATGCGTTTTTCATCCTTTGAGACTTAATGAACACATTACTGTCTTGAAATAGATGTGATTCATGTTAAAAACGAATGTACAATTCATTCATTCCCAAATGAAATATGATTAAATCCTATTTCGTTAATAGTTGGTTAAATGTGAACTTGTTTATTCTAAAAACAAATTATCATTTTTTGTATATATATACTTTTGTAAATTATTCAGAGATGCAAGAAATACATGTAATAGTCATTTGATTCGGATTGAACTACATCCAAGCAAAAAACAAATATATGGACGATTTGACGTCAATTTCACATTAATCAACCAATAAAACTGTTACGGTCAATTTGCCCATTTGTTTATAAGCAAATACTTGAATGAAAAGTATTTGAGAGTTATCCCGGTAAAATGAGGTTTGGGTATATCGTTTCTTATTCTGTTTAAGCTCCTTTTGTCTGATTTTCGAATGGAATTCGTTAAAATTGAAAGTATCAAAATATCTTATGTTTCTTTGAAAGTTTACGTATATTATATCAAACCTGGAATGTCAGCCCGGCAGGAATGAATAATAATTCTTATTTAATTATTGGTTGACGAACATTTGCATATGCATAAAAGGGCATTTACAACAAAAATATGATAATAATACTAAAGAAATACTGACTTTAGTTCTGTTAAGATGGCCACTCAAACATATATTCAGTACAATTACGATCATATCAGTATTCAATTCCTTTTGCATTATCCAGTTACACCAATAATATCTTCAATTCGTGTTTTTTGTAATCAAATACAAAAGGAATTTACATCATCATTTCATATTTTCATTTTCTTATTTTCCAACCCGACACAACGTTATATCATAATTGAACCAAGAATATAAACTTAGAGTTTATTACTTATTTTATCTTTCCTAGGTCCAGTACTATTGAATTAAAAAATACTTTAAAAAACTCGTATTTAATTCTAATTTTTGTTTTGGCACATGCCGGCTGATCATTGTAAAACTTCTTTATTAACAGTATTAAAAATGACAACACAAGTCCATGTAAACAGGAACCAAGGAAACATGCTTATGTGTAACAACGTCTCTACATTGAGATCTCGAAATTTACATTTATCAATCAAAATGTTGAACTAACATAAAACGTTATTTGATCTAAAACTAGCCGACCTAAATATATAACATTATATCATTAATACACTGACATTTAACATTCCTAATGGATACTTGGATTAAACTTTTTTTTTTCAACAGCAGTTGATGTATAAGTGTGAGAATTGTTGAGGTTATTATGTACTTCTCGTAGTCAAAAGCAATTAACCATGAGACTCAGAAGTTAGTACGATATTTAGCCTTTACAATTTTACAACTATTTATAGCTGTTCATACGATTCATCAAGCTAGAGAAGTTCTGATAACATGGTTAATGATTTCGATGACGATGAAATTCATCAAGATTATTTTCACATGACCTGATCTTTTTGGAGGAATTAACGTCTAGAGTAACTCCTTAAAAAGTTTTCTTCTGCCAGTCACTCAGTCAGTGCTTCATCTCTATTCTATTTACATGAAATGAGCATATAATAAATACAAATTAAAGTTAAATTTCAATGTTTAAAATATAAAACTTCGCTGCTTTTGATATACTCTGATATTTCTGTGTGAATAACTCTTTCTAACTTATTTTATCATTACTAGAGATGTATATCGATATTCTTGGTTTTGTCCATTACTTCATTAAAAGTAAAACCATATATAAGTTTTTTACGTAAGTACCGGTACCAATTAACTCAAATTAGTTTTCTCTAAAGAGGTTTAAGAACTAAACCATCAAAATAACAAATGTAATTTTGCTAATAGCCATGCTCATTAAACCTCTGAAGCATTAAAGCTTCTTAAAAGTCGAAATGTGAACAGATGTAGCACTAGGTATTACTATAAATCACCAAGGGCGTGCAAAATTTATTGTAAACCAAAATTCCTAATTACAAAAATATTCAAAAATATTGTCGCGAAGAATAGAAGAAAAGAAAGACACATGATAGAATCCATGCGAGTATTCAAAAGGAACTTTGTGAAGCATGTTCAATAAAACAAAATCGTTGAAGGAATTTCGACTCATAAAGTCCCATTTCTTCTTGAAAAAGATGTGTGTAACACTGTACTGTTTATTCTTAATTGTGTTTGAGGTTTTATGAGAGAGAGCTGCTAAGTCCTATAAACAGATTTTGGGGGTAGAAAAATAAAAACATCATAACATTACATAAACTTGCATGTCATAATAAAAAGAAACATAAGCATAATAATGAAAATAAACAAGAAACAAAACAACACAAATCCAACACATAATCTATCCGTACCTATAAATAAACTTACCTATCACAACTTAAACGAAGTAACCCTAGTTTAACCCTAGATTGGTCGAGAACACGGTCATATGATGCAAATTTGGTTTAATGATTATTTATAGTTGATGTGTATTTTTTTCATTGACCTTGATTAAGTGTATTATCTTACGAAAACATATACCAATGTAAACTAAAATTTCATACTTCAAAGTTATATATATGATTTATAAGAATTGAATGTCAGTTTGTGTGTTTGCAATGGAAAATGAACGATGTCAAAGCGTCATTCAAACTCCAATGTGAACGGCTCGCAAGCTCGGTTCGTTTACAAGACATTCATTTACTGACATTCAATTTAGCCCGATTGCCTCAAGCGTATACAGGTTATTCACTCAAAGAAACTCGACCTATTTTATTTCTTAAAAGTTGATTTTAATTGGTCTCCCTGGTCACAAAATCCTTGACTGTAAAACATCTGCAACATAATTTACTTCCCCCCACAAACAAAGGAATCAGCAATGGGAAATCGCTTGAACTATCATAAAACGTCCAATTAAAACAGCTGGATACTGATAAAAGACATGATGTTTATCTTCAATAAAAATTTGTTTGAAGTAGTTGGCTTCAGGCGTTAGAGTTTGATAAACATTTTAAACTTTAGTTCCTCTTTTATGTGACAATTTGGGAAATTAATATATTTGGATTCATGAAAAGGTTCACTCATGTATACATACTTAGTTAATAATCAAACATTATTGTTCATGTGTTCATTCAGATTATCAAATTTTTCACTTCGGATTAGCAGATTTGTGAAATAAAAGTCTGTTGTTCCTCATTCATTCTCCTTTACATAAATAAACAACTGAGTATATGACAAGCTTAAGTTGACATCAATAAACCTTCATGCAACATGTCCTTCTTTTGATAAATAAACGTTTCTTTGAAACCAAACGGCAGTAAAATTACATCATCAAATGACATTTTATTATTTCACATAAAAACGTAACACCAGTGTCCATACACATATCAAAGAATAGTTGTAATATTGAAGGTCATTTGGGGTTTTCAGAAAGGCATATATTCTAGAGTATGTATAAGGGCATCGATGGATTGTAACATCACATTTCCTGTTCTCGCTAATGACATCCTCCTTCAAAGGTTTCAAATCCATTTAGTCAAAAAGAATCACTGACTTTCCACAGAGCCACTCTCAAAGAATTTAACCTTTTGATTTGAAAACCTCATAATGAGAGCCCGGAAATTCATGACAGAATTGTGGACCGTGGGCTACATTTGACCTATAGGTCAAAATCTTGTATTTTGGGGCCTCATACTGAAACTGTTATTTTTCTTAAATGTATACGGTTTCTGTGATTATATACATCTAACTCTTTAGTTGTGTGTGACCCTACATATTAATCAACAGCTTTCCTACATAGAATGGTAATATGTACATGTATTATATTTTAAAAAGTCCTTATGTTTTAGATATATCTACTGCTTTTTTATTGAATATCTTGTATGTAATTTTGTAGTTTTCAGTTCACTCTTTGGCACTGCTGAAAAACAGAAACCCGAAAGCTGTACATATGCCACAGACTTATACAACAGATGAAAGCCTACAGAACCACAACCTAACATAGGTTCACCAGAATCACTGACTCGAGAATGATGTAACCTGTACAGGCACCTTGTCCACGCATTAAAGCTAATATAATCACAGGGGGTACGTTTTGTGGAAATGATTCTGACAACACTATAGAAATAAACACACAAGAGTCTCGGGTTTAACTCCACCTCAAAATAATATTTTTAAAAAACACTTTAAAAAATACTTCATAAGCCGCCAAACGTTTCATTAGCCAATCAGCTGCTAGCGGGAGGCGTGACGTGTTACTCACGAGTAAATGCCCGTACGACAACGAGTATCTGGTTTTCGTTATATGTTGCCTCGGGAGCACGATGGGCATGGCGTAAACCGATCATCCATTGATCCATTTATCCAAATTTTCCCTTTTTCAACATTAAATACTTGGTGGTTTTTTTTAATAAATGTTTAAATTAAATACTTCCTTATCAATATCTCTTCATTTGAATTATTGTGTGCAGACACCAACTATGATAATGGGGTTTATTAATTGTTGTTATTTAAATGATACTTAACTGACATGTTTAATATCGTCTATTTTAAGCTCTCATCCAGATTTGATCAAAAACAATGTACGTTTTCTGACTGCTTCCATCTCTATATGTATATATGTTGATCACGTTTATTTATTTAGTTACTTATATTTAAAAAATAACATCAAATGCATATTAATACCACTTTTTACCATGTAAACCAACTATGTTCAACATTAGTTCATGATATGTGATGACAATTGTATAATAGTATAAAATACTGGAAATAGAATGTTCACAAATGTAATTCTATGTCACTTACATGTAATTTTTTCCGCAATAGCGATTATTCAATCCTTAACTTTGAATATGTTTAGCAATATATATAAATAAGCAGACAAATACGTTTATTTAACATAATAATAATATGATCCATGGCGCCTTTCAATGCTGTAATATCATGCTCAAAGTGCAGTTGGTGGGTTGACATAAAGTTAGTCAAAAGCTTGGCGGAAGAGGAAAGTCTTGAGAGCAGTTCTGAAGGCAGGATAAGTTGGAGAAGCACGAAGTTCAAGGGGCAAGTTGTTCCACAGAGAAGAGGCTGCATAGAAATATGTTCTTTGACCATATGTCACAAGGTTAGCTCTTGGGATACAGTAAAGAAGCTGGAACTCGGAGCGAAGTGATCTTGGAGGAGCATATGTTTGGAGAAGTTCTGACAAATAGGTAGGAGCATATCATATCATAGCTTTGATCTACACGGTATAGCATCACTGTTTGTCCCTTGGTATTTTCTGTGTCAAATGTTACAGTAACACCACAATATATTCCAAACAAAGATCACGTCACCTGGAGGTCTATTTCTAACACAGGCATGTTCTGTTTGTATTCTTTTCTTCTTAAATACATTCTCACCCTTCCTGCTGGGCTCCTTTGATAACACTGTACACTATCAGCCCCTTGTTCTGAGAACACTGACCAGGATGGGAAGGCTGACATTTGTCTTCTATAGGAATCAGACTATGATAACCTGTTTGAGAGTGGGATTTGGGTTGGAGGCGTATTCCCTGACTTGTACACATATAATCACTTACAGACTGTGTGTGTCTATTTTCAGGAGTTGTACCACCCCGTTGGATTTCAGATAGAACTTTCTTAACATTAATAATAATAGGCTATTTATATTGCGCATTTATCCATGTCAATGCTCAAAGCGAACAAATGAGTCCATATGTACAAAGCAGTTCAGAGGAGGATTTATTTAGAATTATTTTGGAAAGCCAATTTGAGTCTTGAGTTGGCTTCTGAATGAGGAGAGATCAGAACAGAGGCGGAGATGTTCAGGAAGATTGTTCCACTCGACTGCAGCTGAATACGAGAAGGTACGACGTCCATACAGCATTGATCGTACTTTCGGGACTCTGAGAAAGTTTTTATTCTGAGACCGCAGCGGCCGAGAAGGCTGATATGGAATGAGGATACTTGTGAGGTACACAGAAGCAGTGCCAGAGAGACAACGGAACACGATACATAAGACATTAAGACTTCGCTTTCTTAAGCAGCTCTGATATAGAGCACTTCTGTTCATCTATTTACAGGTTTCTAATTATGGTTTCTGTGTAGTATTTGGGTTGATGACCTTATTCACGAAACGTGGAAACGTGTGTATCTTCTCACAGGAACTTGACTTCGATCAGCTGTTTCTTTGAAGAATTTAAATTGTAGATCTTTAGATTCAACTGAGGACCTAGCGTTTGTCATGCTGCAGAGGTCTGTTTCTGGGAAGTAAATTTCATTCACTGAGTGTGTCTTTTTTCCTGAAATGTATTTCCTATGAAGTGTTTTTGCATTTGTTATTTTTAATGATTAAATCATGTTTTAATGTTCATGTGTGATTTTAAGATAATCCCTGCTGAAAGCTTGATATCAAGCCCGATGGGTTTTGACGTATTGATACGTCAGTGATCGTCTTTTGATCCTTTGACATACGACAAAAGTATGTGACAAAATACCGTGATTTATGAAAAGTTAATATGTTCTGAATCAGAAATCAATCAGAAATGTAATCCAGTAGAAATTAGGAAAAACCCGGACATTTTCGAGAACAGACAAATTTCGCTTTTAAATGGTTCTTGTGACAGTGCTGATGAACCATGAAATCCCCAATCGAAATGCATTTTCGGGGCAAAAACCTTGAAATATGAAAGAAAATTGGAATAATTTATTTAAAAATATATCAATTGCATAATACACTTTTATAATGACTTGAATCATAGAAAATGCACCATGACATACTTATAATTGTAATTGGTACTCTTGGCTAAACAACGTGTCTGTTTCGGGGTCAAAAACCTTGAAAAATGAACATTTGAAATACTTTTTATAAAAATATATGTGTTGCATAATACACTGTTGTGATGATTAGACATGAAGCATTGTTTGGATAAAAAGAAAATGTTATGATCAAATGACCCCACATGTGTTACTTTTTCCCATCAAAATCATTGAGCTATTGTTATTTGGGGGTAAAATCCTTTTAAAAAATGAGAAAATAGCAAAATGTTTTGTGAAAAGAATTCCTTAGAACAACAAGACAGTTTTATCAATAAATGACTGAAGAAAACCAAACCAAAATCTCAGAAAATTTCTCAATTTGGGGTAAAATCCCCCAAAATGATGAGAAAAATGTAAAATATTTTGTGACAATTAGTTAGTTAGATAAAAGCTAAAATATCAGCTAAAATTCGAATTGATATTTGTACATGAGCAATGAAAATAGTATATTTCTACAATCTATTAATATACACGAAAACAAATAAGCTCACTCCATACACTGCGTTCACCAAATTAGGATGTCATCTGACTGTTATGCGAAACCTCCTACAATGCACTGATGGTCCTTTACAGGACGCATAGAGTCACCAAATTAAACATTTTAATCCTCATCATCTAAGGAGTTTGTACACAAGATTTCATATTCGCTTGGGTTTCAATTACATTAATTTGGGGCCACAGTATCACCAAATGTATAATGCCAATTGGAAAACGCATTCGCCTTTCTAGAGTGTTTCCTTCTTGAAACAAAGATGAAAATATGTTTTTTAAGGCGTGGCCAAGGTGCCTGCACAGGTCTACCAAGCTACATTGAAAATAACTTATATTTTCACTGCGAACGGTGACTGATATAATTTGACGTCATAAAACAATGGTCTCACGCTGCAAATTGGCTTATGACGTCACAGTGTTACTGTGGTGACGGGCTGTTCCTAGCGGCCGCTCGGCGTGAAAATGACCCTTTTCGGACTTAATTACATGGATAAAATCATAAAATGAATAGAATATCCGTCAATTCTTGACAAATACCATGTTTATCTCATCTCGTGAGTTAGAAAAGTTATATATTTTCACTCGTGGCTGCGCCACTCGTGAAAATATAACCTTTCTACCTCACTCGAATTGACGGATATCCTCTATATATCATTCTCCAGCCAGTGATTCTGGAGGAGATGAAAATATGTATAGGTTGTGGTTCTGTAGTCTCTATTCAAATGCTCTACAATTTATAAACCTCATTGCCCGAGCTGTCTGTACATAGCATCAAATCTATTTGAGATTGTCGAGAAGAAGTAGATAATGTTTAAAGAGCGAAAACATAAAAGATAAGATGAGTCTGACGTCATTCCTATAGTGTTTACCAGGCTCGGTGAGCTAAACATGTTTATAAATGTTCTCCATTACAACCCGAGACAATGTAGTATAATCACATGATGCTAATACTAACAATCTGTGATGCTCTAACTCGGATATCTGCGAAAATTTATTTCAAAGCTTCAACTAGCCAAACATACAAGATTTTGACCTATAGGTCAGATGGAGTCCACAGAAGGACAGTTAATGATATGATATGACTGTGATATTGTGACTCAGGAAACAGAGGATATACGGTTAACGATTCTGTCATGAATTTCCGGGGTTTCATTATGAGGTTTTCAAATTAAAAGGTTCAATTCTTTGAAAGTGGTTCTGTGGAAAGTCAATGGTTTTTTTGGAGTTAATTGATTTGAAACCTTTGAAGGAGGATGTCATTAGCGAGCACAGGAAATGTGATGTGCCAATCCATCGAAGTGCCCTTGAATAAATGCCTTTCTGAAACCCCCAACGACTTGCAATGTTAAAATCATTCTTTGATATTTTCATTGGTATTGATGTTATGTTTTTATGTGAAATTATCATATGTCTTTTGATGATGTTATCTTACAAAATCAATATTTTATTCTTTTCTAGAAGTCTGTTGTTCCTCATTCATTCTCCTTTACATAATTAAACAACTGATTATATGGCAATGCTTTGGGGTGACATCAATAAACCCTCATGCCACATGCCCTAAATAATAAATAAATGATAAATAAACGTTACTTTGAAACCGAACAGTGACTCTATTTGGGGTCACGGGGTCACGAAATCTACAATTTAGAATCCCCATTGGCCTAGGAGTCTGCATAGAACTCTCTAAAGGTTTTGAATAAGAAGTCGAAAAAGTGCAAATTATACGTACGGATTAACGGACGCCGGTGCCATGCCATGCCATTAACCCATCACACATCTATTCCAAGGATATATGCTTCTTTAATTCGACTTTAGATGGGGAGTTTATGAGGTGAAGTTCCTTCACGTAATGATCGATCTTGTTATGGAACATGCATCACTTAAGGTTTAATTTTGAATACTTTGTTGGTTTCTATCGTGCATCTTTCTTTTTTATTTCGTGACATTAAGATTGAATATTCTTGTAAGTAGGAATTTTGGTTTCAATAAATTTCACACGCTCTGGTTGATTGATATACCTAGTGCTACATTTGTTCACATTTGGACATTAAAAGAAGCTTAATGCATCAGAGGTTTAATGACATGGCTATTAAACCTCTTTATAGAAAACTATTTTGAGTTAATTGGTACTGGTACTTACTTGTATGATGATTGATTTATGGTTTTACTTTTAATAAAATAATGGACGAACCTTAGAATATCGATATACATCTCTGGTGGTCCTAAAATACTATTTCATAGTACATGCCATAGGGAAAGAGTTCATTATGCACAAATATCAGAGTATACCAAACTCAGCAAAATTACATCTTTTAGACATTTAAACTAAACTTTACATTTTATTTATTATATGCTTATTTCATGTAAATAGAAAATAGAAATAGAATATATATGCCATATCTTAGAACAATGAAATGCTTTCTATTTTACTCACTTGACTTATTCTTCATATTCAATGATAAAGCATTTTGAAGGCGTATGTATTCAATTTTAACATTGAATTAAATTATAATCAGATTTAATGGAACAGAGATGTGGCAAACCATTGATTGACTGACAGATGAAAACTATTTAGGGCGTTACACTTGATGCTCATTCTTCTGAAAAGATCAGGTCATACGATAATTATCTTGATGAATCATCTTCATCGAAATCATTAACCATATTATCCGAACTTCTCTAGCTTGATGAACCGTATGAACAGCTATAGATAGTTGTAAAAGTGTAAAGGCTAAATATCGTGCTAACTTCTGGGTCTTATGGTTAAAAGCTTTTGACTACGAGAAGTTAATTATAACCTCAACAATGTTCACACTTACCTTGCTGTTGAAAAAGTAAGTATAATCCAATTATCCATTAGGAATGTTAAATTTCAGTTATTAAGGACATTAAGTTATGTTATTATGTCGAAAAAGCGATGATAGTTTTAAACCAATTAACTTTTTATGTTAGTTCAACATTTTGATTAATAATTGTTAATTTAAATAACAAACGGTTTATATACTCAAACCTCTTTCTGCCGGGAAAAAGGTCAAATACATGTGCTTCTAAACATATGGGCAAATAGTCGGTAATAGTTCCGTAACCACAAATTTTAATTACTCGTGTAGAAAAAGCTATTCATAATTCAAAATGACGTAAAATCGTGCAAATATTTGTTTATACATTAACGTTTTTTAGTCTGAATCAAATGACTTCTAGGTGTTTCATGTTTTATTAATTTACAAAGGTATATATAAAAAAAATAAAGGATAAATTGTTTTTAGAGTAAACCATTTCCACTTTTCACTTTTTGATCATGGAAAAAATATACATTTGTCATATTTCATTTTTAACACGAATCACAACTATTTCATTCAAATGTCAATGAAAGAATATATCATTCTTAAGACAGTAATGTGTTCATTTAGTCCCACAGGATGAAAAACGTATTAGGACTATGAAATGACAGCAATCAGAATATTATCTTTCAGTATCATAAGAAGTATAATTTCAAATGTATATCGTAAATGATATCTCTGGATTTTTGCTTTAAAACTAATTAGTATTTTGGTAAAATTAAACTTCTTAAGAAATTAAAGAGATCTAATATGTATTTTGTAGTGTAAGTCGACTAATGTTGCTCTACTTCATAACATTTAAGCCCACAAATCAATGCTTTCACATAAAGACACGCACTATTGATTTTCTTTGACATTATTAACTTCCTGTTGTTTCTAAGATGTTTCCTTTTATCCTGAAGACATCTATAGTTTACAATATCCTTGCTGTCGCATTGAGCACTTCAAAGGATTCCTGGGTTTGATTTAAAAGTCACATTTGTGGAGATTTCAGAAGTATTTCCTCAGTGTATTTGACAAAGGAAAGTATTCTAATGCGAAGGCATGTAAGGAATGTATGCGTCATGGTTCAACTTACTAAACTGAATAGAACAAAGACTAAACTTTATACTACACTTAGTTCCAAATGACGTTCGCATTTAACTTTTTTTGTTAATATTAACATATTGTTAACTTCGTTTGAATATGTCATTGAGAATATCACTGTAAATATTGTAATTAACTGTCTGAGGACATGATTATATATAGAGAGTTTATGTCTTAAACTGAAGGACGCAATGCAGTACATACAGTATTCAAAATTGAAGTAATTTCATCCTTTGATTAACGAAAGTGTGGAACCCTTTGATCAACATGTGTGCAAAATGTTTAGAAGATTTGCTGTCGTTAGTAGTATAGGTCCATATATAGGTATAGGTGCTACTTCAGCTATTCAGTCTAGCATCATGGGCAAAACTTTCAACAATTTGATTTTCCTAGGTTAATTTACCGCAACAAAAATAGCATATGTCTATGTGTGTACGTAACAATAAAAAAAAGTGTAAATACGTGCTCTTGCATGAGCCCATAATGTTCACTTGATTCTAGAAACGGATGATAACGTGATGTTTCCATAGCCATATCATTCCTGCAGGATAATTTGAACTAAAGTCCATGCTAAAGCACACCTGTCTGTTCTACCATGGAAGAATTTTGACGGCTGTCTGGTTTATTTCTGTCATCTGGGTTACTAGAGCACGCTGTTTCTGTGTGTATATGTATATATATATATATATATATATATATATATATATATATATATATATGTCTGTAGATGTGATAGTCACATGACCAATGACACATGATCAATATCACATGAGGCAGGGGTGATGATCGTTAGATATATTTTATTAAATAAGATGATATGTAAGATTACATGTTGTACATTCTGATTAATGGTTTTACTTTTAGACTAAGTTTTCAAAATGTAGTTTAGATCATTTCTAATTTGTGTATTGGTATTGATGCCATGACAGATGATATTCTCATAGAGCCATTAATAATTTTGACACAAATGCAAAAACATTGCCAAAAATCTATCTCATTAAAATACACATAATTTTTTGCAGAAATGTTGTGCCATTTAATAAAAGTATTTAGATTTAGGGTAGATATAGTTTTAGATATAGATATAGATCTTCCGGGCACGAGTTGAACAATGTAAACAAAGATGACGACAGAATAATGAAAACGTTTAGAAACAGAGAAAATAGGCTGTAAGAGAGGTAAAACAAATATATGTCTGCAACTGATAATTCATTTGCTGTTTATAAAGTGAGGTGCATTACATGTTGTTATACATTTACATAATTTCGAATGTAATATATATATTAGGCAACGTGTCATGCTTAGTCAATTTATTTATTATTGTATCAATATTATTTCAAAGTATACAATCATTATTGATTCAGAGATCCAATGAAAATCATTAAAGGCAAAGCATACCAATTCCTCTTTGTTGACGTTTGTTAATTCCCAAAATGATTGACCAAATATCGATTGCTAACGGACCACTGGTTATTAGCTTTAACCTTGGTCTATAAAGAAATATACTTTTTGAAATAGAAAGTTTTTTCTGAAGGTGACATCCTTTGTGTGATAAATATTCACAAAGTAAACAAGTTCTAATCTATCGAGTGTCAGGAGAGCTGTCAATAAATACAGAAGTACAAACAATCTCCACAGTAGCGGGTATTGATCTCCCCATTACATTCAGCGTGTTCAGGAGTTGATCATCATGTCTTGATTTATTACAGTTTCAGATAAGACCAAACGGTTCTAATCAAACAATAGAACGATTATTTCTGGATTATTCTGCATTAGCATTGGCAAATATCGGACCAATTAACCTGAATGGAAATAGGGAGACACAGAAAGGACATGAACACAGATAGCTATCGATCTCACTGAAGTTGTTCAATATATCAAGTTTATTTTTTTCAAAACGCTACTTACCTGGTATTTCCATTACGTATCTACACGAGCATATGTATTAAATATTAATATTATTTCCTTTTAAATTCAAATACATAAAAACTATTTGTTTGTTTTGCTTTTAGAAAGAATAGTAGAATAGTATTCATGTAAATTACTTGATTCAAGTTTAGGTAAGTTGTTAAGGATCAAAATTTTTTTGTTAGAATATTTTCTCAAAACCCAAAATATAGTGGAAGTTACAACGTTATTGATTTTGGTTGACATTAAACTTTTCTTTGCCAATTTATTAGTCTAGTATCAGGAAAGAACGTCCCTTGATAGAATCAATATATACGAATTTGAAACTTTAACTTTTTGATCACTTTACATTCCATCTGACTTCTACTTAAACAAATGTTTCCCGATCGTTTATACCCACATGGTGAAATATAGGTAGTATCATATGTTTGCCATGTGAAAATGTGAATCTTTGTCAAGGGTCTCCTCTCATAAAGCAACTTTTATTAAAGTTAACCGTAACTCCCATTCTTCACACTGCAATAAGGTTACTTTAAGGAATTACGATCACCTTAGTGCTTTATGAAAGGACGCTCAGTACCAATTCTTTCAGTTCTGGCTTGAGTAAAACAAAAAGTCACCCTCATACGTAAAATTCATTTTTGCATACTTTCTTGGGTAATTATATCTATATTCTACTGTTCTATTATATAGTGTGCGTATTTAAAAAATACTTGAATAGCATGATGATCAGTAGTAAAATAGGTTTCAACATATCGTATCATATTATTTCTATGTGCACATGTGAACTGTGTGTGTTATGTCAATTACAAACATATCTCAAGTAAGTGATGAATATGAATGACCTTGTATGATCAACTGAGGTTGTTCTTCCATCAAGAACTCTTAGATTGATAGTGTATTCAATAATAATTACATTATAGGCCATCAACGTTACACTTGAATTGATCAAAACTGCCGTAACGTCAGATTTTTACGTTTATGTATGTAATTTAAAAAATGATGTTAAAGTGATGAAAAATTTTCGGTGACCCTCAATTAATATTTTTAATTCGTTTGTTAATTCAACTGCACACATGATATTACAATTTTAGCAATATATAATATGTGTGTGTAAGTGAAAAATCATGTTGATTATGCGAAAACCTATTTTAAAATTGCCGTTTTTATTTTAAGAGAGTTTAAATAATTTTGTTTCCCTTAATTTTTTAAATACTGACTTGCTATGTATTCGCGTATGTGATTAAATTGTATCTAAAACGATTCAGAGTTGAATCATTGTAAAAGCACGCTTCATTTAAATAGGTTTAATTTGTAAAAATTGCTCAATTTGGTGACAGGGGTATTGCTATTAATGCCAGTAACTCTTTAAATCATTCGTTGACTCCCACGTTTTCTTTCATTTTTGGGTAAAAGAGAAAATAAACTTGCTATCTTGAAAAAATAAGCGAATTCTGAAATATATTATTTCATCGTCCCATCTCTCCTTAAATAGAGAGACAGATCTGAATTTGAAGATGTCATCAAAACTTATATGTATTAAACTGCATGTCTATGTGTCTAATGTGTTAGCTAATAATATAATATCTAATACATAATAATATATAATATACCCTCAAACTGATTAATGCGTAAGCTGGTAATGGAAACATACGAGTGATTTAGTTCTTCGCTTAGATAAGCATCATAACAACATCAAATAAGGTGTGGGTGCAATGCCACTATGAATTTTCGCTATTTCCCAGCCATGCTCGTACAAGTATGTTTCACAGGAATTTATATTTGTCTTGCGGGCTCTCTCTTTGCAGTATAATACTAGCTTTGACAATGAAATTTAAGATTTAAATCACCTTACCTCTCGAATGACAACGTATGATTTATGTACATTCCTGGTAATAAATATAATTACATGTATAACAAGCAGAATTATAATAAAATCATTAAGGCACAGAAAGATTTTAGCTCACTAATTTTAAGTATTATCTTAATCAGTTTACCACATGACAAAAACATGTTCACACATTATACGCCATGACTCGGCTTTAAAGGAAATATGGTGCCTAGGTACGATTGTAATATACATTTTAATCAAGGAGTGTTTAAATAAACACAATTTATTTTTACATTAACGTCACCAGTGTGACATTTTTATTTTTTGTTGCTTAATGCTTCTATAAAGTATTTTTAATTTTAAAATATTTGGGTTTCACAGAAGTTAGGATAAATCTTTATGGATTGTCATTTCTATGTTTTTAACGTGATTCTTATACCATTATCAAGCAGAAGTGACACGTACATTGTATTACATGTACATATGCAAAGAAGTTGAAAAGAAGAATGACCGTGGCACAAGATAATGTTATGCACAAGTTATACATCAGTATTAACTTTTCGTTATGTCTGCATGCTGTTCAACACGTTATTAACATCATTTCAACAAAATTCCAATGCTCTGAAATTTGCCCAATACAGCGTTATCAGTAATTACGAAATTGTTACAGTGGACTTGCGTTTCATTTGCTGTTCACTACATCTTTTTGATAAACTGAAATACAAACAAAGTTTCCACCTCAGTTTTATCATGTTTGATATTCAATAAAAAAAAATATCTTATGTTTTCAACATCATACTTTAAACCTGAAAAGTGCATGCTTTTAGTCCTCAGCCAAGGAATACAAGTGAAAACAAGCTGGCCATAAAACCAAAGCAATCAACTGTCAACACTTGAACAAAATCTGAATTCCTACTTTTACCAAAACCATAAAATGTTTCTCAATAAGACCCTCCATCAAATATTGATGTCCATGTGTTTAAACATCCTCGACCTACTATATGTAAGTGTATCATTAAGCTGTGCAATGAAAGACAGGTCATGAAATTGGAAAACAACATATCAGAAAGAATCAGCTTCACTTTACATTAATGGTTATAGTCTTCAGTTGGATGGAATGAGTAGCAAACCAGATTTCCTCATTGCAATGTGAAGTTGATCACCATATCAGCTGGAATAGGTCCAATGTTTTTTAACTAAATGAGAATTTGATCACCTGAGCCTGATAATTGGAGATCATTTATGAGGCAAGTAATAACTTCATTGTTTTATCCTGATAAATAGCCAATGTTTTTTTTTAATACAGGATATTTCATCGCATAATTTACTTTTTCAAATGTGAACCAATGTTCTCGAATCTACCTGAAACACATTATTAAATATTTTAGAACGCGAAGCCAAGGACCTTGAAGGACACAATAATCTAAACACCTAATCCATCTGCTTAGAAAGAGAAGAACAGTTCTTTAATCTCTGCATACCTTAATCACCTAATCCCGCTTGATGTAAAACAAATCTTCTTAAAGTGCATGATAAGTACATGTTCCCAAACTTTTAGCAGTAAGATGTTCTTTGCCTCAAAACAATATGCATGATTTACACGATTTTTCCTAAATTACATCAGTAGAAGGATTTTTTTTATCATTTTCACTTGATATAATCTTCCCAGATATTGTGTTATATCAAAGCATCAGATGATTATGGCGAGGCTATTTTGATGACAAATGCCAATTCATGTTTCACTATGATTCAAATATGTAATTTAATAAGTATTTAATGAATTACAAACAAAAGAAAACAATTTTTAAAACTTAATTATCATCTGTCAGGTTGATTTTGCAATTCAATGGCAAACATACATACATGTTTAAAACCCAGGGTAAAAAGATCGTTCAATGTGTTCAGCTAATTTATTTGCACTGAATTAATTGGTTGGTTTGGTAATATAGAGGATGTGTATGATAAACAGATAAAGAAGACAGTACAGAACATCATGACTTAAGGTTTTCAAGCAGCTCCAGTTGATTCATTATTGAATTGATTTCCAGAAGAAGTTATTGGAAAGAAACGTCTCAAATCATTAAAATGAAGTGGTCTCTATTAAAAGCTTTTAACATAATTGCATTAACTATCAACAAACAATATACATTAGTAAGCCCTTTCATTTTAACATTTCAACAACTGAGGCCTACCAAATGTATTCTGGAAACATATTACATTTCTTTTCAGTTGTGAAGTGTAAAACTGTCATTAACTTTCAAAAGACAATATACATATGTAAGCCCTTTGATTTTAACATTTTAATAACTGAGACCTACAAAATGCATTCTGAAAACATATTGAATTTCATTAAAGATATTGTTAGGTAGAACAGATAAAATTGGTCCTATTGGCTGCACCAATGCTAAAAACAGAAGTGTCTTCCTTCAATAAGAGATAATCATTTTATTTTTCGAGACAGAAATCCAAGTTTTATCGATTAATAAATAACAATAACGATTGTGTCTCATTAAATAACTAATTTGATCTCGATGTTAAGGGAATTTGGTACGTGGAAGGGTACATACACCCAATCTAAACTTGTAAAACTTAAGTTCATAAAGTGTCTTTACACATTTAAATATACATATTAAACATGTCCATAATAAGAGTAAACGAGATGAGAAAAGATAACACAAATATTGATAATCAATCCTTAGATAGGTTTCAGTGGTACAATGTCACTACAAAATTATATATCATAGAATATCGTTTGTTTGAAGATCTTAGATGGCATAGTAAGATTATTGTTATATTGACAGAAATGTTTGCAACATTGACAAGGGTTGAGATGTCTCTAATCATGTTCTTTTCTTGGTAATAGGCAATCTTTTGTGTCATATACTTGATAATTAGTTTACTGTCATTATAGCACTGAAGAATAACACATTAGAAAAACATTAGACGTTGACAATCTATAATACATTTAATATAATTAACACAATAATGAAGTTCTTCCACTATATTGGTGTCAATCTTTTTGTTGACAAAATATCACCTCCATTAAGGATTTTGCATACAATGTTATACAGATCTTCCTGAAATGACCCTATGGAATCACAAACTTCATTTCGCCCACATTTTGCATGTTCTTCCTGCTTGGCCTTGTTATAAATACAAACCACATTGATACGTCTGTACGTCTGTATAGAATCGACTGCTGAAATGGATTGAACAACAGTTTGTCCACCAAGGAATGTTATTTTTCCCTTGATCACATTTACACCTTTCTTTGTGTCATAATAAATACTTAATATTTTTTCATCATTTCTCATAATCATAAGCATTGAAGTTTAGACGTGATGAATGTTTTCCCAAGTAGACAATGTGTTGTTTGAATTTCGATTTTGTTGGTAGGCAAAAGGGAAAATAACACTGGCATGGCAATGTCTGCGAAATGGTCATGGGTAATTTGGTTGACATTTCCTCACTTGACGAGTGTATCAGGTCTGATAATGATGTTAATTTGGTCAAGAAGGGTGGTGAGCCTGCTTTAGCGTTGGCTGTGGTTGTTAACATTATTTAAGGATTTCGTTTGAATACAGACACTGTTGTAGTTAAGCGTGACGTTAAACGTTTTGTACTGAGCCCAGGCCTTGCCGTGAAACTGGATCTGTATTGATGAAGAATCTCAGCTTCACCCTTGTGTTTAGTTGTGAGACCAGATATTGAATGATATGTAGACATCATCGAAGAACAAACCCATTCTCACCATATTTAACAAATTCCCCGATAAAACTGTTTGTACTTCTTGTAATTGACGAGAGCATGAAATGGTGTAAAGATAATTCATTCCAATGGTATACAGACTATTACAAGAAGATATGATTGAACTTTAATGTTGTCACACTCAACATTGTTATTCAAAATGTGAGGGAGTAGTTTTGGTTCTATGATAAAAATTCAAATATAAATCATCAAGCATGATTAAAATCAGCCTGAAACGTTAACACTTTTGAATAATAATTGTAACGGATATTTACATCCTGGGGCATCATTGTTACACAAACACATCTTGTGCAACATAGTTTGTCAATTTATACATCATTATTAATTTATCTTAACCTTCACTGTCGGAAATAAGGGAGAGGGGGGTACACCTAGTCTAAACTCTTTTAAAGTGAAAATAAAATTGATGTTTCTCATTCAAAACGATTACCATATGATTCGAAGAGTGCATCAACGTATTTTAAACTGAACAATAGATATATATGTATAAGAAAAGATAGATATCTTGATAACAATTGTTTTTAATTGTGAACAACATCAGCGTTTCAGAGTATTGATAACTACTTCATCAGCTTCAAAGGGTAAAATATTCACCGAATGAGTATCTGTCAGTGAGAAATATTTAATGCATACAAGCTCATACCATACATTCAAGTACCAATTCATGTTTTATCAAACTGATTGTATTATCATAGAATATAACAGTTAAAAAAGTATGTCGAAGAACATATTTTCTGGATATTAACAATGATTTTCGTTTTTGTGATTTACAGCATTTGTGAATCTTGCATCAATCTTTATTCCCTTATTTTAAAAACACATTGTTATTATGCTTGCACTTCTTTGTATTTTATTATTTAGTCTATTTTACAAGAAATGAGTTGATATATTTTGCTTGTCACATATGACATATTAACCCACGTTGGTTGGTTACAATATGTATCTTCGAACCGCAAAACAATATCAAAAGTGTTGTAAATCAATAAAATGATGTATATTTTCTTTCCTTTTAAAGGTGTTCAAACATATTACCGAAGAACATATTTTCTGGATATTAACAATGATTTTCGTTTTTGTGATTTACAGCATTTGTGAATCTTGCATCAATCTTTATTCCCTTATTTTAAAAACACATTGTTATTATGCTTGCACTTCTTTGTATTTTATTATTTAGTCTATTTTACAAGAAATGAGTTGATATATTTTGCTTGTCACATATGACATATTAACCCACGTTGGTTGGTTACAATATGTATCTTCGAACCGCAAAACAATATCAAAAGTGTTGTAAATCAATAAAATGATGTATATTTTCTTTCCTTTTAAAGGTGTTCAAACATATTACACTTGTGCGAAAGTTAAAATGGGTTATGTATACATGTAGATACATATGTTTTACATGATGAGTAATTGTTCTTTTAAGTTAGTATAACTATATATGTCTATATTGACAGCAACATTGGCACAGTTTCTTCAAGATAATATTGACGGCAGATGTTCCTTCTCGTGATCAGATTTTGAAATGTTAAAGTATATGAAAACCATGAGCAATAGAGAACCTGTTGTCACTACTATTGTCAATTGAGGAAAAACAGCGGCTGTACTGTAGGTAGGTTGTTAAGTGGCGACCTAGACGTTCCGTTGACGTTCCCTCATATCTGATCGTGTTGTGATAGTATTTATGTGGTATTTGTTTTACTTATCCAATCTCTTTTCTTAAGTGATTTATTTCCAGGACCATGAGAAGATGTTTAATTGAGGGTATATTTTACTTGACCGATTTTGTTTGTTCAAAATCAGATAGTCGTAAGTTCTGAAGGAAATTGCCGGGACCAAAGTGAAATGTTTACCTATCCGTTTTTTTTGTGTCAGTTTCTTGATAATTATTTATTTCTGTATATTCATATACTTATGATGTGTAATAATAAATCAAATCACATATGAAGTGCTTGATCATTTATTTGATATATTATATAGTCGACAACATTGACACAGCTTTTTAAAAGAAAAGTGTTTTCTGATGTTGAAAAAAGACATATTCAGTCATTATTTTGACAATAGATTATTTTGAGTGCTAACCAAAAACATAAATTTCAACAATAAACCATTGACATTGTATTAAACATTTAACACAGTACTGTAATAATAAAGTATTTAACAAATCCATACAAACAACTAAAATCAGCTCTACTTACATTGTCTAACATAGTGCTGTACTTAGATATTTTATACATGGACAACAAAAATTTGCAACATGTTTGCAACAAAGTTTTTTTTTACAGATTTGTTCAGGTTCAGGCCCTGATCTTTCTCTACACATGTATCTTGATAATTGTTAATTTTCATTTTTCAATTTGTTTATTTCAGTAAAAAGCCTTAGGCCCACGTACAAAAAAACACATTATATACAAAAACAGACAAACATCAGAGAGAAGAATAAATAAAGTTTACATTAAGAGTTAATTTGATAATAAAACCTTAGAGCGTAGGACAAGTACATCTCTTATTGAAACATGAACAGGATAAAATAATTTCTAGGTTTTGACATTGTAAAATATTTTGCAGGTAATATATATCAACATGATCAGGTAAGTTTGGGATATATTTCTGTCTTAATTCTTTAAACATTGGACATTTAAATTACATTATCTTCACAAAACTTAAAAATCTACGATATCTAGGTATTCCCTCTCTTCTTCCAGTATTTTTACAAATTGACAGGGCACCTATTCTAATTAAATTTATTCTTCGTCGTGATTCTTTCAATTTAACATGAAACAGGTATGGTTCTATACATAAAGTGTGTTTAGTATTAGAATATAAGTCTAAAGATGAACTTCCATTAATATCAATCAATCATAATATAATAACAATCATTAATTCTTAAGATCACTTTTCCGACATGAATCCTTGTGATAGCATTTGAACATTTATTGCACTATTTATAATTTAGTATATAAAAACAGTTACACTAATATCTAATAACATATTTACTTTATCAAGAACAAGTAGCACTAATTTGCTGAAAACTATTACCATAGGATATTCACAATTCCGTAAAATATTGACAAATTCATCCTCAGTTACACGTTTTTCATAAATGTTTACCCAATAACAGCTTTGAGTGTTTTTACTTTTAATTTTAATTTCAACTGAGTACCAGAAAACACCCGCAAGTATTGGTCAGCACCATAACGGTTTTTACATATAATGTAATACAGATCCTCCTGAAATGTCCCAATTGAATCAAAACGTTCCTTTTTGCTACATTTTCCAATTTTCTCCTGCTTAGCTTTGTCATAAATGCAAATCACTTTCATACGATTGTATGTGTTGATTAAAAGTATTGTTGAAATAGATGGGACAACAGTTATTAATCCAAGGTATCTCATGTTTCTCTTGTAAACTGTTACATTATTTGTGTCGTAAGAAATGCTTTTAATTTCCTCATCGTTGTACTTGATGAAAAAAGTGCCTTTGATTTCATCAATACCAATAAAATCACTCTGTTGTCCCAGTGGCCATTTGAATGAAGTAGGTTTCTCAAGTTTTGCATCATATTTTATTATGTGTTCCTGGTGCTTTACAATAGAAGTGAAAAAGAGAAAATGTCTTATCCTGTCCAAGTACATATATTCCACACTCCGTTTCCATATCTTCTTCCGATTGCTGCCATTCGAGCACATGGACAAAGGAAATGCTCTGCTGTTTGGTCCTCTTGGCGTTATGTAGAGTCTGTTATATGTGGAATCAACTACATTCAATTCCCACTGTTTCTTAAACTTCATTTTAGTTTTAAAAGATATAAACTGTTCTTTCTCATAATCATAAGCATTTATCGTTAGACGTGATGATTTTTTTCCAAAGTAGACAATGTTTCGCTTGAATTTTGACTTTGTTGGTAAGCAGATTGGGAAATAACACCGACATGGCAGTATCTGCAAATTATTAAATTTTGATATAGTTGATATCAACGGGTGCTTCAAACTAGATGGGGACATATTTTGGGTAAACGAAGTTAAAGATGTTTTTGTATCATTGGCTATACGTTGTATGTTGCCTTGTGCAACAGTGATGGTAGTTGAGGGTCCTCTATAGTTTTCTTTGAATACAGACATTGCTGAATTTACTCCTGAATGTCTGTTTTGAAAAATCTGAAGAGGAGTTTTGGCTTTATCCTTGTTTTTTGTTTTCAGAGCAGATATTGCATGATACGAAGACATTTCCAAAGGCTGTCCTGAGACAGTGGTTGTGTCTTGAAGAAACGGAAGAGGTGTTTCAGATTCATCCTTGTGTTTTGTTCTGATACTAGAGGGTTGAGATGTTGAATGTCTAATTAGTACATGTGATGAAGCCAATGAAGCCAGGGAGTTTTGTTTGTCTGATTTCAACTTTGATAAAAGGCGGTTTGCAACATTGTCCAACACATAGGCATGAACCGAAGCAGATCCTTGATATTGGTGATTAAAGTTTTGGAATGTTCTGCACATATCATTCAAACAACAGTGACATTTTGCTACATTTCTGTCGAATAAAATGGCGAAACAGTTTCCTTCTGCAGAAAAATGCACCACACAACGTATCAGACTAATTTGTTTCTTATGGAGTTTGGACATCTTAACTACCTTTTCAACATTATCAATCGAAACACGTTTCCACTTCATTGTTGATATTACATGAACGCCCAACACTGCCACAAAGAATGACATACGAACAAACATTTTCTTACAACTCTTGAAACCTTCCTTATACGTTGCTCCTTCAATGTTGAAATGACTTATCAACACAGCCCATGAACATAAACAAGACGATTTACCTAAACTTTGGACATTAACTTTATATATAGATCAGTTTGTTTTATAGTGATGATAGTAATTATTCTTTTTTCCAAAGCCTAACGAGTTTTGAGCAAAGAGAAACTTATTAACTTTTCACAAATGTGTTTTTATCTCTCGCTTCAATTAAACAACATAAGTTATGAACATGAAAAGATTGAAAGCTTTCAGAATGTTGAAACTATCAATAGGCATTATTGTAAGTAATATTTTGTTCCAGTCACTAAATGCACTCACAATTTTGCAACATGAGCAAACAATCACTTTGTTTCATATGTTTTGATATGGTTTTTGTAATGGTTATTACTGAACTATAATTTATTTTACTGTTTGTAATTGATGAAACATAATTTCTTGTGGTTGATGGTGGGGAATAAGAATCCACTTGATAATTATGTTAGTGATATTCTTTAAGCTAACAATCAATAACTTATTCCGTTTTTCCTCCTGACTTTTTTAAAACTTACATATGTAGAACAGAGATATACATGTTATAAAATAGCATATACGCTGGTAAATCTATGATACACATTTATACATGTATGTACATTTATGCATGAGGGGCAAATGCTGCTTGACTAACATCACTCAACCCTCTTACTGTTATAACATGTCCCTGATTTATGTCAAATCAAAAAATTTCAAATTTTCAATGTTATTACGTCACTGAATACAGGACTGATAAGGATGCGTATCAGATCAAAATATCAATTATGCCATGTGTATACATTCATCGCATACATACTAACAACTTCCCTATGCAAGGCATGACTCTTGCCAAGCCACTATGCTTTTCAGGTGCAGAGATTAACTATCTTAGCACGAAAACGCGAGGGAAATACTGCAAGGCTTCAATCAACCAGTAATGGAGAGTTGCAAGAGTTATGCCTTGCGTGAGAAATTGACATACAAAAGGTAGTTTGTAAACATGTAGATTGACAATTTAAGGTTACATGAATGCTATTAAACAATGGTTTCAACACTTTGATGACATACTTTTCTTTCATTTCTCTTTCTATGTGGCTATCCATTCAACATGACTTCATAAGATTTTTCTTTTTAAATTTAAAAGTAGGAGTTTTATCCCTTGAGCACCTCCCTATATGCCCAGTCAGCAGTATGTAGCGATATGACGGGTCAGGGATAAAACTCTAATTCCTTGCCAAAACCAGAAAACACATGACTTCAAGTCAAGAAGATGAAGTTGAATTCATCTGGACATTATGAGATTACTGAACTCAATCACAAGGATTATCTTTGATCAAATGGACTTCCAGGTCTAAACCTCACTACCACTGCCACATTTCCTTCTAAACCTCAAAGAAAAGAAGAGTTTGATTTCCCGGTTGAACATAAAACAACAAATCCAATTAGCTTCAAGTCAAGTTCACGAAGCGAACAACACTACTTTATAAACCAGCACTCTTCACATTAAATTATAAATCAACTGGACATCCAACAGATCAGAAATTACACATATGTTGCATTCGCAATTGGATAAATTTATCACAAGGCATTAGTGATCTACCTTGGATACCATGTGCCATACATCCAGTTACCTTGTATTCTGGTTTAGATTAAAGGAAAATAACATTGATTTTGGGTGCTTCTGAAATGTATGTTTTATTGAAAATATATAACATTTTACGTCAGTAAACATTACATTAAATCTGTTTATAGTTGACTTTGTCTTAATTATCCTAATAATGTCAATTTCTTTAATTTAATTTTGTTGGTTAATTATATGTATAATTCATGTGAATGTACATGTAATTTCAAGAGAAGAAGATATAAGGTAATCAAAAGATGCATAAAGTTGTTGAAATCATAATGGAGAAACTAATGATTTGATCACCTTTTGACTAGACATGTTTAAGTATAGACAAAGATGCATTTCGTTAAGATGTTAACAGTTGATTATATTTGATTTATATAGCAAAATATTTAAGAGACTAAATAATATGTTCCTGGGTTATAAAAACTTACATATAACAAATTTACAAAACAAAGACAATAAAATTGTAAATTAATATTGCATCTATACTATTTTACATTCCTTTTTGTGATAATCGTATACATCATTGACAAACAGATCCATTCTTTTCAGATTTCCAGTCTCTCATGAATACTAATTTTGGGGAATAATCGATTGTGTCACATTTCATCCTCTTAAATTCCTATTCTGTCTTTATGTGTTTGAACATGCCTCATCACTCGAGATTGGGCTCAGGATTTCCGTTTCATTGAAACAGGTTAGTTTCCTTATTTTAAAAAAATAGCTTCTGATCAAACCATATTTAGCACACTTGACCAACGATAATCTTGCACCACTGTTTGACTCAATGTGAATAAAATTATTTTCAAAGTTTAAGTTTTCTTCAAATGCACACATTGGAATATGTATTTGAACGATGTGATTAATCGCAGGTTAATTGACATAAAATATAATTCCTCCTGGTATTCCAGAATGTAGAAAATTTTAAATAGATTTCGTCATACAATGGTTATGGTAATCGACCTTGTTAACGAGGAAAACATTTTGCAAAATAATGCATCTACTGGGATACGAATAGGTCCTGTAGATTCCTCGCCAAAAGGTCTGAGTCAAAGGCCAGTCAAATAACTGACCAATCACATTATAGTTTTTAAACGGTCGCTGTTTTGTAAGCATTTGGAACAGACGAAAGGATAGCTGTTTGGAGGTATCTGCCCCTAGCTTTTCACACCGAAAGCTTTTGTTGGACGTCATGTGATTGGTTAACTGAATTGCGTCAGAACATGGGAGTCTATGGGCTGTTTTGCGAGAAAACCTCTGAACGATATGAGTTCATATCCCGGTAGATGCACTATTTTGCAATTTAATTCCTCGGAAAACCGTCGATTCTAATCAGACTGGGCAGACTTCTATCGTATATTTGTGGGTATTTCAAAACAAATTAGACTTGGTCATTATTTCCACTTATTCATTTTGCCCTAAATGTATATTAGAACAAGGCACTTGGTCATTTAAGAGCGAATATGATTGCGTGTCAATTAACACATTTGTTTAAACTTCACATCTCAATGATCTGACAAAAATGACCTTCAAAAGTTTATACTTGACTGCCATCTTTTACTGTATATTCTGAACTTACGGTAGTGAACTACACAATCGGTAGGAGTGAACATACAGTTTTTGTTTTGCAGAATCAGAATCATTTTATTTACTCATATCGCCACCAACGGTGGTACAAGAACTATAAAAATATACAAAATATATATAAAAATTGATCAAGACAGCAGGGACAAACAAATATACACATGGATAAAGACAAATAAAGATATTGGTACACACATGCTATTTTATACATAAAGAATTGTACATACACTATTAATATCAATTATACATTTAATTGTATTGATAAACTTGCATATTCATATCTTTGACGCTATTGTCATTGAAAAGTTCACATACAATTTAAAACATTTTGAAAATAATGTTTATAAATTTCGCAACTTTCCTCAACACCTTAATAAACACAAAGAAAAACGTTACACAAAAGTCCACGAAAGTATCGAGCATGAAACAAAACACATTCTTGTGTCAATAACATCCACTCAGCGTGAAAAGCTGCTTCCAACTCATGTAAATTCTGTACTGGAGGTTTCCAAGCCTGGAGTCGCCACCCTAGAATATCCCACACATGCTCCAGAGGGTTCAGATCTGGGCTTACTGCTGGCCAGGGTAAAGTTGTCACTGCGTTGGCTCGCATGTAATCGACAACGGCACGTGATCGGTGAGGGCGGGCGTTGTCGTCCATGTACTGTGGTCATGTAGCAAGTGCATGGTCATCGAAATAAGGAACAACGACCGGATGTAGCACGTCCCGGATGTATTGACCTCCCGTTAAATTGCCCCTGATGGTGGCCAAATCATGCTGGCAGTCAGGCATCCCAATACCCTAACAGAGACACCTCCATACCCAATAGTTGGCTGGATGTTCCTGGAGCTATAAGCTGTATTCTTCTGTCTCCAAACACGTGCACGCCCAAACACCATGTCAAACGTTCACGTTTATGATGGTCTCTCAACAGGGACGTTTAATTACCCATCTTGCTTTTAGTCTTGCCGATTTCAGGCGATTTCTGACTGTTCTGGTGCTGATGTTTCGAATTGGTAACCACGGACGTTTCAGCTGACGACTTGTCAGAAAAGTTCTCGAGATGTCGAAGAAGGTGCCGGTCCTCTCGAGGTGTATTGACAGTAGGTCTTCCAGACCTTGGTCGGTCCATTGCACTTCTTGTCTGCGCATGCTTCCGGACTAAACGACTAACAACAGTGTAATGGTAGCCCAGATTCCGTCCTATCGGCTTAAAGGACATTCCTGCAGAGTGCATACCAATAATTTGATTTCTGAGATCCATTGACAATCGTCTGCGTGCCGTGTTCAATAGATATGATTGAATGGCTATGGAGAGCAACGTTACATACCACCAAATGCAGTTGGGCCATAATGTTTTTGGGATCCTCGAGCGTAGCATGTTGCACGTGCATGTAAGAAGGTGAGAGCCTTTTAAAAACCTCAGTTACCTGTCATGATATCTGGGAGGATTTTAGCGTTTTACCAGACTGTGATAAATTTATTTGTATTTTAAGCACACCAGATACTGTATCTTATACTGCCAGCACCTGTCTTTCTATTTTAGCCAAGCAGAGAGAGATTTTATATGGTTAAGTAAATAACGGAAATGTGTAGGCGCGACTGTCACGCATCACTGGTTGGAACGTATCGCACAAACACTACTCTTCTCATAAATGAACCTTGTTTAACTATTCAAAATATTCTCGAAAGGATATCATCACAAATATCAGGGGGTGTTTTTTCTTTGTGTATATTTTTGTTTCTCATAACTTGTTAAAATTTAATAAGGTTCGTGAACGATGAACGATGAACGATCGTGGTTGAGAGCGACACATTTCAGCAAATAATGGTACTCATCACCGATTGCAGAGGAGTGACATACTTTACATATTCTATCTTGCTTAACAATATTCTGCCAGCGACCTAGTCGGGGCTGCTAATGGTATATCATCGCCTGATTAAGTTTCAATGCTTATACCGGTGCAGCCTTTATCATGCACTGTTTGTTCAAGGTCATTTATAAAGATACAAAAAAGTAAAGGTGAAAGATTTTCTCCCTGTCTTACGCCGGATCGACAGGAGAAACAGTCAGATAATTCATGAAAAACCGAGACAGAGGATTTTATATTGCTGTACATATTTCCGACTAGAGTCATACATCTTCCTTCGATTCCCGATTTCATCATTTTAAACCACAGGCCGGCCCTCCAGACAGTATCAAAGGCTTTACTAAAATCTGTAAAAACAAAAAATAGTTTCCTTTTTAAAGATGTCAATATTTGATTAAGTAAGTGAAGAAAATATATGTTGTCTATGACCCTTCCTAAAGCCTGACTGCGAAGGGTTTAAAATTGTGTTTGTTTCAAGGATTAAGGTTAATCGATTATTCATTATACTGGTAAATAGTTTTCCGAAACAGCTTAAAATTGTAATGGGACGGTAAAACTTTGCACATATAAATAATGACTACACACCATATTGATCAGTAGTGGTGATAATTCATCTATTCATGTATCTATAATTAAAAAAAAACTGTCATTAACTACAATCGAATGTACAAACTTGTTGTAAAACAAGACAATTGAATTTAAAGTTTTGCTCTGAATTAGGCATGTACTTCAATGACGTTTTAAAAACTCCCACTACATGTTTTTAACTAACTTGATATGAACTAATCAGATATAATGGTCTATATGTACACACAATAATTCCATGTGCATCATTATATAAATAGTTGACATGGACAAGTGAATGATACATTTGCATGAAAGAAATGATAACAGGCAGGGGAAATTTTGAGATGACGTTTTGTTCTTTCTCCTTCGACATGTTACATCGCGGCAAGGTACACAAACCTCATAGAGAAATTACAGATTTGGATTCTAGTGGAGAAACTGCCTGACAACTCAATCAGACGACCTTCTTCTGATTTCGTCTGATTTTCAATTCCAATAAAATTGCATCGATTGAGTTATTCTGGTTGTCCCACATCAAACACATTCAGCAAATCTTGCAGCAATCCATCAAAACTTATCATGTCGACAGTTCAGTAAATAAGTGCAAGCCATTCAAGCAAGGGTCTAATTATGAGTGGTGTGTAAGAATGGAGTTGGATGCTCTCCAGGCTGATATGGTTATCTCCAACTCAGTGTTTGTCTACACATCGACCAGGGGATCCACTCACTCTATCCCACTTCTTTGTAATTCTTCTTGTTGAACTCGGAGCAGACCTTCTGTGGAGAAATATAAAGTATTGAGGACATCTGTAAATCCAGTGATTTGAGACAGGCAATATCGGGTAATTCACATGTTATTC
This sequence comes from Gibbula magus, assembly GCA_936450465.1. Lineage (NCBI taxonomy): Eukaryota > Metazoa > Mollusca > Gastropoda > Trochida > Trochidae > Gibbula > Gibbula magus. The sequence goes on from OW388296.1 coordinate 27,035,644, forward strand.
GGTGTGAGAAAGATTTTATTTGACAATATTCATGTAATTTCATAATGAATGGTAAGTTCTTTAAAAACAATTGCCTGTGTTTGTTTATTTTGATTCATGAGGTGATTGTTAGATATTGATAATGCGTTGGAAATACTCGCTCAGTAAAAGTAGGTTGATTGAGTGTGTGTGTATGGTTATGTCCAAAGACGTCCATAATCTTGGCATTAACTATTTGTTGTCACATACTTAGGGTATTGAATACAGATAATCAAGAAATGAATGAACATAAAGGAAATTCGGTCATTCATTAATTGAATTTATAAATGGAAATTGAGACTTATTTTCGGTCACTGTTATGAATGGATCAACTCTTCAACTGGTCGCTTATACATTTGACAATATGTCTTAATATTTTAATAACCATGGTCCAGTGAGTAATATATTATTCATTAAAATACATTGTGACGTCTTCCCATTGTTCTCTCACTCCTTTATTTTTTCAGTAATGGACAGTTGCAAACCACATCAAGTTCTTTAAACAATAAGTACATTTGTCAAAACAGCAATACTCTGAGTGTATTTTAAGTAGGTAAATGTCCTGGTAACTCTTCATTCTTTAGATATTATGGGTCTTGTGACTGACTTTTTTAATGAATCGGTATGCTCAGCTTGGATGGGGAGGTATCGAGCTCGCATTGTGTTCATTGAAATTCAGTGCAGAACCACTCAGTTTTCACTGATTACAGAAAATGCAAAAGAGTTGATACATAACTAAACCATGATGTTGTTGCAGTCTTTTTATGTTAATAGAATAAGTTTCTGCTGAAGAATAGATGTACTTTTTTACATTCAAAATCATTTCAATTCCTTAATCGATAAAAAAAAATTGACAATATTCATTAAACTAAATCGACTGACGACTGATCCTGTTCTAATGTCCATCTTTTCAAGTCCTGTAAACCATATGAGTTACGAACAGGCAGCCAATATCCAAACACCATTCATGATAGCCCATAGTTGATAAACATCAGTTGATTGGTTGCTATTCATTTGTCTCAGTATTAGGTGTGTTTGGTTCAGGCAGGTTCTTGTTGACTTTTCCTGAATTTTTTTTAAATAGTTTCAATGTAGATCCTTATGAAATCTTCCGGTATCAAACATTCATAATTCAGCTCTCTCATTGGTCTTGTTTGGTCAATATAATTTTAACGTTTGACTAACCGTCGCTATTGTGTCATTTTTCCTCCAAAAAAAATATAAATTGTCCAACAAAACTGTAGTTCTGTCACTTTTTCAACAGATACTGTTTTCTCTACCAAAAGTTAAATTGACAAAATACGTTAAATAATCACAATCAATTACAAAAGGATGTATCTGTACAATAGAAATATTTAACATCAAGTATTCAACATGTTCCATACAGTTGAATAAAAGATTAGAAAATTGTTATCTGAGACAAAATACTAAGATGCTATAATAATAGGATATTTGACCTTTAATGTATACAAATAAACGTATCACAGGTAGCAAATACTTACAACTCCAGAAATTGCTCTGTCATTTGCAGTTAGTTCCTTTTATTATACAACAAACATGTTTGGTGTCCGATGTGGCTTAGTAAGTCAAGGCTCACCCTTTTACACATGCCATAAAAAATATCACTTGAATTTCCCTTGATTGACTCATTGACATTGATCCAAAGGATCAAAACACGCCGCCAACTTGTAAATTTAGGATTTTATCTTAGCAGACTTTAAGTAAGACAACTTTGTCTATAGGTATAAAACAATATATTTTGGATGAAAAGAACACAACACGTACATAAATATTGATAATTTTATTTAATAAACAAATGTTATATTTTTGGACGGCAAGGAATAATACATTTTTGTCTTAGTTAGTTAGTGGAAATAGCATATATCCATATGAGATTTCACTGAAACTGTAAAATTTCGATATATTCCAATAAATAGTATCAGAGTTGTGAGTGGAACAAACATCGGACAGACGGTCGAACGGACACTCTGACGACTATATACCGCCGGGTATAACTAATTCCTTATGAAATAACTGTTAAAAAAATATGAAATTTACAAAAATACAAAACAAAGTGGACTCTGTCCCTGAGCAAAAAAATGACTCTGCAGGCACGTTTAACTCTTGTACAGGATATTGGGTTGAATATGACCATAGGGCTTCAACCTTGTTTAGAGAAATAGCATGTTATTGCTTGATATATGTTTAGCTAACCAGGCCTGAAAGGCCAGATTGGCATATGGCATGGACCTTTGTCCGGCGTACGTCCGGCGTCCGTCCGTTTACTTTTCATATTTTCGACTTCTCCTCCAGAACTGCTACACCCCCAAAGCTGAAATTATGTGGGAAGTTACCTAGCATCGAGGGGATCTAATTTTGTACATTTCATCCCAAAACTATTGGATACAGAAAGCTAAAATTTTCAGAATAACATCTTTATAACATATACACTACATTTTTTCATTTGGTTAAACTTCCTTTACAAATATTGGCTTGGCAGGGTGTTAAACTGAAACCTTAAATTTCACTCCAGGAACTGGTAATGCTAGGAATTTTGGGAATGTCCTCTTTCTATGATGGAGACCAAGACCTGTAATTTTCATTCTTTTGCTATGACAAATAAAAGTTTTAGAGCTATTATAAAATTCATGTTTTCCCCTTGCACCAGTAGGCCACAACAGACTGGTATAGTAGAGTATTGCATAATGCAGTGTAACAGGGGGATAGTATGACAGGTGAAGAGCTGGTCAGTGAGACCTTACTAGGGATGGTGCAATTCAACACACCACACTCCTGCCTCCATCCCCATGTCCCCCTCTGTGAAGAAAAAAATGTATTCTCTTATTTAATATTACTGTGACAAGACACTTTCGAAGAAAAGTATATGTGTTAAATGAAGGAATAGTTCAAAATCAAAAGTACTTAACTGAAAGGTTCCCTGGCAAAATTCCTTGGCAAATTTTATCACAATTTACAATGGAATATTCTGTGGAGCAAACTAGGTCACCTGGACACATGGGTTATTGAGGTTACCATCTGCAAGAAAGATCAATAATGCCTTAAATAACATTATCCGACTTGACTGTCAACTGGCAACATGTGCAATGTGTGACTTGGATTTTCAAAGACCTGGAAGTCCATCTGATAGAAAATAATCCAGTGGAAAGAGCTTAGTAATCTCATAATGTCCAGTTGACTTAGAATTTTGTATGAAAAACAATTCAATTCAGCTTGTCGTCTTGAGTTGAAATTATTTGCTTTCTGGTGTTGGCGAGGTATTGTCATTGCATGAACTGATCATTCTGAACCTGTCAAGATTTACAGAGGAATATGGCAAGATAATTGTTACATCGAAGTTTTCAAAGATGGAAATTTTCGTTTAAAGCCAATCTTTCATGTCGGCAACTTGAGCAATTTTGGATATTACAAAACTTATTATGTACTACTGACGGTATTCAAAAACTATTTTTATAATAATTCAGTGATATATTTTCATTTTTACAACATATCATCAAAGGAGCTTCCTGTCAAACCGTTCCTAAAATGGAACAGGCCATTATATTCAAATCACGAAAGCGGATATTGAGAATCAAGTAACAGTTCTACTTATTATTACACCAAACTCATTGAGATGACTGTCTACTTTATATTTCTGACAAAAAAGGCAACAACATATGAAATTCACTTTTTTTCCATTCATATTACGTGTGGACATTTGCTATACTTGACGACTTTTCAAAAGAAGGAACTTTTCAACAATAACATTTTAATATCAATATCGAGGATTAGGCAACAAACATAAGTCAGGAAATTGTTACAATAGTGAGAGGGATCAGTGATTTACGTCATGAAAACATTATCTGAAAGTAGAAGTAGTAAACAGTCTTAATTAATAAGTTAGAGTGATATATTTGTCAGGGCTCATTTATTGAAATTTTAAAATGATGGGTTTTTAATAGTTTTGTGAAAGTGTATGACAGTTTTAAAAGTCGAAAACAAAATATAATCATGTAAAAAGCTTTAATGGAGACTTCTTCACTAAAATGATTGAGAAACGTTTCTCTACAATAACTTATTCTTTAAATAGTGTGTATATAAGTTGCTCATAAACCGTTTTTAATATCTATCTCTGTACAACATTAGGGATATGCATCTTCTTTCATATTGCCTAAATATTCCATAGATGCTCCGTTTATTTTGGATTTAATCTCAAAGTAGAGAGGAGTCTGACAGTGTATAGGTTGCAGTTCACTATGATCCAACAATTTATATAATTACAAAGTTATAAAGGAGCTTTATAAGCTCTCCATAATCTCTGATCAAAGTCCAACTTGCCATCATTTGTAGAAATATATATAGACTCATTTATCTTACCTCAAAGTGAAATACTCGTTCATGATTGGCTGGTAACTAATACATACCCCTTGAGTATCACAGTGTGACATTTCATATATCTAGCAAGTCCTGACAGCGTCGCCTAATAACCAGATGGCCTTATATATATATATATATATATATATATATATATATATATATATATATATATATATATATATATATATATATATATATATATATATAAAATGAAAGTCTCACGTGAAGTAAATGTATATAAACTAGAATACTTCAGACGACACTTGCACGTGAGAGGTAAATGTATATAAAAATAGAATACTTCAGACGACACTTGCTGTAGGTATCATTTTTATATTTTTATAAAAATGACATCTACAGCAATTGTCGTCTGAAGTATATATATATATATATATATATATATATATATATATATATATATATATATATATAATGATTGACAACCAATAAATAGTGTGTCGATTGCTGTAAGATGAAGTCCAAGTTCATGCTTTCATCAATTACAATAGTGCACCAAAAACCATAGACAATGGTTTTTTTTCTGAAAAATATTCAGACATTAATGAAAATAATGTTATAAATCACCAGAAGAAAAAAAAATGATACTGAAACAATTGTCATCAATGCCAATAAGTCCCTCGTTGATAGTCAATTAGTTTAATAGATCACTAAGCCATTTCAATTTATTCAAAACTCATGAGGGTAATGGTTTGGAAAATGCCAAATTGCCACTGTGAAAATTACAAATCAATATAACTCAATTTACAAAAAGCATTTAATGTCAATCTTCCTGTTTATGTTGAGGAGTTGTGATGACTCGACCAACTCTTTGTGGTACACTTGAACGATAAACAGGCAGAGGATAAGAGAGTTTTCAAAGTGCTAAGAAAATGTTTGTTCGTATAACATTCTTTGCAGCTGTGTTGAGTGTAATATCAACGATGAAGTGGACATGGGTTTCAGATGTCAATATTGAAAACTTATTCATGACTCGCCCACAACAGCACAGGGAGGAAAACAGTTTGACCGATTGTTTGGTGCATTATTCTGCTGAAAGTAACTGTTACGCCATTCTATTCCACAGAAATGTTCAACAATGTCACTTTTCGTTGAACTATACATACACTTTCCAAACATTTTATCATCAATTTCGAGAATCTGATTTGGTTTATGCTTCTGTTGTTAATAATTTTGCAAACCGGCAATTGTCAAGGATGCAAACAGACAGACACAAATCGTTGCTGTTAAAGGAAATGGCTTCATCAAAAGCACTAATTAGACATTCAACATTCCATCTGATGTCTAGTCTCAGCACAAAACACAATGATGAAGCTGAGAAGCCTCTATTGTTTCCTCACCAAGACACATCCATGAGTTCACCCAAAACTTCAGCAGCGTCTGTATTCAAAAGAAAACACCAAAGATCATCCATAACGACTACAGCAGAACACAGTAAAATACAATTTACTGCCGATCACGATACTGCGGTATCACCGTCCTCTTTGACCAAAACATCGTCTTCGTTGGATCTGAAACACTCGTCAAGTGAGACAACACAAATCAAATCAGAAAGGAAAAATTCTGAGAAAATTATGTGCCAATGTTACTTTCCAATATGCTTACCAACAAAGTCGCCATTCAAAAGAAACATTGTCTACTTGGCAAAACAATCATCGCATCTACAGTTTAACGCTTATGATTATGAAAAGGGACAATTCATATCTTTTGAAACAAAAACAAAGTTCAAGAAACAGTGGGATTTAAAAATAGTTGATTCTACTAATAACAGACTGTACCTGACGCCCAGCGGACTCGACAGTGGCCAAATGCTTTTGTCAATGTGCTCTGATGGCAGCAATCGAAAGAGGATATGGAAACGGACTGTGGATCGCATATACATGGACAGAACAAGAAATTTGCTTTTTTTCACTTCCGTTTTAAGGAATCAGGAGCGCATCATCAAATACGATGAAACATCTGAGAAATCTACTTCATTCAAATGGCGACTGGGAACTCTAAATACATTGATTGGTATTGATGAGTCCAAAGGAATGTTGTTCATCAAGGGTGCTGAAAAAAAATTAATAGGTATTTCTTATGAAACAAAGCATGTAAACTATTACAGAATAAATATGAAACTTCTTAGTGATTTAACTCTTATCCCACATATTTCAGCAATAGTTGCAGTGAGCTCAAATATAATAAAAGTTGTTTGCATTTATGACAAGGCCAAGGAGAACAAAATTGGAAAATGTGGGGGAAAGGAAGTTTATTATTCATTTGGGACATTTCAGGAGGATCTGTATTACATTGTATGTGAAACCGTCACCAACGCTTCTCCCTCCAAACACCTACGGGTCTTTTCTGGTTCTCAGTTGAAATTAAAAGTAAAATTGAACACATTCAAAACTGTTATAGGTTAAAAAATTATGACACGAATTTTAAATGACAAAGAAAATGTAAACATTTTGCAGTGAGTGTGAATATGTATAGATATCCTCCTTATACTGAATGGACAAAGCGATCAAAATCAATTATGAATAATAGTTAATACTTATTACTATCACACTATTGTATTAAATAAAAGATTGCAATTGTCAACATGTTATTGTGGTTTATGTTTCATTGTAATAATGATAATAATCAAGTGATCAAAGATTGCCCTTAATTTTTTCTGAAAGAATATGTGTAAATGTTGCAAACATTGTCAATCTAGCAACAATCTTATTTTACATCCCACTTAGACCTCGTTGCCCGTAGCAAACATTCATAAAACTGTCCTGTTCATTATCGATATGATAACTGTGTCATCCAAACAGTCATGATATCTGATACACGGACACTTTCAAAACTGTCAAACCACTTTTAAACAAGATACGTAAGTTACAGTTTATCGACATCAATGACAAAAAAATTAAGCTAAACGTTTGATTGACTGAAATCAAGAGGTATGTAAAAGAATTCATTTGATGAAATGCTCAAAATGGGACTAAAATACTTGAATCAATTGATTGACTTCTGCACAAAAAAAAGAACTAAAAGGATAGACCCAACAAATATACATGCCTTTTGATATATTTTCTACCACAAATTCACAACAACCGTCATGTTTAGAAAGGTATGTTAGAAATGATAAATAAAGTATTTTGAAGCATAGAAAACAAGAAGACATAGTCTTCAACATCCCCCACCAGACCCAAGAAATCGGAACAAGGGCAGTAATTCGAGAAGAAATAAGTGTGCATTTCTCAATTTCATTCCGTCAAGGTATCGATGCCCTCAAGCCACACAACTTATTCGATTTTAAACAGTTTCTGAGAAAAGTTATCCCCTTTGAAGATACCTGGAAAAGAGTTAAAAACCACACAAGGGTAATAACTCCGGGAAAAAAATCACATGCTTCTTAATTTCGAATTCCATCAAGGAATTGATACCCAAGCCAAATATGGTTATCCTATCGGAGACAGTTTCTGAGAAAAGCTGTCCCCTTTGAAGATACCTGAAACAGAGTCCAAGAGACGGATCAAGGGAAATAACTCCGGAGAAATAATCAGACGCTTCTTATTTTCGAGGTATCGAAATTAAACAAATTTGGTTATCCTAGCTTAAATAGTTTCAGACGCTTCTTATTTTCAAGGTATCGAAATTAAACAAATTTGGTTATCCTATCTTAAATAGTTTCTGAGAAAAGCTGTCCCCTTTGGAGATACCATGAACAGAGTCCAAATATACGGAAGAAGGGCAATAACTCCGGAAAAAAATAAGTGCACGCTTCTCATTTTCGAAATCCACCAAGGTTATCCTATCTCAAGCGGTTTCTGAGGAATGCTGTCCCTTTTATCCCGGACGGACGGACGGACGCACGGAGATCAAAGATATATCCTCCTTCCACTTCGTGGCGGGGGATAATAATATACAATTATGGAAATATGCAAAATAAACAATTTATTACAATGTTCAAGTTACCAAAATATTGAAAATACAACCGATTTTAATCCTATTTAGAGGCCAGCTTCAATTTCCATTGTTGCAAAGCCAAGCTAATAATGCGAACATCACAAGACATGTTCAAACTCTATAGTCACATATATCAAATTAAATTTAAAAAAAGATAGGTACATCGTGTACCTACTTCTTCAGGCCGTTTAATGCAGTAACTGACATATATATATATATATATATATATATATGTATATATATATATATATATATATATATATATATATATATATACATACACCAAGGGTTGATTTACAATATTTTGGTCACTTTTCTCCCTGTGTTTCTTCTATTTAGGGTTTCATTTAACATCCAATTTATTTCTGTTGATATTTCAAGAAAACGTATGCATTATATATCAGCTCATTTTCTGTAACAAAAAGGGTAGGAGTTCAAGCATAATGATCCTGTTATTGTTATTGATTTGGAAATGGAAAGTGAAAGATTGATGGAAGCGTAACAAGTGTTACACATCATACTAAGGAAACTGAAAGAAGAGTCTATATCACAATAATTAATACTGTGAAATACGGTCTTTATTGTTATTTTGTTTTTCCTGAAACTTAATTAGCAAAATGAAGCAATAACAAAATAAGGAAAATCACTCATTACGTATTACGCATGACGTCACCCCATTCTGTAACAAATATGTTGATTTTCTGAACTTAATTAAAATACCTTACTAATTTCCAAAGGAAACATGATGAGTGATGGGTGCTATCAGCAAGTACAGACATGCTCATTATGTTCACAAATACTTTTAATTCCAGTCGTTCATTTACATAATGAATGTTTACCTTTCAATTGTGCCTTTGATGTTTCGCTTTCAACCTATTATCTAGAGTCCGTTTACTACTTTTGAGGTTATCAAACCTGTGTTTATGAACGGCAAAAATCATCTAAATCTAAATATTGGCTGTTGATACTTTGATAAATCTCATAGATTTACATTTTTATGGTTAGTGGTTTCATAAATAATGATCATGATTTTTAAGATACTTTTCAATTGACTGAAGGATGAGATTGGTCGGGAAAATCTTTTAAAGAAACCCACTAACTGAAGTGGTGCCTTTTGATATTTTCAGATTTCTAGAATTTTATTTTTTTTCGTTTCCATAGAAACTTGTTGAATTTGGACTTTGTCCAGAGACAGGTTCGTTTCCGGAGCACAGCTCCAAAACCGTTCATCATATCTTCCTGAAACTTTGCATGTGTATTACCCACTAACTGAAGTGGTGCCTTTTGATATTTTCATATTTCTCAAAATTTTATTTTTTTCGTTTCCATAGAAACTTGTAGAATTTGGACTTTGTTCAGAGACAGGTTCGTTTCCTGAGCACAGCTTCAAACCCGTTCATCATATCTTCCTGAAACTTTGCATGTGTATTACCCACTAACTGAAGTGGTGCCTTTTGATATTTTCAGATTTTTTTCTGAAATTTTTTTTTTTCTGTTTCCATAGAAACATGAAAGGGATGTTGGTTGTTGTTGATTTTGACTGCTTCTGGAGCAGAAGTCTGAAACCCTTAACATACCTGAAACTCAGCATCTGTAATACCCACTATCTGAAGTACGGTAGTAGATACACAAGATGTGTTTTACAAATTTTGTGGAACCGGTTGGATATGTCATCTTCTGATGACTCTTGTTAACATTGTTACCGGTTTAGAGTTTTAAGAGAAAAAAAATTCGGACTATCGTTAAATCTATAGTCGGGTACATTTACAATTACTTACGAGGGGCGTTCAATAAAAGTTTCCCCTGATAGACTTCTGCTTTACTGAAAGAAACGAAACTTGGAACCGTTCTCTACATAGGCACCACACAGTGTGACAGTGTGACAAACTTGATGCAGCCGTCTAGGCCTCTGTTGTAAAAGGCATCAGATCTTGTCAAAATCCAGGACTTGACCTCATTAATGAGGGTTTCATAATCAGGGAAACAAGTGCCTTTAAAAAAAGAGTTCATGTTTGGAAAGAGGAAGAAATCAGATGGTGCAAGGTCAGGAGAATACGGTGGGTGAGGAAGTATTTCATAGCCGCTTCCGTCTGAGCTACACGTGAGTTGTGGACAGGAGCATTATCCTAAAGCAGGCGGACAATTTTAGTGAGCATACCGCGTCTCTCGGTTTTGATAGCTTTCCTCAATATTTGCAGCAAACTAGCGTAGTATGCCCCAGTATTTGAGGTACCCCTTTCCAAAAGATCCATCATGATTACACCATGCTGATCCAAAAACGGTGAGCATAACCTTGCCTGCCGAGGGCTGGACCCGTGCCTTTTTAGGGGGTGGTGACTGAAGATGCTTCCACTGCTTTGACTGAATTTGACTTTCAGGGTCATAGTGATGGACCCATGTTTCATCCATATGTGATTAGTCTGTCGAAACATTATCCTGGTTTTCTTGGCACATTGCTAAAAGAGCTTTTGAGCAGTCGACTAGTTTCCATGGAGTTCGACCACACCTGAATCGACGATGCCAGTGTTTGACAACGTAATACGATAGGGCATCCTCTCAATAAGTTTCTTTCATCTCATCAAAAGTCTCCTTTGGTGTAAGACCCTTCAAAATTAAAAACCTGGTAACCGCTCTGTACTCAACAGCCCCCATTTTTACACCTTACTCTACTCTGACAGAAGAATGAATATTTTAAAAGTATGAGACGTCACTTGACTATGGAGACATGCTACATATCACATGTGAAATTTCTACTTCTTCCGATAAAGAGACGTTGGCCACCTGCTGGGGGAAACTTTTATTGAACGCCCCTCGTAGATTCAGCGTAATACCACTGACCAAACATAGCCATGGCCTCTGTAGCTCACCAGGGTTAATATTGTTTAAAGAAGAAGACTGAAATAGATTTTAGGTCATGGCCCATGAGGCCCTTATTGGGACCACAGGGTCACCAAATCTACAATTTAGAATCTCCATTGGCTATAGAGTCAGTATAAAATATTACAGCCTTGTAAGTCTTTTCTTTACGGAGAAAAATACAAAAATTGATGTTAGGTCATGGCCTTCGGGTCCTTATTTAGGGCCCCAGGGTCACCATATCTACAATTTAGAACCTCAATTGGCTAAAGACTATGCAAATAATATTACAGCCTTCGATGTATTTTTGTTCTGGAGAAGAAGATGAAAATAGGATTTTAGGCCATGGCCTATGACGCCCTTATTTGGGGCCACAGGGTTACCAAATCGACAATTTAGATTCTCCATTGGTTAAAGAGTCTGTACACGACATTTCAGCCTTCCAGGTTCTTTCGTTCTAGAGAAGAAGATGAAAAGGCTGCTTTTGGCAAGTGAAGTCAGTTAAAAATACGTGACGGCTATACGAGTGTATATTATGTAGGTCAATGAAATGAATCTACATGGTTAGGTTAAACCATGCAAGGCCGGTTTCCTTCGAGCAGCCATTTTATTGTGTTCATATTAAAATTGCCGCTCGAGGGTGGTTCGAGTGATATGATTCATGTCACGATTTCTTAACACAGAGAGCAGAGTTTCAAATATGGCACCATTATTGAATGGTATACCATACTGCTGTATGAACTCTTAAAAATCGCTTGAGACCTACAAATTTACGTCGCACACTTCAACAAAACTCTCGCTGTACAAGTCGTGCCTTTTTCTTCCAATTCAGAAACCGTTTTTCAATGGATAAGGCGGGTATTGCAATAAAAAAAATTAGCTTCGAATGTTACATTATAATGTATCAACTTTGATACTAAATGGCAAATTTGAGAAAACATGATGTACAAAAAACGAGCTACAATGCCGTTAATATTTATTCACGATATATTTGATAGGCCTCATTTATTAAAATGTTAAAAGGAAGGGGGACTTTAAACATCCCTTGAAAATGAATGTATGGTAACTTTAGATTTCTAAAGTGAAGTAAAATCATTTTAAAAGCTTTAATGGAGACTACCCTATTTAAATGATTGAGAGACGTTTCTCTTCATTAACTTCTTGAAATAATGTGTTTGTAAGCCTTTCAAGAAAACTTAATACGTTAGTCATAATATATTTCGTACTGCTTGCTTATTCTACAGCAGAAGTGTTTGATCAATTTGGTTTTCATCTCAAACAGAAATAAAGATAACAACATATTTTAGTACATATTGGAAAATAAACTTTCACAATCAATGTGTATATATAGAATACTAGTTTTGGGGTGTCTGTTTATTTCATTCATTATTTCATTATATTATCATTTTCCTTCATAATGTATCCATTTGTACAAACTATATGTACAACAAGAGACAATTTCAAACTATGCTCCAGGCATTATAAACAACATTAAGTGTTTTCATAAAATAGAAATTAATAGGTGTTACAAATGTTCCCCATCGAGCAGCATTAAAAATGTCGCTTGAAAGTTGTTTAAGTGATCTGACTTATATAGCGAAATCTAAACACTCAAAGTAGAGTTTTGAATATGGTTCAATGATGGAATGGTCAACAATCGTGCCGTCTGAACTCTCTAAATCACATCTCATCCCACACACTGAAGAGTTCCACACCACTGTCGCTTTATACGTGGCACCATTTTTTTTCGAATACGAATGCGGATAACCGTTTTCTTTGGATACGACTTGGCTTATCGGGTCGTGTAATGAGATGTTTTACCCATTAATGTACCAATATATTGTATAAACTTTAATCATAAATGGCAAATTTGAGAAAACAGAACATGCAAAAAAACGTGCTACAGCGCCGTTGTTTGTGTATTATCATTATTTTTTATATTAATTTTTTTTCCGATTTCATGCTTGCATCAATTACAAGTAGAATCATGGTTAATATTTTAAGAAAAACGGTTAAACGAATTTGTTCAATACGAAGGCAATGAAAATTCGTCTTTCATTCCATCGAGATTGCTATAAAAAAATAAAAAAATATTACAAGTTTGAATAGCTTATGAAAATAGTGTAAGTTATGATCACCAATCATTTCAAAACACAACTTCTACCGACTGCCTGAAACAATTGCCAATTCACTTGGATCACCACGTCTACCATCCTCGATAATCCAGCGCTATTGTTCCGATAAATCTACACACAAGCGCGCTTGTGTGTAGATTTATCGGAACAATAGCGCTGGATTATCGAGGATGTACGTCTACGTCAATTTGTACAACACTCATGAGTGTAATGTTTTGGAAAATGCCCCCTTGCTACTGTAGAATAAACGGATCAATTTTTGTTTTTTAAAAAAAAAAAAAAGACACCAATTTAATGTCAATCTTCCTGTTTTTGTTAATGGGCTGTGATGATTAGGCCAACTCTTTGTGGTACACTTCAACATCAAACATGGGACCCTAATACGCGTCCATAGGATAGGACAAACATGCCACAAAATATCACCTTTGGTTGAAATATACTTGCAGAAAAATCAAAATGTTTTATCATCAGAATCTGATTTAGTTCATGCGTATGTTGTAAATAATTTTTCAACTCAAAAACCAGTAATGAATGAAGTCTCTGCTGTGAAGGAATTGGCTTCATCAAAAACAATTATCTGACATTCCACGTTTCAGCCGATGTTTGGTCTCAGAACCAAAATAAGGATGAAGCTTGGGCGCCTCTAAAGTTTCTTCATCTGGAGACAGCCATGGGTTAACGCGAAACTTCAGCAGTGTCTGTACTCAAAAGATAACATCACCACTACAGCTGAATAGAACTTACACAACAACAAAATAAAACTTACTTCCCACGATACAAATGTAACACAATCCTCTTTTGCCAAATCAACGTCTTCATTGGATCTGAAACACTCGTCAAGTGAGACAACACAAATCAAATCAGGAAGGAGCAATTCTGAGAAATTGCTGTGCCAACATACAGGCGTTTCAAAGCTATTTACGTTCATGACAAGGCCAATCATATTAAAATTGGAAAATGTGGCAAACATGAAGTTAGAACATGTATAACAGGAGGATATATTACATTGAATCTTACAGCCTTAATGACCGTGATACTACAGCACAAATGAGACTGTTTTCTTATTCTCGTCTGAAATTAAAATGACATTGAAAACACTCCAAACTTTTATTGCATGACCATTCATGAAAAGAGTTTAAAGGACACAGTACATGTCAATATTTGATAACTATACCAATAATCGATGGTATTTTTAGCAGGGTGTTTCAAATTGCATGTATTAACCACAAACGGAAGTGGTGCCTTTTGATATTTTTAGATTTCTGAGATGTTTTTCTTCGTGTCCATAGATACATGTTGCATTTGGACTTTGTTCAGGGATATGTTTGTTTCATGAGCAGAACTCCAAATGCATCATATCTACGGGAACCTTTGCATGTGTATTACTGAAGTGTTGCCTTTTAGATATATTCAGATTTCAGGCACAAATACAAACACATGTTGGAATATTTGAATGAATCATTAGCATTTGTTTGCAGCTACAAAATGTATATGATGCACCCATCTTCGATAATCCAGCGCTTTCGTTCCGATAAATCTACACACAAGACATGGAAAATTTTAAGCGTATTTATCTTGAACCTAGTTACCTCCTCTTGGGTCCATGTTATCCAATCAGAAACGAAACGCAGACACTATCTGCGTAAACAAAAATGGCGGCGGCCGACTCACTCGATTACAATAAAGTTTGTAACAAATTCAGCGTAGAAAATCTGACAGAAACTCAAAAGAAAGTTGTGTGTAGATTTATCGGAACGAAAGCGCTGGATTATCGAGGATGGATGCACCCTGCCCACATATCAACACCCCTCTTAAACAATCTGGCTTTCCAAGCCTGATGAGCTTATAACCAATACGTTCAATGTCTATATTCAGTGACATGTCTCTTGACCTGTCAGTATAAATACCACAGGTCAGCAATGTGTCGAAGAAAATGAATTGAATTAATTTTGACATTTTGAATGGCATTATTACATGAACTGAAAGAACACTTTGGTTGCAATCTAAAATTAAATCCTGAATGTTGCAGTGACATAATTTGACAACTGACAAGCGTGATTATGTCATTCATAATACAATAAGGAATTGAATGGTGCTGCATCGACTGATTCTGTATGCTGTCTTCTTTATCGCAAGTTTTTCTGTTTGCATGACAGCTCCTAAATGAACAAGTGTTTGCCACTAACATGGCAATGTCCCCCGCCGGTAACATTTAGTTTAAAGACACATCAATTGGTTTAAATGAGCTACTTTATACATTGCATTATTGGTAAAAAGTGTCATGATGATCAGCAAATTTGAAGACTTTGGGTGCTCGGGTTCATTAGATATTGCGTTTACGTTGCGAGTTTGAAAAGTGGTCAAAGTGTCATAGTCACCTGGAAAATAAGGTCAAGGTCACCAAAATCAACTGGTGTCTGCGTCATCCCCCAATGTGCTGACACTAAATTTGAAGACTTTGGGTCCAACCAGTCATGCTATATCGCGTTAACAAGAGTTAGAAAAGTGGTCAAAGTGTCGCGGTAACCTTGAAAATAAGGTCAAGGTCACTAAAATCGACTGGTGTCTGTGTCTTCCTCCAGTGTAGACGGACACCTAATTTGAAGACTTTGGATGCAACGCGTCAAAGTGTCGAGGTGACCTTGAAAATATGGTCAAGGTCAACAAAGTCGACTGATGTCAGCGTCATCCCACACTATAGGCTGACACCAAATTTGAAGACTTTGGGTCCAACCAGTCATGATATGTCGCGTTAAGAAGCATTAGAAAAGGGGTCAAAGTGTCACGGCGACCTTGAAAATAAGGTCAAGGTCACCAAAATCAACTGGTGTCTGCGTCGTACCACAATGTAGGCTGACACCCAATATGAAGACTTTGGATGCAACGCTTCATAAGATATCTCGTAAACAAGAAATGTGACGTACGGACGGACGCCGCTGAATACATAGTCCCCCGTTCCGCGTTGCGACGGGGGACAATTAAGTGAACGTGAATACAACATTGAATATTGTCTTAGATCTCCAACTTTCAAGTTTAAGTGATCAAGTTCTCATATGCTTCACCAAAATTTGCTATATTCTAACCAACCATTAAGATAAAATGACAAAGTTATTATTTGCTTCAAGAATATTGTCTTAGATCTCCAACTTTCGGCTTTAGGTGATCAACGCCCAATATGCTTCAAGAACATTAGCCAATAATTCCAAGCAGCCTATATGGTGATCACCTTCCCAATGCAAACCAGCAGAACCAGGGGATCAGGGCCTCCTTCACAGTACTAAGGTGATCCGAAGTCACTAAGGTAACCTTAGTGCAATGTTAAAGAATAGGAGTAAAGGTTAACCTTAAAGGTTGCTTTGTGAAAGAAGACCCAGGTTTGTCGCAGGAACTGTGGTCACTCATTCCACTCAAGTAATCTAATTGACAGTATATTTTTGTGGGAATACTTAAATAAGTTCAAACATAAACAGAGTAATTGTATAATTATTTTATTTAGACATAATTCACCAACAAAACATACATGACACATATGTTACAACTAAACACACATTAACAACAATGGACAATTTTTAATCATTGTCAGCGATCTGCAATATTAAAACATAAAATTTCCTTAAGTATAAATCTTAATTGTTTTGACATGGAAGTTGATTATAAGTATTTCAAACAAAATATTAGTGAAACCTATTCTGCTGTTTGTATTTTCAAATGTTATGCTCTGTATTTATATTTTTACAGCTTAAATAATACATCTAATATGAAAAGTAAAAACACTGACATCAAATAGTAGATAAAGGATGATGAAAATACCCGATCCACAGTATTTGTTCTTTACATATAATAACTGCAGTTAAAATGTACAAAAATAACAAAATATAACATAAAGTAACACTCCCATAACTACTGACCAAAAATGTGAATCTTTTAAAGAAGGGACTTAAATCTGTGAATCAGAATAATTTAATCAAATACAAAATACATATAAGTCTTCTCACTTAAATATATATTCAAACTAAGACAAAAGATAAACTCTTCCAGAACTATTAAAATTTAAGCAAAACATGATATTACGAATTAACAGTAACATTAATTTTTTTAACCCTATTATTTTTTTTATTGTTTTACAAGTTATGGAAACAATTTCTTTGAACTAAAGTGTCATTGTGATGCATGGATATTTATGACTTAATCATGAATAGCTTTCATCTATATCTGTTATGAAGTTCTTTTCAATTCAATCCTTTATTGTTTGTAGTACAAAATAAATTTTCTTAAACAAAAACTATGGCGTCACAACATTTTAAGTGATGTATGTTATATCTGTCAGTTCTAAGAAATGTGTTTCAAAGAATCTCTTATGGCTTTACTCCATTGCACTAAACATGGAATATAGAAAAATCTATCAATCTGTAATGAGAAATAGAAATTTCACAAACATTATTGACTATCAAATAACACAAAACCCTGTGTATATAAACAATAACTTTCTTTTTTTATAAACATTTTTACTTTAAATACAATTTATTGACAATTATCCACCATTTGATAGAAAGCAATGTTGTTCCTCAATGGCATTACAACTGGGGCAATTGAATTGGTCAAGGGACAATAGGGTAGAAAACTTATCCCAATTTGTCATAAAGGAACAACATTACTAAAGACAGTCAAAGTCTTAACCAATTGATTTTTCAAAAAGAGCCCCTTAAATATTCTTAAAATTGTTTCTGTTTTAGCTTTCAGTCAAAGTGGAAGCAACATTTTATTTTATACTGATTATCTGACATTTTTCAAATTCCAAAATGAACTTAAACATTTTAAAAAGAAACATTAATTTTATAAACTATTTGTGTTTTAATGAAATATACACAATATAGAATAGGTCTGTCCTTGACTGCTGTCTTTACACAAACAATGCAGTAAATCATGTCAACATATAACATTACAAAACAGTACACGAAAGCATTATAACATCAAAATACTTGGAATATCTGGAATGTTTTTAAAAGGAGCATTGCACAAATCCACAATATAGATTATATATATATCCATGTACATCGTGCTAAATACTCTGTGCTTAACTACAAAACTCTTTGAAAACCTACACAAATTCCTTTTAATCCACATAAATATAGATCTAAGCTACAAATTCAATATTCTTTTCTATTTATATCTTTCTTCGAATAAATACACATGTCTATTATCCACTGAACAGTTTATAAAGGAGCAATTCATTGATAAAGACGGCTACAGGTGAATTCTCTACAAAGAGAATAGAAATTACAAAGTACAAAGTAACCTTATCACATTTATCAAGGGTATCAAATCAGAAATATTCATCAAGAATGATGAGTTTCACGTGTCAACATTGTATACTTTCGTTACTTAGTAGCCGAGATATTAAACAAGATTTTAAATACACCATTCATATTTACCAAAAAGGACTTCTCAAAGAATCGTTCATATCCTTGTCAAGACCATGTTTAGCATGAAGATTACAAATCTGGAGCCAAAAAATCTTATAATGACCTATAGCATTTTTATAATGCTCCAAATTTTGCAAATATAATACATAATTACATTTCATGGTTCAACAATCAATGCTCAAAAAAATATACAGCAGAACTGTTGGTAGATTCTGGCAATTCAGTTTCAATCTTGCATACTCGATTCGTTGGGGATGTAGCTCAGTTGGTTCGTCTGCTCATTCCCCAAGAAGATCTGGGTTCGGTTCCCGTCAGCGTCATACCAAAAGACGTTTAAATATGGGAGTTGGTGCTTCCTTGCTTGGCACTCAACATAAAAAGGATAGTACAACGCTTGAGCAGTGGCTGCCGGATGTCTAGAGTAAACAAGATTTCGTTGTAATGAGGACAATAAAGTGTTATTATTATGCAAGCGAATATTATTGGAACACACAATTGATTATCTGTTTTCCTGAAACAGAAATGGACGTTTATTTTCATCTTTATATATATTTAATGGTAAAGTCATCAAGATTAATGTTGTAATAACCATGGGATTACTACCACCATAATCTCCCGGATTCATATTAACATTCCTGGCATTGTGAAGGCTGAATCTTCACATCAATCCCACAAAATTGTAGTATTGAGAATGTTTTACTATATCTGATTTTCAGTGATTTTCAATATCATGAATTGTTCTATTATATGTATAGTTATTGTGTTGGAAGTGTCGGTTTCATCATTGTAAAAGCATATGTCAGTTTGAGCAATAAACACATCATTATAATGTTTTTAAGCATTTGTCATTTTAACTGTGAATAAAATTGTGTTATATCATATCATCAGCATGTTATAACAACAGAAAAACATAATTACAATTATGATAAGTATTTAAATGATAACAAGAAAGAATTGAAGCTTCCATAATTATACTATTACTCGATGCTTTGTATTGTTTGCATCAACGATATTATTATTCAGTTCAGAATACACTAACATATTAATTGAAAAAATATCAGTTCAGTCATTGAGAACTAGAAACGAACAAGGAACAGCTTCGTTTTGAAAATGAAAAACATTATCGATTCAGCATTGACACGTTTTCCTAGCCGTCATTCTTAATGACAGTCTTGTTCTAAGATTTCAAATCCATTAACTGTAAAAGAAGCAAATGCTTTCGATCTGGGTAATCTCACAGATTTGGAGCTTTTGATTTGAAAACCTCATCACAGGATCCCGGAAGTGCGCGACAGAATCATTAACTGTATTTCCTGTGTTCACTTTTTCTTAAGACCCAGGTCACAACATCAAGTTTAATCTACAGGACCTGTATGTCATTTACCATAGCAATCTTTCTCTGTGCTGTTTCTGAATTCGTATATAACCAGAACTCAGAAGAACTCGGTATTCAACCCCAGGGTAGGTGAACATAGTTTGTTATTCCTTTTTAATTAAGGTGATACATTGATGTTCCAATCTTGATAACTATCAGTTTTCCACTTGCTACGATTGGCTCTTCTTCATACCCGCTAATGATAAAATAATACAAATGAATTATGGGATATTGTTAGATATGTCTAATGTGATATATAGTTATGATGTGTGACATTATTATGTGATATATAGTTTCTTAATTGCATCATATATGTTAACTTTCTGTGAGACGAGCCAGATACCCTATTTACCATACAATGTCACAAATTATCTAAATTGTTTGTGAAAATTCCTACCACTCTATTGGAGTGTAAATTTATACTTCACAAAGAACTGCAATGACGTTCAATTTTCGCAGTATCAACACTATGAACATAAACTGTTGAGTTAATTCTACGTGGCAATGCAGATCTGAAAGAAAATCAGAACATAATTAAAATCGTTCAAAACTACATTTCTCAAATTAAAAGGTTCCCTAAATCATTGTTGTTTTCCACTTTTAACGTTTGACTTCTTGTATAAAGAACGTAAATACTATATATATGTTAATATTTAGAAGATGGTATTCTGAGTTGTATAACTTGTATCCAATCATTTTCTTATGAATAACATAGTTTTTAAACGAAACGAAACTAACAGAAAGTGCTTAAAATTACCACAACATCTTTTTAACGACCAATGATGAAATTTTCCAATCTAATCATTTCGTCTATCTATGTGTTTACTGTCAAAGTACTAAATGACAATATGTTGTTATCAGTACTAGTTCACATTAATTATTCGTTATTTACTTACTCAAGTCTTCATTTAGAGTGATTGATTAATTTGGTACCAGTATACCATATATTCACCTCATTCAAATAAAAAGGGGGGAGGCGGAAAAGCGCAGTGGTTAGCGCGTTCGGCTTCAGATCAACGGATCCGTGGTTCGAATCCCGCCAGGGGCACGGCAACTTTTTCTGCAGTAGAGAACTGTACTACAAGCAGTAAGATTTGGATGCAATGCTACACTGAATTTCAGCATAGTACCACCCATGGTGCGCTAGTTTAAGCCGATGCTTAGCCACCGCCACCGCAAAGCATAGCCACATGGCGATGCAGGCTTTCTCCGCGATATCAGTGAAATACCCTTGAAAGCGGCGTTAAACAGCAACTCACTCACTCTCACAAATAAAAAGTGAGAATATTTTTGAAAATAAGTGTTATGAAAAGTGCTCTCTTACAGTTGAATACAGACCAAGAGAAGGCAGTTCCAGTGTTTCTCCAACCTAAGGACATCAATATTTCTGACATGTGTAATAAGTCATCTTCACGGTGTAGGAATACTAGAAAGGTCAAATCACAATGGCGTGGACTTCGCTAGAACTGAGTCAGTATAATCAATATGAAATAGACATTCTTGCTCTCTTGATGTCAGTTTATTTCAAGTAAAAAAAAACATAATAAAAGTATTGAAAGGTATTGACTTTTATAATATTATCTTTTAAAGCAAAAACTCTGTTAAATAACATGACGTTATTTAAGGTTTTTTTCTGTTTTGTCTTCATCTGGTTTTAGGACAATATAACATATGTCTGTTTATTTGATTAGTTGGTCATGTACGAAATTGCGATTGTGCATACTCATATTTTGCACGGCCAAGACCATGATATTAGGATCAATTGAATGAGTATCACAACATGGATGATGATAACATCCTGCACACGCATTATATACGTGTCCAAAACAATTCATGGTAAACCTTTAAGGAGAGATAAGTTGGTACTTGCACTAATATTTAAGAGCTGCAATATACGAGGTCTAACATTGTTTTCGACCAGACAATACTTAAGGCTGTTGGATAACCATATATCTTGAAATTCCTTCCAATTTCTGCATGTTTAGTGATGTCGACCTTTTAATCAATTTTGGAATGTCGGCAAATATGTTGTATGTGCCAACGTTTGGTGACATCATAAAATAATGTTTAAGTTTAGAACTTCTATAACTCCCAACTCAATAATGGTCGTATGGTAAGCTGTTGGTACAGTCAGTGCTGGTGATAGTTGCCTTTGTCGGTTCGAATCCCGCATGACCTTTGAAGGTAGTGTTTTCCCAAATGTAATTTTGTTTTAACTCCATCTTGAGTGGGACTACTTGCTTAATTATTCAAATGTTATTTAAAACTGAAATATTCACTTACACTTTAAATACACCATTGTTTACTCAACTACTCGACAGCAAAATCTTAACACCTAATATCAGCTAAAAATAACCTTGGATTGATTGGATTTCATCATCATTTAAATCAGCAGTTTAAAACACCAGAATACCGTCCAAACAATAATATATATATATATATATATATATATATATATATATATATATATATATATATATATATATATATATATATATATATATATGTATGTGTGAGCTACAGTAACGTTTCATTTTCAAGAATATGTTAGATAATTTACATCACTTGAATAAACTTAATAGATTATCTGTTAATTAAGTATCTGTTTGCAAGTTGATATAGTTAACATGAATACGTATGGGGGAACATATCCCTACTGAAGCTGAATATAACTACTGCAATTCTCTTCTTAACCTCAATGAAAAGAAGAGTTTGATTTCCTGCTTAAATATTAAACAGCAAATCCAAATAGCTTCAAGTCAACTTCACGAAGCTGAAGGGAATAATACTCCCTTATAAAACAGCACCCATTACATTATATTCTAAATCAACTGGACATGATGGGATTGCTGAGCTCTTTCTACAGGATTATCCTCTATCAAATGGACTTTCAGGTCTTTGAACCTCCAGCAAATCACAAATTACACATGTTGTCGTTCATTTCAAGTAGGATAACGTTATCTGAAGGAATTAGTTTTCTATATTGGAGATGATGTTAAAAACTCCAGTGTCCAGATGATCGGCAGCTGGTTTGTTTCAGAGGAAACGTGTTTGATTAAAAATTGTAACGTTTCATATGTATTTTTATACATGTTTTCAAAATGTAAGTATTCAATTACATATCTCAACGTGAATAGTTTGAAACCCATGTTCTACTTGACAAAGTAATATATATGTTACTAATCATAATATACAACAAACAGAACATGAATGAATGAGAACATGAGGATGACACAGCGATATCAACATGAATGAGAACACATACTTGTATTTCCCTTATAAATATCATTTGAAATGATCATCATTCAATAGAATTATTTTAGAAAACATCTTTATAGTCCCTCGATTTAAATGGTGGTAAATTTTAATCCCAATTGCAGGGATGGATCCCAGAAGGGAACATGTGCTATTTCATTTCTCAAGCGGTACGTAGAGAAATGTAATATTCATTAGCCAATCAGAAACGATTATTTTATTTCTACAAATGATGGCAAAATAAGAGTTAATTTTAGATATAAGTGGCAGGATATTCCTTAAAGGTTGATGGAGACCTTATAATCTCTTTTAATTTTGGAATATTGCATCAAAGTGAACTGTAACTTGCATATTGTCAGAGTTCTATCTATTTGAGATTCGATAAAAAAAAAAGGGGCGCTGCTGTAGAATATGCATGTTCTATGAAAGCAGATGCATATTCATAATGTTGTACAAAGGAAGACATTAGACAAATATTTTTATATTTTTATCGTTACAGAGTTAATGGATAAGGATACATGTATATGTTATTTTTGTCCTTTTAACATGTCAATTTTGCTCGAATAGTATTTCACTCAAATGAGCTAATTAAATACACTCTCTTTAAATAGAAAGTTATTGAAGAGAAAAGTTTCTAAATCACGTTAGTTAAGTACTCTCCATTAAAGCTTTTACCATTATTACATTTTATTTGTGAAATTTGAAAACTGTCAGACTATCAAGACCTATCATTTAAAATTTCAATTATGAGCCTTGACAAATGTAGCCTGAAAATATATTAAAACTGTATAATGTAAGATAATGTTTGCATGACTTAGATCACTTATCCCTATTACTAATGTAACCATTCCCTAACGTATATTTGTTGCTTAACCGTCAATTTTGAAAAATGAACATTATTGCAGAGGACTTGCCTCTTCACAAAAGTCATGATGTAAAGCAAATGACAATTCCGAAAGTATTACACATTGAAAAAAGCAAACGTCAGATCGTATTGTCTTTTTCAGTAATAGATAGAAGACAGTCAACTCAATGATAAAATAAAATATATATATAAATTTCAATTTATTACAATCACAAACTACTGACACACAATGTAAGACATTACAATTTATTCGATTTTCAGTGGTGAAATACGGCATTTATCGGTTAAAATAAAATCCGTATTTTCCCTGGGTGAAATAACATGTTATTCTACTCAGTGAAACAACAATTTCAATCATATGACGTCATCGTAACAATAGGATGACGTCATAGGATGGCCGTGGAAAGGAAGGCGATCTCGGAGGCTCCGTTTATAAAATGAACGTCATATACCAACTATGCATGGTTTGTGAAATCTAATAAATAGAACATTTGACATGTCTCGCCGAATACCATGTATATCTCATCTCGTGCAGAAGAAAAAATATATTTACACTCGTGGCTGCACCACTCGTGAAAATATACATTTCTACTTCACTCGATGAGATATACATGGTATTCGACGAGAAATGTCAAATATCCTCTATTTATCAAAAACACAAACTACTGTCATTGAAGTTTACCGATCCAATCAGTGTGATGATCGAGTGTTAAGGGGATTACCCGAACACTTTTGATGAACCACCGGATTAATGAAGCAAAAATAGTTGTAATTAACTAATTCATACGTTATATCTTATATATATATAAGAACACGGATATAACGAGCTCAAAGGAAAAGGTAATTCCCTATGTTTCAATAGTATCTTCCAATCCTACCAATTCTATAATTGGAACCACAGTTAAATATCCTTTCCTGCTTTAATTCATTCTCGGCTATAATAGATTCTTCTGCACAACACCCCCATGATCATTGTTTCTACATTGACAGACATGATGAAACAACAGGGCTGGTATCCAATATCCTTCTCTAAAGGAGCATGTGCCTCTGCATACAGTTACCCCAAAAATGATGACATTTGGCACCAACGGTGCGACCAGTATCAGAATCAGTTTCTATTCCTGGAGAAGCAATTTAGAGGACGCATATATAACAGCCTACTCTACCTGTTATCTGTATACAATAGAATATTGATTAACTGCCACAAATACTATTTGACGAAAGTGTTATTAACTTACAAAATGTACAACACAGGAGTGATGCTTTTAGCTTTAGAGGACAACACTGCATACTGTCGTATTGAAATAAATCACTTGCACAAACCTTGGGGCAGGGCTTAATTACAGAGGAGTCCATTACCATCTTGTTGAGATAATATTACTGTCAGATGAAACCTCGGTACATATCTTGTAGGAAAAGTCCAGATAAATCTAACAAACTATTTCAAGGATAGGGGAAATGTGTGTAATTTTAACAAGAAGTTTGCTGATAAAGTTGAGAAAATGTGCTTATGTGTGCATGTGTAAAATTAACGGCCTGGTGAGCTAAAATCTCAAGTTATTTTTCTACAAGAAATGTCAAGGGTGGGTTTACACAATAAGCAAATTTTGGATGAATAAAAGGAATTGCTCATTGTGTAAACAGAAAATTTAACTGTGAATTTGCAAGATATATGAAATGTGTTTTCCATGAAAATGAGTTTATTTTGCCCATTTTAAAAACATTGTTTTATTTTGCTGTTCTCGAAATGATATAAAAATTATTCATTCTTTGTGTTCACACCTTTGAACGGTTGCCAAAACATTAATCTGTTATTTTTGCATTAAACTTTACCTAATGTATTTTTATAAACTGATATTTAATTCTTTAGATTTTATAAATACAAATTGTTCTTTTGGATACTGTACATACAGCATTCTTTTATGACGACAGATTACAATTAAATGTTAAATACTATTCTCATATAAACTTTCAACTTCAAGAAACAACAATCACTTGAAATCTCTTCTAAATTTGTGAATTTCATACTTTGACATTTAATGAAAAGATGTATGTAAAGTTAACCTCCCAAAAAACATGTTAAGTTCTTCTAAATATATCTTTTCTTATAAGATTGTTTTATATAATAATGAATTTCATTTTGAAATCCATCTTAAAAGTAAAATAATCTATTTCAAAATAAAAGAAAAATTCTCAAGAGTTACATAACTTGAACTTTGAAAGAAATTATGTGTCAACATGTCAACAATATTTTGTCCCCTGTTTTCACATTTAATCATTTTTTATTTGAATAAAGTTGAGTAATCAATTGAAAAGAAACTTTAAGTGATGTTTTCTCATTGTATGTTTTAAAGAGTGGTCATTGATTTAGTAAGCGACAACACCAAACATGTTTCTTGTAGGAACATGCCATCTCTGTGAAATGCATATATTTTCAGATGCCCAGCCCTAAGTACTTTAAGATATCAATTCATACCAGCATATTTCAAATTGGCCAATTCCTTATAAAATGAGTTTACTTTTTAAAAGCCAAAAATATAACTTTAAAGAATTTGTCATACTTTATTAAATTATTTTCACATCTATGTAATGTCATGTATGTACTGTTTTATGCTACCATGTTGCGCATGCGCTATATCTTTGCTTTCTCTATGTAAAATCGCTCATATATTACCGTGTGTGGTTTTAGAGTAATAAATAATCTTGAATCTTTTATAACGTAATGGAATAGTGCAACTGCACATGACGTTTGCCCTTAATTAGGAAGGTATACATTTTTGCTACTTGTGATTATTATTTGTATACATTATCATTATTATTGTAGCATCTTAGTATCTTATCTTAAGTAACACTTGTCTAATTCAATTAATTTATTCAATTGTATGAAAAAATGTTTAACAAATTACGTTTAATATTTCTATTGTTCACCTTAATCCTTTTTAGTTGATTGTGATTAATTTACGTTGTTGTCAATTAAATTATTGGTACAGAAAACAGTGTCTGAAAACAAGTTGACAGAATGATATTTTTGTTTGACAATTTATACATGGAGAGAAAAAATGCCATAATAAAGACAGTTAGTACAATGTTGAACTAACATTGACCCACCACTACTAATGAGAACCTTTTTAATGTTTGATATACCGTGATATACAGTGATATACCGTGATATACCGCCTGATTTCATAAGTATTTACATATTAAAAAATCCTATTTTTCAGGAATAGCAAACAAAAACCTGTCTAGACTAAACACATCTTATACTGAGACAAATGAACAGCAACCATGAATCAACCAATCAACTGATTTGGGGCCCCATAACATATGATTGTACGTAACTCATATGGTTCACAAGCCTTGACAAGATTAACATTAAAATAGGATCAGTTAGGTCCAAACTGTCCGAACCTCGCGCGAATATTGATATACGCAACTGAAACCGTTTTTTTCCGTTAATCCAAAGCAAGTCTGCACATTTATGACAAATAGAGTAAAATATGTTATATTTAATATTTTGGTTTGCTGAAATTTACTTTTTACCGGATAATTATTTATTAGAGTCTTTCAGAATCTTTGAATGGGATAACTGTCTTACCTTCAGTCAGTTTGACCTATCTGTACATATCCTTGTTAATCTTCATTCCTTAAAAATAATGGAGCCAAGACCCGAGGCCAATTATGTTTAAGGAATGGAGAGTAAAGAGGACATTAACCTACTAAACTTACACTCAAAGTATTGCTGTTTTAACAAATTCACTTTAAAAAATTAAAGAAACAAAATTTCAAGTAAAAAAAATCTCATGAATCAAAATTTTAAAAACAGGCAATTGTTTCAAAGAACTTACCATTCATTATGAAATTACATGTCCATCTCAAATATGTGCAAACTCTTTCGTACACCAAATAACATCAAAATGTGCAGTGAATGTGTCATTTATCGATTTTTAGAGTGAAGTAGTGAATTACCCCATATTGCCTGTCATAATAATCAATTACTGGATTTCCAAGTGTACTCAGTACTTTATTTTCTTCTTCCCCAGAAGGTCTGCGCTGTGTCCAACAAGTAGAATCCCAAAGAACAGGGATAGAGTGAGTCGATCCCCTGGTCGATGTGTAGACAAACACTGAGTTGGAGATAACCATATCAGCCTGGAGACCATCCAACTCCATTCTTACACACCACTCATAATTAGACCCTTGCTTGAATGGCTTGCACTTATTTACTGAACTGTCGACGTGATAATCTTTGATGGATCGCTGCAAGATTTGCTGGATGTGTTTGAGTCCTTTGCCATTCATCTTATTGCCATATACATGTATTTCTAATGTGCACTTTCTTTTAAGCAACTTTAATGCTAAGTAATCTATAATGTCATTTATATAACTTTCCTCTTTAGAATCATTGTTCATTAAACATTTCATCACTCGAGATTAAAACATTTAGGGCAATTTTAGAAATATTTGTGATTTATCCGTGACATCTGTGCCAATTCTCACATAAATTGACAGACTACTGTAGCACTGACTTTGGTCTATAAATAGGACATTGTGTCTGAGCTTAATTTGAGTGATATATTATCACAAAGTACACAATTTCTAATCTCTCTGAATTTCAAGATGCCAAGTTTGTCAATAAATACAAAAGAACAAACATGCTTCATGCTGATGGAAAATTATCTCCCTTATGCATCCGGGTTCACACACTAATCATTCCTTGTTTAAATAAAGTTGAGATGTGATCGACGAGTTCTGTTCAAACAATGAAGTGATCACCTCTTCAATATACTATATCAGCATTGCTGCAGTTGATAAGGAGGCAATATACGCGACCAATTAACCTCATTGCTAATAGGGAAAAAATGGGGAAAAAAATACATTTCAGATTGGCTATTGATCATACTGATGTTGTTCAAGATAATGGTATATTTTTGAAACAATCTAGTTTTTCACAAACATTAATCTCCAAATTAATTGCATGATATGCACAATGAACTAGCGAGCATACATTATAGTAATAAAGTTCCAGTATGTTTCAGAAATAAGTATAGGCAATTAATGTGAATGTTCAAACATTTTCTTTTGACATCTGTACATGGGATTGGAGAATAAACAAACTGACGTTTAGTTTAAATCTGTGTGTCTTGCGTTAGCTACATTCCAGCGGAACTCTCGTCCCTAAATGGAATATACTTGTCCAAAAGAGTACACAAAGGCCAAACAAAGCGTGTTTGAATCCGCTCTCGTAATGTTAATTATTTTTCATCTGCAAATCATTTTGTTTTTTTAAATTAAAACAATGAAATGTGAGGCCATGCCAAAATAACAAAATAACTGAAAGCAACATTAATGAGGAATTATAGTTCATGTCAATTAACCTGCAATATATCCCAATGTTCATATATATCTATGAATGGCATTGTATGATAAAGATGTTTTCATGCTCGTATGGTTTATTCAAATCAATTCAACGAGGTTGCACATAAACAACATTATGGTTGCTCACGTATGCTAAATATGGTTCAGTTGGTAGATTTCAGGAATAAAAGATGTTATTAAAAATAAGGAAACTAACCTGTTTCAATGAATTGGAAATCCTGAGCCCAATCTCGAGTGATGAGGCATGTTCAAACAAATAGAGACAGAATAGAAGTTTAAGAGGATGAAATGTGACACAATCGATTATTCTCCAAAAATAGTTTTCTTGAGTGACAAGAAACGTGAAAAGGAATGATCATTTTGTAAATGATGTAAACAATTGTCACAAAAAAAGAATGTAGAAATAGGTCAGATGCATTATTACTTTATTATCTTATTGTCTTCGTTTTTTAAAATGTTGATAATCGAGGAACATGTTTAGTCTCTTACCCATGTTGCTCTATAGATAAAATTAAATCAACTGTGTATTATGTGGCACATGTGAAGGTCACATCTTAACAAAATACATCTTTATCTTTACTTAAACATGTCTTGTCAAAAGGTGATCAAATTGATAGTTTCTCCATAATGATTTCAACAACTTTTATGCATGTTTTGTTACCTTATATAGCGACTCGGACAACGGATTGAATTTATTGGTATTGATGAAACCAAAGGTACTTTTTTCATCAAGTCTGTGTTGAGGAAATAAAAATGAATTCTTATGACACAGATAATGTAAAAAATATTACAGGAGAAAACTTATATTCCTTTGAGTAATAACTGATGTCCCATCTATTTAAACAATACGTTTAATCAACACATACAATCGTATCAAAGTGATTGGCATTTATGACAAAGCCAAACAGAAGAAAATTGGAAAATGTTGTAAAAAGGAACTTTGTGATTCAATTGGGACATTTCAGGAGAATGTGTATTACATTATACGTAAAAACCTGTAAAAACCTTAATGAAGTTTATACTGACCCATACTTAAGGGTATGTTCTGGTTCTCAGTTGAAATTCAAATCAAAAGTAAACACACTCAAAGCAGTGATTGGGTAAGTATCTTTTTTAATAATAAAAATAACGGAGTATGCATTTGTAAATATTTCACAGTAATTGTGAATATCCTATAGCCTTAATCAAATGAGTGCTGCATGATTGTGATTAAGTAAATATATTCTTAGATAGTATGACTGTTTTTGTATCCGTTATTATAAAATAAACAATTGTCAAAATAGTGACAAAATATGTCTTTTTTCAAGATAAGAAAACACTCTTCTTTTTAAAAAAAAATTCAATGTTACTAAGCATTGATGTACATTTGGACATAATCCCAGAACACCATCAAGCACGTCATATATGATGTTTAAATACACATGATTAGTATATTTATCATACAATGGATGATGTTGTCGGCAGGATAAAGGCAACGGATATTTTCGATATCCCTAAGGGTCATATGAAGAATACAATTACAGAAGTCAGGAACTTATTTTGAAATTAAAACGTCGAATGCATTGACATTTCGAATGGCTGTAATAACGGATAGAGTTTCGTGTTAATATACATGCTTTATTTAATTAACATTAATCTGACAAATGACAAAAACACATTGTGCAATGCATAGTGAGGCAAAATTTAATATGATCAAGCAATACCAAAACATGTTCATCACGAGTTGAACTCTACCGAGCAAACACTTAACTCAATAGTAATAAGGTAGTTTGATTTACATATTCATTTACCGAACGTCCACGTAAAGGGGATTAGTTAACTACATGTATCGAGCGGAATGGAGGCAACTCTCGTCCCTTATAGTGAGAAAGACTCATCCACATTATGACACAAAAGCAACAGGACACGAATTCGAATATACTGTCCTAATTCTGATATTTTCTATGTAAAACATTGTATTTTGAAACGTATTTAAACATTGAACGACAAGATCACAACAAAATGATAATTACTTTAACTGAAAACATCATTCACGAGGCAATACTTTGTGTAATTTTATCCTAAGAATAGCATGCTGTTTATTTGTATAAATCAATATGGGTAGTTGAAGAAAATAAATCAATTAATAAAATACACAAAAGTGCAAGCATACTACCACTGTGATTGTTTTTGAAATAAGGATGTGAAGATTGATGCAAGATTTATTAATGCTATATATATCAGACAAACGAAAATCAATGCACAGTTAATATCATGAAAATATGTTTTAAGATATACTTTCTTAACTGTTTTATTCTATGATACAAAGTTGAATGAGATAAAAAAAAAAAACATGGATTGGTATTTTAATGTATGGAATGAGATTATATGCATAAATATATATCTCACTGACATATACTAATTCGTTGGATCAACCTGATGAAGGAGTAATCACATACTCTGAAACCCTGTAGTTGTTCACGAAAGAATTATAGAGAAATCTATCTTTCTTATACATGTTTATGTATTGTCCAGTATACTACGATACATTCTTTAAGTTATAAACATCAATTGTATATTTTCAATTGGACTTTTATTATAATGTTATTAATTAAGTATTTCCGTATTTGCTCAGTTACAGGTCCTCGGTCCGTTGTATTGTCGAGTGCCAATACAACGGACCGAGGACCTGTAACTCGGCCAATACGGAAATACTTAATTAATGACAATTTTAGTAATTTATTAAACATCTCATTGATATTAAAATAATTAAAATCAAGATTGGTGAACAGATATCATGGGTCAAAGTTCTGAAGCGATAGCTTCGGGCTTTCACCAAAATGTGCGACTGCGCATGCTCAGACTCATATTGGCCCAGTTTGTCTCGTATTAGCCCAGTTTTTCCGTATTGGCCCAGTTGTCGAATCATATGGTCTAGGCCGTAAATACCGTATACGTGCCATAACATTGATAGTTAATTAATAATAACTGATGTTTCACTTAAAGGGGGTTTAGGTTCAGTGAATCAGACTCTCCCTTATTTCCGACTGTAAACGTGAAGATAATACGAATAATGAAGTAGAAAGTGACAAACTGCACTGATACCCTAGGGTACAAAATCCTTTGCATTTATAATATCAAAGTGTTAACATATCAGCCTGATATTCATCATGATTGATGATTTATGTTGAGTTTTATCATAGAATCAAAACTACTCACAGTTTGAATAAAGAAAGTGTAAGTGGGACAGTTTCCAAGGCCTTCAACAATTAAAAGTTTTCATGCTTTCATTAATTACAATAAGTACAACAAGTTTTGCCGTTGAATTTGTTAAAAATTCAGAGTACATCAACGTTATGAGCTGTAGGTTAGACAATATATTAATGAACTAAATACATGTTAATATTTTCAATAATTTGAAAACACAACTTATACCGACTGCCCTGTTGCTATCTATTTTGAGAAACGAATTCATGAAACGATATCAATTTTCTACAGTGTCAATAAGTTCCTCCTGAATAGTCAATTGGTTTATTAGTTCTTTAAGTAATTTTAGTTTGTTCAAAACTCATGAGTGTAATGGTTTGGATAATTCAGTATAAGTACTGGGGAAAAAAGAGAACTAAATTTTTAAAAGACCCTTTTAATGTAAATCTTTATGTTTCATTGATGGGTTGAGGTGATTAAGCCAACTCTTTGCGGTACATTTCAACATCACAGAAGCAACAGAGAAGGAAGGTTTCAGAGTTCTAAGAAAATGTTAGTTCATGTGACATTCTTTGTGGCAGTGTTGGCTATGATTTCCACGATGAAATGGAAACGGGTTTCTTTTGATCATGTTGAAAATTTATTCAAGACGTGCTCAAATCAACACAAGGAGAAAATGACTCTGATCAATTGTTTGGTACATTATTCTGCTAAAGGTAACTGTTTTGCGATATTATTCAACAGAAATGCAGCAAAATGTCACTGTTGTTTGAACAGTATATTTTATCACCGATTTAGAAATTCTGCTTGGATTCATGCATATGTTGTTGTTAATGCCGCAAATCGGCAATTGCCAATGGTGCAAACAAATCAACAAAATACTAAGCTATTAAAGGATTTCACTTCATCACAAGCATTGATTGGACATTCAGCACCCCAACTGTCGTCTACTCTCAGAACAAAGCAGGATGAAGCTGACTCGTCTCCTGATTTTCTTCATCAAGACACAACCACTGTCTCAAGCCAGCCTTCGATGATCTCTACATTTCATTTAATATCTGGTGTCAGAACAAAGCAAAAGGATGAAGCTGAAACGCCTCCTGACTTTCTTCATCAAGACACAACCACTGTCTCAAGCCAGCCTTCGATGATCTCTACATTTCATTTAATATCTGGTGTCAGAACAAAGCAAAAGGATGAAGCTGAAACGCCTCCTGACTTTCTTCAACAAGGCACAACCGCTGTCTTAAGCCAGCCTTCGATGATGTCTACAAATCATTTAATATCTGGTCTCAGAACAAAGCATAACGACCCAAACATAGTTCCAAGCTTTCATTCGGTGGTGTCCACTTATCATTCATCTGGTCTCAGTACAAAACACAACGAAGAAGCTGAGGTTTCTCATCAAGACAGATCCACTGTTTCAAGGCTTCTCTCAATGATGTCTGCTTATCATCCAACGTCTGGTCTCAGTACAAAACGTTTAACATCACGCTTAACTTCAACAGTGTCTGCATTTAAAAGAAAACGTCAAATAATGTTAACCAACACAGTTGACACTACAGCAGTATCACCATACTCTTTGACCAAAAAAGCATCTTTATCAGGTCTGAAACACTCGTCAAGTGAGAACACATCAACCAAATTACCCAAGACCATTTCGCAGACATTGCCATGCCAGTGTCATTTTCCCATTTGCCTACCAACAAAGTCGAAATTCAAACGAAACATTGTCTACATGGGAAAACAATCATCACGTCTACACTTCAAAGCTTATGATTATGAGAAAAAACAGTTTATATCTTTTAAAACAAAAACAAAGTTCAAGAAAAAATGGGAATTAAAGATAGTTGATTCCACATTTAACAGAATGTACATGACATCTGGGGGAATAGACGGTGAAGCATTTCTTTTGTCGATGTGCTTTGATGGGAGCGATCGGAAGAAGATATGGACAAGGAGTGTTGATCGTATGTACATGGACAGGACAAGACATTTTCTCTTTTTCAATACTTTTGTAAAGCATCACGAACGCATCATTAAATATGATGCAAAATCTGAAAAACCCACTTCATTCAACTGGCGACTTGGGCAAGGTCATGACTTTATTGGTATTGATGAATTCAAAAGTATTTTATTCGTCAATGATGCTGATGAAAAAATTATAATTATTTCTTATGACACAAAGAATGCAAACAAGATCAGGAGAAAAATTACGTTCCTTGGTCGAATAACTGTTGTCCCATCCATTTCAGCAGTAGTTTCAATCAACACAAACGAACGTATCAAAGTGATTTTCATTTATGACAAGACCAAGCAGGAAGAACTTGCAAAATGTGGGCGAAAGGAAGTTTGTGAGTCAATTGGGTCATTTCAGGAAGATCTTTATTACATCGTATGCGAAATCCTTAATGATGGTGATACTGCAGGCTCTCTACGACTATTTTCTGGTTATCGATTGAAATTAAAAATAAAACTTAATACACTGAAACTTCATGTAGGGTAAAAGTTGTGAAGTCAATTAGATATAATACTTTGCAGTGATCATTATTTACAAAAAGATCGAAACCAATAGGAAATAGAATAAGATAGGAATGCAAGCATAATGATCTTGTGATCTTTTTGAAAATATGGAAGTAAAGATTGGTGTCAGATTTACAATTACATATTCCTATCAACGAAACTGAACATATAGTCAATATAAGTAGTTCTTTTATGAAATATGGTGTGACTTGTTATCAATGATTACGACGATATGACACGGAATATGTATTCATATATGAAGATGTATATAGACATGTTATGAACAAACATTTTACAAGTTTAGATTCGGTGTATCTATCAATATCGAAATCAAATTAGTTATTCAATGAGATTCAATATTTATTGTTATTTATTAATACGATAAAACATGGATTGAGATATGAACAGAGGAAGACCATATGAACTATTTATTCTCAGTAACATATCCTCAAGGAGTGGATATTTATTACACGTTATCCACCCGATGAAATAGTCATCACATACTCTCAACCTCGGAGACCTAAGACCTAAGAAATTATCTGGAAGTTTTGTTTCTTATATTTCTGTTCCATTTTAGGAAGTTATTTTGAAATTCAAATTTGTATGAACTGGCATTTTACTTAAAACGTTTAGTTTCGATGTATCCCTCTGTACCTACTTTCCTAAAATATAAAATGATATATGATAAGTATGTAAGTGTACAATGACACTAGAACACGTTGTAGTTGTGAAATATTGCTGAACCGGAAAATAAAAATCATTTGTATTAATAATATAAGATGTTTATGTCTCAACCTGGTCTTCATCTTGATGGATGTTTGATTTTTTTACCACGCACCTAAAACTATTATTTACTTAGTTTAACGTTTTGACAAAAGTTATAGTTTTAGCAGAATTGAAGCAACTCAATGGGCACAATGTTGAATTATTATTTCATTTGAAAAAGTTGAATGCCATTGACACAACATCAGCGGCCTATAACTGACTAATCAGGAGTTCTGGCAAAAGTTCAAATTTTCGGAAGAATATGATATGGCAAGGTAAAGGGAAATAGGTAAATAAAATAATGACTTCACTTTATTGGAATCGTGTATACACATTTACATTTATAATGTCAAATTAGTCCTACACACAGATCAAGATAACAAGGTGAGGTTTATCAATAGTCTGCGTGATCTTGTGGCAAGATATTTACATATCAGGTATCAAAAGTCTATCATTGACCAATAAAAAGGTATGAGGTATTTTGAAAAAGGGTCAGGTCTCAAAATGAAAACTTAATTCCCTTCTGAATGATAATGGAAAATGTGAACGTGATCCATATATCAGGTATCAAAAGCCTATCATTGATTAATCAATAGTTACGAAGATGTGTAAACTGCATCCTTCGTTAAGGTCGAGATGATGAGGTGAACATTTCTTACATAATCTGACATATACTTTTATAACAGATCCACTTGTTAAGTATCTACGTCCTGGCCACAATGGCCTCATCCTTAGATATCAATCACCAAAAATACACATGTCAAGTATCAAATAATCATCACTGACATATTCAAAGTTATGACAAATGTTGTAGTGTTCAGTGTTGTTTTGCTTTGTTTTTAATGCGTTTTTGCTTTATTTACATTTAGTGATTCTCACTAAAAGCGGTTATCAAAACCATTATTACTCTTCGAATCAATTTCCTTTCCCTCCCACTAACTTCCCCATTTTCTCTCCATCACCTGACACAGCGCAACTTAACCAGTTTGCTTAATCCCTCTAAATGAGGTCACTTGGTTACCAATGACATCACGTTAAATTTTCAATGGCTGCTCGACTTCATTCGCGCTCGCTTCGCCGACACGAACACAGTGTCATATATCTTCAAATCCCCGCCTTTCCCACCCTTACTTGACTTTCTCTTTATACTTCTCTTTATTCACAGGACCAGCCAGCGTATGGCTATGTACATGTTTTTGGTAATAAAACATGTTATTGGTGTGGCGGGATTCTTGGTGGTTTAAACACATTAATATACCAATATTCTCTATTTAGGGTCCTACTTTTCAGTTGGATCTTATTTTCCAGTGGGACTATTTCGGTATATGATTAATGTCCAGCTTTTTAGCGGAAGGATATATATATTTATCTATCATTAGGCTGCTGCTGCTGCAACTTCGTTTGCATATATTATACCCTGCTGTTGGTGACTACTCCGTAGTCGCCCCATTTAACTACTCTATAATAGGTTAGGGCCCTCAAAGAACCGCGACGCCCATGACCATTAACCCACAACAAAGTATTTTAGTTGTGTTGTATGCGCGACGTCAACGCACAATGGGTTGATGTCGCCCGTCCAACAAAGAATGTGTTTTAATAAATATGAATTGTCAAAGCGCTCTTAGGTGAAATAGTTGCTGTATTCTGTGGGTTATTTGTTATAAGTTATAAAGTTAATTTTGGAGGTTATTTGTCAATATGTAATGAATATGATTTCAGATTCTGTTTCAATTGACTGAAGGATACACGTGTCTCAATGTTTTTTTCTGAAGAGAATATCTGTCTTGACAAATGCAATCACATTTGACGGTAAAAGCTTCTGGGTTTTTTTTTTTAATTTGGCACAGCCAATTGGACAAAGACCATATTTTCTACCTAACGAGATCATTCATAAAACATAGTTTTTATATGTTTTTTTTATATGTATTTTGTAGACCTCAGTTATTGAAATGTTAAAATGAAAAGGCTTTTATTGTCTTTTGAAAGTTAACGACAGTTTTATGTTTTGTAAATTAAATTTGATTATGTTAAAGGCTTTAATGGAGACTGTTTCACTTAAGTGATTGTGAGACGATTCTCTTCACTAATTTCTTCTTACTATACTGTGTTTATAAGTAATTTGTCCTTGCGAAAAATAACTATGTTATAATAATTCTATATATCGTTATTCATCATTGTATTTAATAAATAGTGTATACTATACAGTGTGTGAATATTTCGTATTATATTTTCGTATTACATTCTACAGTCGTGGGTTCAATCCCAATTAGATAGACATATGTTTATCAACGACTCTTAGTCTACTT
The DNA here is from genome assembly GCA_936450465.1 of Gibbula magus. Taxonomy (NCBI): domain Eukaryota; kingdom Metazoa; phylum Mollusca; class Gastropoda; order Trochida; family Trochidae; genus Gibbula; species Gibbula magus. Next base: position 27,074,058 of record OW388296.1, read on the forward strand.
TAATTCAAATTTTTTACATGATTTGAACATTTTAAAAGAGCTTATTAAGTCTCCATTATCTGTTGAGGATTTATCGACTACTAAGTATTAAAAATAAAAAGTCATTTATCTTACCTTAAATAAGTAAATACTCGTTTGTGACTGGACGACATTAATTACATTTCCCAATGTTTCCCCTGAGTCTGTAAGCAATAAACTTATTACAGGGTTTGACCAGACATTAATAGAAATAATGCATACTATTACTTCTAACTAGAACCTCTGAAAACATAACGCATACACAATGCATTCAGACAACAAGATACCTTCACTCAAAAGTTCAGCTTTGATGGCGCAGCTATTCTTCAGGAAACATCTGTAAAAGGTGTATATATGACAGAGAGTGACATGTCTCTTGACCTGTCAGTATGAATGCCAGAGGTCACATTACAAGGCAATGTTTCCCGGAAAATAGATGAATTAAATTTATTTTGACATTTTAAATGGCACTGTAACATGCATTGAACTCGCCCTTCAATTGCAATCTCAAATAAATCCTGAATGTAGCATTGACATAATTTGAAAACTGATACCACCAGCTGTCATATGCAATTCAATAATGATTCCAATGGAGCTTCATAGAAACCTTAAGTCATGATGGTGTATAATGTCTTCTTTATCTGTTTATCATGCAGGTTCCCCCATGTATTAACCGACCAAACCAATTATTCCAGTTTAAATGAATCAGCCGAATTTTAGTTCTTTACACTGAGTTTAAATGATGCTGATGTTTACTATTTGATTGCCAAAAAAATCCACTGTTTGTTATTCTAAACTAGAAATATGTGCATGTGATGCACTGTGATGTCCCCCGCTCCAACTTTCAATCCAACCTAGTTATATTACCCTTATTTTTCACTTATGCTAAGCACTAAATTCAATACTGCATTAATAACGAGAAATGAAAAATTCAGAATAGCCAAAGTAGCAAAAGGCACCACCCTACCATTAGATCTAAGCAAATACAAAACAATCTTTGTTTGTTAATCCATTTGAAACTTTTTAAATCACATATCTAAACCACAGCGAAATTCAACATGAACATGACACAGAGCTTCAAAATAATCTAACCATATCCACCTGGTGTGTTCGATCTGTCAGTCTATATTATATGTCAACAAATACCAGATATAAAGTTTCCATGAGAAGATTTCTAAATACATCAAGTGAAAATGATAAAACTTATATTGATGTCGTTTAGGAAAAATCCAGTGGATTTCTTTGAGGAAAGAACATCAAACTGCTAAAAGCGTGAGAATATATAATGCACTTTAAGAAGATTGGTTTCACATCAAGCACGATAAGATGATAAAGGTATGCAGTGATTAAAAATTATTCTTCTTATATTGAGCAGCTTGATGGGATGGTCAAATTTTATATTGCTTCAAAAACACTGGCTTCGCATTCTTATATACTGAATAATGTGATTAAGGGTGATTAAAAAATATTGGCTCCATATTATTTGATGCAGATTTTCAAAAACATTAGCCAATTATCAAGATAAAATTATAAAGTTACTATTTGACCCAATAAGATCGCCAAATACAGGTGAACCTGATAAACATCTCATTTGGTTGAAGAAAATTGACAACCCTTTCCAAACAGCTGATATGGTGATCAACTTCATTGCAAACCAGCAGAATGAGGTTTGCTTCCACAACAATGCCTTCTCATTCAAACCATACATGTATATAACCATATCTGGTACGTGAAATCTATTCTATCTAGCATGTTGCTTCCCAATTTCATGACCTGTATTTATACATTTTACAGCTTAAATGCTCCAGCTATAATAGTAGGTTAGGATGCTTCAAATACATGAACATCAACACTTGTTGGAGGGTTTTATTGAGGAACGGTGAATGGTTTTGGTGAAAGTAGGTGTTGAGATTTCGTTTAAATGTTTACACTTAAATTGCTTTGATTTTATGACCAGCTTGTTTTGACAAGATAAGTAGATATATCAAGAAAAAAGTGTAAGGTAACATTAAACATTACCGAATATCAATGTGAAAGCATCATTGCTTCTGAATCCAAAGGCAAGACATTTCTCCGTATAGTTTTTCCATGAGTGCTACAGCTGACATTAACGCCTATCTCCTCCTCTTAGAGGTTAAAAGTGTGAATACCTGTGATATTCTCCTGGGCCAAGACTGGTACCATACATTGCTTGTCTGTTCTTCACACAGTGCATGTTGCTGCAGAGGTGGGTCAGAAATAAGAATATAAGGAACTGACTGAGGAAACACAAATGTCATGAGGACACAACAATTTCCAGTTTCCTATTACTGTAGACTGCGGTCTCTGCCCTGTGTTTCATTTCACACCAGGATATGTGTTTACCTGATTGTGCACCTTGTGGTTTGAAATAATTTATACAATGTTTATCAGACAGTGTTCCCACCGGGTTGATAGATCTGCTGCTGTGTTTAACAATCAGGGTAACTCGACCTGAGGTATCTTATTGCGAAAATGGTTGATAGGATTCACTGGGTATTGCAATACGATTGAGCGGGAATGAAACGCAAATGCCATCATATCATAATAATTTGGGGATTTTTTGGGCTGGCTTTCCTGTATTGTGTTGTTCTTTTATAAAGTCGCCGCAAATGGCTGCGTAACTGCCGAAGCGGCGTTCAGCAATAACTCACTCACTCACTCTTTTATAAAGATTCAGTGTCACGTTTTACATAAACATGAATAAAGCATAATTTGGTCTGATGTATATAATAAGAGAACACAAACACTAACAATGACAAATCCATGAAGTTCTCATCGATAATACATATACTCTCATTAAAGTCTACATGAGTGATGGCATATGTAAAACCTTTCACAGTTTAAAGCCTCAGATGGCTTATCAAACGTAGGTAAAACAACTAAGTCATAATAAAGTCCATACTTCAACAGGGAAGATAAGAGTCCTCTCTTCATATGTTGATATTGTAGAGAGTCCCAGTCTGTCATTCAGGCCCCATATTTTTAGTGCTAAGATATTCGTTAGTCAATGTTATTGTATTGCACTTACGACTATCTTAGCGCTAAGAGAGCTTCGAAAATATTGGTCCAGACCCCTTAATTGTTAAGTAAGTAGGCAAAGCTACAACAAGACTCAGTAGCTCAGTTTAAGTCTGAAAATATCTCAGAGGCTCCTTTTCATTATTTTTGGTTCTAATTTTGGAATTTTACAAAAGAAAATTTATTTCCGAGGCAAAATGTTAGACTAAAAGAGTCTTTACAGTTACTGAATCAGTGTAATTAACCAAAGGGTAACATTTCAGCTGTTAAATCGGTCAGTTAAATCGGTCAGTTTAATGACATCTGATGAATAGTGCGCATAATATACAGCGCAGTATATATTGCATTAATGACCGGTGTGTACTTCAAACAATCAAACATATAACTGGACGGGTTATCACCAATCAGAAAAGCACTAAGACTACCACAGACAAACCCAAGAATAAAGAGTCAGAATTGAAACAAGGGTGAAATGATGGTTTATCTGGCAAAGATTAACCACTGTTCGCTGAAGCTAGATGTACAGAATCAGGGAAGTTAAGACTTCTGCACTGTATGTATTGAATTAGTTGGAGAGAGGGTTGTACGCGCAAGAAGATGTAAGCAGTTTACCGGCATGTATCAAACAGATATGATGAACTATTTTTTTCAATTACAATGAAATCATAAGTTTAAACAACTCACAAAAAATGTGTCTCGACACGTGTCTTCCAATTATTTCAAAGCATCCCGAAATGAATGTATTGAAATTCGCCTATGAAGTATCCTCATATAGAATATGGCGGGTGGTGAGCTAATTTTGTGTTTGACATTTCTGTCAATAGAATTTCAATGATGCCGTTTTGATTTGCTGCGAAACATACAAAGACAGTTGGTAGTAGCAGAGTATTGGACGTCCGAAGCAGTTCCTGGGATTTACACCCTAGACATCAAACTTCAAATAGTTAGGTAAAGAGTGAAAACAAATAAAACTGACATCTCCAGAAGTAAACCTTAAAAAAAGAGAAATATATCACTATATCAGATATCAATAAAAACAGTTAATCGTATGTCACAACACAGTGATTGATTTCACCGAATTCACAATTTGGGTGATAACCTTATGTAAAATTCCAATATACAGACAAAAAATCAGCTTGTGATAAACAGTCGTGATAAAGTTTAACACAATCTGTTAACACTGGTGACCAGTGAAAGTACTCCAGCAATCATGACCACAGGGTCATCAGATCACTTGCATGGATTATTTTCCTGTACAGGCACAATCTGACAATCAGAAGTAGCACAATCAGACAATCAGAAGTAGCAAAATCAGATAATCAGCAGTAGCACAATCTGACAATCAGAAGTAGCACAATCTGACAATCAGCAGTAACACAATCTGACAATCAGAAGTAGCACAATCTGACAATCAGAAGTAGCACAATCAGACAATCACATGTAGCACAATCTGACAATCAGAAGCACATCTGACAATATATATATATATATATATATATATATATATATGTATGTCTTGAGTAATCAATATTTCCAAGGATGTCTTTTCATCTTCGTTCATCATAAATACCTTGTCATTGTGTGTGCTCATGATTGGATTTCTTCCTTCATCAATTTTCAATTCAGATACTAATGCGTTAACATATTTACATGTACCTGCAGAATGATTTCTAACCCGAATATTCCAAAAGTGAAGCCCATTACCATTATGCCCATTATTGATGCAAAATACCTTACTTATGCTTGATTTAAGAAATAGAAGACTCGTTTTGTGCTTTATCTTGAATATAACATAACGTGTCGCATAAAACACGAAGGGGCGTATATGAGATGATGCCCTTAAACAATTAGGCCTACAACCTTTCATTTACAAACAATGATAACATGGTTACATATGGGATAACACTACTGTACCTTGTGGGATTCGAGCACACCCTCCGAGTAAGGCAACTATCGCCAGCACTGACCGTACCAACACCTTACCAGACGACCACAGCGCCTACCGAAATAACTTCATTAATCTTTTATTGTCCCATTGATCACCTGTTATTTATTGTCATGGGTATCTTATATAATGGTTTAAAACATAGGAATGACGTCGACAATCCATAAATATTTCTCCTAACGTCTGTGCCCCCAAAATTTAAAAATACTTTTAGAAACACTTACTAGAAGTATTAAACAACGGACATTAAACATTGCTATAGAAATCTTTTATCCAGAACTGCCAGCTACATATATGTCACACCGATGACGTTAATGTGCAAACATATTGTGTTTATTTAAACACTCTTTGATTAAAAGCAAATGTCATACAATGTATAAGACGGAAATATCAGCGAATCAAATCAATTTGCCTTTTCTAACATCCTGTTTAAAAAGTATTGGCATTCATGTGTTGAGCATTGGGGATTTCGTTGTTATGTTTCAACATTTTTCTATATAAATCAGATTTATATTCGTAGCATTTAGGCTTGGATGAATTTAACTTGTAAATGTCAAAATGAACTGTAAGGAGAGGAAATAAAATCAATAGTCAGTGTAAACCTACAAACCCTCAAGAGATTCAGGAAGCCGAAACATCTTCTGAAATGTGTTATGAGGGGGGATATTTTATAGGATTATGATATAATCGTACCTAGGCATCATCTTTACTTTCTAACCAAGCCATGGTGTATACATGTGTGAACATGTTTTTTGTCATGTGGTAAACTGATTAAGATAATACTTACAATTAGTGAGATAAATGCGAAAGAACCAGTTTTAGTAGTATATCGTTCTGTGACTTAAAAGTGGCCTATTCTGCTTGTTATATATTAAGTTATATTTATTACCAGGGATGTACATAAATCACACGAATAATTACAATTAGAGAGCTACATTTGTAAATGCGAAAGAAACATTCTAAGTAAAATGTATTTCTGTGACTTAAAAAGTGGTCTAAATAGTTTTGCTTGTTATATATGTTGTTATATATATTGCCCGGAATGTACGTAAATCATATACTGTAATTCATTAGGGGATGTGACTTTGTCTCAAATGTCAATATCAAAGCTAGCATTATATTGCAGAGAGAAAACCCACAAGACAAGTATGAATTCCTGTGAAACATGCTTGAACGAGCATGGCTTGGAAATATCGTAAATTCAAAGTGGCAGTGAACTCGTTATTGAACGTTGTTATGATGCTTATATATACGTTGAGCTTAATCACTTGTTTGCTTCCATTATCGGCCTACTGTCCAATCAGCTTGAGCCTATATTATGTATTATTATGTATGATATATTATATTATTAGCTAAGAATTCAATTTGTGTTATACTTTGGCTATTCTGTCGAGAGTTTGAAGAGGAAATCCCTTAGAAAATGCTTAAACATGCAGTTGACTGATTCTTGATGACATCTTCAGACCTGTCTCTCTTTTTAAAGTAGAGCACTATCGTATGTTAAATATCTGCATAGGCGCATCAAAGCATCAAAGAACTTCAAATCAAATGCACTAATGGATTATGATCAATGATTATGTATCAATGAATTATCGACCAAGGAACACTCTTTTTACAAATCCCAAATTGATTTTACAAATATATAGACACGGGCATCCCTTCATCTGCTTTAACATTTGAAATGCTTTAACATTTTGAAATGAGTCTCTGAGGAAATAGTTTATTCAAGGTAATAAAGTTACAAAATGAGTTTGTTACCATACCTCGTGCATTCGTACCTTGTGACATCACAATCCATCAGAACAAACAGTCGTGTCAGTCTGTTCTTACAACAGAGCGTAACGTTTTGATGCAAAATAAGATATACACATGTCACTTCGTCTTCAAACATACGCCGATAACTGGAATATACATACCTTTTCCGAATGAGACAATTAAGTTCACCGGGAACACTTCATTTTAACAGATTCAAGTCCTCAAGCTTGTTCATCCACTTGCGCCTCGCAAACGGTAGACATATTTGAACGTCGCGTGATATGCTAATGAGGGTAAATCACAAAATGCGTAAACCAGAAAAAAACGAACCCTGATTGTACGCATGTGAATGCTGTGAAAACGAAATTGAGTCCTCTGCCATTTTAGAATAAGGATTTCTCAATTTTGCTTCAGCCATGTATTGTTGCGTGTAACAAGCTGCTGCCTCCTGTGATAAATGACAAGCGATGTTATACAATTTGTTGATGTTATACTTCGATAGAAGCACAACACATGTAAAACAATCCTCAAATAACTGTAACCAAAGCGTAAAGTGTATTTTGACCATCGTATGCATTTCTTTTTAACCCTTTACATGAGTGTCCTTCAATATTGCAGGATATCTTATCTGCAGCCAGTGGCCAACCACAGAGTACTCGGTTTGTTAATAAGTTTACTACAGAGAGATTGTGAACTGCTTTATTTAACTGAGTTAGTGTTAGGTTAAATTTCACAAACAACAAGTAAGACCACTTCTGAATCAACTTATCAAATCAAATTATAGTATTATAAATAATGATCCCAGAATTTACATTGCACTTTCTCGAGAGAGTGTAGCCTCATATAGATACAATTCTACGCATACCACTATACGGAAACTCCTATAAATCATAACCGGGCCACATGATGACAATAAATGCACTATCAATCACAGGTAAGCCACATTCTATAACAACATAATAGCATGCTTTCGGTGGTACGGTGGCCTTGACTGGGATTTAGTGTCTGGGTTATTATTGATATATTTTTAATTTAAAACATTTGATAATTTAGATAATTTAATTAGTTTATATACATTTCACATTCTGCATGATGCATACATGTACGACACTCCAGTTGTCAAGCTCGTAGCTCTCCTTTTTCTAAATTGAAACTTCAGACTTATTTAAAACAATTCGGATCATAACTATAACTATGCTATACCTCTATCAACTATAACTATGACCAATCCAGGTAATATCACAAATGATGTGCCCAAATGTCAAAGCTTTTCCCGAATATTTCAAATAAAACAGGTGCTTAATTCTGCAAACAATCATCCATCACCAAAATTTAATAATAAGCAAACTTAAGCAACAATAATTTTGTGTATGACCAAACTCTTTTACCATCGTTGGTGATTATGATTATGATTTTGAAAAAAATTCAATTCCTTGTCATTTTTCTTATTCCGACCAGGTCAGTTGTATTTATTAAACACTCAATCTATCCTAAAATCTAATTGTAGGTATCTCTGAGGAGGTTCATGCTCCTATGGTTTGTCTACATGTGTTATTTTACAGTTTACACTCACACTACAAAACATCTTAAATTAAAAGGAAGAAAGTCTTTGATTACTTAAACAAAAAATAATTCCTTACATTTCTCTAAACAATATATGTTTAATTTCGGATGACAGTTTTGATAATTTTTCAATTTTAATTTTTGTATGTAACTTTTATTAAAATAAAAACAACCATATTTTAATTCAGATATTGGACCAAACATTGATGCTGCCTTGAAACAGCTCATATGTAAACGTATTCTGTCAATAAAGTATTAGTGGATTATTTATAGGATCAAAGGATTCGTCTTTTGTCAAATTAGTTTCAACATCAGACAAATCTCATATTAAGTTGTCGCATCCCTTGAGTAGTGTGTTATCCTGTCATGTTCAGAGGTTTATGTTCACATTCAAAGAAAAGTGCATTTGGACTGAAATGAACTAATGACATAATTCCTTTAAATTCATTAATTTTTCTGATTAAAAATTAAGGTCCTTATAGAACCGCATCTGCCTTTTACAAACATTGACATACACATTTATGTGCACTTTTCACTTACAAAGCAGAAATAAAACGAAAGTAATCAGAATACTTCGATGAGTGTATAGAAATACCTTATATCTATTTAGTCGCTAAGAAATATCTCCTTGGAAAGAACACACCAGCGCAAGTACCATTGTGAAAATTGCGGAGGGCCCACTTACACAATATAATTGGTGCTGAGCGTCCTTTCACAAAGCACTAAGGTGATCGTAATTCCTTAAGGTAACCTTAGCGCAGTGTTAAAGAAAGGGAGTTAAGGTTAACCTTAGTAAAGGTTGCTTTGCGAAAGAAGACCCTGGACAAAAGTACACACGTGCACATAGCAAACATATAACAATACATATCATGTGGGTAATAAACAATCAAATAGCATTTGTTTTAGAAGAAGTCAGATAGGGAGTAAATTTAATGGTTCTGTGTTTTAAAGTGAAGTTAAAGTTCCAATTCTTATTGATTGATTCTATCAAGGGATGTACTGCTTTGAAAGTTAATTCCTATCTTGATACTGGACTTTAACTTTATGTAAGTTAACACCTGTTTTAAGATATTTGATATGGAGATAAGCCCTATACTTGTATATGGATCTGAAATAATGGGATTAAAACATTATGATAACATTGAAAAGGTATATTCATATGCATGTAAACATTTCCTTGGTGTTAAAACAAGCACATGTTACATGATGGTATACGGAGACTTCGGCAGATTTACATTGTTTATTTATTCGTCTATTAGATCTACTAAATATTGGATAGGATTATTGAATATGCCCTGTCACAGATTCGCCAAACATGTTATGATATGATTATGATAAAAATGGTAAAATAAATTTGGTGACAGAAATAAGAGAGATTCTCTACAAAACAGGATATGGATATATTTGGCACAGCCAAAGTGTACAATTACAATCACATTTTATCACTTCAATAACCCAAAGAATGAAAGATATATACCTGCAATCCTGGTCGGAACCCATGTCATTATTAACAAAATGAATATAATATAGACAATGGAAATCTGAAATATGTCTAGAAAGTTATCTTTCAAACGTTGATGTTAAAAAGTTTTGTATTGCTTTACCTCGCTTGTGTTGTTCCTCCAATGAATTGTTTGTTGAAATTAGTAGATTTGCAGGCATTACAAGAAATAACAGAATCTGTCAAATTTGTAATATGAATGCTGTAGAAGACGAACTACATTTTGTGTTTATTTGTCCATCCTATAAAAGCATACGGTTAAAATATGTTAAATCATACTATTATACTTACCCAAGTGTAACAAAACTATTGTTATTGTTATCACATACACGTACCAATACTCAAGTATTAAAAACCATGCAATGTATATTTATTATGCAATGTTATTCGGAAAGAATATTGTGATCTACTCATGATTGTACTACAGGCCTGTGGTCTTCTAAGTACCGCAATAAAGATTGATTGATTGAGACACTGGACTGTAATAAACTGGCAAAGAAAAGTTTAATGCAACCAAGAATCAATAAAGAAGTTACTTCCACTATTTTGGGGGTTTTGAGAAATATCTTTTAATATAAATAATTTAGACGTTTGAATCAAAACAAATAAGTTTGATCATTAACAGCTTATCTCAACTTAAATCAAGTAATTTACATGACTCATTATAACTATTCTTTTTTAAAACATTCTGATATAAACAAAACAATTATAAGATACGAACTCACAAAGAAGTGTTTGAATTTAACAGGAAATAATATTGAGATTTAATATCTATACCCGTGTGGACTTGTAATGGAAATAACAGATAAGTACCGTTTTCAAATAAGAATCAATATCTTCAACAAGTTCAGTCCGATCGGTGGCCCAGCTGTCTTCTGTCCTTTCTGTTTCTCCATTTAGGTTAATTGGTCCGATATTTGCCGATGCTTCCACAGAATAATGAAGAAATAATCGTTTTATTGTTTGATTAGAAACGTTTGGTCTTATTTCAAACTGTATTAAAGCAAGAAATGATTAATGTTTGATCAGCGCCAGAATACAATGGAGAGATCATTACGCTAACGTGGAAATTGGAATGTATTTATTGACAGCTGCCACGTCCTGACACTCAGGTAGATTAGAACTTGTTTACTTTGTGATTATTTATCACACAGAGTAAGTCACTTTCAAGTTTCTATATTAAAAATAAGTATAGTTATTGGGTTAAAGGTTAAAGCTAATAACTAGTAATCTGCTAGCAATCCATATTTGCACCGGAATTTCGTGTGAATTGACAAACGTCAACAAAGAGGAATTTGTATAATAATTATTCACAAATATATCTGAAATTGCCTTTAAGGATTTTCATTGGATCTCGGAATGAACGATGATATTATCCTTGAAAATAATATTTATATCATAATAATTTACCAAGCATGAAAACGGTGTCTAAAAGATATGTATTATTAGAGATGGGCAAACGCATTTTAATGTGGCAAAATGTAATACAACTCACTTTATAAACAGCTAATGAAATATGAGCTTCAGAAATATATTTGTTTTACCTCTATTACAGTCAGCCAGTCGTTTTCGTTATTCTGTGAAAAATCATGTGTATTTTTATGAGATAGATTTTGGCAATGTATTTGTATTCGTGTCAAAATAAACAATGGCTCTCTGAGAATGCCATCAGCCCATTATGCCACCAATACCAATACACAAATTAGTAATTATAAAAAAAAAACTACATTTTCATATAGTCCTGAAATCTTCAGAATGAAATCTTACATATGAATTATTAATCTATATTACATCTTATTTGATAAAATATATCTAACGATTATCACCACTGCCTCGTGTGATATTGGTCATGTGACTATCACATACACAGACATATATGTATACAGAAACAGCGTGCTCTAATAACCCAGATGACGGAAATAAACCAGACAGCCGTCAAAATTCTTCCATGGTAGAACAGACACATGGACTTTAGTTCCAATTATCCTGCAGGAATCGCTATGGAAACAACACGTTATCATCCGTTTCTAGAACAAAGTGAACCCTTTGGGCTCATGCAAGGGCACGTACTTACACCTTTTTCATTGTTACTTGCACAAATAGTCCTGTGCTATTTTTGTGGCGCAAATTAACCAAGAAAAAGCAAATTATTGAAGATAACCCCCAAGTTTGACCTATGAAGCACGACTGAATAGCTGAAGAAGCAATTAGAGCTATAGTGCTAACGTCAGGACGATTTTAAACAGTGATCTTTTGTGATTAGTGTGGATCTTATTCCTTGGCTCTTCTAAGAAGGTCACCAAGTGTAAAATTGTTTCTAACAACGCGTTGCTGTTATTTTCTATTGTCAGTAAAGATAAAAGGGCCTTGGGATAACTTGGAAAAAATAGAGTCGAAATATGTAATAATATATGCGTACCATACTTCTTGATTGAAGTGCTTTACAGGTGTGTTAATATACGTTTATATATTACTTTCATTTTGAATTGTACATGTGCCTAGTTTTGTGTGATGGGCATTGTGACCTTCATTATAAGAAATAAACTCTCTCTATATATCAAAAATCTTTCTCAGATATGTTTTTACAATATTTACATAATAACTTCACAAAACAAAAAGTCAAATGCGAACGTGATTTAAATCAAAGTGTAGTTTAGAGTGTGTCTTTGTTGGGACAAAACGTATTCAGTTAATGACCCATACATATATATGCATTTTTCACATGCTTCTAGATAAGCAAAGACCTTCCTCTCTCAAAAAGGTCGAGGAAATACTTCTGAAATTCCCATAAATGTTACTTTTAAATCTAACCGAGGCATCCTTCTAAGTGTTCACTGTGACAACAAGGATATTGTAAACTATAGATGTATTAAGGATAAAAGGAAACATCCTAGAAACAACAGGAAGTTCATAATGTCAAAGAAAATCGATAGTATGTGTCTTTTTTTGAAAAAATCGATTTGCAGACATGAACTTTATGAAGTAGAGCCGCAGCAGTAAATAACTTACACATACATATACATACATATGATGACTTTTTATAATCTCTTTTATACATTTTTTTACCAAAACACTAAGTATCTTTAAAACTCAAATCCACGGATATCATTAGCCATAAAGGTTTGAAAAAATACGTTTAATGATACTGAAAGATAATATTCTAATTGCTGTCATTTCATAGTCCTAATGCTTTTTTCATCCTTTGAGACTTAATGAACACATTACTGTCTTGAAATAGTTGTGATTCATGTTAAAAACGAATGTACAATTCATTCATTTATCCCAAATGAAATATGATTAAATCCTATTTCGTTAATAGTTGGTTAAATGTGAACTTGTTTATTCTAAAAACAAATTATCATTTTTTGTATATATACACATGTATACTTTTGTAAATTATTCAGAGATGCAAGAAATACATGTAAAAGTCATTTGATTCGGATTGAACTACATCCAAGCGAAAAACAAATATATGGACGATTTGACGTTAATTTGAATTATGAATGAAAGCTTATTTAGCCCACGGGCCTGAAAGGCCCGATGGGCTTTTATCATGGCATGGTGTCCGGCGTCCGTCCATCCATCCGTCCATCTGTCCATCAATTTTTTCACTTAAATTGGTTCATCTTCTCCAGAACCGCTGGCTCTAGGAAGGTGAAATTTTGTGTACAGACTCCTCGGTCAATGGGGATTTTAAATTGAAAATATATTCATCTTCTTCTCCAGTACCAAAAAGTCAAGAAAGCTGAAATGTTGTGAACAGACTCATTGGCCAAAATTGATTCTAAATTGTAGATTTGGTGACCCTGTGACCCCAAATATTGACCACAGGGGTCATGACCTAAAACAACCATATTGTAGTGAGCTTTGAGATTGTATGTGCTCTTTAATGTCAAATGTCATCTTTTTTTATGGGAGTTCTAACATGTGCTCTGAGAAATGGTTGTTGAGAAAGAGAAGTTGAGTCTTGAAAACTAAGAACTGCTGAGGGTCTAAACAAAATTGTGTGTAATATTTATTTTGGAAAATAAACTCTTTGTAAATATTATTATATTTCATGTGAGTAATTGTTAATATTTTATTATTATTTAAAGCTTGATGAATTACAAAGCCAATGACGCTATTTCTTCACATTAAGCAACCAATAAAAAAATTGTTACGGTCAATTTGACCATTTGTTTATAAGCAAATACTGGAATGAAAAGTATTTGAGAGTTATCCCGGTAAAATGAGGTTTGGGTATATCGTTTCTTATTCTGTTTAAGCTCCTTTTGTCTGATTTTCAAATGGAATTCGTTAAAATTGAAAGTATCAAAATCTTATGTTTCTTTGAAAGTGTACGTATATTATATCAAACCTGGAATGTCAGCCCGGCAGGAATGAATAATAATTCTTATTTAATTATTGGTTGAGGAACATTTGCATATGCATAAAAGTGCATTTACAACAAAAATATGATAATAATACTTCTTTTTTTCAACAGCAGTTGATAGATAAGTGTGAGAATTGTTGAGGTTATTATGTAATTCTCGTAGTCAAAAGCAATTAACCATGAGATTCAGAAGTTAGTACGATATTTAGCCTTTACAATTTTACAACTATTTATAGCTGTTCATACGATTCATCAAGCTAGAGAAGTTCTGATAACATGGTTAATGATTTCGATGACGATGAAATTCATCAAGATTATTTTCACATGAACTGATCTTTTTGGAGGAATTAACGCCTAGTGTAACTCCTTAAATAGTTGTTTTCTGCCAGTCACTCAGTCAGTGCTTCATCTCTATTCTATTCACATGAAATGAGCATATAATTAATACAAATTAAAGTTAAATTTCAATGTTTAAAATATAAAACTTCGCTGCTTTTGATATACTCTGATATTTCTGTGTGAATAACTCTTTCTAACTTATTTTATCATTACTAGAGATGTATATCGATATTCTTGGTTTCGTCCATTACTTCATTAAAAGTAAAACCATATATAAGTTTTTATGTAAGTACCGGTACCAATTAACTCAAAATAGTTTTCTCTAAAGAGGTTTAAGAACTAAACCATCAAAATAACAAATGTAATTTTGCTAATAGCCATGCTCATTAAACCTCTGAAGCATTAAAGCTTCTTAAAAGTCGAAATGTGAACAGATGTAGCTCTAGGTATTACTATAAATCACCAAGGGTGTGCAAAATTTATTGTAAACCAAAATTCCTAATTACAAAAATATTCAAAAATATTGTCGCGAAGAATAGAAGAAAAGAAAGACACACTATAGAATCCACGCGAGTATTCAAAAGGAACATTGTGAAGCATGTTCAATAAAAAAAAATCGTTGAAGGAATTTCGACTCATTAGATCCCATTTCTCCTTGAAAAAGATGTGTGTAACACTTTACTGTTTATGAGGTGTTTTGGGTTTTATGAGAGAGAGCTGCTTAGTCCTGTACACAGATTTTGTGGGTAGAAATGAAAAATCAAAAAAAATATTTTTAAAATAAAAATAAAAACATCATAACATTACATAAACTTGCATGTCATAATAAAAAGAAACATAAGCATAATAATGAAAATAAACAAGAAACAAAACAACACAAATCCATCACATAATCTATCCGAACCTATAAATAAACTTACTTAGAACTTAAACGAACTTACCCTAGTTTAACCCTAGATTGGTCGTGAACACAGTCATATGATGCAAATTTGGTTTAAAGGTGAACTAAAAAATCGTTCATACGTGTGTGAAACCTATTAAAGTCGTTTGAACGTTGTCAGAACATTCTCAAATCTCCCGCAGCTCCTCTCTCGCTCTCATAAATTGTTAAATTATTCTTGAAAATAGTTGTTTGGCATTTTTTGAAAAAAATGTCTCAAGATACTTAACAGTACGTAATACTGATAACGGTTCAAACGCCTGTACTGCTTAATTTGTGACAGTTAATCTGTTCAAGGTACCCAAAAGATCTCTGACGTTATTGACTTTATTTGTGTACTGCAAGCACGGTTTCCTGTCATACCAGCTGACTCAAATCGAATGAATGTATTGCATAACAGTCATGCTGTACACGTACACGTCAACATAATATGGCTACTCACCATAGTTTTTTTTTATAAATAAAGGGCAAAATTATTATTTATAGTCGATGTGTAGTTTTTTCATTGACCTTGATTAAGTGTATTATCTTACGAAATTGTGATGCTTTTTTGGAATTATTTATCTTTGCTTCGGAACCTTTTCAAAAAATTTACGTCTGTGTATCCGCATATTTAACTTTCGTGCTGCTTCAATGAAATTGAGATCATACTGTTTCTACTATTGAAAACATATACCAATATAAACTAAAAATTCAAACTTCAAAGTTATATATATGATTTATAAGAATTGAATGTCAGTTTGTGTGTTTGCAATGGAAAATGAACGATGTCAAAGCGTCATTCAAACTCCAATGTGAACGGCTCGCAAGTTCGGTTCGTTTACAAGACATTCATTTACTGACATTCAATTCTTAATTTAGACGGATTTGCCTCAAGCGTATACAGGTTATTCACTCAAGGAAACTCGACCTATTTTATTTCTAAAAACTTGAGTTTAATTGGTCTCCCTGGTCACAAAATCCTTGACTGTAAAACATCTGCAACATAATTTACTTTCCCCCATTGTGAAACAAAGGAATCAGCAATGGGAATTCGCTTGAACTATCATAAAACGTCCAATTAAAACAGCTGGATACTGATAAAAGACATGATGTTTATCTTCAATAAAGACTTGTTTAAAGTAGTTGGCTTCAGGCGTTAGAGTTTGATAAACATTTTAAACTTTAGTTCCTCTTTTATGTGACCATTTGGGAAATTAAGATATTTAATTTATGAAAAGGTTCACTCATGTATACATACTTAGTTAATAATCAAACATTATTTTCCATGTGTTCATTCTGATTATAAAAATTTTAACTTCGGATTAGCAGATTTGTGAAATAAAAGTCTGTTGTTCCTCATTCATTCTCCTTTACATAAATAAACAACTGAGTATATGACAAGCTTAAGTTGACATCAATAAACCTTCATGCAACATGTCCTTCTTTTGATAAATAAACGTTTCTTTGAAACCAAACGGCCGTAAAATTACATCATCAAATGAGATTTTATTATTTCACATAAAAACGTAACACCAGTGTCCATACACATATCAAAGAATAGTTGTAATATTGAAGGTCATTTGGGGTTTTCAGAAAGGCATATATTCTAGAGTATGTATAAGGGCATCGATGGATTGTAACATCACATTTCCTGTTCTCGCTGATGACATCTTCCTTCAAAGGTTTCAAATCCATTTAGTCAAAAAGAATCACTGACTTTCCACAGAGCCACTCTCAAAGAATTGAACCTTTTGATTTGAAAACCACATAACGAGAGCCCGGAAATTCATGACAGAATTGTGGACCATGGGCTACATTTGACCTAGGTCAAAATCTTGTATTTTGGGGCCTATGGAATATCAGCCTTTTTTAGTTTAATTCTTTGAAACAAATGGTATTATTTATCATACTGAAACTGTTCCTTTTCTTAAATGTATACGGTTTCTATGACTATATACATCTAATTCTTTAGATTTGTGTGACCCTACATATAAAACAGCTGCTTTCCTAAATAGAATGTTAATATGTACATGTATGGTATTTTAAAAAGTTGTTCATATGCCACAGACTTGTACAACAGATGAAAGCCTACAGAACCAGAACCACAACCACACACAGGTTCACCGGAATCACTGACTCGAGAATGATGTAACCTGTACAGGCACCTTGTCCACGCATTAAAGCTAATATAATCACAGGGGGTACGTTTTGTTGAAATGATTCTAAGTTCGTTAGTATCCTAAGTTCGTGACGTCATTTACACATGTGCGCGCTCCATTATGACTCGCGCAAAATATCTGAAACGCCCGGACTATTGTTTCAAAACACAAACAAAATTGATTTATACAACTTGCAGTAGCATATAACCAATTAAACATTTACAATGCCAAGTTTGTCAACAAAAGTTTGGCTCAAAATCACTGTTTATTCTACTTCCAAAATGTCTTGATTTTCAAAAGTCGATAACAAATTTTCAGAATTATGTATAAATTTCATTTCATGTCTTCTGCTTTCCAAAAGTAGGTCATGTGGCAGTGTGCCAACAATCAAATACTGGTCGTCACACAAATTATTTTATTAAGCCAGAGAAGTCGTCTGTTGGATTGTCAAAATATTCATAGAGATGTTAAAATATTATAATTTCAAAATAAGTTACTTGAGAAAAATATTTATCATTATTTAATTTCATATTCATTTATTTGAGCATTGGTTATTTCTTCACATGGTGTTGTCAGTCAATCAATGTATAAAGTTGTTTGTGAATAAAATATTCTCAAAATAAATATTAAGCAAGTTTCTCTTAATTTTTTTGGAAAATAAATACATTAAGAGTTTTCTTACCTCTACAATAACAAAATATATTAAATTGTATAAAGAATGCCTTCAATTCAGAAAGAAAAATATGTCAGGTCAACAGATGACCATACTTGACTAATCATACATAATTAGTCTTGAAGAAAACAGCATTAAATCAAAGGTCACGAACTTGTGTCCCAAGGCCACTACACTCGTTTTTTGACAGCAAATGTTTCTCCTTGGTCAAAGCTTCTGCTATAATATAAAATATCCACCTGATCCTGTCAGGTAATTCATAAAATGTTATAATTTTGCTGTAAACTTTCAAACTAGGCTGACATGCATTTATTGAAGAGAAATTATTGATATATGATAAGGGCCACGAACTTTGGGCACTCGAGGATATTGGGTGCAACTCCACCTCAAAATAATATTTTAAAAAACACTTTAAAAAATACTTCATAAGCCGCCAAACGTTTCATTAGCCAATCAGCTGCTAGCGGGAGGCGTGACGTGTTACTCATGAGTAAATACCCTAACGACTATGAGTATCTGGTTCGTGTTATATGTTGCCTCGGGAGCACGATGAGCATGGCGTAAACCGCTCATCCATTGATCCATTTATCCAAATTTTCACTTTTTCAACATTAAATACTCTTCTTTTTTTAAAAATAAATGTTTAAATTAAATACTTCCTTATCAATATCTCTCCATTATTGTGTGCAGACACCAACTCGGGTAAAGAGGTTTATTGATTGTTGTTATTTAAATGATACTTAACTGACATGTTTAATACCGTCTATTTTAAGCTCCCATCCATATTTGATCAAAAACAATGTATGTTTTCTGACTGCTTCCATCTCTATATGTATACTCTGTTACTTCCCCACTATCGATATGAAGAAGAAGTGTCAGTTCACTATCAGATAGTGTTATAGTTTATCCTATAGAAAACTGTCTATGCAGCTATGTTTATATATATTTCTATAAATTCTGACATTTTCCACTATAAGTCACCTTACAACAACAAATCAGAAAACGTAAATGAACTCAATTTAATAAAAAAAATTATTGCTTCTAAGAGTCCGTTGATCACGTTTATTTATTTAGTTACTTATATTTAAAAATTAACATCAAATTCATATTAATACCACTTTTTACCATGTCATGACAATACAATTTTAAACCAACTATGTTCAACATTAGTTCATGATATGTGATGACAATTGTTTGAAAAGTATAAAATACAGGAAATAGAAATGTAATTCTATGTCACTTACATGTAATATTTTCCGCAATAGCGATTATCCAATCCTTAACTTTGAATATGTTTAGCAATATATATAAATAAGCAGACAAATACGTTTATTTAACATAATAATAATAATAATCCATTTTCATGGCGCCTTTCCATGCTGTAATATCATGCTCAAAGTGCAGTTGGTCGGTTGACTTAAAGTTAGTCAAAAGCTTGGCGGAAGAGGAAAGTCTTGAGAGCAGTTCTGAAGGCAGGATAAGTTGGAGAAGCACCAAGTTCAAGGGGCAAGTTGTTCCACAGAGAAGAGGCTGCATAGGAAAATGTTCTTTGACCGTCACAAGGTTAACTCTTGGGATACAGAACAGAAGCTGGGACTCGGAGCGAAGTGATCTTGGAGGAGCATATGGTTGGAGAAGTTCTGACAAATAGGTAGGAGCATATCATAGCATAGCTTTGATCTACACGGTATAGCATCACTGTTTGTCCCTTGGTATTTTCTGTGTCAAATGTTACAGTAACACCACAATATATTCAAAACAAAGATCACGTCACCTGGAGGTCTATTTCTAACACAGGCATGTTCTGTTTGTATTCTTTTCTCCTTAAATACATTCTCACCCTTCCTGCTGGGCTCCTTTGATAAGACTGTACACTATCAGCCCCTTGTTCTGAGAACACTGACCAGGATGGGCAGGCTGACATTTGTCTTCTATAGGAATCAGACTATGATAACCTGTTTGAGAGTGGGATTTGGGTTGGAGGCGTATTCCCTGACTTGTACACATATAATCACTTACAGACTGTGTGTGTCTATTTTCAGGAGTTGTACCACCCCGTTGGATTTCAGATAGAACTTTCTTAACATTAATAATAATAATAGGCTATTTATATTGCGCATTTATCCATGTCAATGCCATGCTCAAAGCACACAAACAGAGTTTCTGAGTCCATATGTACAAAGCAGTTCAGAGGAGGATTTATTTAGAATTATTTGGGAAAGCCAATTTGAGTCTTGAGTTGGCTTCTGAATGAGGAGAGATCAGAACAGAGGCGAGATGTTCAGGAAGATTGTTCCACTCGACTGCAGCTGAATACGAGAAGGTACGACGTCCATACAGAATTGATCGCACTTTCAGGACTCTGAGAAAGTTTTTATTCTGAGACCGCAGCGGCCAAGAAGGCTGATATGGAAAGAGGATACTTGAGATGTACACAGGAGCAGTGCCAGAGAGACAACGGAACACAATACATAAGGCATTAAGACTTGGCTTTCTTAAGAAGCTCAGATATAGAGCACTTCTGTTCATCTATTTACAGGTT
The DNA here is from genome assembly GCA_936450465.1 of Gibbula magus. Classification (NCBI taxonomy): domain Eukaryota; kingdom Metazoa; phylum Mollusca; class Gastropoda; order Trochida; family Trochidae; genus Gibbula; species Gibbula magus. The sequence continues at coordinate 27,094,886 of OW388296.1, forward strand.
TCTAATTATGGTTTCTGTGTAGTATTTGGGTTGGTGACCTTATTCACGAAACGTGGAAACGTGTGTATCTTCTCACAGGAACTTGACTTCGATCAGCTGTTTCTTTGAAGAATTTAAATTGTAGACCTTTAGAATCAACTGAGGACTTAGCGTTTGTCATATCCTACAGAGGTCTGTTTCTGGGAAGTAAACTTCATTCACTCAGTGTGTCTTTTTTACTGAAATGTATTTCCTATGAAGTGTTTTTGCATTTGTTATTTGTAATGATTAAATCATGTTTTAATGTTCATGTGTGATTCTAAGATGCTCCCTGCTGAAAGCTTGATATCAAGCCCGAGGGGTTTTAACGTATTGATACGTCAGTGATCGTCTTTTGATCCTTTGACATACGATAAAAGTATGTGACAAAATACCGTGATTCATGAAAAGTTAATATGTTCTGAATCAGAAATCAATCAGAAATGTAATCCAGTAGAAATTAGGAAAAACCCGGACATTTTCGAGAACAGACAAATTTCGCTTTTAAATGGTTCATGTGACAGTGCTGATGGAACCATGAAAACCCAAATCGAAATCAATTGGCAAAATACATTTTCGGGGCAAAAATCTTGAAATATGAAAGAAAATTGGAATACTTTATTTTAAAATATATCTATTGCATAATACACTTTTATAATGACTTGAATCATAGAAAATGCACCGTGACATACTTTTAATTGTCATTGGTACACTTGGCTAAACAACGTGTCTGTTTAGGGGTCAAAAACCTTGAAAAATGAACATTTGGAATACTTTCTTTAAAAATATATGTGTTGCATAATACACTGTTGTGATGATTAGAATGATAGACATGAAGCATTGTTTGCATAAAAAGAAAATGTTCTGATCAAATGACCCCACATGCGTTACTTTTCCCATCAAAATCATTGAGCTATTGTTATTTGGGGGCAAAATCCTTTTAAAAAATGAGAAAATAGCAAAATGTTTTGTGAAAAGAATTCCATTTAGTACAACAAGACAGTTTTATCAATGAATGACTGAAAAAAAACAACCAAAATAAATATCAGAAAATTTGTCAGTTTGGGGTAAAATCCCCCAAAATGATGAGAAAAATGTAAAGTATTTTGTGACAATTAGTTAGTTAGATACAAGCTAAAATATCAGCTAAATTCGAATTGATATTTGTACATGAGCAATGAAAATAGTATATCTCTACAATCTATCATTCAGAAATGATATGGTTTTGGTAACCTCAGTTGTGGTCTCCAGAGGGTAATACGATCTGATGTACTATCTTTGTAGCAGTATCACCATAGCCGTAAGGTGTAATGTATTAATACAAGCGTTAGCATGAATTAAAACGAGTTGATCTTATTTATTTGAGTGTGCAAGAAATGCCGTGTATACTTTGTTTCCAACTATAAAATCAAATGATGGAAAATAAATATATAATTAATATAACTAAAAACAAATAAGCTCACTCCATACACTGCATTCTTCAAATTATTATGTCATCTGACTTATGCGAAACCTCCTACAATGCACTGGTGGTCCTTTACAGGACGCATAGAGTCACTAAATTAAACATTTTAATCCTCATCATCTAAGGAATTTGTACACAAGATTTCATATTCGCTTGGGTTTCAATTACATTAATTTGGGGCCACAGTAGCACCAAATGTATAATGGCAATTGGAAAACGCATTCGCCTTTCTAGAGTTTTTCCTTCTTGAAACAAAGATGAAAATATGTTTTTAAGGCGTGGCCAAGGTGCCTGCACAGGTCTATCAAGCTACATTGAAAATAACTTATATTTTCACTGCGAACGGTGACTGATATAATTTGACGTCATAAAACAATGATCTCACGCTGCGAATTGGCTTATGACGTCACAGTGTTACTGTGGTGACGGGCTGCTCCTAGTGGCCGCTCAGCGTGAAAATGACCCTTTTCGGACCTAATTACATGGATAATATCCTATAATAAATAGAATATCCGTCAATTCTTGACAAATACCATGTTTATCTCATCTCGTGAGTTAGAAAAGTTATATATTTTCACTCGTGGCTGCGCGAGTTAATATATAACTTTCTACCTCACTCGATGAGATAAACATGGTATTAGTCAAGAAAAGACAGATATCCTCTATATATCATTCTCCAGGCAGTGATTCTGGAGGAGATGAAAATATGTATAGGTTGTGGTTCTGTAGTCTCTATTCAAATGCTCTACAATTTATAAACCTCATTGCCCGAGCTGTCTGTACATAACATCAAATCTATTTTTAGATAATCGAGAAGAAGTAGATAATGTTGAAAGAGCGAAAACATAAAAGATAAGATGAGTCTGACGTCATTCCTATTGTGTTTACCAGGCTCGGTGAGCTAAACATGTTTATAAATGTTCTCCATTACTACCCGAGACAATGTAGTATACTCACATGATGCTAATACTAACAATCTTTAATACTCTAACTCGGATATCTGCGAATATTTATTTCAAAGCTTCAACTAACCAAAAATACAAGATTTTGACCTATAGGTCAGATGGAGTCCACAGAAGGACAGTTAATGATATGATATGACTGTGATATTGTGACTCAGGAAACAGAGGATATACGGTTAACGATTCTGTCATGAATTTCCGGGGTTTCATTATGAGGTTTTCAAATTAAAAGGTTCAATTCTTTGAAAGTGGTTCTGTGGAAAGTCAATGGTTTTTTGGAGTTAATTGATTTGAAACCTTTGAAGGAGGATGTCATTAGCGAGCACAGGAAATGTGATGTGCCAATCCATCGAAGTGCCCTTGAATAAATGCCTTTCTGAAACCCCCAACGACTTGCAATGTTAAAATCATTCTTTGATATTTTCATTGGTATTGATGTTATGTGTTTATGTGAAATTATCATATGTCTTTTGATGATGTTATCTTACAAAATCAATATTTTATTCTTTTCTAGAAGTCTGTTGTTCCTCATTCATTCTCCTTTACATAATTAAACAACTGATTATATGGCAATGCTTTGGGGTGACATCAATAAACCCTCATGCCACATGCTCTAAATAATAAATAAATGATAAATAAACGTTACTTTGAAACCGAACAGTGACTCTATTTGGGGTCACGGGGTCACGAAATCTACAATTTAGAATCACCATTGGCCTAGGAGTCTGCATAGAACTCTCTAAAGGTTTTGAATAAGAAGTCGAAAAAGTGCAAAGTTTACAGACGGATGAACGGACGCCGGCGCCATGCCATGCCATGCCATAAGCCAATCACACATCTATTCCAAGGATATACGCTTCTTTAATTCGACTTTAGATGGGGAGTTTATGAGGTGAAGTTCCTTCATATAATGATCGATCTTGTTATGGAACATGCATCACTTAAGGTTTAATTTTGAATACTCTGTTCGTTTCTATCGTGCATCTTTCTTTTTTATTTCATGACATTAAGATTGAATACTCTTGTAAGTAGGAATTTTGGTTTACAATAAATTTCACACGCTCTGGTTGATTGATATACCTAGTGCTACATTTGTTCACATTTGGACATTAAAAGAAGCTTAATGCATCAGAGGTTTAATGACATGGCTATTAAACCTCTTTATAGAAAACTATTTTGAGTTAATTGGTACTGGTACTTACTTGTATGGCGATTGATATATGGTTTTACTTTTAATAAAATAATGGACGAACCTTAGAATATCGATATACATCTCTGGTGGTCGTAAAATACTATTTCATAGTACATGCCATAGGTAAAGAGTTCATTGACCACAAGTATCCGGGTATGCCAAAAGCAGCAAAATTACATCTTTTAGACATTTAAACTAAACTATAAATTTAATTTATTATATGCTTATTTCATGTAAATAGAAAATAGAAATAGAAAATATATGCCATATCTTAGAACAATGGAATGCTTTCTATTTTACTCACTTGAGTTATTCTTCATATTCAATGATAAAGCATTTTGAAGGCTTATGTATTCAATTTTAACATTGAATTAAGTTATAATCAGATTTAATGGAACAGTGATGTGGCAAACCATTGATTGACTGACAGATGAAAACTATTTAGGGGGTTACACTTGATGCTCATTCTTCTGAAAAGATCAGGTCATACAATAATAATATTGATGAATTCATCTTCATCGAAATCATTGACCATATTATCCGAACTTCTCTAGCTTGGTGAACCGTATGAACAGCTATAAATAGTTGTGAAAGTGTAAAGGCTAAATATCGTGCTAACTTCTGGGTCTTATGGTTAATTGCTTTTGACTACGAGAAGTACATTAAAACCTCAAAAATCTTAACACATACCTTGCTGTTGAAAAAGTAAGTATAATCCAATTATCCATTAGGAATGTTAAATTTCAGTTATTAAGGACATTAAGTTATGTTATTATGTCGAAAAAGCGATGCCAGTTTTACACCAATAAACTTTTTATGTTAGTTCAACATTTTGATTAATAATAATTGTAAATTTCGAGATCTCAGTGTATAGAGACGTTGTTACACATAAGCATGTAACCTTGTTTCCTTTTTACAAGGACGTGTGTTGTTATTTTTAATACCGTTAATAAAGAATTATTACAATGACAAGCCTAAAGAATTCTTACAATGACCAGCCGGCATGTGGCAAAACAAAAATTGGAATAAAGCAAGATTTGTTTAAGCATACTTTTAATTCAATAGTAATGGTCTTAATAGAGTAATTCTTGGTTCAATTATGATAAAATGTTGTGTCCTTGGAAAACATAAAAAAAATGATATAAACATGAATTAAAATATGAAATGATGATATAAATTCCTTTTGAATTTGATTAGAAAAACCACTAATTGAATTTATTATTTGGTGTAACTGGATAACACAAAAGGAATTGAGTGAGTGAGTGAGTGGGTTATTGTTTAACGCCGCTTCGGCAGTATTGCAGTTATTAGCGGCGAGATATTTAATTTATTAGCCTAATTTAAAAATGAAAATTGCAATTGAAAAGCAGAACATGGCACGAAGGCCGTAAAAAAAATCAGCGTTATATCACAAGTTGAATAAAAGCTGATACTGAAAAGTAAAAATCTACAATTTGTCAATAACTGTGGAGCACAGTGGTGTAGTGGTTAGCGTGCTTGCCTCTCACCGCAAAGGCCCGGGTTCGAATCCCGGTGGAGACACCAAAAATTTGTGACCTGGGTCTCATACTGTGTTGTGTCCTTGGGCAAGGCACTTCATCCACATTGCACTCAGTCCACCCAGCTGTCTAAATGGGTACCTGAACATGGAAAGTACGGACCTATATGGTCGCGCGGAGCGCTTAGTAGCGGCACCGAAAGTACAATTCCTTCAGGGTAATAATGTACCGCCACTGAACAGCATTGCGTTGGATATTAGGCGTTAAAATTGTCATTATTATTATTATTATTTAATAAGGTGTATAGCCTTTAGAAAATCTAAAACACGATGCTCACCGAAATGAGTAAAAACTTGATGAAGTGAAATAGAAGGATAAAAAGTTTCCCTGATATGTGCAGTGACCCAACACTCACATACAAAAGGAATTGAATACTTATATGATCGTAATTGTACTTAAGATATGTTTGAGTTGCCTTCTTAACAGAACCTAAGTCAGTATTTCTTCAATATTATGATCATATTGTTGTTGCCAATGGTTATTAGAGGTTATGTCTAAAATTATATAACACATTTTTAACACAAATTAAAGATATCATTGTCGAGACGGGTAACATTAAAGAAGGATGAGTAATATGATCGTCCTTTTATTTAACATTCTAGTCTCATGATTGTGTTTTTCATTTCCATTCAGCGCAAACATTATGTTATAGGACCAGTCACTAATTAATTACATGAAACAATCAATTCTACAGTTATCAAATGCCGATGCCCTTTTATGCATATGCAAAATGTTCCTCAACCAATTAATAAATAAGAATTGGTAATCACTTCTCCGATCCATTCCTGCTGAGCTGACAATCCAGGTTTTGTATGATATATACATTACCTTTCAAAGAAACAAAAGAGTTTTATACATTCAATTTAAACGAATTCAATTTGAAAATCAGACCAAAAGAAGCTGGAACAGAATAACAAACGGTTTATATACTCAAACCTCTTTCTACCGGGATAAAGGTCAAATACATGTGATTGATATTTTTACTTCAGTATTTGCTTCTAAACATATGGGCAAATAGTCCGTAATAGTTCTGTAACCACAAATGTTAATTACTCGTGTAGAAAAAGCTATTTATAATTCAAAATGACGTAAAATCATGCAAATATTTGTTTATACATGAACGTTGTTTAGTCTGAATCAAATGGCTTCTATGTGTTTCATGTTTTATTAATTTACAAAGGTATATATACAAAAATAAAGAATAATATGTTTTTAGAGTAAACCAGTTCCACTTTCCACTTTTTGATCATGGAAAACATATACATTTGTCATATTTCATTTTTAACACGAATCACAACTATTTCATTCAAATGTCAATGAAAGAATATATCATACTTTTATCTTTTAAGACAGTAATAACTCATAACTCATGATCACAATAGGTGTCGCTGATCCGTTTCACCACCTCTGGCTAGGTTGAAGGCAAGGTAAAAAATGGAGAGATCTTGATACATTTTCACCTTGCCGTGGGAAGATGGTGTTCATTTAGTCCCACAGGATGAAAAACGTATTAGGACTATGAAATGACAGCAATCAGAATATTATCTTTCAGTATCATTAGAAGTATAATTTCAAATGTATATCGTAAATGATATCTCTGGATTTTTGCTTTAAAACTAATTAGTATTTTGGTAAAATTAAACTTCTTAAGACTATAAAGAGATCTAATATGTATATTGTAGTGTAAATTGTCGACTAATGTTGCTCTACTTCATAACATTTAAGCCTACAAATCAATGCTTTCACATAAAGACACGCACTATTGATTTTCTTTGACATTATTAACTTCCTGTTGTTTCTAAGATGTTTCCTTTTATCCTGAAGACATCTATAGTTTACAATATCCTTGCTGTCGCATTGAGCACTTCAAAGGATTCCTGGGTTTGATTTAAAAGTCACATTTGTGGAGACTTCAGAAGTATTTCCTCAGTGTATTGACAAAGGAAAGTATTCTAATGCGAAGGCATGTAAGGAATGTATGCGTCATGGATCAACATACTAAACTGAATAGAACAAAGACTACACTCTGTACTACACTTAGTTCCAAATGATGTTCGCATTTGACTTGTTTTGTTAATATTAACATATTGTTAACTTCGTTTGAATATGTCATTGAGAATATCACTGTAAATATTGTAATTAACTGTATGAGGACATGATTATATATAAAGAGTTCATGTCTTAAACTGAAGGTCGCAATGCAGTACATACAGCATTCAAAATTGAAGTAATATCATCCTTTGATTAACGAGTGTGTGGAACCCTTTGATCAACATGTGTGCAAAAATTTATAGGTCCAATTGCTACTTCAGCTATTCAGTATAGCTTCATGGGCAAAACTTTCAACAATTTGATTTTCCTAGGTTAATTTACCGCAACAAAAATAGCATATGTCTATTTGTGTAAGTAACAATGAAAAAACGTGAAAATACATGCTCTTGCATGAGCCCATAATGTTCATTTGGTTCTAGAAACAGATGATAACGTGTTGTTTCCATAGCGGTACTATTCCTGCAGGATAATTGGAACTAGAGTCCATGCTAAAGTCCACGTGTCTGTTCTACCATGGAAGAATTTTGACGGCTGTCTTATTTCTGTCTTCTGGGTTACTAGAGCACGCTGTTTCTGTGTGTATATATATATATATATATATATATATATATATATATATATATATATATATATATATATATATAATGTCTGTAGATGTGATAGTCACATGACCAATGACACATGATCAATATCACATGAGGCAGGGGTGATGATCGTTAGATATATTTTATTAAATAAGATGATATGTAAGATTACATGTTGTACATTCTGATTAATGGTTTTACTTTTAGACTAAGTTTTCAAAATGTAGTTTAGATCATTCCTAATTTGTGTATTGGTATTGATGGCATGACGGATGATATTCTCATAGAGCAATTAATAATTTTGACACAAATACAAAAACATTGCCAAAAACCTATCTCATTAAAATACACATAAGTTTTTGCAGAAATGTTGTGCCATTTAATAAAAGTATTTAGATTTAGGGTAGATATAGGTTTAGATATAGATATAGATCTTCCGAGCACGAGTTGAACACTGTAAACAAAGATGACGACAGAATAATGAAAATATTTAGAAACAGAGTAAATAGGCTGTAAGAGAGGTAAAACAAATATATGTCTGCAACTGATAATTCATTTGCTGTTTATAAAGTGAGGTGCATTACTTAGACAATAACTAACGAGTGACGGGGAATGACAGATTATCTTTCCCGAGTTATATCATTTGAGTAATTCTCGAGCCTTGGCGAGAGAATTACACTCAATTGATATAACGAGGGAAAGATAACCTGCCATTCCCCGTCACGAGTTGGTTATTGTTTATATTACCCATATGACAAATTAAAGTAAAAACGTGAATATTAAAAGCCAATTGCTTCTCTTAAAGGACCCGAGAAGGAGATGAATCTCCATATCCATACGCGTGTGACGTGGATTCACTTCTTACGTACCTATCCTTGTTTACTCCGCACGATTAAAATGTCCCCTGCGAAAATGTCTTTCACAATAAAAGAAAGATGTGGCTTTAGTTGAAAGTTTTGTATTCCTGCCAATTACTATCAATCCATGATTATACAAATAAGTTATTGCAACATCCATATCAAGAGGTGTGCGAAGCTCAAAAACAAGTCGGCTCAAACCGAAAAGCCCTGTGACGTTACAATCGACACTGTGACGTCATAACCGCTCGCGCCTATGACGTCATTACATTCGAACGATCTCCGTCGCTCTTGAAGCTTTCCGTGGTTATACAGTCAAGCAGTAATCGCTAGTTTCTTTAAATTTCGGACAATTCAACTGCTTCCTCCGACATTTGATGCGTCGGCACATGTACGAAAACGCTAATTTCAACTGCGGGAAACAAATAAAACATGTTAAAATGCAGAAGACAGTTTCTAAAGTTACTAGTCGGGAAAAGTAAAAAAGATGAATGAAGTAGTTCCGGCAACCAATGAAATTCTTATTTTTCTGTAACAGCCAATCAAAAGCCAGAAAAAGGTGTAACTCCCATGTGACTTACAGGAAAAATACTACCCTGTGTCCGTCTTCCCATATGGGTAATATATGTTGTTATACATTTACATAATTTCGAATGTAAAATATATTTTAGGCAACGTGTTCATGCTTAGTAAATTTATTTATTATTGTATCAATAGTATTTCAAAGTATAAAATCATTATTGATTCAGAGATCCAATGAAAATCATTAAAGTAATTTCACACATATTTGTGAATAAAAAGCATACCAATTCCTCTTTGTTGACGTTTGTTAATTCTCACAATGATTGACCAAATATCGATTGCTAACGGACCACTGGTTATTAGCTTTAACCTTGGTCTATAAATAAATATACTTTTTTAAATATAATTTTTTTTTCTGAAGGTGACATCCTTTTGGTGATAAATATTCAAATAGTAAACAAGTTCTAATCTATCGAGTGTCAGGAGAGCTGTCAATAAATACAGAAATACAAACAATCTCCACAGTAGCGGGTATTGATCTCCCCATTGCATTCAGCGTATTCAGGAGTTGATCATCATGTCTTGATTTATTACAGTTTCAGATAAGACCAAACGGTTCTAATCAAACAATAGAACGATTATTTCTGGATTATTCTGCATTAGCATTGGCAAATATCGGACCAATTAACCTGAATAGTAATAGGGAGACACAGAAAGGACATGAACACAGATAGCTATCGATCTCACTGAAGTTGTTCAATATATCAAGTTTATTTTTTTCAAAACGGTACTTACCTGGTATTTCCATTACATATCTACACGAGCATATGCATTTAATATTAATATTATTTCCTTTTAAATTCAAATACATAAAAACTATTTGGGTTTTTTTTGCTTTTAGAAAGAATAGTTTTAAGTGTTCATGAAAATTACTTGATTCAAGTTTAGGTAAGTTGTTAATGATCAAACATTTTTTGTCAGAATAGAATTTTCTCAAAACCCACAATATAGTGGAAGTTACAACGTTATTGATTTTGGTTGACATTAAACTTTTCTTTGCCAATTTATTAGTCTAGTATCAGGAAAGAAAATCCCTTGATAGAATCAATATATAAGAATTTGAAACTTTAACTTTTTGATCACTTTACATTCCATCTGACTTCTACTTAAACAAATGTTACCCGATCGTGTATTACCCACATGGTGAGCTGTAGGTAGTATCATATGTTTGCCATGTGCAAATATGAACTTTTGTCAGGGTCTCCTTTCATAAAGCAAGTTTTATTAAGGTTAACCGATTCTTCACATTGCACTAAGGTTACCTGAAGGAATTACGATCACCTTAGTACTTTGTGAAAGGACGCCCAGCACCAATTCTTTCAGTTCTGGCTTGAGAAAACAAAAAGTCACCCTCATATGTAAAATGTATTTGGCATACTTTCTAGGGTAATTATATCTATATTCTACTGTTCTATTATATAGTGTGCGTATTTGAACATATCGTATCATATTTTGTCTATGTGCCCATGTGAACTGTGTGTGTTATGTCAATTACAAACATATCTCAAGTAAGTGATGAATATAAATCACCTTGTGTAATCAAGAACTCTTAAATTGATAGTGTATTCAGTAATAATACATTAAAGGCCATCAAAGTTACACTTGAGTTGATCAAAACTGCCGTAACGTCAGATTTTTACGTTTATGTATGTAATTTAAAAATGATGTTATAGTGATGAAAAATGTTCGGTGACCCTCAATTAATTTTTTTTTAATTCGTTTGTTAATTCAACTGCGCACATGATATTACAATTTTAGCAATATATAAAATATGTGTGTGTAAGTGAAAAATCATGTTGATTATGCGAAAACCTATTTTAAAATTGCCGTTTTTATTTTAAGAGAGTTTAAATAATTGTGTTTCCCTTAAATTTTTAAATACTGACTTGCTATGTATTCGCGTATGTGATTAAATTGTATCTAAAACGATTCAATCATTGTAAAAGCACGCTTCATTTAAAACGGTTTAATTTGTAAAAATTGCTCAATTTGGTGACAGGGGTATTGCTATTAATGCCAGTAACTCTTTAAATTATTCGTTGACACCCACGTTTTCTTTCATTTTTGGGTAAAAGAGAAAATATCTATCTTGAAAAAATAAGCGAATTCTAAAATATGTTATTTCATCGTCCCATCTCTCCTTAAATAGAGAGACATATATGAATATGAAGATGTCATAAAAAATCATATGTATTAAACTGCATGTCTAAGTGTTAAAACAAATTAAATTCTTAGCTTATAATATAATATCTAATACATAATAATACATAATATACACTCAAACTGATTAAAGCGTAAGCTGGTAATGGAAACATACAAGTGATTAAGTTATGCGCTTAGATAAGCATCATAACAACGTCAAATAAGGTGTGGGTGCAATGCCACTATGAATTTTAGCTATTTCCCAGCCATGCTCCTACAAGTATGTTTCACAGGAATTTATATTTGTCTTGCGGGCTTTCTCTTTGCAGTATAATACTAGCTTTGACAATGAAATTTAAGATTTAAATCACCTTACCTCTCGAATGACAACGTATGATTTATGTACATTCCTGGTAATAAATATAACTACATATATAACAAGCAGAATTATAATAAAATCATTAAGGCACAGAAAGATTTTAGCTCACTAATTTTAAGTATTATCTTAATCAGTTTACCACATGACAAAAACATGTTCACACATTATACGCCATGACTCGGCTTTAAAGGAAATATGGTGCGGTACGATTATAATATACATTTTAATCAAGGAGTGTTTAAATAAACACAATTTATTTTTACATTAACGTCACCAGTGTGACATTTTTATTTTTCGTTGCTTAATGCTTCTATAAAGTATTTTTAATTTCAAAATATTTGGGTTTTACAGAAGTTAGGAGAAATCTTTATGGATTGTCATTTCTATGTTTTGAAAGTGATCCTTATACCATTATCAAGCAGAAGCGACACGTACATTGTATTACATGTTCATATGCAAAGAAGTTGAAAAGAAGAATGACCATGGCACAAGATAATGTTATGCACAAGTTATACACCAGTATTGACTTTTCGTTATGTCTGCATGCTGTTCAACACGTTATTAACATCATTTCAACAAAAGTCCAATGCTCTGAAATTTGCCCAATACAGCGTTATTAGTAAATACGAAATTGTTACTGTGGACTGACGTTTCTTTTGCTGTTCACTACATCTTCTTGATAAACTGAAATACAAACAAAGTTTCCACCTCAGTTTTATCATATGTTGGATATTCAATAAAAAAAATATCTTATGTTTTCAACATCATACTTTAAACCTGAAAAGTGCAGGCTTTCAGTCCTCAGCCAAGGAATACATCTATGTGTTATTGCATCGTGCCATAATCAATACATCTCATTTCTTTGAAAATATTGAATTAATCGAAACCAACTGAGGTGTAAACTTTCTTTTGTACTTTAGTTAAGATTTATTTATCTTCTTGTGAAAACAACCTGGCCATAAAACCAAAGCAATCAACTGTCAACATTTAAACAAAATCTGAATTCCTACTTTTACCAAAATCATAAAATGTTTCTCAATAAGACCCTCCATCAAATATTGATGTCCATGTGTTTAAGCATCCTCGACCTACTATATGTAAGTGTATCATTAAGCTGTAAAATGAAAGACAGGTCATGAAATTGGAAAACAACATATCAGAAAGAATAAGCTTCACTTAACACAAATGGTTATAGTCTTCAGTTGGTTTGAATAAGTAGTAAAAACCTGTTTTCCTCATTCTGGTGGTTTGCAATGTGAAGTTGATCACCATATCAGCTGGAATAGGTCCAATGTTTTTTTAACTAAATGAGAAGTTGATCACCTGAACCTGATAATTGGAGATCATTTATGAGGCAAATAATAACTTCATTATTTTATCCTGATAAATAGACAATGTTTGTTTTCCCTTCATCGCATAATTTACTTTTTAAATGTGAACCAATGTTCTCGAATCCAACTTGAACATTATTAAATATTTTAGAACGCGAAGCCAATGACCTTGAAGGACACAATAATCTAAACACCTCATCAAGCTGCTAAGAAAGAGAAGTACAGTTCTTGAATCTCTGCATACCTTTATCACCTTATCCCGCTTGATGTGCAACAAAGCTTCTTAAAGTGCATGATAAGTACATGTTCCCAAACTTTCAGAAGTTAGATGGTCTTTCCTTCAAACAATATGCATGATTAACACGATTTTTCCGAAATTACATCAGTAGAATGAATTTTGTTTTTATCATTTGAACTTGATATAATCTTCCCATATCTTAATTTTGGACAGAAAAGAGATATTGTGTTATATCAAAGCTTCAGATTATGGCAAGGCTATTTTTGATGCCCAATCCCAATTCATGTTTCACTAATATTCAAATATGTAATTTAATAAGTATTTAATGAAATTACAAACAAAAGAAAACAATTTTAAAAACTTATTTATCATCTGTCAGGTTGATTTTGCAATCCAATGGCAAACATAAACATACGTGTTTAAAAGCCAGGGTAAAAAGATGGTTCAATGTGTTTTTCAGTTCAGCTAATTTATTTGAACTGAATTAATTGGTTTGTTTGGTAATATAGAGGATTTGTATGATAAACAGATAAAGAAGACAGTACAGAATATCATGACTTAAGGTTTTCAAGCAGCTCCAGTTGATTCATTATTGAATTGATTTCCAGAAGAAGTTATTGAAGAGAAACGTCTCAAATCATTAAAATGAAGTGGACTATTTAAAGCTTTTAACATAATTGCATTAACTATCAAAAAACAATATACATTAGTAAGCCCTTTCATTTTAACATTTCAATAACTGAGGTCTACAAAATGTATTCTGAAAACATATTACATTTCTTTTCAGTTGTGAAGTGTAAAACTGTCATTAACTTTCAAAAGACAATATACATATGTAAGCCCTTTGATTTTAACATTTTAATAACTTAGACCTACAAAATACATTCTGAAAACATATTGAATTTTATTAAAGATATTGTTAGGTAGAACAGATAAAATTGGTCCTATTGGCTGCACCAATGTTAAAAACAGAAGTGTCTTCCTTCAAGAAGAGATAATCATTTTATTTTTCGAGACAAGTTTTATCGCTTAATAAATAACAATAACGATTGTATCTCATAGAATAACTAATTTGATCTCGATGTTAGGGAATTTGGTACGTGGAAGGGTACATACACCCAATCTAAACTTGTAAAACTTAGGTTCATAAAGTGTCTTTACACATTTAAATATACATATTAAACATGTCCATAATAAGAGTACACGAGATGAGCAAAGATAACACAAATATTGATAATCAATCCTTAGATAGGTTTGAGTGAGCAATGTCACTACAAAATTATATATCATAGAATATCGTTTGTTTGAAGATCTTAGATGGCATAGTAAAATTTGTGTTATATTGACAGAAATGTTTGCAACATTCTTGGTAATAGGCAATCTTCTGTGTCATATACTTGATAATTAGTTTACTGTCATTATTAGACTGAATGATAACACATTAGAAAAACATTAGACTTATGACAATGTATTATACATTTAATATAATTAACACAATAATGAAGTTGTTCCACTATATTGGTGTCAATCTTTTTGTTGACAAAATATCACCTCCATTAAGGATTTTGCATACAATGTAATACAGATCTTCCTGAAATGACCCTATCGAATCACAAACTTCCTTTCGCCCACATTTTGCATGTTCTTCCTGCTTGGTCTTGTTATAAATACAAACCACATTGATACGTCTGTATGTCTATACAATCGACTGCTGAAATGGATTGAACAACAGTTTATCCACCAAGGAAAGTTATTTTTCTCTTGATCACATTTACACCTTTCTTTGTGTCATAAGAAATACTTAGTATTTTTTCATCAGCATCATTGATGAATAAAATACCTTTGTATTCGTCAATACCAATAAAGTCACCCCGTTGCCCCAGTCGCTATTTGAATGAAGTAGGTTTCGCACATTGTGCATCATATTTTATTATGTGTTCCTGGTGCTTTACAGATGAAGTGAAAAAGAGAAAATGTCTTGTCCTGTCCATGTACAAGCGATCCATAGTCCGTTTCAATATATTCTTCCGATCGCTCCCATCGACAAAATATATGATTCACTGTTTGTTGTCACAAGTCAGCTCTAGACGGGAACAGAGAACGGTACACCCAGACACACCCGCTGGGTTGTTGGGGTGTTGCATGCATGCTCAAAGTGTGAGATGTGTGCTAGAGAGCCTATAAAAGGTTACCTTTTCTGTTGAATGGAGAGATGAATGAAATGACTTCATGGGAGCACAGGCTTTGTGAGCCTGTTGAGCACTGGGGACCAAGGACATGTGCTTTGTGCTATTTGTCAGTCGGGATGTATGGATGGAGAAGCCAGCCAACATCCGGGTCCATGCTCTAGTGTGACGTCAGAAGGACGTCAGTCTCAGGCACAAGGGTCATGTTGCAGACGGAACTTGCTTCGATGATGGATGTGTGGAGACGAGTGAACCCACCACGTCTTGGTCGGGTGTGACGTCACTTAAGGTGTTGAGCACTGGGGACCAAGGACATGTGCTTTGTGCTATTTGTCAGTCGGGATGTATGGATGGAGAAGCCAGCCAACATCCGGGTCCATGCTCTAGTGTGACGTCAGAAGGACGTCAGTCTCAGGCACAAGGGTCATGTTGCAGACGGAACTTGCTTCGATGATGGATGTGTGGAGACGAGTGAACCCACCACGTCTTGGTCGGGTGTGACGTCACTTAAGGGTGATGTATACTTCAGTCACGTTATGGTGATACCTCAGTCACGTTATGGTGATACCTCAGTCACGTTGTGGTGATACTTCAGTCACGTTGTGGTGATACTTCAGTCACGTTATGGTGATACCTCAGTCACGTTGTGGTGATACTTCAGTCACGTTGTGGTGATACCTCAGTCACGTTGTGGTGATACCTCAGTCACGTCGTGGTGATGCCGCCTTAGCATTAAAATGCTAATAAACTAAACTTTAATCTTTTCAGGGATTGTGCCTTGATCTACAGGCTAAGAACTCTTGACCTTTTGCCTGGCCCTACGAACGCAGGGGTTGTGTATTTTGTAACCTGCAGTGATGTTTTCATATGTTGTATTGTGGAATGTGAATTTGTGAATTTGATATTGTGGAATTTGTAAATCATTTATATGTTGCTCATGTGTTAATAGTGTTTAAATTGATCTGAATTCGAGTGATTGACAAATATTGAAAGATGAGTGCATATGTTTACAAGTTTGCATGTGTGAGCATATGTATTGGAATGATTTGCATAGGAGTGATTTGCGTACATGTGTGAGTGATGATTGAAGTTACAGTGGTGTATGACGAGTGCATGGTGAATATGTGTATTTGAGTGTTTCCTCATTTGTATTTTGTTTGTGCGGGGGTTGTTTGTTTATGGTATTTTCTTTGAATAAACTTTGTTTATTCTGTTTCATGTGTTATCAATTCATAGTTAGACAAGTCACGTGACATTTGTACAGATGTCATGTACAGTCTATTAAATCAACTATCCTTAACTCCAACTTTTTCTTAAGTTAGTTTTTGTTTTAAAATATATAAACTGTTCTGTCTCATAATCATAAGCATTGAAGTTTAGGCGTGATGAATGTTTTGCCAAGTAGACACTGTTTTGTTTGAATTTCGATTTTGTTGGTAGGCAAATGGGAAAATAACATTGGCATGGCAATGTCCGCCAAATGGTCATGGGTAATTTGGTTGACATTTCCTCACTTGACGAGTGTATCAGGTCTGATTATGATGTTAATTTGGTCAAGAAGGGTGGTGAGCCTGCTTTAGCGTTGGCTGTGGTTGTTAACATTATTAGAGGATTTCGTTTGAATACAGACACTGTTGAAGTTAAGCGTGATGTTAAACGTTTTGTTCTGAGACCAGGCCTTGCCGTGAAACAGTGGATCTGTATTGATGAAGAATCTCCGCTTCACCCTTATGTTTAGTTGTGAGACCAGATATTGAATGATATGTAGACATCATCGAAGAACAAACCCATTCTCACCATATTTAACAAATTCCCCGATAAAACTGTTTGTACTTCTTGTAATTGACGAGAGCATGAAATGGTGAAAAGATAATTCATTCCAATGGTAAACAGACTATTACAAGAAGATATGATTGAAGAAAAACGCGTCTGTGAATCATCTAAATGGAGTAGTGTTAATTAACATATAATGAAACAGAAATGATATTTTTATCACATAATTGACATATTATTACTTCGTATGGTATTCCTTCCTATCGTCCAGTATTAATTATTAATGCTAATTCTGATGGTCTTAATACAACATATGATATCAGATAACTATGTTTTTGTCAATTTAAAGTTCATATTAAGTGTTCGTGAACGTGATAAACACATCCTTACTTGCTGTATGTTAGTGCCCATTTTAACTTAGTTCAGAAACTGCTAACATTGTAACCGTTGTATTAACTTTTAATTATTGAAGGCTACTCATCAGATACTTTAATGTTGTCACACTCAACATTTTTATTCAAAATGTGAGGGAGTAGTTTTGGTTATATGATAAAATTCAAATATAAATCATCAAGCATGATTAAAATCAGCCTGAAACGTTAACACTTTTGAATAATAATTGTAAAGGATATTTACATCCTGGGGCATCATTGTTACACAAACACATCTTGTGCAACATAGTTTGTCAATTTATACATCATTATTAATTTATTTTAACCTTCACTGTCGGAAATAAGGGAGAGAGGGGTACACCTAGTCTAAACTCTTTTAATAAAATAAAAAAAAAATATAAAAAAAAATAAAAAAATTGATGTTTCTCATTCAAAACGATTACCATATGATTCGAAGAGTGCATCAACGTATTTTAAACTGAACAATAGATATATATGTATAAGAAAAGATAGATATCTTGATAACAATTGTTTTTAATTGTGAACAACATCAGCGTTTCAGAGTATTGATAACTACTTCATCAGCTTCAAAGGGTAAAATATTCACCGAATGAGTATCTGTCAGTGAGAAATATTTAATGCATACAAGCTCATACCATACATTCAAGTACCAATTCATGTTTTATCAAACTGATTGTATTATCATAGAATATAACAGTTAAAAAAGTATGTCGAAGAAAATATTTTCTGGATATTAACAATGATTTTCGTTTTTGTGATTTACAGCATTTGTGAATCTTGCATCAATCTTTACTTCCTTATTTTAAAAACGAGCACATTGTTATTATGCTTGCACTTCTTTGTATTTTATTATTTAGTCTATTTTACAAGAAATGAGTTGATATATTTTGCTTGTCACATATGACATATTAACCCACGTTGGTTGGTTACCATATGTATCTTCGAACCGCAAAACAATATCACAAGTGTTGTAAATCAATAAAATGATGTATATTTTCTTTCCTTTTAAAGGTGTTCAAACATATTACACTTGTGCGAAAGTTAAAATGGGTTATGTATACATGTAGATACATATGTTTTACATGATGAGTAATTGTTCTTTTAAGTTAGTATATCTATATATGTCTATATTGACAGCAACATTGGCACAGTTTCTTCAAGATAATATTGACGGTAGATGTTCCTTCTCGTGATCAGATTTTGAAATGTTAAAGTATATGAAAACCATGAGCAATAGAGAACCTGTTGTCACTACTATTGTCAATTGAGGAAAAACAGCGGCTGTACTGTAGGTAGGTTGTCAAGTGGCGACCTAGACGTTCCGTTGACGTTCCCTCATATCTGATCGTGTTGTGATAGTATTTATGTGGTATTTGTTTTACTTATCCAATCTCTTTTCTTAAGTGATTTATTTCCAGGACCATGAGAAGATGTTTAATTGAGGGGTGTATTTTTTACTTGACCGATTTTGTTTGTTCAAAATCAGATAGTCGTAAGTTCTGAAGGAATTTGC
Organism: Gibbula magus; assembly: GCA_936450465.1. NCBI lineage: Eukaryota > Metazoa > Mollusca > Gastropoda > Trochida > Trochidae > Gibbula > Gibbula magus. Next base: position 27,114,132 of record OW388296.1, read on the forward strand.
CGGGACCAAAGTGAAATGTTTACCTATCCGTTTTTTTTGTGTCAGTTTCTTGATAATTATTTATTTCTGTATATTCATATACTTATGATGTGTAATAATAAATCAAATCACATATGAAGTGCTTGATCATTTATTTGATATATTATATAGTCGACAACATTGACACAGCTTTTTAAAAAGTTGAAAAAAGACATATTCAGTCATTATTTTGACAATAGATTATTTTGAGTGCTAACCAAAAACATAAATTTCAACAATAAACCATTGACATTGTATTAAACATTTAACACAGTACCGTAATAATAAAGTATTTAACAAATCCATACAAACAACTAAAAACAGCTCTACTTACATTGTCTTACATAGTGCTGTACTTAGATATTTTATACATGGACAACAAAGATTTGCAACATGTTTGCAACAAAGTTTTTTTTTTACAGATTTGTTCAGGTTCAGGCCCTGATCTTTCTCTACACATGTATCTTGATAATTGTTAATTTTCATTTTTCAATTTGTTTATTTCAGTAAAAAGCCTTAGGCCCACGTACAAAAAACACATTATATACAAAAACAGACAAACATCAGAGAGAAGAATAAATAAAGTTTACATTAAGAGTTAATTTGATAATAAAACCTTAGAGCGTAGGACAAGTACATCTCTTATTGAAACATGAACAGGATAAAATAATTTCTAGGTTTTGACATTGTAAAATATTTTGCAGGTAATATATATCAACATGATCAGGTAAGTTTGGGATATATTTCTGTCTTAATTCTTTAAACATTGGACATTTAAATTACATTATCTTCACAAAACTTAAAAATCTACGATATCTAGGTATTCCCTCTCTTCTTCCAGTATTTTTACAAATTGACAGGGCACCTATTCTAATTAAATTTATTCTTCGTCGTGATTCTTTCAATTTAACAAGAAACAGGTATGGTTCTATACATAAAGTGTGTTTAGTATTAGAATATAAGTCTAAAGATAGACTGCCATTAATATCAATCAATCATAATATAATAACAATCATTAATTCTTAAGATCACTTTTCCGACATGAAGCCTTGTGATAGCATTTGAACATTTATGCACTATTTATAATTTAGTATATAAAAACAGTTACACTAATATCTAATAACATATTTACTTTATCAAGAACAAGTAGCACTAATTTGCTGAAAACTATTACCATAGGATATTCACAATTCTGTAAAATATTGACAAATTCATCCTCAGTTACACGTTTTTCATAAATGTTTACCCAATAACAGCTTTGAGTGTTTTTACTTTTAATTTTAATTTCAACTGAGAACCAGAAAACACCCGCAAGTATTGGTCAGCACCATAACGGTTTTTACATATAATGTAATACAGATCCTCCTGAAATGTCCCAATTGAATCACAAAGTTCCTTTTTGCTACATTTTCCAATTTTCTCCTGCTTAGCTTTGTCATAAATGCAAATCACTTTGATACGATTGTATGTGTTGATTAAAAGTATTGTTGAAATAGATGGGACAACAGTTATTAATCCAAGGTATCTAATTTTTCTCTTGTAAACTGTTACATTATTTGTATCGTAAGAAATGCTTTTAATTTCCTCATCGTTGGACTTGATGAAAAAAGTGCCTTTGATTTCATCAATACCAATAAAATAACTCCGTTGTCCCAGTCGCCATTTGAATGAAGTAGGTTTCTCAAGTTTTGCGTCATATTTTATTATGTGTTCCTGGTGCTTTACAATAGAAGTGAAAAAGAGAAAATGTCTTATCCTGTCCAAGTACATATATTCCACACTCCGTTTCCATATCTCCTTCCGATTGCTGCCATTCGAGCACATGGACAAAGGAAATGCTCTGCTGTTTGGTCCTCTTTGCGTCATGTAGAGTCTGTTATATGTGGAATCAACTACATTCAATTCCCACTGTTTCTTAAACTTCATTTTAGTTTTAAAAGATATAAACTGTTCTTTCTCATAATCATAAGCATTTATCGTTAGACGTGATGATTTTTTTCCAAAGTAGACAATGTTTCGCTTGAATTTTGACTTTGTTGGTAAGCAGATTGGGAAATAACATCGACATGGCAGTATCTGCAAATTATTCAATTTTGATATAGTTGATATCAACGGGTGCTTCAAACTAGATGGGGACATATTTTTGGTAAACGAAGTTGAAGATGTTTTTGTATCATTGGCTATACGTTGTATGTTGCCTTGTGCAACAGTGATGGTAGTTGAGGGTCTTTTATAGTTTTCTTTGAATACAGACATTGCTGAATTTACTCCTGAATGTCTGTTTTGAAGAATCTGAAGAGGAGTTTTGGCTTTATCCTTGTTTTTTGTTTTCAGAACAGATATTGCATGATACGAAGACATTTCCAAAGGCTGTCCCGAGACAGTGGTTGTGTCTTGAAGAAACGGAAGAGGTGTTTCAGATTCATCCTTGTGTTTTGTTCTGATACTAGACGGTTGAGATGTTGAATGTCTAATTAGTACTTGTGATGAAGCCAATGAAGCCAGGGAGTTTTGTTTGTCTGATTTCAACTTTGATAAAAGGCGGTTTGCAACATTGTCCAACACATAGGCATGAACCGAAGCAGATCCTTGATATTGGTGATTAAAGTTTTGGAATGTTCTGCACATATCATTCAAACAACAGTGACATTTTGCTACATTTCTGTCGAATAAAATGGCGAAACAGTTTCCTTCTGCAGAAAAATGCACCAGACAACGTATCAGACTAATTTGTTTCTTGTGGAGTTGGGACATCTTAAGTACCTTTTCAACATTATCAATCGAAACACGTTTCCACTTCATTGTTGATATTACATGAACGCCCAACACTGCCACAAAGAATGACATACGAACAAACATTTTCTTACAACTCTTGAAACCTTCCTTATACGTTGCTCCTTCAATGTTGAAATGACTTATCAACACAGCCCATGAACATAAACAAGACGATTTACCTGAACTTTGGACATCAACTTTATATATAGATCAGTTTGTTTTATAGTGATGATAGTAATGATTCTTTATTTCAAAGCCTAACGAGTTTTGAGCAAAGAGAAACTTATTAACTTTTCACAAATGTGTTTTTATCTCTCGCTTCAATTAACAACATAAGTTATGAACATGAAAAGATTGAAAGCTTTCAGAATGTTGAAACTATCAATAGGCATTATTGTAAGTAATATTTTGTTCCAGTCACTAAATGCACTCACAATTTCGCAACATGAGCAAACAATCACTTTGTTTCATATGTTTTGATATGGTTTTTGTAATGGATATTACTGAACTATAATTTATTTTACTGTTTGTAATTGATGAAATGAAACATAATTTCTTGTGGTTGATGGTGGGGAATAAGTATCCACTTGATAATTATGTTAGTGATATTCTTTAAGCTAACAATCAATAACTTATTCCGTTTTTCCTCTTGACTTTTTTAAAACTTACATATGTAGAACAGAGATATACATGTTATAAAAATAGCATATACGATGGTAAATCTATGATACACATTTATACATGTATGTACATTTATGCATGAGGGGCAAATGCTGCTTGACTAACATCACTCAACCCTCTTACTATTATAACATGTCCCTGATTTATGTCACATCAACAATTTTCAAAGTTCAATGTTATGACGTCACTGAATAAAGGACTCATAAAGAGTCATCAGATTATGCCATGTGTATACATTCATCGCATACATACTGACAACTTCCCTATGCAAGGCATGACTCTTGCCAAGCCACTATGCTTTTCAGGTGCAGAGATTAACTATCTTAGCACGAAAACGCGAGGGAAATACTGCAAGGCTTCAATCAACCAGTAATGGAGAGTTGCAAGAGTTATGCCTTGCGTGAGAAATTGACTTACAAAAGGTAGTTTGTAAACATGCAGATTGACAATTTAAGGTTACATGAATGCTATTAAACAATGGTTTCAACACTTTGATGAAATAATTGTCTTTCATTTCTCTTTCTATGTGGCTATCCATTCAACATGACTTCAACAGATTTTCTTTTTAAATTTAAAAGTAGGAGTTATATCCCTTGAGCACCTCCCTATATGCCCAGTCAGTAGTATGTAGCAATATGACGGGTCAGGGATAAAACTCTAATTCCTTGCCAAAACCAGAAAACACATGACTTCAAGTCAAGAAGATGAAGTTGAATTCATCTGGACATGATGATATTACTGAACTCAATCACAAGGATTATCTTTGATCAAATGGACTTCCAGGTCTAAACCTCACTACCACTACCACATTTCTTTCTAAACCTCAATGAAAAGAAGAGTTTGATTTCCCGGTTGAACATAAAACAACAAACCCAATTAGCTTCAAGTCAAGTTCACGAAGCGAACAACACTCCTTTATAAACCAGCACTCTTCACATTAAATTATAAATCAACTGGACATCCAACAAATCAGAAAGTACACATATGTTGCATTCGCAATTGGATAAAGCTATCAAAAGGCATTAGTGATCTACCTTGGATACCATGTGCCATACATCCAGTAACCTTGTGATCTGGTTTAGATTAAAGGAAAATAACATTGATTTTGGTTGCTTCTGAAGTGTATGTTTTATTGAAAATATACAACATTTACGTCAGTAAACATGACATTAAAACTGTTTATAGTTGATTATGTCTTAATTATCTTAATAATGTAAAAAAAAAAAAGAAATTTTGGGGGGTTAATTATACGTATAATTTATGTGAATGTACATGTAATTTCAAGAGAAGTAGATATAAGGTAATCAAATGATGCATAAAAGTTGTTGAAATTGTTGGAGGAATTGGAGAAACTAAAGATTTGATCGCCCTTTGACTAGACATGTTTAAGTATAGACAAAGATGCATTTCGTTAAGATGTTGACAGTTGATTATATTTGATTTATATAGCAAAATATTTAAGAGACTAAATAATATGTTCCTGGGTTATAAAAACTTACATATAACAAATTTACAAAACAAAGACAATAAAATTGTAAATTAATATTGCATCTGTACTATTTTACATTCCTTTTTGTGATAATCGTATACATCATTGACAAACAGATCCATTCTTTTCAGATTTCCAGTCACTCATGAATACTATTTTTGGAGAATAATCGATTCAGTCACATTTCATCCTCTTAAACTACTATTCTGTCTCTATTTGTTTGAACATGCATCATCACTCGAGATTGGGCTCAGGATTTCCGTTTCATTGAAACAGGTTAGTTTCCTTATTTTCAAATATAGCTTCCGATCAAACCATATTTAGCACACTTGACCAACGATAATCTTGCACCACTGTTTGACTCAATGTGAATAAAATTATTTTCAAAGTTTAAGTTTTCTTCAAATGCATACATTGGTATATGTATTTGAACGATGTGATTAATCGCAGGTTAATTGACATAAAATATAATTCCTCCTTAAAGTTATCATAATTGTAATATTGACATGGCTTAATATTTCATTTTTAACATGTTTAAAAAACACAATGATTTTCAAATGAAAAGTAACATTTCGACAGTGAATTCAATGCTTTGTTTTGCCTTTGTGTAATCTTTTTGGAAAGTATATTCCGTTTAAGGCGAGGGTTCTGCTTGAATGCAGTTAATACAAAACACAGAAAGAGTTTATCTAAACGTCAGTTTGTTTATTTTCAAATCCCCTTTACAGAATAAGATGAAATGTTTGAACTTTCAAATTAATTGCCTATACTTCTGAAACACACAGTTTCTCCTTTGCCTTTGCCTTTGCAGTTTATTACAATAACTATGCCCGCTAGCTGATTGGTGCATATCATACAATACATCTTACGATTATCGTTGTTGAAAAAGTAAATTGTTTCGAAAAGATACCATTATCTTGAACAACATCAGTATGATCAATGGTCTATCGGAGTCTTTTTGTCTTTTCTTTTTTTCCTATTACCAGTGAGGTTAATTGGTCGCGTATATTGCCTCTTTATTAAGTACAGACAGTATTTATATAGCATATTGAAGACTTAATCGCTTCATTATTTGAACAGATATTGCGATCAACTCTCAATTATATTTGAACAAGAACTTATTAATGTATGATCAGAAGCTGGATGCAATGGAGATAATTTTGCATTGCCGTGAAGCATGTTTGTTCTTCTGTATTTATTGACAGCTTTCACATCCTGACACTCAGAGAGATTATAATTTATATTTTGTGATTATATATCACTCAAATTAAGTTACCTTCAGAAACACGTTTCTATCTATAGATCACACTCAGTGGTACAGTGGCATGTTGTGAGAATTGGAACAGAACGGCATTAAAGATTACTTAGCATTTAGTAGCCTTAAAAATCATTAAAAATAGATGAACGGTTAAAAATGGGTGAAATTGTACTTCAGTTCGTTATGAATAAAGTTATATCATTACATATATTGTAAATAAAACTAGAATGTAGAAAAATGAAAATAGATTTCGTCATACAATGGTTACTGTTTGTGGCAGACTTCCAGTCTGATTAAAATCGACCTTGTTAACGAGGAAAGAAATTTGCAAAATAATGCATCTACCGGGATACCAACAGGTCCTGTAGATTCCTCGCCACAAGGTCTGAGAACACCCCGTATAGGCGCGTGTTCCGAACAAATTTAGTGCAGTCAAAGCCCAGTCAAATAACTTTTCAAACGGTCGCTGTTTTGTAAGCATTCGGAACAGACGAAAGGATAGCTGTTTGGAGTTATCTGCCCCTAGCTTTTCGCAGCGAAAGCTTTTGTTGGACGTCATGTGATTGGTTAACTGAATTGCGTCAGAACATGGGTGTCTACGGGCTGTTATCCGACGGTTTTACGAGAAAACCTCTGAAAGATATGAGTTCGTATCCCCGTAGATGCACTATTTTGCAATTTTTATTCCTCGGAAAACCGTCGATTTTAATCAGACTGGACAGACTTCTATCGTATATTTTTGGGCATTTCAAAACAAATTAGACTTTACTGGCAATAAATTTATTATTTGGTCATTATTTCCACTAATTTAGTTTGCCCTAAATGTAGATTAGAACAAGTCACTCGGTCATTTAAGAGCGAATATGATTGCGTGACAATAAAAACATTTGTTTAAACTTCACATCTCAATGATCTGACAAAAATGGCCTTCAAAAGTTTATACTTGACTGCCATCTTTTACTGTATATCCTGAACTTATGGTAGTGAACAACACACTCGGTAGGAGTGAACATACAGTTTTTGTTTTGCTGAATCAGAATCATTTTATTTACTCATATCGCTACCAACGGTGGTACAAGAACTATAAAAAAAGATACAAAATATATATACAAATTGACAAACAAATATACACATGGGTAAAGACAAATAAAGATATTGGTACACACTTAGTATTATATACATAAAGAATTGTACATACAATATTAATATCAATTGTACATTTAATTGTATTGATAAACTTGCATATTCATATTGTTGACGCTATTGTCATTGAAAAGTTCACATACAAATTAAACAATTTTGAAAATAATGTTTATAAATTTCGCAACTTTCCTCAGCACCTTAATATACACAAAGAAAAAAGTTAAGCACCCCCTGATATTTTCATATAGCTGAATGTCAGAAACAAGTAAGCTCTGCTATGACCCTAAATTAGTCTGAGATTATTTTTTTTAGAACAGCCATCTGGCAAGACAGAAACCAAACAATATGTAGTTGTTATCACTTTTAATAGCGATGACGTCATGTTTACAAAGGTACTGTTTTTACCATGAAACAATGTCCACAAAAGTATCGAGCGTGAAACAAAACACATTCTTGTGTCAATAGCATCCACTCAGCGTGAAAAGCTGCTTCCAACTCATGTAAATTCTGTATAGGAGGGTTCCAAGCCTGGAGTCGCCGCCCTAGAATATCCCACACATGCTCAAAAGGGTTCAGATCTGGGGTTACTGCTGGCCAGGGTAAAGTTGTCACTGCGTTGGCTCGCATGTAATCGACAACGGCATGTGATCGGTGAGGGCGGGCGTTGTCGTCCATGTACTGTGGTCGTGAAGCAAGTGCATGGTCATCGAAAAAGGAACAACGACCGTCTGTAGCACGTCCCGGATGTATTGAGCTCCCGTTAAGTTGCCCCTGATGGTGACCAAATCAAGCTTGAGTCAGGCATCCATATACCCTAACAGAGACACCTCCATACACAACAGTTGGCTGGATGTTCCTGGAGCTATAAGCTGTATTCTTCTGTCTCCAAACACGTGCACGCCCAAACACCATGTCAAACGTTCACGTTATGATGGTCTCTCAACAGGGACGTTTAATTACCCATCTTGCTTTAGTCCTGCCGATTTCAGGCGATTTCTGACTGTTCTGGTGGTAATCACAGACGTTTCAGCTGAGGTCTTGTCAGGAAAGGTTCTCTGCGTACATGTCGAAGAAGGTGATGGTCCTCTCGAGGTGTAGTGACAGTAGGTCTTCCTTGGACGGTCCATTGCACTTCCTGTCTGCGCATGCTTCCGGACTAAACGACTAACATCAGTCTAATGGTAGCCCAGATTTCGTCCTATCGCCTTAAAGGACATTCCTGCAGAGTGCATACCAATAATTTGATTTCAGAGATCCATTGACAATCGTCTTCGTGCCGTGTTCAATAGATATGACTGAATGGCTATGGAAAGCAACGTTACATACCACCAAATGCAGTTGGGCCATACTGTTTTTGGGATCCTCGAGCGTAGCATGTTGCATGTGCATGTATGAACGTGAGAGCCTTTTAAAAACCCGTCATGATATCTGGTAGGATTTTAGCGTTTTACCAGACTGATAAATTTATGTGTGTGTGTTTACCTTGATGTATGTTCATAAACTTTGAATTTTTAATATAATATACTATTCTTAGATCGTCTCTCATAAATCGCTGAGCGATTGGTTGTGTTCGTTTTAAATAGTTTTACTGTTTATACTTTTATTTGTAAATATATATGTATGTACACAAGTGACACAGAAATAAACTTTATGATTTATTTACCCCGAACGTGTAGGCGGGACTATCACGCATCATTGGTTGGAACGTATCGCACAAACACTACTCTTCTCATAAATGAACCTTGTTTAACTATTCAAAATATTCTCGAAAATATATCATCACAAATATCAGGGGGTGTTTAACTTTTTTCTTTGTGTATATTTTTGTTTGTCATGACTTTAGTAAGGTTCGGCCAAGTAAAGTAATAACTGTCAATAAATAATGAACGATCGTGGTTGAGAGCGACACATTACAGCAAATAATGGTACTCATCACCGATTGCAGAGGAGTGACATAATTTACATATTCTATCTTGCTTAACAATATTCTGCCAGCGACCTAGTCGGGGCTGCTAATGATATATCATCGCCTGATTTAGTTTCAATGCTTATACCGGTGCAGCCTTTATCATGCACTGTTTGTTCAAGGTCATTTATAAAGATACAAAAAAGTAAAGGTGAAAGATTTTCTTCCCGTCTTACGCCGGATCGACAGTAGAAACAGTCAGATAATTCATGAAAAACCGAGACCGAGGATTTTATATTGCTGTACATATTTCCAACTTGAGTTATAGATCTTCCTTCGATTCCCGATAACATCATTTTAAACCACAGGCCGGCCCTCCAGACAGTATCAAAGTTTTACTAAAATCTGTAAAAACAAAAAATAGTTTCCTTTTTAAAGATGTCAATATTTGATTAAGTAAGTGAAGAAAATATATGTTGTCTATGGCCCTTCCTAAAGCCTGACTGCGAAGGGTTTTAAATTGTGTTTGTTTCAAGGAATAAGGTTAATCGATTATTCATGATACTGGTAAATAGTTTGCCGAAACAGCTAAAAATTGTAATGAGACGCTAAAACTTTGCACATATAAATAATGACTACACACCATATCGATCAGTGGTGGTGATTCATGTATCTATAAAGAAAACTGTCGTCAACTACAATCGAATGTACAAACTTGTTTTAAAACAAGACAATTGAATTTTAAGTTTTGCTCTGAACTAGGCATGTACTTCAATGACGTTTTAAAAAATCCCACTACATGTTTTTAACTAACTTGATATGAACTAATCAGACATAATGGTCTATATGTAAACAAAATAATTCCAATTGCATCATTATATAAATAGTTGACATGGACAAGTGAATGATACATTTGCATGAAAGAAATGATAACAGGCAGGGGAAATTTGAGGTGACGTTTTGTTCTTTCCCCTTCGACATGTTCCATCTCAGCAAGGTACACAAACCTCATAGAGAAATTACAGATTTGGATTCTGGTGGAGAAACTGCCTGACAACTCAATCAGACGACATTCTTCTGATTTCGTCTGATTTATAATTCCAATAAAATTGCATCGATTGAGTTATTCTGGTTGTCCCACATCAAACACATTCAGCAAATCTTGCAGCAATCCATCAAAGCTTATCATGTCGACAGTTCGGTAAATAAGTGCAAGCCATTCAAGCAAGGGTCTAATTATGAGTGGTGTGTAAGAATGGAGTTGGATGCTCTCCAGGCTGATATAGTTATCTCCAACTCAGTGTTTGTCTACACATCGACCAGGGGATCCACTCTCTCTATCCCTGTTCTTCGTAATTCTTCTTGTTGAACTCGGAGCAGACCTTCTGTTGAGAAATATAAAGTATTGAGTACATCTGTAAATCCAGTGATTGAGTTTTACGACAGGCAATATCGGGTAATTCACATGTTATTCGGTGTGAGAAAGATTTTATTTGACAATGTCCATGTCATTTCATAATGAATGGTAAGCTCTTAAGAAACAATTGCCTGTGTTTGTTTATTTTGATTTATGAGGTGATATTTTTTTTATATTTTAGATATTGATAATGCGTTGGAATAACTCGCTCAGTAAAAGTAGGTTGATTGAGTGTGTGTATGGTTATGTCCAAACACGTCCATAATCTTGGCATTAACTATTTGTTGTCACATACTTAGGGTATTGAATACAGATAATCAAGAAATGAATGAGCATAAGGGAAATTCGGTCATTCATTAATTGAATTTACAAATGGAAATTGAGACTTATTTTCGGTCACTGTTATGAATGGATCAACTCTTCCACTGGTCGCTTATACATTTGACAATATGTCTTAATATTTTAATAACCATGGTCCAGTGAGTAATATATTATTCATTAAAATACATTGTGACGTCTTCCCATTGTTCTCTCACTCCTTTATTTTTCAGTAATGGACAGTTGCAAACCACATCAAGTTCTTTAAACAATAAGTACAATTGTCAAAACAGCAATACTCTGAGTGTATTTTAAGTAGGTTAATGTTCTGGTAACTCTTCATTCTTTAGATAGTATGGGTCTTGTGACTGACTTTTCCTTCCAAGGCAGATTAGCTCATTAATGAATCGGTATGCTCAGCTTGGATGAGGAGGTATTTTGTTCATTGAAATTCAGTGCAGAACCACCCAGGATACACTGATTACAGAAAATGCAAAAGAGTTAATACATAACTAAACCATGATGTTGTTGCAGTCTTTTTCTGTTAATAGAATAAGTTTCTGCTGAAGAATAGATGTACTTTTTACATTCAAAATCATTTCAATTCCTTAATCGATAAAAAAAATTGACAATATTCATTAAACTAAATCGACTGACGACTAATCCTGTTCTAATGTCCATCGTGTCAAGTCCTGTAAACCATATGAGTTACGAACAGGCAGCCAATATCCGAGACACCATTCATATACTCTCCCAAAAAAGAAATGCATATAGACATGTTTAAAGAATTGTTTTCTTTATTTTGTTACAAGATATCGGGAGATGGTAAAGCAAGTGATTTTAACATAATTTCACATTGATCACGTAGTAGAGTGACTTCGGGAAAAGTTGGGTAGTGAGTCAAACTGATGCGTTTGGTGGCGTTGACGTCAGTACCTCGTGTGTCCATTGGAGTCAAGAACTGCACGGCATCGTCTGGGCATGGAGCGAATAAGTCTCTGGTTCTGTGGTATTGCAGCCCACTCGGTCCTTAGTGCATTTGCAAGTTGCTGAAGTGTCTGTGGCTGCGGGTTACATTGCCGCACTCGCTTGTCCAGGGCATCCCAGAGATGCTCTATAGGGTTCAAATCTGCGGATTTGGAGGGTCATGGAAGGACATTGATGTTCTCATTCTGTAGAAAGGTTGTGGTCAAACGAGCTGTATGTGGCCTGGCGTTGTCCTGTTGGAATAACTCCCTCTGGCGGCGGACAATAGGAAGGACATGTGGCCATAGAATTTCATCACAGTAGCGTTGTGCTGTCAAATTGCCTTGGATCAACACATCATCACACTCCCCCTGCCGAATCTGTCTACGGGGGACGCAGGTGACGACAAAACATTCATGACGGCGTCTGTATACACGCATCCTTCCATCGCGCCATTCCAAAAGAAATCTTGATTCATCACTGAACCAGATACGCCGCCAAATAGCCAAATCCAGGCTTGAACATTGGTACAGGAGCGGACCCGATGTCGTCGATGCTGTTGACGCAGCACAGGACCAAAGTAGGGTCTTCTTGCTCTAAGTCATGCGGCTCGAAGTCTATTCCTCACGGTCTGCACAGAAATCCTTCTCAATCCGGGAATTGTCTAGCTGTAGTGGTTGTTGTAGCTGTACGATGACGTAGGTGATGTACCCGGATGTATCGATCCTGAGCTTCAGTTGTTATTCTTGGTCGACCACTTCTAGGCCCGTTGCCACCGAATTCTGCTGGCGATACCTATTCCATAAACGAGATATGGTGCTTTGGTGAGTGTTCATGCGACAAGTAACTGTTAGCTGTGACTGTCCTGCTTCAAGAAGGCCAATTGCAATGTTTCGGTGTTCTGTTGTCAGTCGAGGCATTTTCAATCCATCAAAAAACTTTTAAATCTGGTGAATGTACCGAGAACAGTGTTCGACCGTTTATACCCTTCACTGACATGACTTGATCACTAAACTTTACATGCGAATCACGTGCATTACGTGTTCTTTCAGATTGCATGCCTATCTTGGATTTCTTACTCTCAGATTAAGGTAAATTTTGTGGGTTGCGTTTTGACGTGGTGTTCTTGTTCAAAACACCATAGAAATCATATCTTAAACAATTAACTTAATAAAATTATTGCTAATCCAAAAATAGAGTTTATCAAAAACATAAATCCACTATGCGTTTCTTTTTTGAGAGAGTATATGTTAGCCCATAGTTGGTAAAAAATCAGTTGATTGGTTGCTGCTCATTTGTCCCAGTATTAGGTGTGTTTGGTAAGTTCTTGTTGGCTTTTCCTGAAATAATTTAAATAATTTCAATGTAGATCCTTCTGAAATCATCCGGTATCAAACATTAATAATTCAGCTTTCTGATTGGTCTTGTTGCGTCAATATAATTTTAACGTTTGACTAACCGTCGTATTGTGTCATTTTTTCTCAAAATAAAAAATAAATTGTCAAACAAAACTGTAGTTCTGTCACCTTTTCAACAGATACTGTTTTCTCTACCAAAAGTTAAATTGACAAAAACACGTTAAATAATCACAACCAACTACAAAAGGATTTATCTGTAAAATAGAAATATTTAACGTCAAGTTTAAATATTTTCCATACAATTGAATAAAAGATTAGAAAATATGTTATTTAAGACAAGACGCTATAATAATAGGACACCTGACCTGATCAAAACAAGCCGCAAACTTGTAAATTTAGGATTTTATCTTAGCAGACTTTAAGTAAGATAACTGTGTCTATAGGTATAAACAATATATTTTGGATGAAAAGAACACAACACGTACATAAATATATATTGATAATTTCATTTAAAAACGAATGTTATATTTTTTGACAGCATGAAATAATCAACCTTTGTCTTCAGTTATAGCATATATCCATATATGAGATTTCACTGGAACTGTCAAATTTCGATATATTCCAACAAATAGTATCAGAGTTATGAGTGGAACAAACATCAGACGGACGGTCGGACGGACACTCTGACGACTATACACCCCCGCTGTATAACTAATTCCTTATGAAATAACTGTAAACAAATATGAAATTTACATGAATACAAAACAAAGTGGACTCTGTCCCTGAGCAAAAACTGACTATGCTGGCACGTTTAACCCTTGTACAAGATATTGGATGGAATATAACCATAGGGCTTCAACCTTGTTTAGAGAAATAGCATGTTATTGCTTGATATATTTTTAGCTAATCGGGCCTGGAAGGCTAGATGGGCATATGGCATTCACCGTTGTCCGGCGACAGTCCGGCGTCCGTAGGGCTTCGTCCGTTTACTTTTCACATTTTCCTCCAGAACTGCTACACCCCCAAAGCTGAAATTATGTGGGGAGGTACCTTGCATCTAGGGGATCTTATTTTGTACATTTCATCCCGACCCCCTGAACCCCCGACCCCCCGACCCCCTCAAATATGAGCGTTGCAGACAGTTTCCCTAAAACCTTTAAACGTCTCCTTCTCCGGAATCAGTTGGCATAGGAAGCTGCAATTTTCAGAATAACATCTTTATTACATGTAGATGCACGTTTGTTCATTTGAACTTGACCGCCAATCAAATATGGGCGTGGCAGGGGGTCAAACCTCAAATCTAAAAACGACTTCTTCTTCAAAACTATTAGATACAGAAAGCTAAAATTTTCAGAATAACATCTTTATAACATATACACTACATTTTTCCATTTGGTTAAACTTCCTTTACAAATATTGGCTTGGCAGGGTGTTAAACTGAAACCTTAAATTTCACTCCAGGAACTGGTAATGCTTGGAAATTTGGGAATATCCTATTTCTATGATTGAGACCAAGACCTGTAATTTTCATTCTTTTGCTGTGACAAATAAAAGTTTTAGAGCTATTATAAAATTCTTGTTTTCCCCTTGCACCAGTAGGCCACAACAGACTGGTATAGTAGAGTATTTCATCATGCTGTGTAACAGGGGGATAGTATGACAGGTGGAGAGCTGGTCAGTGAGATCTTATTAGGGATGATGCATTGCAACACACCACACTCCTCCCTGTCCCTCCCTCCCCTGTCCCTCTCTGTGAAGAAAAACATGTATTCTCTTATTTTATATTACTGTGACAAGATACTTTCGAAAAAAAGTATATTTGTTAAATGAAGGAATAGTTCAAAATCAAAAATACTTAACTGAAATTTTCCTTGGCAAAATTCCTTGGCAAATTTTATCACAATTTACAATGGAATATTCTGTGGAGCAAACTAGGTCACCTGGACACATGGGTTATTGAGGTTACCATCTGCAAGAAAGATCACTAATGCCTTTAATAACATTATCCGACTTGACTGTCAAATGACAACATGTGCAATGTGTGACTTGGATTTTCAAAGACCTGGAAGTCCATCTGATAGAAAATAATCCAGTGGAAAGAGCTTAGTAATCTCATAATGTCCAGTTGACTTAGAATTTTGTATGAAAAACAATTCAATTCAGCTTGCCGTCTTGAGTTGAAATTATTTGCTTTCTGGTGTTGGCGAGGTATTGTCATTGCATGAACTGATCATTATGTACCTGTCAAGATTTACAGAGGAATATGGCAAAATAATTGTTACATCGAAGTTTTCAAAGATGGAAATTTTCGTTTAAAGCCAATGTTTCATGTCGGCAACTTGATCAATTTTGGATATTACAAAACTTAATATGTACTACTGAGGGTATTAAAACAATATTTTTATAATAATTCTGTGATATATTTTCATTTTTACAACATATCATCACAGGAGTTTCCTGTCAAACCGTTGCTAAAAATGGAACAGGCCATTATATTCAAATCACGAAAGCGGATATTGAGAATCAAGTAACAGTTCTACTTATTATTACACCAAACTCATTGAGATGACTGTCTACTTTATATTTCTGACAAAGCCAACAACATATGAAATTCACTTTTTTCAATTCATATAACGTGTGGAAATTTGCTATACTAGACGACTTTTCAAAAGAAGGAACTTTTCAACAATAACATTTTAAAATCAATATCGAGGATTAGGCAACAAACATAAGTCAGGAAGTTGTTACAATAGTGAGAGGGATCAGTGTGATTTAGGTCATGAAAACATTATCTGAAAGTAGAATAAACAGTCTTAATTAATAAGTTAAAGTGATATATTTGTCAGGGCTCATTTATTGAAATTTTAAAATGATGTTTTTTTTAATAGTGTGGTGAAAGTGTATGACAGTTTTAAAAGTCGAAAACAAAATATAATCATGTAAAAAGCTTTAATGGAGACTACTTCACTGAAATGATTGAGAAACGTTTCTCTACAATAACTTCTTCTTTAAATAGTGTATGTTGCTCATAAACCGTTTTTAATATCTATCTCTGTACAACATTAGGGATATGCATCTTCTTTCATATTGCCTAAATATTCTACAGATGCTCCGTTTATTTTGGATTTAATCTCAAAGTGGAGAGGAGTCTGACAGTGTATAGGTTGCAGTTCACTATAATCCAATAATTTATATAATTACAAAGTTATAAAGGAGCTTTATAAGGTCTCCATAATCTCTGATCAAAGTCCAACTTGCCATCATTTGTAGAAATATATATAGACTCATTTATCTTACCTCAAAGTGAAATACTCGTTCATGATTGGCTGGTAACTAATACAAACCCCTTGAGTATCACAGTGTGACATTTCATATATCTAGCAAGTCCTGACAGCGTCGCCTAATAACCAGATGGCCTATATATATATATATATATATATATATATATATATATATATATAATGAAAGTCTCACGTGAAGTAAATGTATATAAAATAGAATACTTCAGACGACACTTGCACGTGATAGGTAAATGTATATAAAAATAGAATACTTCAGACGACACTTGCTGTAGGTATCATTTTTATATTTTTATAAAAATGACATCTACAGCAATTGTCGTCTGAAGTATATATATATATATATATATATATATATATATATATATATATATATATATATATATATATATAATGATTGACAACCAATAAATAGTGTGTCGATTGCTGTAAGATGAAGCCCAAGTTCATGCTTTCATCAATTACAATAGTGCACCAAAAACCATAGACAATGGGTTTTTTTCTGAAAAATATTCAGACATTAATGAAAATAATGTTATAAATCACCAGAAGAAAAAAAAATGATACTGAAACAATTGTCATCAATGCCAATAGGTCCCTCGTTGATAGTCAATTAGTTTAATAGATCACTAAGCCATTTCAATTTATTCAAAACTCATGAGGGTAATGGTTTGGAAAATGCCAAATTGCCACTGTGAAAATTACAAATCAATATAACTCAATTTACAAAAAGCATTTAATGTCAATCTTCCTGTTTATGTTGAGGAGTTGTGATGACTCGACAGACTCTTTGTGGTACACTTGAACAATAAACAGGCAAAGGATAAGGGAGTTTTCGAAGTGCTAAGAAAATGTTTGTTCGTATAACATTCTTTGCAGCTGTGTTGAGTGTAATATCAACGATGAAGTGGACATGGGTTTCAGATGTCAATATTGAAAACTTATTCATTACTCGGCCACAACAGCACAGGGAGGAAAACAGTTTGACCAATTGTTTGGTGCATTATTCTGCTGAAAGTAACTGTTACGCCATTCTATTCCACAGAAATGTTCAACAATGTCACTTTTCGTTGAACTATACATACACTTTCCAAACATTTTATCATCAATTTCGAGAATCTGATTTGGTTTATGCTTCTGTTGTTGATAATTTTGCAAACCGGCAATTATCAAGGATGCAAACAGACAGACACAAGTCGTTGCTGTTAAAGGATATGGCTTCATCAAAAGCACTAATTAGACATTCAACATTCCATCTGATGTCTAGTCTCAGCACAAAACACAATGATGAAGCTGAGAAGCCTCTATTGTTTCATCACCAAGACACATCCATGAGTTCACCCAAAACTTCAGCAGCGTCTGTATTCAAAAGAAAACACCAAAGATCATCCATAACGACTACAGCAGAACACAGTAAAATACAATTTACTGCCGATCACGATACTGCGGTTTCACCGTCCTCTTTGACCAAAACATCGTCTTCGTTGGATCTGAAACACTCGTCAAGTGAGACAACACAAATCAAATCAGAAAGGAAAAATTCTGAGAAAATTATGTGCCAATGTTACTTTCCAATATGCTTACCAACAAAGTCGCCATTCAAAAGAAACATTGTCTACTTGGCAAAACAATCATCGCATCTACAGTTTAACGCTTACGATTATGAAAAGGGACAATTCATATCTTTTGAAACAAAAACAAAGTTCAAGAAACAGTGGGATTTAAAAATAGTTGATTCTACTAATAACAGACTGTACCTGACGCCCAGCGGACTCGACAGTGGCCAAATGCTTTTGTCAATGTGCTCTGATGGCAGCAATCGAAAGAGGATATGGAAACGGACTGTGGATCGCATATACATGGACAGAACAAGAAATTTGCTTTTTTTCACTTCCGTTTTAAGGAATCAGGAGCGCATCATCAAATACGATGAAACATCTGAGAAATCTACTTCATTCAAATGGCGACTGGGAACTCTAAATACATTTATTGGTATTGATGAGTCCAAAGGAATGTTGTTCATCAAGGGTGCTGAAAAAAAATTAATAGGTATTTCTTATGAAACAAAGCATGTAAACTATTACAGAATAAATATGAAACTTCTTAGTGATTTAACTGTTATCCCACATATTTCAGCAATAGTTGCAGTAAGCTCAAATATAATAAAAGTTGTTTGCATTTATGACAAGGCCAAGGAGAACAAAATTGGAAAATGTGGGGGAAAGGAAGTTTATTATTCATTTGGGACATTTCAGGAGGATCTGTATTACATTGTATGTGAAACCGTCACCAACGCTTCTCCCTCCAAACACCTACGGGTCTTTTCTGGTTCTCAGTTGAAATTAAAAGTAAAATTGAACACATTCAAAACTGTTATAGGTTAAAAAATTATGACACGAATTTTAAATGACAAAGAAAATGTAAACATTTTGCAGTGAGTGTGAATATGTATAGATATCCTCCTTATACTGAATGGACAAAGCGATCAAAATCAATTATGAATAATAGTTAATACTTATTACTATCACACTATTGTATTAAATAAAAGATTGCAATTGTCAACATGTTATTGTGGTTTATGTTTCATTGTAATAATGATAATAATCAAGTGATCAAAGATTGCCCTTAAATTTTTCTGAAAGAATATGTGTAAATGTTGCAAACATTGTCAATCTAGCAACAATCTTATTTTACATCCCACTTAGACCTCGTTGCCCGTAGCAAACATTCATAAAACTGTCCTGTTCATTATCGATATGATAACTGTGTCATCCAAACAGTCATGATATCTGATACACGGACACTTTCAAAACTGTCAAACCACTTTTAAACAAGATACGTAAGTTACAGTTTATCGACATCAATGACAAAAAAATTAAGCTAAACGTTTGATTGACTGAAATCAAGAGGTATGTAAAAGAATTCATTTGATGAAATGCTCAAAATGGGACTAAAATACTTGAATCAATTGATTGACTTCTGCACAAAAAAAAGAACTAAAAGGATAGACCCAACAAATATATACATGCCTTTTGATATATTTTCTACCACAAATTCACAACAACCGTCATGTTTAGAAAGGTATGTTAGAAATGATAAATAAAGTATTTTGAAGCATAGAAAACAAGAAGACATAGTCTTCAACATCCCCCACCAGACCCAAGAAATCGGAACAAGGGCAGTAATTCGAGAAGAAATAAGTGTGCATTTCTCAATTTCATTTAGTCAAGGTATCGATGCCCTCAAGCCACACAACTTATTCGATTTTAAACAGTTTCTGAGAAAAGTTATCCTCTTTGAAGATACATGGAAAAGAGTTAAAAACCACACAAGGGTAATAACTCCGGGAAAAAAATCACATGCTTCTTAATTTCGAATTCCATCAAGGAATTGATACCCAAGCCAAACACCAAATATGGTTATCCTATCGGAGACAGTTTCTGAGAAAAGCTGTCCCCTTTGAAGATACCTGAAACAGAGTCCAAGAGACGGATCAAGGGAAATAACTCCGGAGAAATAATCAGACGCTTCTTATTTTCGAGGTATCGAAATTAAACAAATTTGGTTATCCTAGCTTAAATAGCTTCAGACGCTTCTTATTGTCAAGGTATCGAAATTAAACAAATTTGGTTATCCTATCTTAAATAGTTTCTGAGAAAAGCTGTCCCCTTTGGAGATACCATGAACAGAGTCCAAATATACTGAAGAAGGGCAATAACTCCGGGGAAAAAATAAGTGCACGCTTCTCATTTTCGAACTCCATCAAGGTTATCCTATCTCAAGCGGTTTCTGAGGAATGCTGTCCCTTTTATCTCGGACGGACGAACGCACGGAGATCAAACCTATATCCTCCTTCCACTTCGTGGCGGGGGATAATAATATACAATTATGGAAATATGCAAAATAAACAATTTATTACAATGTTCAAGTTACCAAAATATTGAAAATACAACCGATTTTAATCCTATTTAGAGGCCAGCTTCAATTTCCATTGTTGCAAAGCCAAGCTAATAATGCGAACATCACAAGACATGTTCAAACTCTATGGTCACATATATCAAATTAAATAAAAAAGATGAAGATGATATAAGTTTGGCTAACTTTTTCAATAGGTACATCATGTACCTACTTCTTCAGGCCGTTTAATGCAGTAACTGACATATATATACAACACCAAGGGTTGATTTACAATATTTTGGTTATCTTTTCTCCCTGTGTTTCTTCTATTTAGGGATTCATTTAACATCCAATTTATTTCTGTTGATATTTCAAGAAAACGTATGCATTATATATCAGCTCATTTTCTGTAACAAAAAGGGTAGGAGTTCAAGCATAATGATCCTGTTATTGTTATTGTTTTGGTAATGGAAAGTAAAAGATTGATGGAAGCGTAACAATTGTTACACATCATACTAAGGAAACTGAACGAAGAGTCTATATCACAATAATTAATACTGTGAAATATGGTCTTTATTGTTATTTTGTCTTTCCTGAAATTTTAATTAGCAAAATGAAGCAATAGCCAAATAAGGAAAATCACTCATAACGTATCACGCATGACGTAACCCCATTCTGTAACAATTATGTTGATTTTCTGAACTTAATTAAAATACCTCACTAATTTCCAAAGGAAACATGATGAGGATGGGTGCTATCAGCAAGTACAGACATGCTCATTATGTTCACAAATACTTTTAATTCCAGTCGTTCATTTACATAATGAATGTTTACCTTTCAATTGTGCCTTTGGTGTTTCGATTTCAACCTATTATCTAGAGTCCGTTTACTACTTTTGAGGTTATCAAACCTGTGTTTATGAACGGCAAAAATCATCTAAATCTAAATATTGGCTGTTGATACTTTGATAAATCTCATAGATTTACATTTTTATGGTTAGTGGTTTCATAAATAATGATCATGATTTTTTAGATACTTTTCAATTGACTGAAGGATGAGATTGGTCGGGAAAATATTTTAGAGAAATGTTTATTTTTGCATTATTAATTGATCATGCTTACTTTCCAAATTAAAACAAATATAATCTCTCTAGTGTTTCGATGTTAATTCGTTTATTCATGTAAACAATACTTTCAAGTAAACAAAACACAAAAGATTATTTCAAGGCGTCACCTGCTTACCAATATGTCGCCGTAAAATTCGCTTGCAAATTTTCTCACTCTTGAAAAACACTCTCCGTGGTCGGTCGGGTCGAGCTTAGCATTCGTTAGCGATGTGACGTAATGCACAGGAGTGAAATCCTTAGGCGATTTGTTTATTTTCGTCGATAATTCGTCTAAACCATAATAACCACTTTTGACATTGCAAGTTTCCAATAGAATTGGTATTTGTGCGTCTGTCGGGAGATATTTCTGAGTTTTTTGAGCATTTTGCGATATTCAATCGCTGATTTTAGATCTGTTCTTTTCCAAACAGAGCGGAGTGTTTGGGTTATTTGATATGTTTTGAAATGAATAACTGACAATTCAAACCTAAAAATGATCATGCAATTTGTTTATTCTAAACGTCATGTTTATTTAATATTTTGTTGTGCTTGATCATTGACTTTTTATCATTGATAATAGAAGAATTGCATTATAAATCATATTATTTTCAACATTGTTACTGGTTTAGAGTTTTAAGAAAAAAATGTTCGGACTATCGTTAAATCTTTAGTCGTGTACATTTCAATTACTTACGAGGGGCGTTCAATAAAAGTTTCCCCTGATAGACTTCTACTTTACTGAAAGAAACGAAACTTGGAACCGTTATTTGTCTTTCTCTACATAGGCACCATACAGTGTGACAGTGTGACAAACTTGATGCAGCCGTCTAGGCCTTTGTTGTAAAATGTATCAGATCTTGTCAAAATCCAGGACTTGACCTCATTAATGAGGGTTTCATAATCAGGGAAACAAGTGCCTTTAAAAAAAGAGTTCATGTTTGGAAAGAGGAAGAAATCAGATGGGTGAGGAAGTATTTCATAGCCGCAGGTCTGCGCTTCCGTCTGAGCTACACGTGAGTTGTGGACAGGAGCATTATCCTAAAGCTTTAGTGAGCATACCGCGTCTCTCGGTTTTGATAGCTTTCCTCAATATTTGCAGCAAACTAGCGTAGTATGCCCCAGTATTTGAGGTACCCCTTTCCAAAACAGCCATCATGATTACACCATGCTGATCCCAAAACGGTGAGCATAACCTTGCCTGCCGAGGGCTGGACCCGTGCCTTTTTAGGGGGTGGTGACTGAAGATGCTTCCACTGCTGAATTTTACTTTCAGGGTCATAGTGATGGACCCATGTTTCATCCATATATGATTAGTATGTCGAAAAAATTATCCTGGTTTTCTTGGCACATTGCTAAAAGAGCTTTTGAGCAGTCGACTAGTTTCCACGGAGGTCCGACCACACCTGAATCGACGATGCCAGTGTTTGACAACGTAATACGATAGGGCATCCTCTCCATAAGTTTCTTTTATCTCATCAAAAGTCTCTTTTGGTGTACGACCCTTCAAAAGTAAAAACCTGGTAAGCGCTCTGTACTCAACAGCCCCCATTTTTACACCTTACTCTATAGCTACTCTTGACAGAAGAATGAATATTTTAAAAGAATGAGACGTAACTTGACTATGGAGACATGCTACATATCACATGTGAAATTTCTACTTCTTCCGATAAAGAGACGTTGGCCACCTGCTGGGGGAACTTTTATTGAACGCCCCTCGTAGATTCAGCGTAATACCACTTTAAAGAAGAATGGAATAGATTTTAGGTCATTGCCCATGAGGCCCTTATTTGGGACCACAGGGTCACCAAATCTACAATTTAGAATCTCCATTGGCTATAGAGTCAGTATAAAATATTACAGTCTTCTAAGTCTTTTCTTTACGGAGAAAAATTCAAAAATAGATGTTAGGTCATGGCCTTCGGGTCCTTATTTAGGGCCCCAGGGTCACCATATCTACAATTTAGAACCTCCATTGGCTAAAGATTATGCAAATAATATCACAGCCTTCGAGGTATTTTTGTTCTGGAGAAGAAGATGAAAATAGGATTTTAGGTCATGGCCTATGAGGCCCTTATTTGGGGTCACAGGGTTACCAAATCGAAAATTTAGAATCTCCATTGGTTAAAGAGTCTGTACACAACATTTCAGCCTTCCAGGTTCTTTCGTTCTAGTGAAGAAGATAAAAAGGCTGCTTTTGACAAGTGAAGTCAGTTAAAAACTAGAATAGCGTTTGCGGGACACCGCAAAAGCAGAGCAGCTCCGAAACTTAGGGTCTCGCCTTTCCCTGTTCCGCCTTCTCGTCAGCATCAATAAACTGGGAATTCTTTTAAACAAAAGTTTGTTCATTATTCGAGTTATCACTAATCATCACTGGGGTCACTTTTCACAAGTTTGTTCTTAAAACCTATTTCTTTCAAAATTTTATCAAAGAATGAACGTGGCCTTAACCAATATCTCATGACCTTGACCTTTGACCTTCAAGGTCACACCATCAATGATCACTTTTCATCATGTATAATAATCATGCAATGACTCAAAGTGTTCACAGTTAAAATACGGCATATTCACAAAAGCATGCTTAAGTTTTGACCTCACTGTGACCTTGACCTTTGACAGATTTTAGCGAAAACGTTTTCAAATCTTGGTCTTTCTCCATAGTTTATATATACCAAATAAGAGCCTAATAGCACAAACAAAGTTTGAAGTTATCATGTTTACAAGGATTGTTGTGGTGATTTCAGAACTCATGACCTTGACTTTTGACCTTGAATGTGAACATGTCAAAATCATTCACCAGGTGTATAAGAAAGAAATTAAGCTATCTATATGAGGTGTTAATATATTCATGGAAAAAAGTTACTTAGTGATTTCAGAACTGAGCAGCATGACCATATCTCGTGACCTTGACCTTTAAAATTCAAGGTCACACAATCAGTGATCACTTTTCATTGTGTATCACAATCATGTAATGATTCAAAGTGTTAATAGTTGAAATAAAGACATTTTCGCAAAAGCATGCTTAGGTTGTGACCTCGCTATGACCTTGACCTTTGACGTTAGCGAAAACCTTTTCAAATCTTGGCCTTTCTCCATAGTTGATATATACCAAATAAGAGCCTGATAGCACAAATATTTTTCAAGTTATCGTGTTTACAAGGATTATTTTAGCAATTTCAGAACTTGTGACCTTGACCTTTGACCTTGAATAAGAACATGTCAAAATATTTCCCCAGGGGCATAAGAAGTTATGTATATGAGGTGTTGATACCTCCTTGGAAATAAGTTATTTAGTGATTTCAGAACTGGTGATCATGACCCTATCTCGTGACCTTGACCTTTAAAATTCAAGGTCACGCAATTAGTGATCACTTTTCATTGTGTATCACAATCATGTAATTAGAGATGTGGTTTTTTTAATTAGAGATGTGGTTTATTCAGTAAACAGGCCACCGGCCCACTTCACATGTACACGTCATATAAGATAAAGCATAACATAGCGCAGAGTATTACATTTTCAAGAACAAGCGCCTTTTCTTACTTGCTAAAAATACGTACTTTGCCAAACAATTGAGTATAAAAGGATTTCTACTATTAAATAGTTGTAAAAGTTTTAGTTTCGTTGGATTAATACAATAATACGGTGGTAGGGTATGCTTTCTTAAACTGTCATAAAATGGACACTGTAGACAAAAATGATACTCGTTTTCAACATATGGGATTACACATAAAGGACACAATCTTTTGGCTCTTTTAATATGTAGCATTCTGCCTTTTTCTATCAGGAGGTTATGGCCGGAGCATCTTAGACTTGACAGAGCCGTTATAACACAAGATGTATATAATTCGGTGCAAAAAGCAGCTTTTACGTGGCAGAAAAAATCTAACTTTGAGATGTTAATAACCCTATCGTGCCACTGTTGCATATCTATATCCTTGCAACGTTGTAAAAACTCGTGAAGGAACATGTCTACATTACATACACCTTGATGGAGCCACACATCACCGAAACCATAGTTGAATAGTAAACATTTTACTTTAAAAGCCCTGCACTTTATACCTCTTTCTGCTCTTTTGTACTCGAATAAATAAGCTGCATTAAGTAATGTATTCTCATGTTGGGTTATCAAACGAAGCCAATATGACAAAATTCTTTTTAACCGAAATACCTTTAGAGAAAACCTACCAACCTCTCCTCTAGCAGCCAAATTGGGGCTATTACGACTAAGTCCTAATACAATTTTACAGAACCTATCATGAATATTCTCAACATCAGGAGCTGGGTGAAAACCCCATACATCTGAACCATATAATAAAACTGGTAATACTTTCTTATCAAAAATATTAAACTGTATATTGATTGGGAGATTGCTAAAATTTTGGAGCGTATCATATTAATTGCTTTAAAATTCAAGGTCACACAATCAGTGATCACTTTTCATTGTGTATCACAATCATGTAATGATTCAAAGTGTTAATAGTTGAAATAAGACATTTTCGCAAAAGCATGCTTAAGTTGTGACCTCACTATGACCTTGACCTTTGACGGATGTTAGCGAAAACCTTTTCAAATCTTGGCCTTTCTCCATAGTTGATATACACCAAAGAAGAGTCTGATAGCACAAATATTGTTCAAGTTATCGTGTTTACAAGGATTTTTTTTAGCGATTTCAGAACTCGTGACCTTGACCTTTGACCTTGAATTTGAACATGTCAAAAAAATTCCCCAGGGGTATAAGTAAGAAGTTATGTATATTAGTTCTCAAAACCTAATAGGAAAAAAGTTAAAGCGAATACAAAACGCGCCGGCGGCGGCGGCGATGGAAACTGCGCAAAAACTGATAGCATCTCCGACTCAGTCGGAGTTGCTAATAAGTGACGGCTATATGAGTGTATATTATGTGGATCAATGAAATGAATCTACATGGTTAGGTTAAACCATGCAAGGCCGGTTTCCTTCGAGCAGCCATTTTAATGTGTTCATATTAAAATGGCCGCTCGAGGGTGGTTCGAGTGATATGATTCATGTCACGATTCCTTAACACAGAGAGCAGAGTTTTAAATATGGCACCATTATGGAATGGTATACCATATTGCTGTATGAACTCTTAAAAATCGCTTGAGACCTACAAATTTACGTCTCACACTTCAACAAAACTCTCGCTGTACAAGTCTTGCCTTTTTCGTCCAATTCAGAAACCCGTTTTCAATTTAGCTTCGAATGTTACATTATAATGTATCAACTTTGATAATAAATGGCAAATTTGAGAAAACATGATGTACAAAAAACAAGCTCCAATGCCTTTAGTATGTCTTCACAATGTATTTGATAGGCCTCATTTATTAAAATGTTAAAAGGAAGGGACTTTAAACATCCCTTGAAAATGTATGGTAACTTTAGATTTCTAAAGTGAAGTAAAATCATTTTAAAAGCTTTAATGGAGACTGCCTTATTTAAATGATTGAGAGACGTTTCTCTTCATTAACTTCTTGAAATAATGTGTTTGTAAGTCTTTCAAGAAAACTTAATACGTTAGTCATAATATATTTCGTACTGCTTGCTTATTCTACAGCAGAAGTGTTTGATCAATTTGGTTTTCATCTCAAACAGAAACAAAGATAACAACATATTTTAGTACATATTGGAAAGTAAACTTTTACAATCAATGTAGGGAGAAGGTCATTTACATCAACGTAAGGTCAAATACTAATTTTTGGATGTCTTTTTATTTCATTCATTATTTCATTATATTATCATTTTCCTTCATAATGTATCCCATGAGTACAAAATATATGTACCACGTTAACACAGTAATGACTAGAGACAATGTCAAACTATGCTCCAGGCATTATAAACAACATTAAGTGTTTTCATAAAATAGAAAAAGGTGTTACAAATGTTGCCCATCGAGCAGCATTATAAATGTCGCTCGAATGTAGTTTAAGTGATCTGACTTATATAGCGAAATGTAAACACTCAAAGTAGGGTTTTGAATATGGTACAATGATGGAATGGTCAACAATCGTGCCGTCTGAACTCTCAAAATCACATCTCATCCCACACACTGAAGAGTTCCACACCACTGTCTCTTTATACGTGGCTACATTTTTTTCGAATACGAATACGGATAACCGTTTTCTTTGGATACGACTTGGCTTATCGGGTCGTGTAATGAGATGTTTTACCCATTAATGTACCAATATATTGTATAAACTTTAATCATAAATGGCAAATTTGAACAGAACATGCAAAAAACGGGCTACAGTGTCTTTGTTTGTATATTACCATCATCAATATTAATATTAATCTTTTTTTCGAGGTCATGCTTGCATCAATTACAAGTAGAATCATGGTTAATATTTTAAGAAAAACGGTTAAAACACTTCAACATCAAACATGGAACCCTAATACGCTTCAATAGGATAGGACAAAAATGCCACAAAATATCACCTTTGGTTGAAATATACTTACTAAAAAATCCAAATGTTTTATCATCAGTCTCGAGAATCTGATTTAGTTCATGCGTATGTTGTAAATAATATTGCAAATCAGAAACTGTCAAGGATGAAGTCTCTGCTGTGAAGGAATTGGCTTCATCAAAAACAATTATCTGACATTCCACGTTTCAGCCGATGTTTGGTCTCAGAACCAAAATAAGGATGAAGCTTGGGCGCCTCTAAAGTTTCTTCATCTGGAGACAGCCATGGGTTACTTCAGCAGTGTTTGTACTCAAAAGATAACATCACCACTACAGCTGAATAGAACTTACACAATAACAAAATAAAACTTACTGCCGACGATACAAATGTAACACAATCCTCTTTTGCCAAAACAACGTCTTCGTTGGATCTGAAACACTCGTCAAGTGAGACAACACAAATCAAATCAGGAAGGAACAATTCTGAGAAATTGCTCTGCCAACATACAGGCGTTTCAAAGTTATTAACGTTCATGACAAGGCCAATCATATTAAAATTGGAAAATGTGGCAAACATGAAGTTAGGACATGTATCACAGGAGGATATATTACATTGAATCTTACAGCCTTAATGACCGTGATACTACAGCACAAATGAGACTGTTTTCTTATTCTCGTCTGAAATTAAAAGTGACATTGAAAACACTCCAACCTTTTATTGCATGACCATTCATGAAAAGAGTTTAAAAGGACATAGTACATGTCAATATTTTATAAATATACCAATAATCAATTGTATTTTTAGCAGAGTGCTTCATATTGCATGTATTAACCACAAACGGAAGTGGTGCCTTTTGATATTTTTTGATTTCTGACATGTTTTTCTTCGTGTCCATAGATACATGTTGCATTTGGACTTTGTTCAGGGATATGTTTGTTTCATGAGCAGAACTCCAAATGCATCACATCTACGGGAACCTTTGCATGTGTATTACTGAAGTGTTTCCTTTTGATATTTTCAGATTTCAGGCACAAATACAAACACATGTTGGAATATTTGAATGATTCATTAGCATTTGTTTGCAGCTACAAAATGTATATGATGCACCCATCTTCGATAATCAAGCGCTTTCGTGCCGATAAATCTACACCCAAGACATGGAAAATTGTAAGCGTATTTATCTTGAACCTAGTTACCTCCTCTTGGGTCCATGTTATCCAATCAGAAACGAAACGCAGACACTATCTGCATAAACAAAAATTGCGGCGGCCGACTAACTCGATTACAATAAAGTTTGTAACAAATTCAGCGTGGAAAATCTGACAGAAACTCAAAAGACAGTTGTGTGTAGATTTATCGGAACGAAAGCGCTGGATTATCGAGGATGGATGCACCCAGCCCACATATCAACACCCCTCTTAAACAATCTGGCTTTCCAAGCCTGATGAGCTTATAACCAATACGTTCAATGTCTATATTCAGTGACATGTCTCTTGACCTGTCAGTATAAATACCACAGGTCAGCAATGTGTCGAAGAAAATGAATTGAATTAATTTTGACATTTTGAATGGCATTATTACATGAACTGAAAGAACACTTTGGTTGCAATCTAAAATTAAATCCTGAATGTGGCAGTGACATAATTTGACAACTGACAAGCGTGATTATGTCATTCATAATACAATAAGGAATTGAATGGTGCTGCATCGACTGATTCTGTATGCTGTCTTCTTTATCGCAAGTTTTTCACCGTTTCTGTTTGCATGAGAGCTCTTAAATGAACAAGTGTTTGCCACTAACATGGCAATGTCCCCCGCCGGTAACATTGAGTTTAAAGACACATCAATTGGTGAAAATGAGCTACTTTATACGTTGCATTATTGGTAAAAAGTGTCATGATGATCAGCAAATTTGAAGACTTTGGGTGCTCGGGTTCATTAGATATTGCGTTTACGTTGCGAGTTTGAAAAGTGGTCAAAGTGTCATAGTCACCTGGAAAACTAGATTAGCGTTTGCGGGACACCGTAAAAGCAGAGCAGCTCCGAAACTTAGGGTCTCGCCTTTCCCTGTTCCGCCTTCTCGTCCGCATCAATAAAATGGGAATTCTTTTTTTACAAAAATTTGTTCATTATTCGAGTTATTACTAATCATCACTGGGGTCACTTTTCACAAGTTTGTTCTTAAAACCTATTTCTTCTTTCAAAATTTTATCCAAGGATTAACGTGGCTTTAACCAATATCTCATGACCTTGACCTTGACCATCAATGATAACTTTTCATCGCGTATAACAATCATGCAATGACTCAAAGTGTTCATAGTTAAAATATGGCATATTCACAAAAGCATGCTTAAGTTTTGACCTCACTGTAACCTTGACCTTTGACAGATTTTAGCGAAAACGTTTACAAATCTTGGTCTTTCTCAATAGTTCATATATACCAAATAAGAGCCTAATAGCACAAAAATGTTTGAAGTTATCATGTATACAAGGATTGTTGTAGTGATTTCAGAACTCATGACCTTGACCTTTGACCTTGAATGTAAAATTCAAGGTCACACAATCAGTGATCACTTTTCATTGTGTATCACAATCATGTAATGATTCAAAGTGTTAATGGTTGAAATAAGACATTTTCGCAAAAGCATGCTTAGGTTGTGACCTCGCTATGACCTTGACCTTTGACAAATGTTATCGAAAACCTTTTCAAATCTTAGCCTTTCTCCATAGTTGATATACACCAAATAAGAGCCTGATAGCACAAATATTTTTCAAGTTATCATGTTTACAAGGATTTTTTTGGGCAATTTCAGAACTCGTGACCTTGACCTTTGACCTTGAATATGAACATGTCAAAATAATTCCCCAGGGACATAAGTAAGAAGTTATGTATATGAGGTGTTGATACCTCATTGGAAAGAAGTTATTTAGTGATTTCTGAACTGGTGACCATGACCCTATCTCGTGACCTTGACCTTAAAAATTCAAGGTCACACAATCAGTGATCACTTTTCATTGTGAAACACAATCATATAATGATTCAAAGTGTTAATAGTTGAAATAAGACATTTTCGCAAAATCATGCTTAAGTTGTGACCTCGCTATGACCTTGACCTTTGACGGATGTTAGTGAAAACCTTTTCAAATCTTGGCCTTTCTCCATAGTTGATATACACCAAATAACAGCCTGATAGCACAAATATTTTTCAAGTTATCGTGAATACAAGGATTTTTTTAGCGATTTCAGAACTCGTGACCTTGACCTTTGACCTTGAATATGAACATGTCAAAGTAATTCCCCAGGGACATAAGTAAGAAGTTATGTATATGAGGTGTTGATACCTCATTGGAAAGAAGTTATTTAATGATTTCTGAACTGGTGACCATGACCCTATCTCGTGACCTTGACCTTAAAAATTCAAAGTCACACAATCAGTGATCACTTTTCATTGTGAAACACAATCATATAATGATTCAAAGTGTTAATAGTTGAAATAAGACATTTTCGAAAAATCATGCTTAAGTTGTGACCTCGCTATGACCTTGACCTTTGACGGATGTTAGTGAAAACCTTTTCAAATCTTGGCCTTTCTCCATAGTTGATATACACCAAATAACAGCCTGATAGCACAAATATTTTTCAAGTTATCGTGAATACAAGGATTTTTTTAGCGATTTCAGAACTCGTGACCTTGACCTTTGACCTTGAATGTGAACATGTCAAAAAAATTCCCCAGGGGTATAAGTAAGAAGTTGTGTATATGAGTTCTCAAAATCTTATAGGAAAAAAGTTATAGCCAATACAAAACGCGGCGGCGGCTGCGGCGGCGGCGATAGAAACTGCACAAAAACTGATAGCAGCTCCGACTTAGTCGGAGCTGCTTATAAGGTCAAGGTCACCAAAATCGACTGGTGTCTGCGTCATCCCCCAATGTGCTGACACTAAATTTGAAGACTTTGGGTCCAACCAGTCATCCTATATCGCGTTAACAAGAGTTAGAAAAGTGGTCAAAGTGTCGCGGTAACCTTGAAAATAAGATCAAGGTCACTAAAATCGACTGGTGTCTGTGTCTTCCTCCAGTGTAGACGGACACCTAATTTGAAGACTTTGGATGCAACGCGTAAAAGTGTCGAGGTGACCTTGAAAATATAGTCAAGGTCAACAAAATCGACCGGTGTCAGCATCATCCCACACTATAGCCTGACACCAAATTTGAAGACTTTGGGTCCAACCAGTCATGATATGTCGCGTTAAGAAGCATTAGAAAAGTGGTCAAAGTGTCGCAGCGACCTTGAAAATAACGTCAAGGTCACTAAAATCAACTGGTGTCTGCGTCTTCCCCAAATGTAGACTGACACCCAATTTGAAGACTTTGGATGCAACGCTTCATGAGATATTGCGTAAACAAGGGTTCAAAAAGTGGTCAAAGTGTCGTTGTGACCTTGAAAATAAGGTCAAGGTCACCAAAATCGACTGGTGTCTGCGTCCTACCACAATGTTGGTTGACATCAAATTTAAAGACTTTGGATGCAACTTTTCATGAGATATCGCGTAAACAAGAAATGTGACGTACGGACGGACGCCGCTGAATACATAGTCTCCCGTTCCGTGTTGCGACGGGGGACAATTAGGTGAACGTGAATACAACATTGAATATTGTCTTATATCTCCAACTTTCAAGTTTAAGTGATCAAGTTCTCATATGCTTCACCAACATTGGCTATATTCTAACCAACCATTAAGATAAAATGACAAAGTTATTATTTGCTTCAAGAATATTGTCTTAGATCTCCAACTTTCGGCTTTAGGTGATCAACGCCCCATGTGCTTCAAGAACATTAGCCAATAATTCCAAGCAGCTTATATGGTGATCACCTTCCCAATGCAAACCAGCAGAACCAGGGGATCAGGGCCTCCTTTCACAGTACTAAGGTGATCCGAAGTCACTAAGGTAACCTTAGTGCAATGTTAAAGAATAGGAGTAAAGGTTAACCTTAAAGGTTGCTTTGTGAAAGAAGACCCAGGTTTGTCGCAGGAACTGTGGTCACTCATTCCACTCAAGTATTGGTAATCTAATTGACAGTATATTTTTGTGGGAATACTTAAATAAGTTCAAACAAACAGAGTAATTGTATAATTATTTTATTTAGACATAATTCACCAACAAAACATACATGACACATATGTTACA
The DNA here is from genome assembly GCA_936450465.1 of Gibbula magus. Lineage (NCBI taxonomy): Eukaryota > Metazoa > Mollusca > Gastropoda > Trochida > Trochidae > Gibbula > Gibbula magus. Next base: position 27,147,371 of record OW388296.1, read on the forward strand.
ACTAAACACACATTAACAACAATGGACAATTTTTAATCATTGTCAGCGATCTGCAATATTAAAACATAAAATTTCCTTAAGTATAAATCTTAATTGTTTTGACATGGAAGTCGATTATAAGTATTTCAAACAAAATATTAGTGAAACCTATTCTGCTGTATTGTATTTTCAAATGTTATGCTCTGTATTTATATTTTTTTACAGCTTAAATAATACATCTATTATGAAAAGTAAAAACACTGACATCAAATAGTAGATAAAGATGATGAAAATACCCGATCCACAGTATTTGTTCTTTGCATATAATAACTGCAGTTAAAATGTACAAAAATAACAAAATATAACAAAGTAACACTCCCATAACTACTGACCAAAAATGTGAGTCTTTTAAAGAAGGGACTTAAATCTGTGAATCAGAATAATTTAATCAAATACAAAATACATATAAGTCTTCTCACTTAAATATATATTCAGACTAAGACAAAAGATAAACTCTTCATGAACTATTTAAATTTAAGCAAAACATGATATAACGAATTAGTAACATTAATTTTTTTTACCCTGTTATTTTTTTTATTGTTTTACAAGTCATGGAAACAATTTCTTTGAACTAAAGTGTCATTGTGATGCATGGATATTTTTGACTTAATAATGAATAGCTTTCATCTATATCTGTTATGAAGTTCTTTTCAATTCAATCCTTTATTGTTTGTAGCACAAAATAAATTTTCTTAAACAAAAACTATGGCATCACAACATTTTAAAGTGATGTATGTCTGTAATCTGTCAGTTCTGAGAAATGTGTTTCAAAGAATCTCTTATGGCTTTACTCCATTGCACTAAACATGGAATATAGAAAAATCTCCCAATCTGTAATGAGAAATAGAAATTTCACAAACATTATTGACTGTCAAATAACACAAAACCCTGTGTATATAAACAATAACTTTCTTTTTTATAAACATTTTTACTTTAAATACAATTTATTGACAATTATCCACCATTTGATAGAAAGCAATGTTGTTCCTCAATGGCATTACAACTGGGGCAATTGAATTGGTCAAGGGACAAAAGGGTAGAAAACTTTTCCCAATTTGTCATCAAGGAACAACATTACTAAAGACAGTCAAAGTCTTAACCAATTAATTTTTCAAAAAGAGCCCTTTAAATATTCTTAAAATTGTTTCTCTTTTAGCTTTCAGTCAAAGAGGAAGCAAGATTTTATTTTATACTGATTATCTGACATTTTTCAAATTTCAAAATGAACTTAAACATTTTGAAAAGAAACATTAATTTGATAATATATAGGTGTTTTAATGAAATATACACAATATAGAATAGGTCTGTCCTTGACTGCTGTCTTTACACAAACAATGCAGTAAATCATGTCAACATATAACATTACAAAACAGTACACGAAAGCATTATAACATCAAAATACTTGGAATATCTGGAATGTTTTTTAAAGGAGCATTGCACAAATCCACAATATAGATTATATATATCCCTGTACATCGTGCTTAATACTCTGTGCTTAACTACAAAACTCTTTGAAAAGCTACACAAATTCCTTTTAATCCACATAAATATAGATCTAAGCTACAAATTCAATATTCTTTTCTATTTACATCTTTCTTTGAATAAATACACATGTCTATTTTCCACTGAACAGTTTATAAAGGAGCAATTCATTGATAAAGACGGCTACAGGTGAATTCTCTACAAAGAGAATAGAAATTACAAAGTACAAAGTAACATTATCACATATATCAAGGGTATCACATCAGAAATATTCATCAAGAATGATAATGAGTTTCACATGTCAACATTGTATACTTTCGTTACTTAGTAGCCGAGATATTAAACAAGATTTTAAATACACCATTCATATTTACCGAAAAAGACTTCTCAAAGAATCGTTCATATCCTTGTCAAGACCATGTTTAGCATGAAGATTACAAATCTGGAGCCAAAAAATCTTATAATGACCTATAGCATTTTATAATGCTCCAAATTTTGCAAACATAATACATAATTACATTTCAATTGATTCAACTATCAATGCTCAAAAAAATATACAGCAGAACTGTTGGTAGATTCTGGCAATTCAGTTTCAATCTTGCATATGAGATTCTCAATAAAAAAACATTTATCCTTTATAATGGTCTATGCGAGGGCAGGACATCAACAAGACTTAACATAATATGTAATGTTATTACTAAACACCTGACTACCAAAGCACTGCTCTACCAAAATGGTAATGTTCTTGAGATCTTTAATTGACTTGCACAAAATCCATGTTTCCCTGCAGTGATTTTGAGCATTACCGAAGTCATCCACATGTACAAGTGACAGGAGAAAGCCAAATTAATGTCTTTTAATCAGTATAGGCGGTGAGTATTTCACTCTTTATAAGCAGTCATAGTACTTAGTTATCTGAAAACTATACCTGCTGAATCAGTTACTGCCAACCACAGGAACCACAGTTCATTAACAAAAGCTAAAATCCAGGATTGACAACTAACTATAGGAAGGCTATCCAGTTTGTGTAACGGGTTAAAGAAAATTTGTAGTACAAGAACCCAGAGGGATTATTCTCTTAAATGCCAATACAATATGAAATAAAAAAAATTCTTGAAACAATATAAAAAAGCGAAACATGTTCTGCCTTAGTTATTGTCAAACTGGACAGTAATATTGGATTAGAATAAAATTTTCTAATAACCTGTTACAATCTCTTATTTCAAAAGAACCTAAGTATTCACATTTTTATATTTTGAAAATGATCATATACCCTAAAATATCTAATATAACGTCTTCAGTTTAACATCACAGAGGCTGAGATAATGTAGACATATTTCAGATCTACTGCTAACTTCAAACTACTAACAATCTGTGAAACAATTGCACATCTTTACTGCTGTTTATGATACAAGGTTTTGAGTATAAAAACAGTTATGACATATCGGTACATCACTTTTTACATCAGAAATGATTATAAGAATCTACACGGATAAACAATGGACACATGGTAAGATTTATGTTCAGAAAACATCAGACATATACATGTATATATGAAATTTTCATGATCAGTTAAACAATTAACTTTACTACAAAAATACTTATCGCAGCATACGGGGACCATATTTACTTCAATAACTTCAACATCAAAAACAATCTTGTCTTTACACAAAAAGGTCAAATATATCCACATAATGGAAAAATTATAATCCTCCAAACAGTTATACAAACCAATCTTCAAATATTTGTTATCCTTTGTGGAAATTATATCATAGAATAGTTTCCATGTAATGATACACTATTATTATCTTCATTAAATTAATTCCCTACACACTCTTCAGCAAGTAATATAGCCCAATAATTCACCATTATCTTGTTATACCCCACATTCTACCTGATGAACGAGTAACATATACTCCGAAACATTTTTATCTGCACAATCCAGTAGTAATCCAGAAATCTATGTTTCCTAAGAGTGTCAACTAAGGTGAAATTTGCAAGTGTAACTTATCAATGATCATATATAACAATACATCAGACAATCTTTGTATTACAATAAAATATCAATATAAGAATGATATCTACAGAACTTTTCAGAGACAATGTTCATATTATTCACTAAGGCTACTTAGAGGGTTTTTGAGAAGTTTTTCATATAGTTCAATAATATAACAACAAAGTACTAAGGTGACCATTGACATATTTAACAAGATGCTAAGGAAGCCTTTGCTAAATATTCAAGAGCTTCAAGCACTGACACCATGGACGAGTTTCTTTAAATACCAACACTTCTTGGAACTTGTGGACAAAGGGGGACAGATATGCATTCTATAAGGACTTGAAGCTTTAACAGGTTAATAATACGAATAGAATATGAAAGGTTAACGCCTGGTTAAAGATCAACATATATGAAAGACTATACTATGGCAAGTAATGTTGAACATCTCAACTCTCTACCATAAGATACGATGACACGACTATTGGAGCCATGACGATGTAACAATACTGTCGTAACATGATAGTTTCTATCGCAAATATATGCATTGCACATAATAATGCACATTTTTAAACCACAAAATGAAAAGGTAGATAATCTAATGACAAGTCTGCAGTCATTTTCTAAATATTACTCTTATGTCTTAAACACTTAAAATACCGGGTAATAGATATTGCTACCAACTGTTAAGTTTTCCATATTCTTCTTTTGAGAAAAGTTTTTAGTCAAATTTGCAATGACTATTTTTCATTGATAAATCGTCACATCTCCAAGACTTTTTTCTTTGGGACAAGACTCCAGTGAGAATATTCAACCCTCTATCATGACGTGACGTCACCCGCCTCTGTGATGTCCATACCATCGTCCTCTGGTGCCTCCACTGGTGGGTTGGGATTCAAACTCAGTTTGCTCAGGCGGACAACCTCTTGGGACATGGTCTCCAGATCCTGTAACAAAGGAACAACGTGTTGGTCACCAGAATTGTGATTGTTGATACTTGCACCGTCATTCATTTGATGTTAAACGATTTATCTATAAACTGATTTATCAAAATTTAAGAAAACATAGAGCATGTCATCCAACATCCATGTTCAAGCATCTGAATTAGGAGTCCTCCAATGAGGCCGACCTTCAGGACTTGAGGACCAAGATATACCAGAGTATTTATCTACGCAAATGCAAGAAGAGTGCTAGAATCTGGTTTCACTTCTGAAAAGACATTTTTAGTGAGCTAAGAATTGGCAGTTGAGCACTGGCTCTTGAGGGACATGGTATGTTTTGGGGAGAAGTAGAAATGTAGATGCTGTTTGAATGTTGACAAGTTTAACATGATGATAGCCTAAATGCAGAATGGTCATAATACAGGATTCATATCTACATTTATTGTACATTTTTATCTCTACATTTATTTTCAATTCAACGATGCCAGTGTTTAAAAAAAGGTTGAAAATAAGCCAGCCCAATAGTATTATTTTGTCAATTTAATACTGCAAAATTAAAGAAAAACATCAAAATGTTACCAACCCGGACCAAGGTAACAAGATCCAAGACAAGCCCTTTTCATACACTGCTTATACTCATGATCTTATCTGTAGCTAAGATCCAGCACCACCAAAAATGTTGTTAAAAATAAGCTTAATATCTGGAAGGTGCAACAGTCATCCAACTTAATAAACAAATTGAATAAATATTCCGTATCCAGTAATGTTGAGTAAATATTTAATATTTGGTGAAGTTTTGATTTTAAAAAAGTCCCCTGCCTAATCTCTTGAACCACAGAATGCTTGGGAGTCGAATCTGATTGCTGATCTGATCTGCTTAGATTCTATTACCAAATTGTGTGGACAAGAAGATAAACAGTTTTATCAACAAAAACAAGTACAAACGAATAGCAATATTAAACATGTAGCAATGTGAAATCCTCATTGGTTCTGTAACCCTATACTGCTCACAACAGATAACAATGGTTTGACATTTCACAGTATAGTTTTTTCAAGAGTGCTGCAGCTGACACCAACGCCTATTTCCTCCTCTTAGAGGTTAAACGTGTGAATACCTGTGATATTCTCCAGGGACAAGACTGGTACCATACATTGCTTGTCTGTTCTCTACAGAGTGCATGTTACTGCAGAGGTGGGTCAGAAATAAGAATATAAGGAACTGGCTGAGGAAACACAAATGTCACGAGGATACAACTATTTCCAGAAGGGCAGCCTCTAATGCTGTAGACTGCTACCTCTGCCCTGTGTTTGATATCACACCAGGATATGTGTTTACCTGGTAGTGCTCCTCGTGGTTTGAAATAATTTCTACAATGTTTATCAGACAGTGTTCCTAGCAGGTTGATAGAAGTGCTACTGTGTTTAACAATCAGGGTAACTCGATCTCAACAGAACTGCCTACCCTCCTTTTGTGTTAAGTGTAGACATATTTTGGAGTATTTTTTAATGTTTAGGTGTACACAAATGATGAAGTTAGTACTATTAGATCCAACATATCATGTTCTGGTTTGATAACAATACCCTTTGCCTGACTTTGTTTACTGGGTTTTATTCTGGAACTTAGTTATAATTTAACTCTGTAACAGTTCAGTACTCCATTACTCCATACAGGAATTTATGAAATAAACAATTCTTATTTTCACAACATTGGTGTACAATCATATTTTAGGGCAGTAATGTGTACAAAACACTCCGAAAGTGTACAAGTAGGCAGCCCTGTCTCAGGTGTCTGACCGTGATAGGGAGAATCGGAATAAGAATAAGAACGAGCAGGAGCCAAAAAAACCATTTATCGGAGTCTCCTTTCTCAAGGTCAACCTTAACTCTCATTATTTAACATTGCACTAAGGTTATCTTACTGACTTACTATGACCTTGGTGTTTTATGAAATGATCTGAAGTGATATTGCAATAACAATGACCAGGAGTGGAACACACATGTCCAAAATTGGGGGGAATTATTTCAGCACGGTTTTACTGGCTATAACAATGTGTTCACAAAATATATATTTTTAATACATTATCTTTCTCTGTTGTTATTTTGTTTGTTGATTCAGTTATAAAATGCATCAAATAATTTTGGAGTAAAATGGACGACAATCTCACATCAATATATGTATAGACCATTACAGAATACAAACACCATGCACAATTGGTACATTAGTACACAACATAGAGTATCTCCTATTGGATGCATTGAACTACCGAGACATGATACTGTATCAGTCTTGGGCTTACTCAGTGTCAACATTAGCAGAGACATGGAGACAATTCCACTGGATAACCAAGTACATTTTTCCAAATTTTATATTTTCTTTTGGTATAATCTGAATTGGATAATGATATATCTCAATTATGTCAATTAATTTTTTAAATATATCAGCCTGTATTTGAACATTAACCCTTTGTTCGTTAAATCAGCGTTTTTATACAATTCTGTTGGAAACAAGATGATTGTTTGTCAGTAAGAACACTGCATTCGTCATTAGACGGGTAAAGCAAGAAGCGCAAAGGGACAGCATGAAAAAAGATTTGTTGCTGTCAATGAAAAGGTTTTGTGTTGCACGTGCATGCAAGAATCAATTTCATGAAGGTTGTAGCTACATGTACAAATAACTAATTTTGGTGTTTATATAATTGCAATTTATTGTATAAAATGCAAAATAATCACATGTTTTGTGATGTCATACATGGATTAAGGTGGAGAATGAATTTGAAGCAGTGGATTCATTAAGAAAAATCAATTCGCCCTTCAAGCAATTTCCATTACATAATAATTAACACTGTCAATTCATCAATACCTTCAACGAGCAAGTAATATACCTACTTACAATGATGCATTGAACCTAAATCTTCCATACAGTAGAATAGTTTTTAACCAGGAACTAAGAATTTTAATCAAACATGCTAACCAGTGCTCCTCCCAAACACCAAATTGTCATGTAAAGAGTGAAAACTATTACGCCAGAATCTCTACAAGTGAACCTTAAAAACAGAAGGATTCAATCATCCACAAAACATTTAATTGAATGTCAAGCTTCACAACAAAGTGATTGATTTCACTGAAGTCAACCTTCTAGTGATAAACTAATCAAGTTACCAAGATACGAACAAAACACTATCAGCCCTGACAGTTGTGATAAAGCTAACCTGTTCCACACAATCTGTTAACACTGGCAGATAGAACCAGTGACAGTCATCCAGCAATCAGGATCACAAGGTCATCAGATCATTTGCACTCACTCTTCTTCTGTACGGGCACAATCTGAGTTTTTGATAGTTTTGATAGATATCTTGAGAAATCAATCTCGTCAGAAATACTTGTCAGCTTGCATTACAACTTTGTTACAGCATGTCATCAAGAAGATCTTGTCATTGTGTTGATGCATGGACACGTTACATTACCTGCAGGATGAGTAACTTTCTGGATAATCTAATTGATGCCACGATGTATGATGCATGGATTCTTGCATAATGACTGAACGTCTCTTCATCAATTTACACTTTACCTACTAATTTGATTAGAGCCAGGACGGCTGAGTTAACACATTACCTGCAACATTCTGGATAAATTGATGCCACGACATCAGATCCATGGATTCTTGCATAATGAGTGAATGCCCTTCATCAATTTACACTTAACTTCCTAATTTGATTAGAGCCACGACGGCTGAATTAACACATTACCCGCAACATTCTGGATAAATTGATGCCACGACATCAGATCCATGGATTCTTGCATAATGACTGAACGTCCCTTCATCAATTTACACTTAACCTACTAATTTGATAAGCTACAGGAAGGCTGAGTTAACACATTACCTGCAACATTTTTGACAAATTGATGCCACGACATCAGATCCATGGATTCTTGCATAATGACTGAACGGCCCTTCATCAATTTACACTTAACCTAGTAAATTGATAAGAGCCAGGACAGCTGAGTTAACACATTACCTGCAACATTCTGGATAAATTGATGCCACGACATCAGATGCATGGATTCTTGCATAATGACTGAACGTCCCTTCATCAATTTACAATTAACCTATTAATTTGATTACAGCCAGGACGGCTGAGTTAACACATTACCTGCAACATTCTGGATAAATTGATGCCACGACATCAGATCCATGGATTCTTGCATAATGACTGAACGGCCCTTCATCAATTTACAATTAACCTATTAATTTGATTACAGCCAGGACGGCTGAGTTAACACATTACCTGCAACATTCTGGATAAATTGATGCCACGACATCAGATGCATGGATTCTTGCATAATGACTGAACGTCCCTTCATCAATTTACAATTAACCTATTAATTTGATTACAGCCAGGACGGCTGAGTTAACACATTACCTGCAACATTCTGGATAAATTGATGCCACGACATCAGATGCATGGATTCTTGCATAATGACTGAACGTCCCTTCATCAATTTACAATTAACCTATTAATTTGATTACAGCCAGGACGGCTGAGTTAACACATTACCTGCAACATTCTGGATAAATTGATGCCACGACATCAGATGCATGGATTCTTGCATAATGACTGAACGTCCCTTCATCAATTTACAATTAACTTATTAATTTGATTACAGCCAGGACGGCTGAGTTAACACATTACCTGCAACATTCTGGATAAATTGATGCCACGACATCAGATGCATGGATTCTTGCATAATGACTGAACGTCCCTTCATCAATTTACAATTAACCTATTAATTTGATTACAGCCAGGACGGCTGAGTTAACACATTACCTGCAACATTCTGGATAAATTGATGCCACGACATCAGATGCATGGATTCTTGCATAATGACTGAACGTCCCTTCATCAATTTACAATTAACCTATTAATTTGATTACAGCCAGGACGGCTGAGTTAACACATTACCTGCAACATTCTGGATAAATTGATGCCACGACATCAGATCCATGGATTCTTGCATAATGACTGAACGTCCCTTCATCAATTTACAATTAACCTATTAATTTGATTACAGCCAGGACGGCTGAGTTAACACATTACCTGCAACATTCTGGATAAATTGATGCCACGACATCAGATGCATGGATTCTTGCATAATGACTGAACGTCCCTTCATCAATTTACAATTAACCTATTAATTTGATTACAGCCAGGACGGCTGAGTTAACACATTACCTGCAACATTCTGGATAAATTGATGCCACGACATCAGATGCATGGATTCTTGCATAATGACTGAACGTCCCTTCATCAATTTACAATTAACCTATTAATTTGATTACAGCCAGGACGGCTGAGTTAACACATTACCTGCAGGATGAGTTCTAATCTGAATATTCCACAAATGATGCCCACCTGCAGGAGAGATTGATGCCCTGAGGTCAGATGACTGCTTGGTTAAAGGTACAGTACAACAGAGGTATTTTTGTGGAGATGACATCTGAGAGGATACTTATGATTGTGCTAGCATGCTTTTAATTACCATGGCAAGACGAAAACGTATCGAGACCAACTCTTCCCATTTATTACCTTGCCTTCAACGATAGCAGAAGCCGTGAAACGAAGTAGCAACATCTATTGTGATCATGATTTACGCCCCTTACAGCTGCTTACATACAGCTAATGAAATCGCCGTTCAGTACCAATTTAAAATGGGGACACTCAATACAGTCACAGAGGCTATACATTGTGATGGGGATTGAAGCAGAGGACTTGAGAAAGTTGGCTAAATTCTTGGAAAGATTTAGAAAAGATTTGTCTCCGTTTAGTAGGTGGTAACATATTGCTGCAAACGAGACATCGGAATTTCACTTTGCAAGCTGTCTTCTGATTGGCCGATCCATTTAGCTTGAAATACGCTAAAATCTTAGCACAGAAAATGCTATGGCGGAGAGAGAAAATTTGGAATTTTGTTGTGAAGATGGCTTTTAATCAGAATAAAAATAACACCAATGTGTTTAAAATGGACTATCTTTTAATCATGTATTAACAGAAGAATGAAAAAGAATGGATGAAATTATAAGGAAACACTTCATGGAATTGTACCATCTTTACATACCAGTATGTAATATGTGTCACAGTTGCTTGATAACGATATAGGAAATTGAATCACAAAACAATGCCATAATGAAAACGACTTGTCCTTGCTTTTGTGTTTCAAAATTGTCATATGCCTGAAATATATCTGAAAAACATCTGACATTGTTATTTTTTGTGGAAACGAAATTCGGGAGGATATTCCTGTTTACACATAAATGTTATTAATACATGATTAAAACACAGTGAAATTGAAAGATATTAATGAAGGTAACATTTTGATGACTTTATATTTCACAACTTGACAAACACAATCGCACATTTGTTGAAAAATAAAACAATGAGAACTGAAGCCATGCGCATTCATCGGCGCTGCGAGTCGGGAAAACTTCGCTACAGCGTAAAAGCAAGGTGTGTATTAGTTGTAATACATGTTATGTGTTACTATGAATACTCTTTCATTGTATGTCTTTATTTATCAAAAAGTTGCAAAATTGGGGACAATATAGTATGTTTTCATTTCACGTAAAAATGTCCAAGATGGCGACAGAAACCTACCTTGAACCAAGCAGCAAATAAAACTTGTTATGCAAATAGCCTTTGTCAAGAACAACTGAAAAATACATATGTGTCACACTGTTGATGTTCATGTACAAATACAGTAATTTTTGTCTAACTGAAAACTTTTTAGAATTATGACTAAAAAATCAGCCAATCAGATTAACTGGTATTGTTTTACTTCCTGTTTAAAAAACATTGACATTCATGTCATAAGTTTTTGGGATTTATGTTTGCAACTTTTTTCCATATAAATCAGATTTATATTCGTAGCTTGGAGACTTGGATGAATTTAACTTGCAAATGTCAAAAGAAATGAACTGAAAGGCGAGGAAACAAAATCAATAGTTACTGTAAACCTACAAACCCTCAAGAGATTTAGAAGCCGAGATATCTTCTGAAATGTGTTATGTTATAAGGTCAAAGGGAGATAATTTATAGGATTATGATATAATTGTACGGTGGCATCAAAATTCATTACTAATTTAGAATTTAGATTCAGAATAATCCAGAGATGGCCATATATGTGAGAACATTTTCGTGTCATTTGTCATTTTGATCCAGATAGCATGAATAATTACAATTTATTGATTAATAAATAATTAATTACTAAATGTACGCGATAATAACAAAAGTTAAGAAAAGACAAGGGTGGATATTCAACTTCTTTATTTAACAATGGTGACATTTTGGTACAGATCCTAACACACCTAATTCCTCTCAAAAAGTTTATAATGAAAGTTGTCATTGTTGTGTTGTAATTATATATTAGCAGCCAGCCTGTTAGAGATACATTGCTGTCCAGGAATATATACAAAATATACATGTTATCATTGAGGTGAGGTGATTTTGGATTAGCAGGTATTAATACCATATGTGAGTAAACAGGAATGTCGACCCTCTCAAATTTCCTTTCCACAAAAAGATAAATAGATTCCAGATAGAACCCTCCCTTCAGATAATTTTCAAGAATATTTCACTGATATTCAAAGCAAATCACAAGGATAAAGCCCTTACGAAAACAATGTGACTACTCAATGTATGACTAAATAATCTTTAACCAGTGTCAAATCATTGATTATTCCCTTTGTCGACAAGTTTACCGAGCATAAGTTGTGGCACTTTAATTTAGCTGGTTATGTTGTAAGATGAATGACACCTTATATCGCAAATTATCTTCAAAGAGAAAATCAATTTTCAGGTAACATTTCACAAACAACGAGACAGAGACCACTTCTAAATCAACTAGTTTACATCCAAAAGTCTCCACAATTGTATAGATTCTGTTAGTTCGATTGCACTGGCACAAGGGAGGCTGACCTCATATAGATACAATCCCACTCAATACCACTATAAGAAGACTCCTATAAATCATAACTAGGCCACCTGATGACATAAAATGCACCATCAATCATGGGAAAGCCATATCCTATAACTACTGACTACAGAGGAGCTGCGGCCCTGACCTGGTTATAGTATCTGGTATATTCCCAATATGTATTCTTTAAAAAACAAATAAGTATTTGACACAAATTTAACAGAATATTTTTAGATGTTTTCGAGGTCATGCTTATAGTTATAGGTCGTTTTTGTCAAAATAAAATTTTTAGAATTATTATAGGTTCATTTTGAAAATGATGATGTAGTGGACTGGCTAAGACCATGTTACCTACAAACTGTTGTTGTAATATTTATCTTTGACAAAAATAAAACTTCAGATGCTATTTCAAAAGGGTGTATTGACACAAATCACAACAAAAAAATAACATTACCAAATCTGCTATTTTTTGTTAAACCATTTCATCAAAACTATCATGAATAATATCACAGCTTAAACTTAGAAACATATATATCACAGTAGTCCAAATATCAAATATATTCACGGAAAATCATCTATCACCATTATTGCTGCAGATAATAGCCCAATATCTAATACCATTTACTGAATATTATCATTCTTGACTATAGTAGGTTCTTCTGCATATAACCACCACGGTATTGTTTCTACATTGACAGACATCATGAAACAACAGGGCTGGTATCCAATATCCTTCTCTACAGAAATCTGTGTCTCTGCATACACTTACCCAACAATAGCACGGCATTTGGCACCAACGGTGCGACCAGTATCAGAATCAGTTTCTATTTCTGGAGAAGCAATTTAGAGGACGCATATATAACGGTCTACTCTACCTGTGGTCTGTATACAATAGAATATTGATTACCTGCCACAAATACTATTTGACGAAAATGTTATTAACTTTCAATACAGGAGTGATTACGGTGCTATGATGCTTTTAGCTCCAGGAGCGATCCTGAAGACTGTCCTAATGAAATCAATTACTTGCACAAACCAAGGGGCTGGGCTTAATTTACAGAGGAGTCAGTTACCATCGCGCTGGTAGAATACTACTGTGAAGTTGGTCAGATGAAACCTGTGTCTACGTATCTCCTGGGAGAGGTCTGTGCAATGTGGATATCGTAGAATAATTCAAGGGTCAAAATGAGTACATATATTTTATCGTTTGAGAAAGAAAAAATCAGGTCTATGTATTTTTTAAAAGATTTCCTAGGTATAGTAGAGAAAATGTGCTCATTGTGTAAATTATAAAATTAGTGATAAATAACAGTTTATTTTCAAAAATTTCAAGGGAAAGGCATCTGGAAGCAAAATATGTTATTTTTTTTAACAAATTAAAACATAATTCCAGTGTGTGAACAGAAATTGTAAGGAATCGTTGAGGCTTTTAAATAATTAATTTTATTTTTCACAATTTAGAAAATAGAACTGCATTTGTAAAGAGATCTCAAGGATTTTTTCCATAAAAATGAGTTTCTTAATTTTGCCATTTTGGAAAATATTGTTTTATTTTGTTGTTCTGAAATGGATACAAAAAAAGCCATAATCTTCTAATGTACAGGAGATAGATGTATAAATGTAATGTAATGAATGGGGCAATCTATTTTAAAGATGATTATGAAATGTAAATTAAATTATATCAACTCTAATATAATATAAAAATATCTTTTTTAAAACTATTCTTAATTTGGGAATTTATACTCTAAAATTCAATGAAAGGATTTATGTAACATGAACTTTGAAAAATGTCTGAACATAGAGATTAGCAAAACATGTTCAGTTTCACAAATTCTTTCATAGAAAAGTAGGTCAAGGCTCTTCTGGAGATATCTATTTTAATGACCGGTACATTACATTTGTTTCATCTGATCAATCATTTCATTTTGAAATACTTCTAAAAATGAAAATAATCCATTTTAAAAACAAAAGAAAAATGCTCATCAGTTACATAAGTTGAACTTATAAAAATAATCTGTCAACTTTGCAAGCTGAACTTCTTGTAACTGGGTTTGCTTTGGCGTAACAATGTGCAGACATGAACTTTTAAAACTTTTTTCTGAAAAGAAACTGTGTATTTATTACAAAGCTGAATTAATTAGTGAGAAACCATTCCCAAGTGGTGTAAATGTAGGAATCAGAACTTGTTGATCAGGAAATATTCTGAATTTAGCTCAGAGACTAAGAACCATCATTTCTATTTATCATGCAACGTACATCAAGCTACAATATAGTTTCCGACTAACAGAATACAAATTGATTGACTTCCTTTTAACTGCCTGTTTGTCATAAATATAATTCACAGGACATGACAAGATGAAAACTGAAATAGGATCAGAAGTTACTGTAAGAATTTTAATAAATTTCATTACATTTTTTATCACTAAAATCTCAGTTTACCACTAAAGAAGCTGCCAAGGACTTAACAGGATCCAAACAAGACACCTCTTCATCCAAGCTGAACATACCATTGATGAATGACCTATTCTGCCTAGGGGAAAAGTACAGACAATGATGGTTTTTTAGCATGACAAGCTTTATATTTTCTTAAAGCTGAGTAAGATGAAACATAAAGAAGTGATACATTCACAAAAGTGGCTGAAAATTTGTATTAGTTTCCATGTGATCAATCAATGGATCACCAAATTTCTGTCAAGCTTATTCATTTCTTGATAATCTGTATTCAATACCCTAAGTATGTGAAAACATTTCAGAACAAATAGTTAATTCTAAGATTAAGGAAATCTATGGACATAACCATATAAACACTCAATCAACCTACTTTCACTGTATAAGTTTATTCAAAGCACCTTGTGCAACATTTTCAATCAATAACTTGAAACAAACAGGTTCCCAAAAAGCTTACCATTCACTTATTCAAATACATGAACACTACCAGGTTGAAGGAATTAAAAGAAGATTTCCTCATGCCCAATAACATCAAACTGTGAAATGAATGTGGCAAATTAAATTTTAATATGAACGGTGTGAATGACCAGTTATTGCCTGTCAGAACAATCAATTACTGGATTCAGAAGAGCACTCTATGCTTTATGCTCTGTTACCAAGACAAGATTTTCTCCCCAGAAGGTCTGCACTGTGTCCAACAAGTAGAATCCCAAAGAACAGGGATAGAGTGAGTGGATCCCCTGGTCGATGTGTAGACAAACACTGAGTTGGAGATAACAATATCAGCCTGGAGAGCATCCAACTCCATTCTTACACACCACTCATAATTAGACCCTTGCTTGAATGGCTTGCACTTATTTACTGAACTGTCGACGTGATAAGCTTTGATGGATCGCTGCAAGATTTGCTGGATGTGTTTGATGTGAGACACGAGTCCTTTGCCATTCATCTTATTGCCAGATAGTTGGAATTGGGAATATTGTCTCAGTGAACCCTGCCCTTTGATAGCGTCAACTTGAGGTGGCTGCCGCAACCAAAATAGATCAATCGATACACGTTTATTGGAATGGAAAATCAGAAGAAATCAGAAAAACAGTCATTGCTGTCACATTTTTTCATGTCGTCTGATTGAGTTGTCAGGCAGTTTCTCCACCAGAATCCAAATCTGTAATTTCCCTGAGAGGTTTGTGTACCTTGCTGAGATGGAACATGTCGAGGGAAGGAAAAAACGTTACCTCTCGTTGCCCCTGCTTGTTACCCTTTCTTAAGTGTCAATGTATCAATCACTTGTCTGTGCCACTGTGAGTTATCTAATGACAGTTTTCAGTCAGGAACTCATTATACAACAAGATCCTCCTGAAAAATTCTCCATTTTGCACACTGTATCATTTTTGTCGGATACAATTTATCAAGATATAAATACACAATTTTAACTCATTTTAATTTGATAAACTATTATCTGAAACTGCAAGTAGTTGAAATAGAATCACAATGAAAGTTTCAATTTGATTGTTAAACGCTTGGACACAAATCAGTTCAAAACATTTTTGTTGAGATAATGTAAGAATTATGGTCAGTTTATGTCAGTTGAAGTATCATACAGAAAACAAGCAATTGTCACTAAGGTGACATGATCACAAAGTAATACTTCACAATTAAAAAATAAATCAAGATCATCAAAATCAACTGGAAAATTCAAAGTTCGGCTGTGACCTTCAGAACAATCCCAAGACGAAGCTATGTGTAAGATATGAAGAGAATCCATCAAAGGGTTCTTGAGACATTCTGCGGACAAGAGTAAAATGGCAACGTCTTGTTGTGACCTTGAAATTAACATCACTTTCAATTCTGTTGAAAAATAACTTCTACTATGGAGAAGCTATTTGCAAAATATGAAAAGAATCCAATGAATAGTACTAGAGTTATTCCATTTTGACCGACATACGGACAGACTGGTGATGCCAGGTACTGTATCACCTGCTTCACACTAAACATGGAACTTTCTGGAATGTATTGTTTAACTTCCTAAATGCAACTCCTTCCCAAATTTGGACAAATTTGGAGAGAAAAAATGCTTTTCAAAATCCTTAGAAATTTTTTATTCCCACTTATAAATGTTGCCAAATTTTAAAGATGAACTTAACAAAGTGAAAATTATAATCACCTTATTGAATAATGTGCCTGTTTTGTAGAGATAGTGGTACGTACCACGCTAGATTGGAGAAAAACCGGGGTTTTTTTCATTAGGAAAATTTACCTTTTTCTGAATGATATTTGTCAGAAAAATTTAATATCTTACTAATAAAAGTAACTATTCTTTAAATGATTCTTTAAACTGTTGTTAACTGATGTAGTTTGAATGTAATACATCTCTAATGAAAGTATCTGCAATTTGCTAACTGATTGGTCGCATTTTGATATACTGATATACCTTAAGAAAAACTTGAAATGATAGTTATGATTTTATCTACTTTTGAATTCTTCATCTTTGGTGTTCTATTATACTGAGATTTGAATAAAAAGACATCTGGAACAATTCTACCTGTATATTATACATAACCTGATCCTATTCATTTCAAGCATGGTATATCCTGGTAAATACTGTGGTACTTGGACACAAAAAATAGGTATATCGCGGTACTAACATTTTCGTGGTAACCAACCCTACTGTTTTGTTTACCTGAACGCTTTCAGGCAACTTTTGATTTACATTAGAACAAAGTTAGGTTTGTTTGCTTCCTGCTTTTATAAATTTTGCTACAAAAATTGCTAATAGAAGTAATTAATTTCATCTGGCCTTACAGAAAAAAATCCCCATAAAAACTTTAAATTGCCTTTTCAATACTAGAAAGAAAAGCCTATGGCACTTTTGAATAATTCATCACCTCACAACATTATGAAGTATACAATTGAGAAATATCTTATAAACTCAATGTAGTTTGACAGTCTATAATTCAATAACTCAAAGGGTGAAACTATTTTGACAGATTTGATAGAAACCTACTTTCAATACCATTTATACTGACAATTTAGCAATGGCATAGTGAGTTGGCACGTATCGAAAATGCCTTTCAAATTTCTTGATATATTAAAAAGTAAGCTTAGACTTGATATCCTTTGTGTGTATCATACATCAATTTCAGTTGACATTTTGACATATAATTCAATTACCTAAAATGCGAAAACCTTTTGCAGTTTTGATGGAATTCTAGTTTCATTTCCATTTTGATCAACTTTCCATGTAAGAGTGTAGACAAGTGAT
Source organism: Gibbula magus (assembly GCA_936450465.1). Taxonomy (NCBI): domain Eukaryota; kingdom Metazoa; phylum Mollusca; class Gastropoda; order Trochida; family Trochidae; genus Gibbula; species Gibbula magus. The sequence continues at coordinate 27,165,507 of OW388296.1, forward strand.
TGATACATTGACACTTAGAATGAGTGACAAACAGAAGTAATGTGAGGTGACATTTATTTCTTTTAATGAATAAAAAGCACTAGAATGCTGACTTCCTGTGCAGACACAGTTAACAATTGCATGTTTGATGAACATTTATTGCATATAAAAACTATTATTTCATATGTAGAGGTCTTCAACATGAGATAGTTTACTTATAGGATAATGGTTTCCTTTTTATTGACAATTCATGTAATGGTGGGACAAGTGATTGATACATTGACACTTAAGAAAGGGTAACAAGCAGGGGCAACGAGAGGTAACGTTTTTTCCTTCCCTCGACATGTTCCATCTCAGCAAGGTACACAAACCTCTCAGGGAAATTACAGATTTGGATTCTGGTGGAGAAACTGCCTGACAACTCAATCAGACGACATGAACAAATCTGACGGCAATGGCTGTTTTTCTGATTTCTTTTGATTTTCCATTCCAATAAACGTGTATCGATTGATCTATTTTGGTTGCGGCAGCCACCTCAAGTTGACGCTATCAAAGGGCAGGGTTCACTGAGACAATATTCCCAATTCCAACTATCTGGCAATAAGATGAATGGCAAAGGACTCGTGTCTCACATCAAACACATCCAGCAAATCTTGCAGCGATCCATCAAAGCTTATCACGTCGACAGTTCAGTAAATAAGTGCAAGCCATTCAAGCAAGGGTCTAATTATGAGTGGTGTGTAAGAATGGAGTTGGATGCTCTCCAGGCTGATATGGTTATCTCCAACTCAGTGTTTGTCTACACATTGACCAGGGGATCCACTCACTCTATCCCTGTTCTTTGTGATTCTACTTGTTGGACACAGCGCAGACCTTCTGGGGAGAACATCTTGTCTTGGAAACAGAGCATAAAGCATAGAGTGCTCTTCTGAATCCAGTAATTGATTGTTCTGACAGGCAATATCGGGTAATTCACGCCTTTCATACTCTTAATTCATAAATGTCTCATTCATTTTGCAGTTTGATGTTATTCAGGCGTGAGAAAGAGTTTATCTGGAAGTGTTCATGTAATTCCTTCAAATGGATGTGGAGTACAAATAGCTGAATCGGTTTGTGTGTTTTCTGGGTATTGATGAACATAGTACATCGTCAATTTCTTTGAATAACCTAGTTCAGTGCTGGGAGGTTAATTGAGTGTTTATATGGTTATATCCACATAGTTCTTCAAAATTGATGGTTACAATTATTTGTTTTCACCTCAAACTTGATAAATATCACACACTTCTTCTACAACTCACAATGATGATCCTCTGAATGAGACCGGCCGCTAACAACTTTGCAAATACCTCCATTAGACTAGCTTCATGTTTTCTGTTTAAAGAAGACATTAGTGAAAAGCGCAGATGTTGCTGTGTTTGAACTCGAACATGATAATTCGGTTAATTATTGATTCAAAGTCTCACAGAAGACAGACTGATCAATATGATCCTCGATTCTGTGATTATTCTAAATGAGTGTTCCAATAGAATCCCATCTGATCTAAGATGTTACAACCAAACTCCCCGCCCACTCATGCTTTCCTAAGGTTTTACTCTCTTGTATGTCAATATTTGACATTTGCTTTTATTTTGTCTTATGTCGTCTTTGTATCAGGTTTTCATGGTTATGAGACCTGTCAGAAAATTAAATTTGTTGAAATTTTATTTAGTTTTGTCAACAGATGAATGACAAAGAAACAAAATTGACATCTTAAATTAGATACAATTTGGTTTTTAATTAAATAAAGACATTAAATAAATACTACCTCTCAGTGATAGAATATTGAATTTACATATTCAGAATAGGATAATATACTCCAAATTTTAAAAATAACTTATTGTGAAAATAAATTCATTTGTCAGTGAGGTGAAAAATTCAATTCAGGTACTTCAAGACGTTTAAAGAAAACACTTATCCAAAGAAAAAATGTATCAATTGATCACAGGTAGTTTCTATTGCAGATTTTTGTCATTTCTAAATATGCCCACAAGTTCAAAACTGGGGATACTGGGCGCCTAAGAGAGATTTGTCGGCAGCTTCATGCAATTTTACATGTGAAGTAAAGTGAGATCGCATGGAATTATTATTTTCAAAATTGATAATTTTTATTTCTGGATTCATTCTTGGAAATGCATGATTATTGGAGATGGAAGAGATTTGACATTAATTCATGAAGTACATATTTCTGAGCTTATTTGATATAAAGAAATAATTGCAATGTAGAATTGATAACCATTTTTCATTCATACATTCACAAATCAATATGGATTACCATACAAACCATTGGCACAAGAGATTATAACTAGCTATGATTAAAATAGAGCCATTGACTCTGTAGCTCATCAGGCTTTGCTTGGCTTATTATCTAATGTTGGAGACATATATGTGAAATAATGGTCTTATAACCAGCAGAATATAACTGACATTTGCCACCGTTGCTATGGAATTCACTGCAGTAACGATATCAATCATGCACAGACGGGAGCAAGTAGCAAGTAACAAGTCAAGAGAGAGTCGTCAATAAGCAAGGTACATAAGAGTTTCCAATGATAGAAATAGGCGACATTTAATGTCTCCAAAAAGTAAGTAAAAGAAATAGCTTAAAGGGAGTGATCTCTACAATTCACGCATTGTGGCTCAATGAATAGCTAAAAACAAGTTAGAAATAGTCAAATTATAATTTCTATCCTCAGAAAAAAAAATTCTGAAGAAGTCGAAAAAGTGAAAGGTTTACGGACAGACTGACAACAGCCCTTGTAATAATGCTGATTTCAAAAGTACTTCACTTATGTCATGGCAGAGAGAAAGGGAGTACCCCATGGCGCCTAAGTATTGCAGTGGAACCTGTTAGCACCTGTAAGCACTGTGTTGTATTTGTAAGTGAGGTATCGGGTGTGAGATATGGGGCGGTTATGATATATCTTCATTGGTCAGTAACAAGAACCACTTTTTCCATTGGTGAACAAAGTAGAGTTAATTTCATTATTAGAATAAGGTAATATAATATAGTCTAAAGTATATTCCATAAGAATACTAATTGGAATTTGGGGCGGGATAGCACAGTACTTTAGTGCGTTCAGCTTCAGATCAAGAGGCCTGTTGTTCGAATCCGGCCAGGGGCACAGCAACTTTGTCTATTGAAGAGATCTGTTCTACATGCAGGAAGGTTTTGGGTGCAATGCTACACTAAATTTCAGCGTAGTACCACTTATAGTTCACTAGTTCCACCAGTTGCTGGCAGGTTTAACAAAAACAAGTAGTTGTCACTAAGGTGACATGATCCCCCGCCGCAAATTAATACTTCAAAATTTAAAAATGATGTCAAGATCAACAAAATCGACTGTCAAACATGTCGAAAAAGTCAAAGCTCCACTGTAACCTTGAGAAAAATGTCAAGGTCACCAAAATCTAATCAGCCCTTTGTCTTTCCTAGGAGGTGCATTATGTAAGATATGATGGAATTTCGGTGAATGGTTCTTGAGATATTCCGCTGACAACTTTTACATGTACATTATCATGTCGAAAAATTCAAAGTTCCGCTGTGACCTTGAAATTAATGTCAAGGTCACCAAAATCTAATCAGCCCGTCGTCTTTCTTTGGAGAAGATATGTGTAAAATATGAAGAGAATCCAGCAAATGGTTATTGAGATATCCCGCTGACAAGGGTAAAATGACAAAGTCTCGTTGTGACCTTGAAATGAAGGTCAAGGTCACAAACCTCTGTAGGAACATTACTCTTCCTATGATGAACCCATATGCAAAATATGAAAAGAATCCAGATAAGAGTATTTGAGTTATTCCATTTCGTACGGACGTATGGACGTACGGACGTACAGACGCGGCCGAAAACTATATCCCCCACTTTGGGGGATAAGTATATACAATAATACTAGCAGCCGTGATGTGATATAAGTTAAATACCCTTGAGAGCGAGGTTAAACCCCAAATCACCTAACATCACCTAAATGGAATTCGTCAAATATGACAGTTTGTGAAACATAAACTTTATCTACGTCACTCAATGAAAGACACCTGATATTTGACATACTCCATTGGATATCCTCCATGTATTTCATATTATTGAAACAAGAAAGGCATTGCTGCGAAACCAGTAAGAGTTGGTTGGAATGAGACTGTACTCAATTCAAATGTAGCACTGCACCAGAACCTTATTACATGTAAAAGTTTTCTAAAGCGAACAATATTTTCAAACTAGAATTCTTTTTTCAAGTGAAGACAAATATTATAAGATTATATCATAAGATGAATTGAGCACTACTGAAAGTCTCATTAAATATTCTCCTTATAATATATCACAGATTAAATGAACTATTGCATATCTTGATGAACTACTGCATGTTCTTATTGAACTAGTGCATGTTCTTGATTAATTCTTGCATGTTCTTATTTAACCATGGCATGTTCTTGAATCTCGAACTATCTCATGTTCTTGATGAACTATTGCATGTTCTTATTGAACTATTGCATGTTCTTGATTAATTTTTTATATGTTCTTATTTAAACATTGAATGTTATTGAATCTTAATGAACTATTGCATGTTCTTGAATCTCGAACTATTGCATGTTCTTGAATCTTGATGAACCATTGCATGTTCTTGAATCTTGATGAACTATTGCATGTTCTTGAAGAACTATTGCATGTTCTTGAAAAACTATTGCATGTCCTTGAATCTTAATGAACTATTGCATGTTCTTGAAGCATTAATGAACTATTGCATGTTCTTGAATCTTGATGAACTATTGCATGTTCTTGAATCTTAATGAACTATTGCATGTTCTTGAATCTTAATGAACTATTGCATGTTCTTGAATCTCAAACTATTGCATGTTCTTGAATCTTAATGAACTATTGCATGTTCTCATGCATTTTAATATTGAACTATATTCCCACCTGTTTGAGGTACATGTTCTTATTTAGCAATTGCATGTTCTTTATGAGTATGTTCTTCTTTTACTTTGTTCCTACCTGTTGCAGATGCATGTTCTTGGTGAGAGTTTCCTCCAACATGCGCTGTAATTTCTTGTTCATCTCTTTCAGTTCCTGGGCGTCTCCCTTCTTTATCACATCCAGGATCTTGTTCAGTGACAGCTTGTCATCATGGTTGTGTGCATGAGACGGTCGCCGATCTGTAATAATGCAAAAAACACCAATGGTATTAACACAAGAAAACAGATAATTCTAAATTCTTTGGCTTTGGAAATTTTGTCCAATATTGTCTGTATAATATGATATGTGTTGTTTTCTTTTATCATTGAATTCAAACCCTTAATCTCTTGGTCCAAGCATAACAAATTTAGAAAACAAGATCTCTATAAATAATGATATACATCAATGATCTATATGCATGAAGAAACTTTCAGTCAACTAAAACTTGAAACCATCTATAATCTGCAGGAGAAGCATAACTCAAACTCAACATCATGTATTTCATTTTTCAAGTTGTTACGAGTATTCCCAGTGCAGATAATCAGTGGATGTATTTCCATGTCATGAATACTAATGCAGTGAAGCAGGCTGAAACAGAAACAAAGACTGGATCTATAAGACATCATGTCTGTGTATGAGTTAGATGTTCTGGAAACCAAACCAGAAAGCAGAACAGTAAAGGGGACCCAAACTGGAATGCTCTTGTTGTTTCTTTGAACAGTTAGGCAAAACACATTTCTGTAATTGTTGTTTTAAGAGTATATATATCATATCACAGGAAAGTGGTATCATATATCAGGCCCTAGATTTTCGAAGCTCTCTTAGCACTAAGATAGTCGTAAGCCAATGTTAATGTATGATACTTACGACTATCTTAGGTTAAGAGAGCTTCGAAAATCTAGGCCCTGGCCACTATCTGGGTTGGATGACATTTGCCAAGCCCCTGCAAGAATTTACCCCAGCATCTCCAACTCCAATGAGATCCCCAATAAGATCCCTTAAACTAATGACAGACTAATGATACACACAAAATGATAAATGACAAAACTTTCAATAAACACTAAACTTAAAACCACCTACATCACAAGAAAAACTCAAACTCATCGAAATATTTTTCACTTTTTAAACCCTCCCATTTTATCTGCCAAAGTCATTTGTTGCTGGTATCCCCTGGGTGCATAATCACAGGATGTATTTCCATGTCATGAATACTCATTCATCCAGGGTGAAACAGCAACAAAGAGTTGGGCGAATTCTAGACTTTATCTCCATCAAACAGCAATACAGTTTTAGACAACTCAAGCCTCAATGAGCTATACTTAATCAATCGGAACTGTTAACCAGACATAAATAGATGCTGGAAATAGTCCCAAATTCCAAATCGTAAAAAAAATCTAAAACTGAGTTCCGATAACACGATTCGCTCGAAAAATCCTCATAAATGCCTGTAATCGATGTGAAAATATTTGTCATAGAGTATTTAGTTGATGTGGGTATTCTGAATATTGCATTTCATCTTGGATCGAAAACATTGTGATTGCAGTGGAAAGAATGATAATTTGATTACAAGGTTTTTAGTGACAACTGATAGGAGTAGGGATGTTGATTCTGATATTGACAAAATGTAATCATATTTCTGTGTTAACCGGAGAAATCAACTTCATCATTTTGTGATTAATGTTGATAGAAGATATGAAAACAAATCTAATCTTTTCATCACAAAGAGATCCATCAGAGATTCCATTGTTAACGATTAAATTTGTGATCAATTTCGTAAAGTTGATTGAAAAAGAAATACATGGTGTTTCAGATGAAACAGATCTAATTGCTTAGCAACCTTTTCTTAATAAACAGCTTTGTTCCTTTCATTATTAATTGAAGATAGAGTTACTTTCATGTTGTTCATTATTAGGTTTTAAAAATCAGTTTAAATTTGAAAATAATCATCTGCTTAATGTCATTGCATCACTCTGTAAACTAAGTATAATTGTATCAAAATATGAATATGGAAATGAAATTGAAAAATTCAAACATGTCCAATAAATTATTAGCAATTCAATTTATGATTTTCTACACAAATGCAAAATTTAGAAATTTGAATAACATCACATTTCATGTGATATTACAAATTTGATTATTTCAACGTTGTCCAAATTTACACTATCATCAATCAAATTTGGAGCCAGTGAAATATTTCAATATCAAAATTGCAAAAAATATCTCCATTTTGAAGTCAAGCATAAATGTCATGATGACCTATCACACGAGACAGGAAAAAGATTCAAATCGATTTGGCTTGGTGGAAAAGCGATAAAGACTTCAATTTTGGATTCTGGCCCGAAAGTATGCTTTAGGGATTTTCGCAAAGGATCAATGAAGATGAATCAGATATTCTAATAAAAGGATCGCTTTTGATGTTGTGGATTGATATCCTTCTCGAAGACATTCCCTATGGGGGCGATTCAGAATTCAGTTAAAAACCACATGTAACAGCAAAAGTGTATACTGTATACACAAATTTCTATTAGATGCGGTTCCAGATCTGATTGTCCGAATCGTTTGATATTTGTCTGATGGTGTGGACATCACGCCTGAAACATTCAGTAGTTCAAGTGATTTATAACACTTGACGAGAGAGTATCCGATATCCGTGCCAACAGCCTAACAACCACGTGAATAACCTCAAAAACTTTGTGGCTATGCTTTGTAAAGAAGAGATTATGCTAACTTTAATGCTGATGCTCTGGTTATTGATTATGTTTTGGATGTGACAAGTTCGAGGCAATATCTTCAAGAAGTTGATTACGCGTCAACATTTAACCTGTTCCTTTAATACAAATGATAAAGCTTTCAGCTGCCTCTCAAATAGGCTTCATTCCTGTAAAGAAACGGAGCAATCAAACAGTTGCTGGGAACCAACTGTGATATTTGCTGAATCTGCATAGCTGGTGACTGGTAAACATTAGAATCATTCCAGTTAACACTTGAGGTGCTAAATTAATAAATGCCAAACAATTGACAGTGGCTCCTTCAGAGAAATTGCAACTTGGTAACAAAGAGAGTAATCAAGAATTGGCCAATGTCTAAAGATAGACTCTGCCTACAGGTTGAGACTGATGATGCTGTGGGCAATGAGATGGTGATTTCGTAATTGATGCTGCATTCAGTTGGTATTTCATCAGGAAGAAAACCTAACAATAAAAGTGTAGTTTTGTATAAAGATGAAACCAGGAAATCTACATCTGTATGAGAAGAATAAGGGACGAGGCTAAAGGTCTGTGTGATTAAAATAAGGGACAAGGCTGAGGTCTATATGAAGAATAAGGGACAAGGTTGAGGTCTATATGAAGAATAAGGGACAAGGCCGAGGTCTATATGAAGAATAAGGGACAAGGCCGAGGTCTATGAGAAGAATAAGGGACAAGGTTGAGGTCTATGAGAAGAATAAGGGACAAGGTTGAGGTCTATGAGATGAATAAGGGACAAGGCTGAGGTCTATGAGAAGAATAAGGGACAAGGCTGAGGTCTATGAGAAGAATAAGGGGCAAGGCTGAGGTCTATATGAAGAAAAAGGGACTCGGTTGAGGTCTATATGAAGAATAAGGGACAAGGCCGAGGTCTATATGAAGAATAAGGGACAAGGCTGAGGTCTATATGAAGAATAAGGGACATGGTTGAGGTCTATATGAAGAATAAGGGACTAGGTTGAGGTCTATATGAAGAATAAGGGACAAGGTTGAGGTCTATGAGAAGAATAAGGGACAAGGCTGAGGTCTATGAGAAGAATAAGGGACAAGGCTGAGGTCTATGAGAAGAATGAGGGGCAAGGCTGAGGTCTATATGAAGAATAAGGGACAAGGCTGAGGTTTATGGGAAGAATAAGGGACAAGGCTGAGGTCTATGAGAAGAATAAGGGGCAAGGTTGAGGTCTATAAGAATAATGGGCAAGGCTGACGTCTATATGAAGAATAAGGGAAAAGGCTGAGGTCTATATGAAGAATAAGGGACAAGGCTGAGGTCTATATGAAGAATAAGGGACAAGGCTGAGGTCTATATGTAGAATAAGGGACAAGGCTGAGGTCTATGAGATGAATAAGGGACAAGGCTGAGGTCTATGAGAAGAATAAGGGACAAGGCTGAGGTCTATGAGAAGAATTAGGGGCAAGGTTGAGGTCTATATGAAGAAAAAGGGACTCGGTTGAGGTCTATATGAAGAATAAGGGACAAGGCCGAGGTCTATATGTAGAGTAAGGGACAAGGCTGAGGTCTATATGAAGAATAAGGGACATGGTTGAGGTCTATGAGAAGAATAAGGGACAAGGTTGAGGTCTATATGAAGAATAAGGGACAAGGTTGAGGTCGATGAGAAGAATAAGGGACAAGGTTGAGGTCTATGAGAAGAATAAGGGACAAGGCTGAGGTCTATGAGAAGAATAAGGGACAAGGTTGAGGTCTATGAGAAGAATAAGGGACAAGGCTGAGGTCTATGGGAAGATCAAGGGACAAGGCTGAGGTCTATGAGAAGAATAAGGGGCAAGGTTGAGGTCTATGAGAATAACGGGCAAGGCTAAGGTCTATATGAAGAATGAGGGACAAGGCTGAGGTCTATATGAAGAATAAGGGACATGGTTGAGGTCTATATGAAGAATAAGGGACATGGTTGAGGTCTATATGAAGAATAAGGGACAAGGCTGAGGTCTATATGAAGAATAAGGGACATGGTTGAGGTCTATATGAAGAATAAGGGACAAGGTTGAGGTCTATATGAAGAATAAGGGACAAGGTTGAGGTCTATGAGAAGAATAAGGGACAAGGCTGAGGTCTATGATAAGAATAAGGGACAAGGCTGAGGTCTATATGAAGAATAAGGGACAAGGCTGAGGTTTACTGGTATATGAAGAATAAGGGACAAGGTTGAGGTCTATATGAAGAATAAGGGACAAGGCTGAGGTCTATATGAAGAATAAGGGACATGGTTGAGGTCTATATGAAGAATAAGGGACAAGGTTGAGGTCTATATGAAGAAAAAGGGACAAGGTTGAGGTCTATGAGAAGAATAAGGGACAAGGCTGGGGTCTATGAGAAGAATAAGGGGCAAGGTTGAGGTCTATATGAAGAAAAAGGGACTCGGTTGAGGTCTATATGAAGAATAAGGGACAAGGCCGAGGTCTATATGTAGAATAAGGGACAAGGCTGAGGTCTATATGAAGAATAAGGGACAAGGCTGAGGTCTATGAGAAGAATAAGGGACAAGGTTGAGGTCTATGAGAAGAATAAGGGACAAGGTTGAGGTCTATGAGATGAATAAGGGACAAGGCTGAGGTCTATGAGATGAATAAGGGACAAGGCTGAGGTCTATGAGAAGAATAAGGGACAAGGCTGAGGTCTATGAGAAGAATAAGGGGCAAGGTTGAGGTCTATATGAAGAAAAAGGGACTCAGTTGAGGTCTATATGAAGAATAAGGGACAAGGCCGAGGTCTATATGTAGAATAAGGGACAAGGCTGAGGTCTATGAGAAGAATAAGGGACAAGGTTGAGGTCTATGAGAAGAATAAGGGACAAGGCCGAGGTCTATATGAAGAATAAGGGACATGGTTGAGGTCTATGAGAAGAATAAGGGACAAGGTTGAGGTCTATATGAAGAATAAGGGACAAGGTTGAGGTCTATGAGAAGAATAAGGGACAAGGTTGAGGTCTATGAGAAGAATAAGGGACAAGGCTGAGGTCTATATGAGAAGAATAAGGGACAAGGTTGAGGTCTATGAAAAGAATAAGGGACAAGGCTGAGGTCTATGGGAAGAATAAGGGACAAGGCTGAGGTCTATGAGAAGAATAAGGGGCAAGGTTGAGGTCTATGAGAATAACCGGCAAGGCTGAGGTCTATATGAAGAATGAGGGACAAGGCTGAGGTCTATATGAAGAATAAGGGACATGGTTGAGGTCTATATGAAGAATAAGGGACATGGTTGAGGTCTATATGAAGATTAAGGGACAAGGCTGAGGTCTATATGAAGAATAAGGGACATGGTTGAGGTCTATATGAAGAATAAGGGACAAGGTTGAGGTCTATATGAAGAATAAGGGACAAGGTTGAGGTCTATGAGAAGAATAAGGGACAAGGCTGGGGTCTATGAGAAGAATAAGGGACAAGGTTGAGGTCTATGAAAAGAATAAGGGACAAGGCTGAGGTCTATGGGAAGAAGAAGGGACAAGGCTGAGGTCTATGAGAAGAATAACGGGCAAGGTTGAGGTCTATAAGAATAACGGGCAAGGCTGAGGTCTATATGAAGAATAAGGGACAAGGCTGAGGTCTATATGAAGAATAAGGGACATGGTTGAGGTCTATATGAAGAATAAGGGACAAGGCTGAGGTCTATATGAAGAATAAGGGACAAGGTTGAGGTCTATGATAAGAATAAGGGACAAGGCTGAGGTCTATATGAAGAATAAGGGACAAGGCTGAGGTTTACTGGTATATGAAGAATAAGGGACAAGGTTGAGGTCTATATGAAGAATAAGGGACAAGGCTGAGGTCTATATGAAGAATAAGGGACATGGTTGAGGTCTATATGAAGAATAAGGGACAAGGTTGAGGTCTATATGAAGAATAAGGGACAAGGTTGAGGTCTATGAGAAGAATAAGGGACAAGGCTGTGGTCTATGGGAAGAATAAGGGACAAGGCTAAGGTCTATGAGAAGAATAAGGGGCAAGGTTGAGGTCTATAAGAATAACGGGCAAGGCTGAGGTCTATATGAAGAATAAGGGACAAGGCTGAGGTCTATATGAAGAATAAGGGACATGGTTGAGGTCTATGAGAAGAATAAGGGACAAGGCTGAGGTCTATATGAAGAATAAGGGACAAGGCTGAGGTTTACTGGTATATGAAGAATAAGGGACAAGGTTGAGGTCTATATGAAGAATAAGGGACAAGGCTGAGGTCTATATGAAGAATAAGGGACATGGTTGAGGTCTATATGAAGAATAAGAGACAAGGTTGAGGTCTATATGGAGAATAAGGGACAAGGTTGAGGTCTATGAGAAGAATAAGGGACAAGGCTGGGGTCTATGAGAAGAATAAGATCAAGGTTGAGGTCTATGAAAAGAATAAGGGACAAGGCTGAGGTCTATGGGAAGAATAAGGGACAAGGCTGAGGTCTATGAGAAGAATAAGGGGCAAGGTTGAGGTCTATAAGAATAACGGGCAAGGCTGAGGTCTATATGAAGAATAAGGGACAAGGCTGAGGTCTATATGAAGAATAAGGGACAAGGTTGAGGTCTATGTTAAGAATAAGGGACAAGGCTGAGGTCTATATGAAGATTAAGGGACAAGGCTGAGGTTCACTGGTATATGAAGAATAAGGGACAAGGCTGAGGTCTATGACAAGAATAAGGGACAAGGTTGAGGTCTATATGAAGAATAAGGGACAAGGCCGAGGTCTATATGAAGAATAAGGGACAAGGCCGAGGTCTATGAGAAGAATAAGGGACAAGGTTGAGGTCTATGAGAAGAATAAGGGACAAGGTTGAGGTCTATGAGATGAATAAGGGAGAAGGCTGAGGTCTATGAGATGAATAAGGGACAAGGTTGAGGTCTATGAGAAGAATAAGGGACAAGGCTGAGGTCTATGAGAAGAATAAGGGGCAAGGTTGAGGTCTATGAGAATAACGGGCAAGGCTGAGGTCTATATGAAGAAGAAGGGACAAGGCTGAGGTCTATATGAAGAATAAGGGACATGGTTGAGGTCTATATGAAGAATAAGGGACAAGGCTGAGGTCTATATGAAGAATAAGGGACAAGGTTGAGGTCTATGATAAGAATAAGGGACAAGGCTGAGGTCTATATGAAGAATAAGGGACAAGGCTGAGGTTTACCGGTATATGAAGAATAAGGGACAAGGCTGAGGTCTATGACAAGAATAAGGGACAAGGTTGCGGTCTATATGAAGAATAAGGGACAAGGCTGAGGTCAATGAGAAGAATAAGGGACAAGGCTGGGGTCTATGAGAAGAATAAGGGGCAAGGCTGAGGTCTAAGAGAAGAATAAGGGACAAGGTTGAGGTCTATGAGAAGAATAAGGGGCAAGGCTGAGGTCTATATGAAGAATAAGGGACAAGGCTGAGGTCTATGAGAGAAATAAGGGACAAGGTTGAGGTCTATATGAAGAATAAGGGGCAAGGTTGAGGTCTATAAGAATAATGGGCAAGGCTGAGGTCTATATGAAGAATAAGGGAAAAGGCTGAGGTCTATATGAAGAATAAGGGACAAGGCTGAGGTCTATATGAAGAATAAGGGACAAGGCTGAGGTCTATATGAAGAATAAGGGACATGGTTGAGGTCTATATGAAGAATAAGGGACAAGGCTGAGGTCTATGAGAAGAATAAGGGACAAGGTTGAGGTCTATGAGAAGAATAAGGGACAATGTTGAGGTCTATGAGAAGAATAAGGGGCAAGGCTGAGGTCTATATGAAGAATCAGGGACAAGGCTGAAGTCTATGAGAAGAATAAGGGGCAAGGTTGAGGTCTACGGGACAAATAAGCCTGAGCTCAATGTGAGCGGATAAGGACCTGTGGGGCATAGATGAGTGAAAACAAGACTGAGGTGAGGTGAGGTGAGGTGAGTTGGGGTTTAACGCCGCTTTCAAGAGTATTTCACTTACATCGCGGCTGCTAGTATTACGGCAGGGAGAAAGCCCGCAACGCCATGTGGCTATGCATTGCGGTGAAACCTGCAAGCAACGGCTGGAACTAGTGAACCATGGGTGGTACTACTCTGAAATTCAGTGTAGCATTGCACCCAAACCTTACTGCGTGTAGAACAGTTCTCTACTGCAGACAAAGTTGCCGTGCCCCTGGCGGGATTCGAACCCCGGACCTCTTGATCCGAAGCCAAACGCGCTAACCACTACGCTATCCCGCCCCCGAAAACAAGACTGAAGTTGCAAGGCTGAGGTCTTTGATTTCCTTCCAAAAAGTTCTTCACTTTACTGAGATAAAGACATCAGAATTACCAATTCTTTCATCTGATCTTCATAGCTCAAGTAGGTGACCTGTGGATTTCAATGCTAAAGTGCAGAAGATTGCAGGTTATTTATCAATTCACTACTGACTTGAGATGTGTAAGACTACTGATTCGGGGCAATCTGAAGACAGCAGTCAGTTAAAGTCTTTATTTCTCAGATGCAGCTAGATGCAGATTTGTGTGCATTCTCTTTAAAGGCGCTGTAGCATGCCATTCTTACTGAAACAAAGTACCCTCATGAAAATAGAGCCATGGGCTCTGTAGCTCATCAGGATTTCATTGATTTATTATGTAAGGTTGAATATCTAAGTTACCTCAAGTAATATATTGTTAACAAGCAAAAAATAGGTTTTTAAATCATGACCCCTGTGACCCACATTTGGAGTAACAGGGTCACCAATCCTACAATTAAGAATCACCTTTGACCAAAGAGTCTCTACACTACATTTCACCTTTCTAGAGCTTTACATACTTGAGATAAAGATGAAAATAGGTTTTTGGGTTGTGACCCCTGACCTAGATTGAGGTCACAGGGTCACAAAATCTACAATTTAAAATCCCCATTGGCCAAGGAATCTGCACACAACTTTTCAGCTCTCTAAACCTTTTGGAACTGGAGAAGAAGATGAAAATTGGTTTTTAAGGATGTGACCCCCGTTACCCTATTTGGGGTCGCGGGGTCACGAAATCTACAATTTAGAATCCCCATTGGCCAAGGAGTCTGTACACAACTTTTCAGCTCTCTAGACCTTTTGGAACTGGAGAAGAAGATAAAAACAGGTTTTTAAGGATGTGACCTCTGTGACCCCATTTGGGGTCATGGGGTCACGAAATCTACAATTTAGAATCCCCATTGGCCAAGGAGTCTGCACATAAAGTTTCAGCTCCGTGGAGTCATTGGTTCTGGAGAAGAAGTCGAAAAAGCGAAACGTTTACGGACGGATGGACGGACGGATGGACGGATGGACGGACGGACCAACAGACGGCGGACATCATGCCATGCTATAAGCCCATCGGGCCTTTCAGGCCTGATGAGCTAAAAAGGTAAATAAATGTTACCAATAGCTATATAATTATCCTAAATCAATAAAAGAATGTACATGTTTCATGGTGGGGTGGGGTGGGGTGGGGTGGGGTGGGGTTAGGTGAGGTGAGGTGAGGTGAGGTGAGGTGAGGTGAGGTGAGGTGAGGTGAGGTGAGGTGAGGTGAGGTGAGGTGATTTGGGGTTCTACTGCCGCTTTCAAGATAATTTTACATACATAACGGCTACTAGTATTATTGCATGGAGAATGCCCACAATGCCATGGTAGCTATGCATTGTGATGAAACCTGAGAGCATCGGCTGGAATAAGGGAACCATGGATTGTACTGCTGTATTGCACTTTTGCACCTTACTGCATGTAGAACAGTTCTCTACAGCAGAAAAAGTTGCTGAGCCCACGGCGGTATTCGAACAACAGACCTCTTGATTCACCACACTAACCAATACACTAACCATCCCCCAACTCTGACTCTGTAGAGTTCCACAAAAATGTCACTTTACACGTCACACCATTTTCTTATAATATATAATAATTGTTTTCTTTGAATACAGCTTATTTGGTCATGTAATGAGATGTTTTACTCTCTGACATAACAATACACAGTGGACTCTCTATAAACCGGCACTGCTTCGGACCACTTACTTGTGCCGGTTTCACGAGAGGTCCAGTTTGCACAGTTTAGAGTGTCCTGAAGAAAGAACTATACCTCATTCCCAATGGTACGATCGCTTACCACATTCACAACTGACTTTGATTGCACATGACGTTCATAAATGACCTAAATGTGAATTATTCCATTTAAATGGGGGTTATATATGCTTACATTATTCAGATCTGTAATAAGATTATGATTAAAAAAATAGAGCCATGGCCTCTGTAGCTCATCAGGAGATAATAAGTGGGGTATGTTATGGAGTGGACTTTATAGCAATGGTCAGATAATGGAATGTAGTAATAAGAATCTAGGTAGTGAAACGATTAAAGCAGTTTAAAAATATTTTGTTACCATAACTTTGCCAATCTGCTATATATATGTGTTGAAAGAGCAACGCAAAGCTTGGAAATAAATTGCTGGTATAAAAAAAATAATAATGTGGTGGAGAGATCATACTATTTTCTAAGATCGTACACACATTATATAATAATGAATACCCCGGGTACAATTCTTTGCATACAATTCACCACTATCAGCTATTGCAATAATGGCCTGGGGCTGTAGAAGAAAATGAAAAAAACCTTTTTAGGTCATGACCCCTGCTAATTATTATAAAAATTGGTTACACATAAATCAACATTCGTTATGAATATCATACACCTTTGCATTATATCGTTTTAATTCTTAATTGCATTATGGCAATACCAACATTTATTACATAATGAATAGGAGCCTCAGTTTTTGAAAATCCCATTTCTCATAGGCTCCATTTCAATACTTAATAAATTGGTGAATTTTTTTTTAGTAAATTCTTTTTCACCATTTCTTATAGGCTCCCTTTCAATATTTGATAAAATGGTGATATTCTATGAATAAATTCTTTTTTAGAGTCAGTGGAAGACTAAAGCAGTCTCACGCACAGTCTATGATAACACAGTGCTGCACAGTAGTTTGAAGTAACCTGAAACCTCTGTGTAACTATCAGTTTTCATCCTTCTGCCAGGAAGAGGTCAACACAATGCAATTACATAACATGCAGACACTTGACTCACAGCCAGTAAAATTTTTATGTTAGATGCAGTTTTTCCTACAATTAATTATTTTTCTGTACTGGAGAAGATGATGAAAATAGGTGTGATGTCACAATCTCATATAGCTACTTCTTTTATAGTCCTATGTTATCACCAGTCATCACTAGTCATATTCAGTTCACATATCTCATGTAAAATGAAAAAATTTAATTCCTCTTCAAGTTATTCCTTCAAAGGGTATTCATTATTCAATAGTTCTCATTTCAAATAGATTCACATTAAACATGTCCATGATGTAGACATCTATCTCATTTCTTGTTCCTATTGAATAAAATTAACTGCAAAGTTAATAGAAAACTAAATCAGTTATAAAGTATAAAATATGATATAAATAAGGTATACCAAATTGACTCGTACTGGAAATTCTCATTAATTAATTAATTAATTCTCCAAATAATTACACAATATCATGAGATATTAAAAAACTCCATTATTTACTCTTAAATTACAAAGAACATTATATTAGATTTAATAAAAGATTCTGTATTAAGTCTTTAGAATACTTTTAGACTTGTGTACCTTTATCAGCAAATTCACTTGCAAAATACAAATAATTACTCATATGTGAAATGTGAGACAAAGATAAAATATGACTTATAATTTTTGTTAGACCTCCAATTCTAAGTTTTTAATTCTCAATATCTCTTTTTCATCAGACATATTATATTCTCAAAGCACATGTTAGAACTCTCACATCAGAAAGATGAAATGCCTTCAACTCAGCTGTTTTCTTTAAAATTACCTCCCTTACCTACTTTACTGATTGAAGTGCACATATAATCTCAGAAAGATGCTGTAAACTGAAATAGGCTTTTAGGTTATGATCCCTGTGACCCATATTTGGGGTCACAGACTCACCAAATTTACAATTTAGAATCCCTTACAGCCAAGGAGTCTGTACATAAAATTTCAGCTCGCTAGAGCCATTGGGACTGGAGATGAAGATGAAAATAGCATTTTAGGTCATTGCCTCTGTGACCCAATATTTGGGGTCTCACTGTCACCAAATTTACAATTTAGAATCCCCTTCAGTCAAGGAGTATGTACATAAAATTTCAGCTCTCTACGTTCATTGGGACTGGAGAAGAAGATGAAAATATTTTTTTGTAGGTAATGACCCCTGTGAGCCACACTTGGGGTCACAGGGTCACCAAATCTACAATTTAGAATCCCTTTCAGCCAAGGAGTCTGTACATAAAATTTCAGCTCTCTGGAGTCATTGGTTCTGGAGAAGAAGATGAAAATAGCTTTTAAGGTTATGACCCCTGTGACCCACATTTGGGGTCAAAGGGTCACCAAATTTACAATTTGGTATCCCCTTCAGCCAAGGAGTCTGTACATTAAATTTCAGCTCTCTGGAGTCATTGGTTCTGGAGAAGAAGTCGAAAAAGCGAAAAGTTTACGGACGGACGGACGGACGGACAGACGGACGGACGGACGGACGCCATCCCATGCCATAAGCCCATCGGGCCTTTCAGGCCAGATGAGCTAAAAATGATGTTAAAACGTTTTTCGTAGCAAAGTGATATAGAAACAAAAAATCCAGGATAGCTTTATTTGACATTGAAGTCATACAAATTAAATAAATACACCCACATAACATTCATAAAACAATACTTATGAGTACATGTACAATTACTTTGCTTTCATTTGGTGAAATAGTCAGACAGTTTGGTCTGTGTTATCCTTGTCTAGTTTCGTGTCTGGCAAAGATAGTTAATTGGGTGCACACTGGCTTACACACTATTGCCTCACATAACATGACATAAGAATCAGGATTCACCAATTAGCGATGTTTGTTTAACAGAGGCTTAATTACTACTAAACTTCTACTACGCTACCGGGGAGGGCTGGTGATGTCAATTGTATTAGCAAGGCGGATTAGCAACTCTTGACTTACGTTTATCAACCATGCTGGTTTGTACAATACCAATTAAATGGGGAAAGGCTTCACGGGACCACAAAAGTGTGCCGGAATCCGGAATGGATAAAGGCCGGTTTGTGGAAGGATTTACTAATCATATTACTGTTGAATTCTGCAGGGACCAAAAGTATGTGCTGATTTCAACAAAGGCTGATTTGAGCAGTGTCCACTGTATTGTATAAACTTTAATAATAAATGACAAATCTGTGAAAAAATAATATGCAAATAACATGCTACAGCACCTTTAAGCAAGAAAGAATGATTTCCAAAGTCGTCTTTTGACTTTCATATAATGGAGATATGTTAGAGATTTACCCATACTTTTCCGAGTGTATCAAATGATACCCTACACTTTTCCCGGTGGGGCCCTTACGAGGCGTAGCCGAGTAAGGCTCCGCCGGGAAAAGTGTTGGGTATCATTCGATACACAAGGAAAAGTATGGGTATATCTGTCTTATACCCCACTTACGGTCGAGTGTAAACGGATACCATTTCATAATATTTCTAAAACAAATACAGCTGTAAAAGGTTTGTGTATGAAACGCACAACCCAAATACGGCCTCATCTGTGACAACTCCCGGGTACACTCAGCTCGTGCTTCGTTGTATGGTAACCCATGTTTGGGGCTCGAAATCTAATTGATATGGCCCAATGACGGTATTGCCAACGCAGACGCACGTGCATCTCGCTGAAATGTACAGCTATGCTATATCATGCATTATAAGAACCTTATTCATTTGGTCATGAACAAATGTACATAGTTTCAACTGGCTTCGTGGTGTAGTGGTTAGTTCGTTCGGCCAGATATCAACAGGACACAGGTTCGATCCCAGGTGTCGTATATGTTCATAAATAACATTTTATAAAGTATCATCACTTAGATTTTGAAATTTAGAAAATTGACTCCATTGATTTCTCAGTTGTTAAAAAGTGTAGGTTTAATAGAAAAGTGTAGGTATATCAGAAAAAGTGTAGGTATATCAGAAAAAGTGTAGGTATATCAGAAAAAGTATAGGTGTATCGGCTAATACACCTACACTTGTAACAAAAGAAACCATAGCAACGAGACCGGAAGTGGGGTATAAATTATGGAGATTTTACTATAGGTTTATAATGCATCTACAGCTGTTTTCTCTGAAATCATGGGCAACTTGAGAGCCAATTTATTTTCTAAGTCTACCATCCCGGAATCGTGGAAGGGCACCTCGGAATCGTCTATGGCCATCCCGGACCATGCCGGTACCCGCAAGTTAAGGGTTAAGATATGCAACACTGATCGATTGCACTGCCTAGGTTTGCTGAAGATTTTTCATCTTTGTACATCATGGTTGATTCTTCAAAGTTTCTTTTCTAAGGCTAGCACTCTTGTTACCTCAACAATCCTTGTTATTTTTTTTATACATTATAAATCATGCGTACACAAGAAAGGGAAATTGGACTAATGACATCACATTCAGTTGCACACATCAACAGAGATGGTAGGTGTATTTGAAACAAAATTACATAGACTGTTCACGTTTTGAATATATTTCTGACATGTTGTAGATGAGAAGAATTTCCTAGCTATTTTTTCCAAAAATAATTGTTTACAAGAAAAACTGGACCACTTAATGGCTCTGAAAAGGAAAGTTCTATCAACGATCTATCGGCAGCATCCGCGAAAACATGCTATATTTAACCCAATTTTATTTTTTTGTTATAATAAAACATATTCACTGATAATATATTCACATAGTAACACATAATGTATCATAAAAGTAATAGACAATATGCTGTTAGGCCGTAGCGAAGTTTTCCCCACTCGCAGCGCCGATGAATGGCTTCAATTCTCATTGTTTTGATTTTTCAACAAATGTGCGCTTCTCTTTATCAAATTGTCAAATGAAAAGTCATCAAAGTATTAACTTAATTAATATTTTTCAATTTGACTGTGTTTTAATCATATAGTAATAGCATATATGTGTAAACAGGAATATCCTCTCGAATTTCGTTTCCACAAAAAATACCCAAAAAAAAACCTCCTTATAAGGAAACAGTGATACAGTGGTACAGTGAGTAAAGGGATAAATCCACCATCAACACAAGTTATCCGCAAAAAGACCATAATTGTGATGCTACATGTTCCAAAAGTTTTTTACCTCTACCTCAGACTCAGGTCAAAGGTCTTCAAATATACAAGATCACAAATTTCGTCTTTCCGCAGATAACTCCATTTGTTGTTGAAAGATTTATCCCTTTTCTGATAATTTAAAATTTTCCAAAAATCACACATTACACATTATTTTATATTAACAACACTCAAGCTGGGGTAAGGTGATAAGAGATTTATAATTTAGTATCTAGTGTCATTATAGGAAAATGCTACACTCTTGGTGTATTGTAGTCAAATCTAAGAACATCGGCTAGAACTAACAAACCCTGGTATGTTGCTCATTGAATTTCAATACAGCATTGCAGCACAACCAAACTGCATGTTTAACAGTTTCTACTAGAGTAGGTTACTATTGATGAGATGTATGCAAGAGTCAAACCGACAAATATTGTCCTGAAACCAAACACTGCAGTAGCCAAACCACAGCCATAACTTACAGACTTAACATAACCATTGTTGTTAATATGCATTTGCTCATAAACATGCAGAACTGTGTGATCGGTCAAAGGGAAACAACTCTTTAAAGTATTTGAATATATGAACATATTTACAGAACATCCAAATAAAATAGACAAGCAAAAACTATGAGACATACAAATACAGGATATATGCAAACCAGCGAGACATACAAATATAAGAGATGGATAAAACAATAAAACTTGGAACTATGAGACATGTAGATCCAAGATACATGAAACATGACACTTTCAGTAAAGGTGAGGTGAGGTGAGCTGGGGTTTAACGCCACTTTCAAGAATATTTCACTTATATCACGGCTGCTAGTATTTCGGCAGGGAGAAAACCCGCAATGCCATGTGGCTATGCATTGCGGTGAAACCTGCGAACATCGGCTGGAACAAGCTACCTATGGGTGGTACTACGCTGAAATTCAGTGTAGCATTGCACCCAAACCTTACTGGGTGTAGAACAGTTCTCTACTGCAGACAAAGTTGCCGTGCCCCTGGCGGGATTCGAACCCCGGACCTCTTGATCCGAAGCTGAACGCGCTAACCACTGCACTATCACGCCCCCACATTCACTAAAGGCAGATGAGCTGACATACTTGACTGACCTGATCTACTGTCCATGACATAGTAACTAATGACTGCCGTCTTCTTGAGGAGGTCGTCAGCCATACACGCATTGCTTGTCTCCAGGTGGGCCACCTGCAACGTACAATATGTTGAAATTTACAAGGTATTTCAAAGCACAATGTTTATTAGCAATGTATTTGGAGAAATATTTAGCTAAAATGATTCAACATTTGTTCAGCTAAATTTGTTTTGCAAATTTAATTCAGCATGTTTATGTGTGGGGTCCTTCTTTTTAGGTATGCCTTGAGCCCTATAGGATAATAAAAACATAAAATCTTATTAAAAATGTACCTGAAAAATTAAAAACAAAGCATTAATGAATGGTCTATTTCATTCATGATTCAATATCTTCTAAACTCTTTTGAAAATGAACTCTCATGTGGTCAAGAATATTTAGCTTGGAGTTCTTTGATTTTGTTTTATGGTGTTTTGTCTCCTGTAGGATGCAATATATCCAGTAGATATGAAGTAGTGGTATAACAATACATCGAACTATCGATGCATCGCAATAGTTGGCTTGGCAATAGTACTATAGCGATAGTATATAAACCCTATCGCAATAGTTATTGCAATAGTGAGTTACAATAGTCTATCGCTATCGCAATAGTAAGTGGCAATAGCCTATCGCTATCGCAATAGTCTCTTTGGGTCAATAGTCACCCCTAATATTAAGCCTACTGCCAAAGTAGAACTAGCCAGACCTACCTTCTCCTCAAGGGCCCACTTCTCCTGCTGGATGTCGCCCAGCCTCACCATCAACTCCCCATTCTCCTGCTCCACGTCACTGGAGAAGCTGAAGTTACCTGCGTGGTTTGGGGACTGCAATAGATGTATGTTCATTTCACTGTATTGGGGAAATAAGTCTTTCAATTTCAAAATATTTTAGTTGCTGTTGTCAGTCGAGGGCTAGTATGAGGCTTGATGTGAATGTGCATGACATTACCATTTTATGAAATACTTTTTTATATATAAAAGAAGAATGGATCTAGATGGAAATTTTGGCGAAAACCTTCATATTTTGTAGCCTCACCTCATAAATATTCCGTTCAATTGTTGATAACATACCGTAATATATTTCCAAATACACAACAAACTCACTGATTATGAATAAAGATTATATGCTCTCATTCTATATAGCTTTTGTTGTTATTTTGTGCTAGTATGCTTGTAAGCTAAGGTAAGTAACTCTAAACAAAAGGGTAACGTTGACGATGGTAAACAGAGATAGGGTAGCAGACCTCTGTTTAAAAGACTAGATAAATGCATACCTGGGGCCCACTTGCCATCGAGTCCTTTGTTCCTAAACCACTGGCTCCTGCACTCCAAGATGATATTGAACTGAAATCAACAAACAGCTCATTTGATTTACTGGTATACATTTCAGTGTACACAGCTTACAATACGCAGTTATTATTGAGTTTGAGGAGTTAGTGAGAGGGGGTTGTTGGAGGGAAGGGGTTGAGGTTGTTGGGGGAGGTTATATGTGGTTTCATTACATGCTTCAACAAGTGATATGGGTGGTTATTTGGATAAGGGCACAAATTACCTGAGTCGAGAAAAACAACTGGAAATGGAAAAGAATGGGTGTATGTTTGGCACTGTAAATGAAATATTTCAGCCATTTGCAGCCTATACTTTCAGACCCTGATAACTTGTACCCTATACAGCCAGAAACCCAGCCATCTTCCTGATTTTCAAGAGAAACAGGCTTACGTATGAATTTGTATTTGATTATCCACACGGCAGTGTTTCAAATTCTCCCTATGCATGTTTATATCATTGAGTTAATCACCTGGCTTATTCCGTCACAATTGTCAGCTGTGATTAGTAACTCACAGCAGATTAATCCCTTGATGTCATGATATGTATATATATATATATTGCAATGTTAAATATTTTTTTCAATGTTAATTACAGGAATAGAGTTTCATATTTTTAGGGAATTGCCAAACTTGATTTTCATACTTCCTCATTGCTTTCAACGTAACAAGTTTGTACTCACCTACTATCCCCTCTGAGCGGGTCTAACGGATCAACAGGACGAAACAAATCTTCCATACCTGCCAATGTTGAGATAAACTACACATTAAACTTGTTATCTCTTATGCAAATTTTCATATGCAAAAAAAAAAAGGGACAAACCTATGCTTGAAATGAAATTTTGGTTAAATTTGCTTGAACACATTTGTACAGTTAACATGTATGTTACAGCTCTTTTGTGGAACCGATGGAATTATCTCTTATTGAAGTATGCATGTGTCTTATTTAAGGTAAGAAACAACATCCGCTTGCAAAGTTAAGCTGGTTTTTGTTGTCATTGCCCACCCCACCCCGATTTGCTTGCCAACTTCACATCTACATCATAGTGAGGATCATTCAGCCTCCTTCAGTTGGGGATGTGGAAACAAAAACTTCTTAATTTCTGTGAAATTAACAATAACTAACTGCAATAAGTTTATCAAAGGTAACTTCCACTCACTCTGTCTGTTCTTGGAGTCTGACAGGATCTCTTGTAAGCGTTCCTGCAATTTCTCTCCTCGCTTCCTTTCTGCATGTAATTGACGTTTGAGATCTTTTACCTATAACAAGGCAAATTTCTTTATAAGAATGACCAAAATCCTTTGTTTGTCGCTTCTGTTTCTACATGCATCAAGCCTAATCATACCCATTGTGGCACCATATACTGTGAACAGCATATCACAGAAACTTGTATTGCTTATATGTTGAACCAATCAGAGCATTTCTGCATAACATTACTGAGAATCAATTCCACATATTAATGTATATGAATTACTCAAGTGCAGTAATAAAAAAGCTGCAAGTGTTAGATTTTATAAACTATATGTATACAAATTGCATGACTTGTCAAATTTTAATTTCAGCTGGTTGCTTTTGAACTACAATCCTCACTGAGACTAATGAATTTGAGTATTTCATTCACTACTAAAGAGAGCAAGACAAAATGGCTATGTTTCTAGGATGAAGCATCCCTCATGGTTCAATGAATCCCAAAAGAAGTAGATTATCAATGTTATCGCCATCAAGAAAGTCAATCAAGGACGGTACAAACTCTCGATGAGTATTTTACTTACCATTGTCATTCCCTTCTTCTCATGAATTTTTTTCTCACCAACACCATCTTTTATTTCCTGAAAGAGAATCAACATATTTTTCAACTTCACTCAATTACAGAAACTAGTTTTTTACAAGCATATCACTAAATGACAGAAACTAGTGGGTATACAATACTGTTTTTCAACTGTCATAATTTCAAAGAAATCAGTTAACCAAAACCAGCAATGGTGGACACAATGGCATTACCCATATTTTCGCAATGGACCCATATTTTCGAAGCTCTCTTAGCGCTAAGATAGTCGTAAGTGCCATACATTAACATTGACTTACGACTGTCTTAGCACTAATACAGCTTCGAAAATATGGGCCCTCGACACTGGTAGTCTCTAGCTACTAGCATTAAAAGGATGGTTCCATTGCCATATTGGATTTTTTTGCATTGCGTGAAATGAAAACAAGCTATATTGTACCTAATTTTACAAGTTTTTAATCACTAAAGACATACACTGACAGAGTATTCATACACATAACATGTCATAAAACTAATAACTACTTTGCTGTTATGCTGTAGCAATGTTTTCCCCACTCGCTGCGCCAATGAATGGCTTCAGTTCCCATTGTTTTATTTTTCAACAAATGTACACTTGTGTTTATCAAGTTGTGAAATATAAAGTCATCAAAATATTACCTTCATTACTATCTTTCAATTGGATTATGTTTTAATCATGTATTAATAATATTAATAATATGTGTAAACAGGAGTATTCCTCTCGAATTTCGTTTCCACAAAAAATACCCTGATAGAACCCTCCTTTTAAGGAACCAGACTTATATGTACATTGTGCATTCACAAAGAAAACTATATTCACCAAAATCGAGGATACAAGTTTTCACCTACTATACTTCATGTCTAAAACTTGGTGATTTTACAGCAAACTGTAGGACATGTAAACTTTGAACTGTGAACAAAATTTGATATATCTTATTTAGCCAACAATCCCCCCTCCCGCCTCCCCCTCCTTCCATGATAATATTTTTCCTCTTTTAGCATTACACTAATTCAAAGTTCAAATTCAGTTATAAGACACTAGAATCATTGTTCTAGAATCGTTTCTTACAGATTACAGTTCTCACCTGTTGTAATGATGTTATCTTTTCATTCTTCTCTTCAACTTCCACCAGCAAGCTCTCTTCTCTACTTTGCCATTCCTTAAAATTAAATAATAAATAAAGTACTCGTCAGTATTTGATTTCAACACTTAGAATAAGATGAATTGCAATCATCTTAAGTTTTAAACAACCAATGATTGACACTTTCTTCAAAATAGCTAATGGTCTCAAGCTACATCACATGATGACTTCAACATGATAGCGAGATTATTGAACAACTAAGTGCAATCTACACTTTTTTTTAAATGTGAGTTATTCAATGCCTGAGTGAGAGCATGGGCTAAATATGAGCTTTCTAAAGTTTCTGACATGTTATTTGACATACTTTTGAGTAGTTCGAATTATTCATCAATTGGATTTTGCCTTATGTGTAATCACAAGTACCAAATGTCAAACATTTCAGCTACAATTAAATTTTCATATTTTATTAAAAATGACATGTGCAGTCACACAGATGTGTTTAGTGTTTGACTACCATGAAGTCAATAACATGCATGCCATGTGAAATACATGAAGTCATATCTGCACCAGTGCACATACAATGTATCTTACATAGGATATGTTTCCCAATGTGAATAATGATTATTCCTAAACCAGTGTCTTACCCGTGTCTCTGCTTCATGTTTTTCATGTATATTTAACACTTCTTCTTCTTGACTAGACTTCAAACTCAAGATTTCCTCTTCATGCGTTGTCCTCATTTCATCCATAGCTGAATTATGACCAGTTTTCAGTTCTTCCATATTTTCCTAAAATACAATTTACCAATCAGTGTTTGAATGTGAATTGGTAGAAAGTTTACAAACATAAACGAAATATTTGTCAATAAACTTATTAAGAGAGATTTAAGTAACTCTCTAACTGAAATTAATCTCAATAAACAATGCCAGAGTTGTGTGTTGTTGATGGTACCCCCTCACCTTTAATAACCGATTTTAACTGAACAGAGCCATAGTTCAATTAAAATGATATGAATATTGACAGTTAATCCATGGTCATGACATCACTCTATTGTGTTATCAGTTGATTATTATTTAGGAATCTACTGGTCATTTACTGTCCCAGTCAGGAGGGGTGTTAGGTTTAGACATTTTCAGTAATGGTACATTTTTCGAGACTGATGTACGTATTTTGTCTTGGTGTATAGGATAGGATCTTTACCCTTACGTTGCGTATATATATTTTACCATTTTTAGCCCCTGTGGCGGAATTTACAGGCTCGCAGCTCGCAGTAGTAGTTTGAGCTTAGGCACTAACGAGCTCTGCTGGCGGAATTTCCAGGCGGCGATTCCGGTACCGTTTTTACGAAATATACCGCATCTACATGGCAAATACGGGCTATATACGGGCGTTGAATACAAATTCAAGTCGCGGCACCCGTACACAAATGGTTGCTTCATACCCGCATCTTTGAATTATTTTTTTACGATTTTTCTTTACTTTTCTATTACTTTGTAAAGATTGTCTTTAATTCGGGCCTTATAACATCATGAATTTGGAGTGCGCTACTGAAATTTATATATGGATGTGAAGACCAGATGTTTGTCTTTACAATGATATAAAAATTATTAGAATGCGACCTTTGGTTATAATTCTATTGTCATCTAAAGTTTGTCTATATTTTCAGCTTTATGAAATCAAAACTCCTGAGCGCGCATATTGCGAATTTTATATGTACCAAGTTACTGGCACCTCTTGGTCCCCCGGGACTGGGCTAATTACAGTACCGTTACCTCCTCGAGACCTCCTCGAGGGTACCAGGAGCCGAGCGCGCGTGGAACTAATGGGTACTAATGAGCACAGCATACACTTATCACCGCGGCGAACGCAATACATGTTGCGTGCTGTTTGGCTTTGTCTTTATTTCCAGCTTTATAAAATCGTAAATGTTTTTGCGCGCATGAGAAACACGTATGTACTTGAAGACAATTTATTCCTCTTTACAATGATATAAAAAATTATTGGAATACGTCAAATGGTTCGCAATATATGGAGAGCGTAAGGAAGGCAACCCCAGTAGAGAATTCATTTTTGAAAAACTAACTTTTTGCGACATCTGGCGCATCACTTGCCGCATGTTTATTTTTCGCTGCGCATATACATATGATACATGGAATTGAAGACAATTTCTTGCTCTTTACGATGATGTAAAAAGAAAAAAAATGCGCAACTTCGTTCGGAAGCTATAGCGTGCCAAATGAAGGTACCCTCGGTATTTTGAGGCAACTTTTTGACTATTGAAAACAACCATTTGGTTCATATGATACGAAGTGCGAGAGAAAGGTAGCTTATCGCAATATCTTCCCATAATTAGATGCTATCTGCCCATATGGCGGGATGCGAGACAGATAAGCCTGTACGGGCCTATCTCACCCCGGGGCAGTGCAGACACTTAGGTGATAATTAGCCGCCGGGCAGTGTAGCCATCGGAGCGAAGCACGACAAAATTGGCCTTTTGTAAAGCTAATTATCGATGCGTTACGGGTCAACAATGCACACGCAAATTGGTGTGAATTTTGCTGGACATTCTGACCAGACACTGAAAAAAGCCTCTTTCTCATATCGGGTCGCGAAGCATAAATACAGCCATTCTCATGCAGCGAGTCGCGGAAACAATCGACTCGGGACCCGGTATGGGGAATAGAAAAGTACTTAGACAGCCGTGAATTCATCTAAGAACCCGATCCGGGATCCGTATTGGGGTACCTCGGAATCGCTTATAGCCCGCCCGGATAATTCCGGGACCCGCATGTTAAGGGTTAAAATATCTAGACAACTATAGACAAATTAATTTTTGTAGTGCATGAACCTGGAATCGAACATGCAACCCTTCGCTTGGTAGTCAGCGCTTCTAACCACTAGGCCACAAGACGCTGTTAGAAACCTTAGGATTGTTTGTCAGTAAGAATGGAAGTTTTGCGCTGCATGTGCGTGGAAGAATCCATTTCATGAGGGTCGCAGCTACTTGTACCATATGATATCCGATGAATGAGCACCGAAATTTGCAAAATAATTGATTTTGGTGTCCCATAATTGAAATTTATTGTTTCAAATGTAAAATGATCACATATGCATGTTTCGTGATGTCATACATGGATTAAGATGGAGAATGCATTCGGAGCAGTGGATTCGTTAAAAATAATCAACCCGCTATGGGGCTCGATTATTTTTAACGAATCCACAGCTCCTCATGCATTCTCCATTACATTTCTTATATAGCAAGGGAATTAATTCACTCAAAAAATTCTATTACACAAAACAATATTCAACACGACATCTTGCTAAATGAACCTATTCAACATACACATGTTAGGATATATATTCAAATTTACCACAGTTGAACAACAATTTTTTTGTTAACCTTTACATTCTTTTTGCAATTATCCCAAACCATACCTCTGTTTCTTTCAGTCTACGTTCCAGCCACCCTTTAGCATCCTCCAGTGATCGAACTTTGGTCATGAGGTCCTCTGACTGGTGTCGATGTTTATCCAGGTCTTCACATTTTTGCTGGAAAGACGTAATTAATGCATCTCTTAGTTAAAGGAAAAACAATTATATATTCATATTCTAAAAAAAAAAATCATTTCCATCACTTCTGTATTAGTAGGGTTGGTTACAGTTTATAAGTTTTATGTCTATTTCATATTGAAATCAGTTTGTCCTTTTTCAGCCTCTCAAAAATCAATCGCTTGAAGTACTGAAATGTTAGCACACATTTTGAGACCTGGGTTTCAAGATAAGCAGATGTTCAGAAAGATGTTGCATTGATGTTGTTATTTGACTTGCCTTCAATTCTCTCTCTTAAAGCTATAAGGGACAGAATAACTTATGAATAAGACAACGCTCTTGTTTTTTTTACTTTGGAAAATATGAACAACACAATAATTGAATACCTGTAACTCATCGATTTGTTTCTGCAGTGCCTCTGTCTGCTGGCTATGTGTCTCCTCCATCTGTTTGATGTTAGCATGGTGGGCATCGCAGTCCTTTTGATATTTGATTGCAAGTTCATCTAACAAAGACTTTCTCTTCTCAGCAACCTTGAATGAAATAAACATCCCAATAGAGCAAAAACCATCTATAATCACCTGTAATGATTCAAACTTCTCCAATGAAATTGCCTTTCAATTTGACAAATTTATACTTTGAGCTTCACGTTTTCAAGTTTGGTTTATATTGATCAACTAAACATTAGAGTTACAGTGTAAGACAAAAATATACAAATAAACAGTCAAGCATGTTGTTTTTGAGGAGTGAGTTTGAAGAAACAATGAAGTCATTTAAAGTGACAGATTTATACTTTTGAGCTACAAGTTTTCAAGTTTATATGGGTTATGGTTTATATTGATCAACTAAACATTAGAGTTACAGTGTTAGGTGAGGTGAGGTGAGTTTGGGTTTAACGCCGCTTTCAAGAGTATTTCACTTATATCACGGCTGTTAGTATTACGGTAGGGAGAAAGCCCGCAACGTCATGTGGCTATGCATTGCGTTGAAACCTGCGAGCATCGGCTGGAACTAGCGAACCATGGGTGGTACTACGCTGAAATTCAGTGTAGCATTGCAACCAAACCTTACTGCCTGTAGAACATTTCTTTACTGCAGAAAAAGTTGCCGTGCTCCTTGCGGGATTCAATCCCAGACCTTTTGATCCGAAGCCGAACGCGCTAACCACTGCACTATCCCGCCCCCTTACAGTGTTAGACAAGAGTTCATAAAAATACACAAATATACAGTTGAGCATGTTGTTTTTGAAGAGATAGTATAAAGAGGCAAGGAGTAAAGCATCTACCTTGCTGATCTCCTGCAGTGCCTGTATCTCCGTGTCCCTCTCCTTCTGTGCAGCTTGGAGTTGGTCTAACGTCTCCTGACTTGCTTTCTGACTCTCCTGAAATTGATGTGAAATTCATTTGATAAACTTGTTCATGATCACTTATCACTCTCTCAATGCATACGAATCATAAAAAATATTTCATTATTCGTCTAATTTCAAGAGCGATTGACATGAATTGATTCACTAACTTTTGTCTAGGTTTCTTTACACTCAATCACTAGATATGATAATAGTTTTCTATTTTTCTACAGCCTGTAGTTTATACAGTGTTTCTTGGTTTATTTTTTATTCTTCTAAACAATGTGAAATTGACATGAAAATGACAAAATTGAAGTTGTAGTGAACAGTTTTTAAAATTAACGTGATTCTGATGTTGAATGTATGAATCACACCTCTCACTACTATAAGTCAAATTACTGCATAAAGTATGATGAACATATCAGAAAACTGTTCCTCACACAGCAGAAGATGTAACTATGTAACTTCTTTTATGACAATTTTGTGCATTGAAAAAAAAACATTTTGCAAGTTAATCTTCATTATTACCAATATCGTCCCCTGACCTATCAAACCATTTCAAATCTTTCTAAAATAAGCACCCCCTCATATGGGGTATCAGCGCCAAGCTCACATTACACTTATTACAGCATCTCACCCTGAGCTGAAGCTGGAGATCGTCCCTGTTCTGGGAGAGTTGTTCCACCCTGTTCTTGAGGTCTGACAGCTGGTGTTGATACTTGCTACCTTGTTCCTGGAGCTGCTGGCTACCCACGATACTTGCTGCATCCAGCTGCAAATTTTCAAGTTCAAATAAACAAAAACTAATATCAAATTCCTTCTTGATAGCACTAAAAGTTAAAAACATTGTCTTAAAGGTTCATTTAAATGATATCTTGGGCCTAGATTGTCCAAGCTCCGAATACGATTATCATAATCCAATGTTGATGTATGGTACTAAGAGGTGAGGTGAGGTGAGGTGAGTTGAGGTTTAACACCGCTTTCAAGAGTATTTTACTTATATCACGGCTGCTAGTATTACGGAAGGGAGAAAGCTCGTAACGCCATGTGGCTATGCACTGCGGTGAAACCTGCGAGCATCGGCTGGAACTAGCGAACCATGGGTGGTACTACGCTGAGGGTACTAAGACCTATCTCAGCATTAAGAAAGGTTTAGGTCTAGGTTGATATAAAGGAGGCAAGATTCAAATTCAAATCAGATTTCAAATAGATGGAGATTTATCAGAATATGTTCTTTGATGGGCATTGAGGTATCACTCAGATAGTTTTCTTCTCTTTATTTGCCTTACCGTTGACAATTTGTGCATTATGCTGGTGGCAAATATCACCATTATAACTGTTTATATTTACCTGAGATTGAAGAGTTGCAACTTTTCTCTGCAGTTCATAAATCTGTTGACCTGATGAAGATTGTTTATTTTCATCAACCTGTAAGAAACAATTTTTGAGGTTAAATTGCAAGATGACATGGTCTACATCAAAACATTCAATGATGCCTATTCTCATCTGTCAATTCAAGCTAATGATCTGTGAATGGCTGTATCTGTTGAAATGAATTTCCAGTACTGCAGTCCAACAATCAGACAGACCTTTACAAAACAAAATTAAGTCCAAATTCTTTCGAGCACTGACTGTACCAACAGCTTATAAATTTGACAGACAGTCAGTGGGTATTGGTGCCTGACTCTGAGGGTGTGGGTTCAAATCTTGCAAGTACAAGAATGTGTATTTTTGCAGTTAGTGTGATCCCAATCATAACAATGCTCTCATGTTCACTTTCTAAATGTCATGTACTTCTGTACATGTACTACTTAAGTTCTTTATTTTTCACATATCAGGATTGTTTTTGTCTCTCCATCATAATAAATGAAGCTGATCCATCAAAAGTAGTCAAAACATGATTACCTTTTTAAGTTTGTCTATTTCTTGTTGAAGTTTAGCTATCTGGTCCTGGTAGTATTTCTGGTCCCTGTCCCTGGCTGCCTGCAGCTCTTCTGTTTTCTTACTGCGTCACATCAACAGAGAAATACTTGAAGGGAGAGTACTGATACCATATTGGATTTTTTGCATTACGTGAAATGAAAACAGGGTATATTGTGCCTTATTTTGCAACTTTTAATAACTTAAGACATACACTGACAGAGTATTCAGTAATAACACATAGCATGTCATAAAACTAATAAACACCTTGCTGTTATGCTGTAGCAAAGTTTTCCCCACTCGCAGCGCAGATGAATGGCTACAGTTCTCATTGTTTTATTTTTCAACAAATGTACACTTGTGTTTATCAAATTGTGAAGTATAAAGTCATCAAAATATTACCTTCATTAGTATCTTTCAATTTGACTGTGTTTTAATGTGTAAAGAGGAATATCCCCTCTAATTTCGTTTCCACAAAAAATACCCCAATAGAACCCTCCTTTCAAAGAATTTGTTTAACACAATTAACACTTTACCAGCTGCATGTTCACTGTAAGATTACTCAATTACAGAAATTAGAACCTTGTTAAACAAGTAGGCAGGGATTTAAATTTGTTGAAATATTTACTTGCTATGGAGAAAGTATTTTTAAACATTATTTTTACGTGCCCTATTTTTTCACACTTGCCCATGACAAATTTGAAGTAATATATTACATTTATTCATTACATACTTGGACATAGATTTGAATCCATTTATGTGTTTTTCCCAAAGTATAACAGTCACAGGTTAGTTGCCCAAGCACAAGTTGATATAGATGATTTACATGAAAAGGTCATCATGCCTAGGCATCAAGCAATCCTATGCTGTTTTAATCAAGAGATTTGTCATTTAGATTTACCTATGGGTACTTTTTAGGAACTCTGGGCAGAGACTTTAAATGCACTGTTCACACAAAGATTGTCACAATGATTATACAGTGACACTGGCATATGACTATTTTAGAGGCGAGAACATTTTTGTCCTGAAATATTTCAGGACCTGTAGATAAGGGTTTACCGTTAATTCTTGCACATTTATATGATTGAAATCTCACTTTTACTTACTTGCTTTCTTCAAAGAGTTTCTCCTTTTCAGATTGGAGATGTACAAAGCTGCAAAACAATGAGTACATATGATATAATATGATAATATACTGTGTAAAATCAGAACCATGTTTCATTTATGTTATCATTCATAAGATAACTTATACTTTCATCACAAGATAACTTGTGGGACATCATGAAATATTCAAACATATATGACTTAATCAGTGACTGTGATATTATTGCATTTTGGAATATGACATCAATTGTGATTGGTTGACAATTTATGCCTAATCTTGGCATGGGCCGACTTCTGCTCACATACCTTTCTTGTTTCTTCTTCAACTTATCAGAGAGCTGAAAAAGAATAAGTTTCATTAATTGAAAGTAATCCACAATGCAAACTGAATAAGAGGTTTAAGTCTGAGATACCATTACCAGTGTAAGAAATAAGGCCCGTCTAATAGGGTGAAACGGTTCACAACTACAGTGGTTGAACCGCAGTATTTTGATTTCGGTTCGGTACACGTTACATCAATGCGAGTTCTCGGTATATACCAAAACTATAACTTTATTAAACAACTAGAAGAGCGTTTGCGGGACACCGCAAAAGCAGAGCAGCTCCGAAACTTTGGGTCTCGCCTTTCCCTGTTCCGCCTTCTCCTCAGCATAAATAAAATGGGAATTTTTTTGGACAAAATGTTTTTCATTATTCAAGTTATTCTAACAAGTTGAATCATCACTGGGGTCACTTTTCACAAGTTTGTTCTTAAAACCTATTTCTGATCTCAAAATTGGATCAAAGGATTAACATGGCCTGAACCAATATCTCATGACCTTGACCTTGACCTTAGACCTTCAAGGTCACACCATCACTGATTACTTTTCATTGTGTATAACAATCATGCAATGACTCAAAGTGTTCATTGTTAACATAAGGCATATTCACAATAGCATGCTTAAGTTGTGACCTTGCTGTGACCTTGACCTTTGACAGATTTTAGCGAAAACTTTTTCAAATCTTGGTCTATCTCCATAGTTGATATATACCAAATAAGAGCCTGACAGCACAAAAACGTTTGAAGTTATCATGTTTACAAGGATTATTGTAGTAATTAAAGCACTCATGACCTTGACCATTGACCTTGAATGTGAACATGTCAAAATCATTTACCAGATTTATAAGAAAGAAGCTATGTATATGAGATGTTAATACCTTCTTGGAAACAAGTAGTATTTGAGTTATGAGCGGAACCAAAAGTGTGACCATAGACGCGCACACAAAGACGCTTAAAAGTGGAAAATCTGAAAAAATAATCATGGAATCTGAGGGAAACATAGAAAAGGCACATCTAGGGACCATAAAGTGTACATGTATAAAGTTTCATAACAATTGAACAAGTAGTATTTGATTAATGAGCGGAACCAAAAGTGTAAGCATAGACGCGCACACAAAGACGCTTAAAAGTGGAAAATCTGAAAAAATAATCATGGAATCTGAGTGAAACATAGAAAAGGCACATCTAGGGACCATAAAGTGTCCATGTATCAAGTTTCATAACAATTGAACAAGTAGTATTTGAGTTATGAGCGGAACCAAAAGTGTGACCATAGACGCGCACACAAAGACGCTTAAAAGTGGAAAATCTGAAAAAAATAATCATGGAATCTGAGGGAAACATAGAAAAGGCACATCTAGGGACCATGAAGTGTACATGTATAAAGTTTCATAACAATTGAACAAGTAGTATTTGAGTTATGAGCGGAACCAAAAGTGTGACCATAGACGCGCACACAAAGACGCTTAAAAGTGGAAAATCTGAAAAAATAATCATGGAATCTGAGGGAAACATAGAAAAGGCACATCTAGGGACCATAAAGTGTACATGTATAAAGTTTCATAACAATTGAACAAGTAGTATTTGAGTTATGAGCGGAACCAAAAGTGTTCCGGACGGACGGACGCAAGGACGGACGGACGCGCTGAGCGCTATATACCCCCGACTACTTCGTAGCGGGGGTATAATTATGTAGGTAACTCAGATGTAATTATATTTTAAAACCAAATGATTTCCACACCCTTCAAACTTATTTTCAAGAAAAAACATGTGATTTGTTATGGTTTTAGTTCATATATTGAATAGGGCTGTGCAATATTATCGATATACCGGTATAAGTGTGTATTGCAATAATCGCAATATGATTTGTGATATTGCAATATATCGCACCAATGCATTTGAAGTAAAATTAAATTTTAAATCTTGCTTTAAGGCACAGACACATGGTTTAATTCTCCAAAAAATGTTTGATGTGCAGAATATGTGGGATGAAATTTTTTGTGTAAATATCATTAGAATTTGCTTACATATTTACCTTAATAACTTGTTGTATATAGTTTGTAAGATCTGAAAGGCATTTTATCAAATATTTCATGTTTAAATCCCATAACGATGTATAAAAGCTAAATGTAGATCGCAATATATCGCAATATGAATTTTGCCACAATATCCAGCCTTAATATTGAAAGACATTCTTGGTTTTGTACCGAACCGAAAATGTACCGAACCGAGGGTCCTGTACCGCAATACGTACCGAACCGAAGTCCAAGTGTACCGTTTCACCCCTACCTAACAGCCTGGAAACTGGTAACTTTGAGTACAGGCTGGTAACTTGTTGAATTTTTTCATTTTTACCATTTAAATTTACAAAATAACATGTTGGACTGTACTTTCTTCTTCAAGCTTACTGCATGCAATGGCATATTACATTATAATACAAATATCTTTTATGGTACAATTTTATTTTTTTTTACATTTTACGAGCTGTCCCAAGAGGCTTTATTTAACACCTGTAATTCATGTCAAACTATTCTGAGTGGCCACTAAACAGGAAATACAATTTTCCAACAAGGGATTGATCTGGGATTTGCCACTAGCAAAATATACGTTTAAAACAATGGCCATTCTTCCCTAAAAGCAAATAGTAACAGAAACTGATTATGCATTTATCATACCTTACCTTTTCTATTTCATCCTGAAAACTTGATAACTGATCCCTAAACTTTTTCTGAAAGAA
Organism: Gibbula magus; assembly: GCA_936450465.1. NCBI lineage: Eukaryota > Metazoa > Mollusca > Gastropoda > Trochida > Trochidae > Gibbula > Gibbula magus. Next base: position 27,202,636 of record OW388296.1, read on the forward strand.
TAGGATGAGAACAATATCAATATAAATTCCACATCCACAAACATGAATGGGTAATGGTCGACATTTGACATATCTCATAAAACAAGATGCAAAATTTAATCATGTATTAATTTCCATTCACCGTGAATTACAGTAACCATACATCAGTTTCAGTTTACTGTGAAATATATAATGATATAACAAAACAATAGGCCGTGCAGGCCTCTACAGAGCGTTCAGATTTCTTAGTGGTGAAAGGGTGAAAATTAATGATAAGTAGTTCAAGAATTAGTAGTGGATATAAAGGACAAGATTTAATGGATATTTAACATTTCCTCATTCACTGACTGTGTCGTGTTAGTATAGATCCTCATGCTGTTATTAAGCATATGGATAAGATTATGGAAGAAGATAAAATACCTCAACAGTAGCCAGTTCGTCTCTCAGGATTTTCTTTTCTTCAGACTCTGTTTCTAGATTCAGCTTCAACTCTAAATATTTGAAAAAGAAGCACATTGTTACTACTGACTTCACAAAACATCAAGCAAATAACCTTGTTACTTGTTGAAATTTGTAGAAGAATATGTCAAATACTGGATAAGAATTCGATTGGATAAGGACTCACTTGAAAAAGGAAATATTACATGTGACTTACTGTTTAATTCTTCAATAAGATCTTCAAATTTTCTGTTTTCTCCAGTTTCACTGTCTGTAAACAGAAACAAACTTTTATGACAAAACATAATGACATTGCAAAAAAAATAATTTCATTATCTGGGATTCAAGTTGATGAAGAAAGATATTGTTTTTTAGTTCCATATATAAAGGATGCGCAAAAAATCATCATCATTTTTTATAATGTAAGGTGAGGTGAGGTGAGGTGAGTTTGGGTTTAACGCCGCTTTCAAGAGTATTTCACTTATATCGCAGCTGCTAGTATTATGGCAGGGAGAAAGCCCGCAACGCCATGTTGTTATGCATTGCGGTGAAACCTGCGAGCATCGGCTGGAACTAGCGAACCATGGGTGGTACTACGCTGAAATTCAGTGTAGCATTGCACCCAAACCTTACTGTGTGTAGAACAGTTCTCTACTGCAGACAAAGTTGCCGTGCCCCTGGCGGGATTCGAACCCCGGACCTCTTGATCCGAAGTCGAACGCGCTAACCACTGCGCCATCCTTCCCCCTTTTATAATGTAAGTACCTATGATAAACCCTTAACTGTTTAACTGAGTATTGTTAGACCATTCTGGACGGCCAATTAACAGGAAACATTTATCAGCAAAAAAGGGAATAATCCAAATTGGCCACTGGCTACACATAGACCATCCCGAAAATTTCCAAGCAGGTATAAGGTTAAGAAAAAGAAATGGATAAGATAGGAAAGGAAAGTAAAATCCACACACCATCGTGTTGAACTACACTTGTGTTGCCATCAGTTGTATCTTGCCCTTCAACATGGATGTCTTCTCTGAAATAAATAAGAAATGACGCTCAAGAACTATTTATCTATTAATTGATTAATTAAATCAAGGTCAATAAAATCATCATCAATACAAGGGAATAAGAGAGCACAGCTCACTTATATTCTCCCGTTAACAGCGTTAACAGCGTGGCTCACTAATACCCCCGACTGTTAAACTTTGACATTTTTATTTCACTTAAAGAGAAAGGTGTCTGCAGACCTAAGGATTGATAAGCTATGAAATGTAATTGCTAAGATAAAAGTGTTTGTGAAAGAAAATGATAACATCAACAAATGACAACAAAGAAGTAGCTTTTAATGAAAGTTACATTTTAGTCAAACTAAAAAAAATTGCCAAAAATTAAAAATTCACCAAATTCTGTTTAATTTCGCTTTGCACCTCTCCTAGTCGTGAAGAAGAGATGTGCCAAACTTGAAATGAATGAGATGAATAGTTTTTCTGTAATCAATAGGATAAAATATGCTCAGAATATGACTAAGTTTAAAAAAATCGCCAAAATTCAAAATTTCACCAATTTGGTTTAAATTTCTGCACCTCTCCTAGTGGCGATGAAGACATGTGCCAAATTTGAAAATAAGAGATCAATAGTTTTTCTGTAATCGATCGGCCAAACGAACGGACAGAATTGTTGGTATTACTAGATACCTCCAACCGTTGGTTGGGGGTATAAAAAGATTAAAATAGAAAAAGGACATCAATGTTTAGTCCTTTTTATGAACATAATCCAGCAGTATTATGAAATCAGAGTATGTATGTATTCATAGTAAGTATGTATTCGTAGATACACTTGTAAGAGTGCTTAAGAACAAGCTCATACACTGAGAAAATTTGCAAGTTTCGAAACATCCGTACAATTAGTGTCTGAGTTATGAGTGGAACAAAAAGTATTGAAGACGAAGTCGAAACACTGAGAAAATGTGCATAAATTATGCAAATGAGGGTATGAAACATACAAAAGGCAGATGTACACATCAGAGTGATCTAAATGTATCTAGTTCAGAAACATTTGAACAATTAGTGTCTGAGTTATGAGTGGGACAAAATTATGCCAGACAAATGTAGAAGAACTGACTATTTTGTAGCGAGGGTATAACTTAATATAACCATCATTACCTGTTAGATTCATCCCCTGTTGGATCTTGCCTAACACCAGCGACTGAATCCGACAAACTCTGGTTTTGTATCTGTTCACATTTCTCTTGTAAAGCTGAAATGGGTTAATATAATTTATTGAATGAAATATGAGTAACATTAGTTGCTGTAAATGATCATTATCTAACAAACATGTCTTTCTTTCTGAAATCATTTACATCAATGTATGAAATAGAGTATGCCTCAACACCAATAACCTTGTAGTTTGCATCCAGTTCGCAACTTTTTGCTTCTTGTACCATTCAAATCATTGAAAAAGCATTTTACACAAATTTGTTCTTACAATGTCTATGGGTTTTAAAGTAACCAATAATTCGACTGTAAGTAACTGTATTTAACCTGTATAAGTCAAGAATTTGACATCAGAAATGGGAGAGTGGGGGAGGGATGTTGATTTGTTTTCAGTATCTCTTTTCAATCTAAACTAAGGATGTTTACACTGCAAACAAGAATGTACTGACATCATTGTCAATTCATTTTATGATGTTAATTGAATAAAAATAGTTTCAATAAGATCAATATGTTCTGTTTAAATTCACGATTTTTTACAAAATCATCGAAAAAATGATGTCTCAACTTTGGCAATCAATTACCTGTCAAATTCTTTTGAAGAACAGAATTCTGCGCCTGCAGCCTTCTCACTTCATCCTCTATTTCTGGCGGAGGAGCAGAGTTATCTCCCCCTGACTCAGTTTTACCCTCCACTTGTTTCTCCAGTTCTTCATTTTTTGCTACCAACTGTAATAAGGAATACGTATTTCATAATGACTGATTCAAAGTTTTCAAATTGTACAGTAGTTTGGTTTCTTGAAACATGTTCTTACATGATATACCATGAAGATTTTCAATACAAATATGAGGGGAGTAAATACTTACTTATTACTTACTTGCTTAATAAACAATGACATGTAGGCTTTCTTGAAGTAGTGGATACAAAGTGATTGGACGTAATTTATTTAAGAAGAGTTATGTATCTTCACATTAAAGAAGTTGTTATCCAGAAAATGTCCTTATGTCATTACAATCTATCAAATGGGTTGATGGATACATGTATGATTTTAGAGCTAAACAATATAATCTGATAAATAGTCCATACAAATTTAAGTTAAATAAAAAAATAACTCTGTATGCAAAACAGTTGATCAAACACTGTTACATTGTTTACACATCCTGGGAGGAAGAGTTTGAAACTGAATTATCATAGCCCAATGAACAAAATCAATGTTTCAAAGTAAATCCCTTGATCGCTATCAAGCTATAACAAAATTAAGTTTTCATCCTTAACACTTGTCTTCATAAGGTAAGAGAAATCTACATGTTTAGTTGTAAGGCCCAACAAATAAAAAAAAATGTTTGTGGTCTTTACAGGCTGACAAAAATGATACATTTTTTTTTTCTCGAATGAAGAGATAAATTTCATTTTATACAAACTTCTCACTAGTTAAAAAACAAATTAAGACATTATTTATAAAAATAAAGCACAAACCTCTTAAATATGTGTTACTATTCCAAATGGTCAATAATATCACCCCTACATTCCATTTTCAATATCCAATCTTTTCTGAGGCTAAAGAATTAGAGTTATCTTCCCCTTTCTTTTGTTAAAACCTAGAAAAAAAAGACCTGAGGCGTGGGTTTGAAACTGATGCGGGCGGAAACCAGAAACAAAATTTTTTTTTTTTTAGGCCTAAGGTCAGTAAGCCACATACTAAAGAGAGTTCCTGCATGAGGGTCTGGTTCTGGAGCCGGAACTCTTCTTCCTGACTGAGCAACTTCCTCTGGAGTCCGTCATTCTCCTGGATCAGTAGCTCCACCTCCTGGACACAAAACATTATCCAGATTTACCAATAACCACTGAGTCACAACTGTGCATACACGTAGATCAAATTAAATAAATCTCAACTGTCCACCTAAGCATGTGTTTCAATCATATTATTGTTAGACATATACCGCGTATGTTATTAATATGAGTGAGTTGAAGAGTTGGTATTTAGCATCACTTGGGATATATTTCATTATCCTACCTCATGTAAGAATGTCGATCCCTGATTGGTCCATGTGACCATTAACAAATATCAATAAACATTGTCATACTGGTTGATAAACCTTTCTGAGGGTGATAAATGTTTTATATCCCGCAACATGAATAAAGCATGCATCCACGTCAATCAATCCATGTCACATGACACAAGTTAAAGGTCATAGTTTGTCGATGGATCAGCTGTTTTCTGTCAACATTTTTCTTTGTTTTTTCTAATGAAATTTTGAGACATGCGGTAAGATAAATACGTTGAGTTTGTTCGGAAGGGTTTGATGACACTTGTACATTGTTATGACATTATCATTGCCATCAATGCAACATCACTGGCCGCAGCTTGATGACTGTGCAACAATGGTACGACAAAGCTAGATTGGCTGTTTTGGGACTTAACACTCAACTTTTCCAGCACTAAAGAATATTGTAGTTAAATAAGATTTGTATTTTCAGTGTCAGTGGCAACATTTTAGGAGTTCAGTCATGAATGTGTCACTCGTTGAAAATACCAGTCCTATACCATATCATTCAAAAACACTAAAGAAATATAACACAAAATTATTTTTAAACTCTGTATCTACTTATTAAAACTTTTAAAATCATCAATCCATGCAGAGAAGACAACCAACAATACTTGAATACTGAAAAAATGTTTTTTCTCATAATTATCGATAAATAATAATTATTACAAAATCAGATTTTAATATTCATTCCTGAACTTACCTTGGCCTTCTTACTTTTGCTGATAGCCTGAAATGATAGACACATTCTCATTAAAAAAATTACTTACATATTGTAAATCAAAAACAGTTAATCTATTCCAATAAATATTGAAGTCCTAATGTTTTTCTTCATTTATCTTTGAATTAGGATCTATATCAATTCAATTTTTTAATTGATCTGGAATTTATTTGTGATGCTTGGAAATCCTAACAAACCTTATTGGCTTTGTTCAGTTCCTTTTCCAAAGAGTCATTCCTTTCACAGACACCTGAAAGCTCTGCAAATAGATATTGTAATACGTACAATATATTGATAAAAAAAAATACAGTTAATTTTACTCAGTTATCATCATTCCAATATAAACTGGAGAAATTGTACTAATGAAAAGTAATGGTGTTTTCCAGTCAAAGTCTATTATTTTCAAGCCAAAAGCATTGTGGTCATCTTGCACACTGTAAACAAGCAAACAATAGATAATCACAGTTTTATGACTACTCACAGAAATGAAAATATAATATTTTTCAGCGTTAATTTCCCTATCATTTAATTCAGTTATGTAGCTCCTAGAGATATTGATAAAACTGTTTTTCCCAACTAGGTATTTTGCTTGAATCGTATCATTATAAAAAATAAATATGTCATAGGTTGCTATTATAATCACAATAATTCTACAAGTAAAATGCCAATAATTTTGCATATTTTAAAAAAATAATATCAGTATCATTACAATCAGCAGGGTGGTAAGAATAACCTGCAATGCAAAGATAATCCAGAAGATCAAGGTGCATGTGTGTTATTGTGTTCTACATCACAATTACATAAATAGTATAGAATGGCATCGCATCAGTGAATGCTAATCATCGTGATATGAACATTATTTCTCATATATCATGTTGTCGGTAAAAAAATTCTAGAGTGATTGATATCCTTTTTTTGTGATGAAACAAATATGTTTTGAAACAGAAACATGTCATACTCAGTAGCGCCTAAACCAAGGAAGCACAAGAATAATATTTCAATAGCTTGTGATAATCAACCCAACATGGTATTGTCAAATATGATTAAACACTTTATAAGATCTTTCCTTACATCAGAATTCAGTAGCATGCTGGTAGAAACATTTATAGATTTATTTATGAACATAATTCGGATCCATATTCTTACCTCTTTCCAACTTCTTGATTTTGCCATCCTGTTCATAGTTTGCTGTTCTCAGCTCAATTAGCTGTAACTAAAGAACAATTAGGAAATTACAGATATGATTCTGGTTGGAATATTGTTTTAAAATGATGAATCCTTTTAGCTTTTCCTTATATTCCCAGAACAATACGCTTACATGTATTATCATCATGTTTCATGAAAAGTGGATCGATGGATGGATGATGGATCAGAGTTTTTTAAAGTTAAATTCCTATTCACAAAGGGCATAAATGTTATTACAACAACGATATAAACATGCTAGAGGGTGCATATTTTCATTCATGAATCTGGAAAAATAACATTTCTGGATAAACATTACAAATGTCAACACACCCGGACGGACACGCCCCCTTTTCACAATAACGCGTCAGTTGGCTTTAGATTTTGTCAACGACATTGTTGTCACTATAAACCAGAAGTCATACAGCTAAATATGTTTTATAATTACCTGCATACGATGAAACTCCTCTTCTGACAAGGCAGACGCCATTTTGCTGCCCAATGTTGTCATGTGAAAACGAGGCACATTAATGAACCCAAAACACGAATCAGTAATACATTAGGAAACGAAATTTGTTCTTGCTAAAGGAAAAGAAGATAAGATTATTTCGGAATATTGATTTCATTATGATAAAACCAATATTTTTAAAAGATTTTAAGTTGAAATTTTTTTTGTTAAGGAACAACATAAACACGTAATGTATATTTTTATATATATTTCGTTTCATACATCTGAGGAATAAAATTTACAATTTAGAAGAAATCCAATATGTCTGCGCCCATGACACGAATATCAACATGGGAATAAATCTAATTTATTGCTACATTTGACACATTAACATGTAAATAGATACTTATAACATTCATCTGTTGATCGATATTTACGTTGTTGCTGATTGTGCCTGATTGGTTTGTGCAGTTAATGACATGTTGTTAATGCTGCATCAAAGTACAAATCAATTATCATTGCAATTTGCAGCAATATGGTATAATTTTTATGTTGACTGAATGATTGTATTAAACTGATCAACAGTGTCTTGTCATAACGTAGTACGACTTTGGATTCACAATCATAACGCTCTGTTGCTCATTGCTTATCTTGAATGTGCGCAATTCTTTGTCAAATTGTTAAAATTTATAGCCACCAAAATCAAACCCCCCTAGGTATTTCATCTGGTACTCAGCCTAAAACATTCTCGATCGAGATGAAGATAGTGGTCAAATACCTTGAATAAAGTGTTACCTTAAATTTTATAAAGAATTTGAGGTAACATTTTATTCAATATATTTAGCATCCATTGTAATATAATGTCAAAATCAATAACAAAATAAAACAACTTTTTATTTGACGTCTGATGTTTGAAATATACAGTACATTGGGGTATTCCGGATCACTAATGAAAGCGTGACTGTATGCGTGTACACAAAGACGGTTCAAGAAAATCTAAGGACAAGTTTTATATAGGCCTATGCAATATTACTCGTATCAAAATGAGAAATCACAGCGACATAATTTAGTAGTGAAAACTGACTGATAATGGTGTTAGTATCATACACCGAAACATCACATTCGTTGCAATAAAGAAGTTGATTATCCATATATCTGGGTTTTTCTTCAAATTCAACAGTTATTGACTTTTTTCGGCCATTGGAGGTTATGATCAATGATTTTCCCTAAATTATGGGGATCAAGAACTACCTTGACTATGTGGTCTGATGAAATATATGGCAGATATACAATTTGCATTGTAATTTACAGGTGAAATGTAAGCAAAGGATTATTGGGGTCATTCCGAATGAGTGACTCATTTCTGACACGCAAATGACAGCTGACCAAAGTTATAGGTATCCTTGTTACAGGGCTCTCAAGTAAACACCTGTTTCAGATGGATTGAAACAATGTATCTCATCTTGAAGAACTTTGCCACAGCTTAAAATAAGACATTGAGTGAAGAAATTCACCCAGGTTTGCACTTCCTAGGTTTTAATAGACGTCCGAGTGATCCGGAATACCCTTACACACTGTATGTTGTGTATCATTTTATGATTTTTCATCATTAGGGCTCAAGTTCATAGAACTTTCTTTCTTATTACAATGAAAACAGGTAACTAACACAAGGGTATATATGCAGATAGGAAAGGCAGGAATATATCCTTGAATTATATCTCTTCAAAAAGCACTCACCGTCAACTGTTCCTAAGCTGCATTATTTTAATCCAACAGTACAGCACAATGGCAGAGTTCCTGGTGCCACTGTTGATGTCGATCCAGCTGATGTTCTGTCCCTACACGAAGGTGGAGGAGAGCTTCAACATACAGGCCATACATGACATCCTGCATCATCGACTTGACCTTAGCAAGGTCAGTAGTCACGATAATTTCACACTGAATATTTGTTCCACTCTTACAAATTTCAAAATTCAAAATGAAGATGATATTATACTTTCACCCGAAATGAGATTTCACGTATCAATGTAAGCACTAAACACAGCTGTTAAATTAATTGGTGTCAAAACATTTAGTAAGTCCGATTTTAGAAATCCGAACTTGTTAAAGAAGGGAATAATAGGCTATTCTGGAGCATTCTAACCTTCACTTCCTTTGTTGCAGTATGACCACCTGGAGTTCCCTGGTGTTGTACCTCGGACGTTCCTCGGCCCGCTGGTTGTGTCTGGTCTCTCTGCTCCCTGGATCCAGCTACTCAAGCTGATGAACGCCAATAAACTCTTCCAGCAGTATGTGGGTGTGTAGTCTTTGTAATGATTTTTACTAGGTATATTTGAACCCTTTTCATGCAGATAATAATATTGGTAAAGTAATACGCCTTACAGAGTAAACTGGGTACATAGTGACAGTCCCAAAAGTTTCCGAGAGCATAACTTCCAAACTGTACATGCTAACTCCATCAAACTTAAGTAACTTGTTAACACTGATCTATAGATGTGCTTTTAGTGGATAAGAAAATCTCCCTCAAGTCCTTTTTTTAAGTGACATTGAATAAGTAGCCTTGTAGAGTGTGTGTTTTAAATATAGAAAACTAAACGATGTCCCGTTTGATAACTTATTTATGAAAAAGGTTAATAGTTTGGTATTTTAACGAGCGAAAGCGAGTTATATACTGATGCCATTCACAAGTTTCAGAAACATGTTATCAAACGGGACCGAGTTTAGTAGTGTATTTATTACTCAATGATGAAAATCGTTGTTAGGGACCCTCACTTAGAAATAGGTCACCCGATATAGCAGTAGCGCTGCTAACATTGTGACGTCATACAAAAAACGACTCTGACGTCACGCGCCGATTATGATGTTCCTGCAGCAATCGGTTTTAACACACATGTGTGTAACCAACTCATTGTTATCTTATGAGTGATTTCACCACAGTTGAGTAATAAAGATATTTCTTTCACATTAAATTTGATTTGGAACAAGTTGTCCACTTTAGAACAGCCCCTCCTTTAATGCATACAGATGTCACTTGCCAGGATAAAAGAGCAATTTTTATATTTGTGCCATATCACTTCCTGTCAGTTACAATTTATGACTTGAAAAGACATCCAGTCCATTTCAGAATTTGACAAGCCCTATTCATTCATTACACTATATATAACCACTTACTTTGTCAATAGGTAAGTTCCAATGTAAAATCAACTAGCACTTGTCTGGCAAGCAGACAGCTATTTGGAACAATGTTTCTTATACATAAAGTGAAGTGCTCGTGATAAGATAATTCCATTCTTTTCAGTGCGAGGCTGTCTTGGTCTGGTTCTATCAATCAGTTTCCTGATGTTCTGTCGCGCAATCCAGACTCGCATGGGTCCGGGGGTCAAGTTCTGGCTGATCCTGGTCACGGTGACCCAGTTTCATTTCATGTTCTACATGTCTAGAACTCTCCCTAATGTGTTCGCTCTCGCACTCGGTGAGTCCTCTCCAAGTTCTTGCTCTATACCCCCTCATCCAACGATAATACGAGAGATGAAATTTTTAGTGATGCTCCTTTTTCAACTTCCCCCACAAGGCATAATTCATGCCAGTCATTATCACTGGTGAATTTAAGCCTTGCTGCATTTCATCAGCATTTCTGTGCCAGGACAGGAGTGTGCTGTATCTGTACTTGGTAGTGCAATCAGACATCTCTGGCATAGAAGAGACAATAAAGTACAGCAAGTCTGAAATTAGCCTGTGATTGAGACTGGTGCAAGTTCAGGCATGCAGGGAAAGTTGATCCCTTTTGTAAATTTTATGCTTTTAATCATAGGTACCTGACCCTAAATATATATATACCTACCTATCTTTATAACATATGAAGAAGGTGAGATACTGTCCACCATCTTAAAGCCTGCCATAGGACCGGAAATGGATACTTGGAAAGTCTAAGAATAATACAGACCGTATTTGAGCCAGCAAACCAGTTTCCGGTCCTCTGGCAGGATCCAAGATGGTGGACAGTGTCTTACCTTGTTTATATGTTATATAGGTAGGTAGGTTGGTATAGATATTTATATATTAAAGGATAGATGAAATGCATTTTTCTCAAGAATGACAGATGATTACCTCTACGTATATTGTATATCGGAATCAATTGAGCATAAACTCGAGACAATATACACTTGCAATTAATAATAAAGACGATTTTAATTCACCCATTTTAACACTATCGCAATTTGTTCGGCGAATCCTTTTGAAAATGCTCACTGAGGCGTGACTGTGATAAGCGATAGGCGGGGCGGCTAGATAGCTTCTCAGCCGGTGTCTCGTTAATTAATTAATGATAATTATCACTGCCGCTAAATGAATTTATGAGGTGTATTACATCACCAAAAAGACATGTTTATGTAATAATTGTGTAATTGTCATCTGCGGAATTACCTAGTTGGATATCTAAAGATTCGATATATGGGAAATTTAAGTTGGTTTATTGAAGGTATCTTTGTAAAATTAACAATCAAAATGTTGCGAAATTACGTTGAATTGTGACTATCGCTGAAAATCAAATTCCTCCACATACGTCACAGAAGTCATCCCTTCACGGGTCACACCCCCACAGACTTTCATTCTGGTCGCCGGGGCTAAATCAGGCGGTTTTTTAAAAAGCCGTATATAAGTAATTTATGGACCGATTTCAGAAATTTAAAATCGAGCAATTGTCAAATTGACATCCCATTTTAATGAATCCGATTTGGACCATATGTCATTTCATCCATCCTTTAAGGTCTGGTGCCTATGTTTTTAAGAGATGATTTGAGGTTAAGATGTTCTTCTGATGAAGATAAGGCAAAGTGGGAGTGTCACCCTGAATATCATCTACACAAAAATAGCTCTGTCATACTCTCCCTTTAAGCCCTTTCTTCTGAACTGGGAGTTTTCCCATTTCCTTGTAAAATTTTGGATGACCTCATTGCTTAAGGAGAATGTTTGCTGTAGTTTATTCCAACAGGAATGTCTTGATGCAGTGTATGAAATAATCTTGAAAAGTAACAAGTCCGAAAGTGTTATTTTGTAAAAATCTGAAATGATTCATAACCCCGTTTTACAATGAATGGATAGCCAAAAGCATTATGCCAGTTTCAGATTTGTCGAAAAATAATTAAATGAAAATTTATTACAAATATCTGATTGTTTTCATTCTCCTTTCAGTGTTACAAGCCCTGACAAGCTGGTTAAAGCAACAACATTCTCGCTTCCTGTGGTGGTCTGGAGCCGCCATCATTATTTTTCGGGCAGAGTTGGCACTCTACCTTGGTCTCATCCTATTGGCTGATCTATTCGCAGGACGGATGCCAATTAAGAAATTCTTCTCCACTGTCATCGTAGCAGGACCCGTACTGCTTGGTGAATATCAAGAGTTATCTACTCCTAGAATCCAACTATTTTGTTGTATTGTATTGGGATAGTGGATTTTATTCCCAATGAGACTCAGTGCTGATTCAAAGTAAAGAATAATACAGTCAGACCCCATTTATCCGCACACTTTGGTAACAGTTGAAAATCGTCCGGATAGCGAGACGTGTGGTTAAGCAAATCATTGTTTGAAAAATTTTGCAGAGAAATGCTGGGTTTTCCGATATACAGAGTCTGGTTAAACAGGGTCTCACTGTACAATATTTGTTGTATATTTCTCTCCCCCAGGGCTGACCGTGTGTGTGGACTCAGTGTTCTGGGGTCGGTTGGTGTGGCCAGAGGGAGAGGTCTTCTGGTACAACACTGTCCTCAACAAGAGCTCGGACTGGGGAGTATCCTTGCAAACATGGCGTCAACACATTAACTTTGAAATCAGCTGATTCTGATTAACAAAATTGAATGTCTTTCAGTTATTATCTATCCTTGATAAGTTTTAGATGAGTTCCAAAAGTTTAGATCTTCAGTATTACCTGGAGCCACAATAACCTTCAGAGATTCTAAAATTGGGACCTTTGATGAGCCTAAAGTCTTGTTCAAATTCTCAGAAATTGCAGAAAATGAAAAATTTACATAAAGGGTATCGGAAAAATTCTTTTCAATATTTACCCAGGAGATTGTCGAACGTAATGATTATAAGACAGTTTTTAAAGACACAGTAGTGACGGTAGATATATGCAGTTTTGAACTTTTTGACCAATTGCAGAAAATGTTCTCATCCATCAAGGTCATTCTGCACATTCTTTTCAATGTTTATACTGGAGATTATCAAATATAATGATTATACAACATGGCCCAACTTGATATTTCACAGTATTCAATTTCTAGTTCGAATCAATATCCTTAACAAATCCGACCCTCCCGTTTGCATGGTACTTCTACTCAGCTCTGCCACGAGCACTCTCCTTCACAATAGTGCTTATCCCAGTCGGTGTCTACCTGACGCGGCAAGTGTGGACGCTGCTCTGGCCGACCTTGACCTTTGTCCTCCTCTACTCCCTCCTGCCACACAAGGAGCTGCGGTTCATCATCTATGTGTTCCCCGTCCTCAATGTGGCAATCGCTTGTGCACTCTCCAAACTGTGAGTATCAGCCTCTAAAGGACATTTCACTTGCATCATCAGATTCATAACGTTGTTAGTATCAACATCCAAATATCAGATTCACTGTAATAAAGAAGTTGACTATTCATTTATCTATATGTTCTATTCCCAACCCCCTATTTATTATCCATATATCTTGTTTTTCCTTCATTTAGATACATTTGGAAGATTAATCATAATTTCGGAAATGAGAAATATTATATTCATAAGCTTGCCTTTAAATCGTTTATTATATTTATTTAATAAAATCATGCACTTTATCCAAAGTATTGGAAGATTGCTTATTATCTAAGGTAACATCAATGTATGTGAATTTCATGAGAACAAATGATTTATGTGCTACATTAGAAATGAGAAAAACATGGAGCTGATTGTTAAATTTTTGTTTCAGCTATAAAACAACTTGAATCAAGTTTCAAGAAGTTGATATCATGATATTGTTTTGTCTTATTTGTAAAACAAAATTCATCCCACTAATTACAGATGGCAGAACCAGTCTAAGTCCATGACACGCTTCACGTTGGCCCTGGGCAGCTCCTGCTTGTTGCTAGGCAACCTGTGCTCCACCTCAGCGTTTCTCTACATCTCTCACAAGAACTACCCCGGAGGTCTCGCTATGTTGGTCCTGCATCACATCGAGGTGGACACAGGTCGGTCCGCGAATCTGTAGTCTTTCATTTAACACAAGAGTCGAGACGACACATGTACTTTTACTCTAACCTGACACAGGGTAGAATGTATACGCTCCATTCCACTTTCATACCCTGAGTTTGAACTCCACTCACAAATTGAAGAAGCTCATTAGCCCTGATCATCCTCAGTTACCCAGGGTTTTATATATGCTCCGTTACTCTCCACTATATCACCCATGGGAAATTTCATCAGAGAAATCTGTCCTCAAATTACCCGCCCTTGGCCGGCGTGAGCCAATCAAACCGCTACGCAGCATGGACCTGCGAGCCAATGACAATTCATATCACTTCGTTGCAAAGCAAGGTCATTTTGTTAGCGGTTATCTCCCTTGACCATTTCCGTCTTATCGTATTGAGTATTTTCTTTGGTTACTGACTTCGTCACGCCGGCCAAGGGCGGGTAATTTTAGTACAGATTTCGCTGACAGAGTTTCCCATGGCTGATATAGTGGAGAGTAATGGAGCATATATAAAACCATGGGTAACCGAGGATGAGCCCTGATCTACATGACCAAAACTATTCCAAGATAGCCTGTCTTTAGCCGGTAGCCAATTTTGGACTCCTTGTTAAAGAGTTTGTGTTCTTTTAAATTGACAGCTCATTAGGGTTTTTGCAACTCAACAACTTAAGTGTAAAGGAAGATAGAATTAGCATTGTTCAAACCTAGGGACTGAGAGCTGTAGGTACTACATCCAACTCTATTTACAGATGTGAATCTACACATTGATGTCTTCTCGGCCCAGACTGGTATCTCTCGCTTCATAGAAACTAAACCTTATTGGAAGTAAGTAGATGAGTGGATGTCAATGTAAATGTGAATTGTGTCTATATTTGGTTCGTGCATATGAAATCCAAGTTTGCATTAATTGTCAATTTGATGCTATGATTTGGTTCGTGCATATGAAATCTAAGTTTGCATTAATTGTCAATTTGATTCTATGTTTTGGTTCGTGCATATGAAATCCAAGTTTGCATTAATTGTCAATTTGATTCTATGGTTTGGTTCATACATATGAAATCAGATTTTGCATTAATTGTCAATTTGATGCTATGATTTGGTTCATGCATATGGAATCCAAGTTTGCATTAATTGTCAATTTGATTCTATGATTAAAACACTTGCATATTTAAGAAACTAATGTGGCAATGGCAGAATTCCAGTTACTGTTTTCCTGATGAAATAAGTGGCAAAATGATGCATTTTATATTTTAAAAATATGTTTGTGATTTCAGACTATTTGATATAAATTTGACATATTTCAGATTCAACAAAACAGAAGGGCTGACACCTGGTGGCGAGGAAATGAACAGTTTTACTCATCTTTTGATTGGCTTGGAGTCTGATGATGAATCTGAACTCATACCTTACAAGACGACTCATAACGTACTGATGAAAATACCGGGCTATCATAAAATCGCATTTAATTTCAAATACTACATACCTATTGAAATTGTAACTAAACCTAAAATAGCTATACTGAAGAAGAAATCTCCCCATAAATAACATTAAGCTAATGAATAAAAATGGTCATTCCAAAATGAACTTTATCATACATAGTTACATTTATGTGCTCAAAGCTTTCTTAGAATGATTTAAAATACTTTTTTTTTCATTCAAGTCATTTCTAAATAACAACATTCAGTGTATAAGCCTTTCTTACAATGATTTAGATAACCATTTTATTTCATGTCAATAACCTCAAAGTAAATTTCATCATAAATACTAGTATTAAAATTTAAGTGTACAAGACCAAACACTTAGATAATTTCATTTTCATCAAGTTACAGCAATCAATAATTTAAGACTTTTTTTTATGAATCTATTTCATCAGCTTTACTGCCAACTTTTCCATGAATGATTATTTTGAAATATGCATCTATACTGATTAACTAGTCACAGTAATTCTATAACCAGCATTTAGACATTAGCTGACCAAGTTTTGCTTGGTTGCTTTCAAGCAGTATCCTAGAAATATACTACAACTTTGTCTGATGCGGCATTGCCTCCATTTGTACCTCCCTATGTTGAGATCTGACGACCAATCTGCAAGAGTCATGTCTCGTGGTCTTTCGGGGCGGGATAGCGCAGTGGTTAGCTCAGCTTCGGATCAAGAGGTCCGGGGTTCGAATCCCGCCAGGGGCACGGCAACTTTGTCTGCAGTAGAGAACTGTTCTACACGCAGTAAGGTTTTGGTGCAATGCTACACTGAATTTCAGCGTAGAACCACCCATGGTTCGCTAGTTCCAGCCGATGCTCGCAGGTTTCACCGCAGTGCATAGCCACATGGCGTTGCAGGCTTTCTCCCTGCCATAATACTAGCAGCCGCGATGTAAGTGAAATATTCTTGAAATTGGCATTAAACCACAACTCACTCACTCACTCACTCACTCACTCACTCACTTGTGGTCTTTCACCTGTCATAAATTCAAACCAGGCCAGCATTCATATCAAATCTTATTTTGTTGCTGATTGACTGTGATTTAAAGTACCGGTACAAGTTATACCCCATATAGTTTTTGTGCTTTTCTGAAATGAGAAAAATGCTAAATATTTACTAATTTTACATCCTTTTAACAATAAAACATATCAATTGATAGAATATCTCTAAAGTGACAAATGATACTCATAAAATTGATTAACAATTTCATGTTTAGTCGTAGTAAAGTGTACCACACTCATAGCGTTGATGAACTGCTTCACTTTTCATTGTTTTATTTTCAAATGAACGTATGCTAGTCTTTATCAAACTGTGAAATTTAAAAATCATTAAAATATTACCCTCAGTAAGTTATTTCAACTTGATTATATTATAATCATGTATCGATAACATGTAAGTAGTATGTGTAAACAGGAATGTCCCATTGAATTTCATTCCACAAAAATACCCCGATAGAACTCCTCTAGTCAACATGACAACAGATCTTAATGTGGAGGGGTACAAGTGTCAGGTAAAGATCTAATTGCCTCTAAACATTGCATTACTGATCTGAGAGACTCTGATGAAGTTTTAAGGTTCCAGAATTTTTCTAGGGTACTGTTCTGGTGTTGTTATGTATTTGATGTATTATTATTACAGGAGGAATTGCTCAGATTTAGAGTACTTCATTATATGGAAATTGACAAAATATTCAACACTATCTCATGTTATTAGCAGCTCCGACTAAGTCGGAGCTGCTATCAGTTTTTGTGCAGTTTCCATCGCCGCCGCCGCCGCGTTTTGTATTGGCTATAACTTTTTTCCTTATTAGGTTTTGAGAACTCATATACATAACTTCTTACTTATACCCCTGGGGAATTTTTTTGACATGTTCACATTCAAGGTCAAAGGTCAAGGTCACAAGTTCTGAAATTGCTAAAAAAAATCCTTGTAAACACGATAACTTGAAAAATATTTGTGCTATCAGGCTCTTCTTTTGTGTATATCAACTATGGAGAAAGGCCAAGATTTGAAAAGGTTTTCACTAACATCCGTCAAAGGTCAAGGTCATAGCGAGGTCACAACTTAAGCATGCTTTTGCGAAAATGTCTTATTTCAACTATTAACACTTTGAATCATTACATGATTGTGATACACAATGAAAAGTGATCACTGATTGTGTGACCTTGAATTTTAAAGGTCAAGGTCATGAGATAGGGTCATGGTCACCAGTTCTGAAATCACTAAATAACTTCTTTCCAAGGAGGTATCAACACCTCATATACATAACTTCTTACTTATGCCCCTGGGGAATTATTTTGACATGTTCATATTCAAGGTCAAAGGTCAAGGTCAAAAGTTCTGAAATTGCTAAAACAATCCGTGTAAACACGATAACTTGAAAAATATTTGTGCTATCAGGCTCTTATTTGGTATATATCAACTATGGAGAAAGGCCAAGATTTGAAAAGGTTTTCGCTAACATCCGTCAAAGGTCAAGGTCATAGCGAGGTCACAACTTAAGCATGCTTTTGCGAAAATGTCTTATTTCAACTATTAACACTTTGAATCATTACATGATTGTGATACACAATGAAAAGTGATCACTGATTGTGTGACCTTGAATTTTAAAGGTCAAGGTCATGAGATAGGGTCATGGTCACCAGTTCTGAAATCACTAAATAACTTCTTTCCAAGGAGGTATCAACACCTCATATACATAACTTCTTACTTATGCCCCTGGGGAATTATTTTGACATGTTCATATTCAAGGTCAAAGGTCAAGGTCAAAAGTTCTGAAATTGCTAAATCAATCCGTGTAAACACGATAACTTGAAAAATATTTGTGCTATCAGGCTCTTATTTGGTATATATCAACTATGGAGAAAGGCCAAGATTTGAAAAGGTTTTCGCTAACATCCGTCAAAGGTCAAGGTCATAGCGAGGTCACAACTTAAGCATGCTTTTGCGAAAATGTCTTATTTCAACTATTAACACTTTGAATCATTACATGATTGTGATACACAATGAAAAGTGATCACTGATTGTGTGACCTTGAATTTTAAAGGTCAAGGTCACGAGATAGGGTCATGGTCACCAGTTCTGAAATCCCTAAATAACTTCTTTCCAAGGAGGTATCAACACCTCATATACATAACTTCTTACTTATGCCCCTGGGGAATTATTTTGACATGTTCATATTCAAGGTCAAAGGTCAAGGTCAAAAGTTCTGAAATTGCTAAAACAATCCGTGTAAACACGATAACTTGAAAAATATTTATGCTATCAGGCTCTTATTTGGTATATATCAACTATGGAGAAAGGCCAAGATTTGAAAAGGTTTTCGCTAACATCCGTCAAAGGTCAAGGTCATAGCGAGGTCACAACCTAAGCAGGCTTTTTGAAAATGTCCTATTCAACTATGAACACTTCGAGTCATTGCATGATTATTATACGCGATGAAAAGTGATCATTGATGGTGTGACCTTGAAGGTCAAAGGTCAAGGTCATGAGATATTGGTTAAGGCCACGTTAATCCTTTGATCAAATTTTGAAAGAAGAAATAGGTTTTAAGAACAAACTTGTGAAAAGTGACCCCAGTGATGATTAGTAATAACTCGAATAATGAACAAACTTATGTTAAAAAGAATTCCCATTTTATTGATGCTGACGAGAAGGCGGAACAGGGAAAGGCGAGACCCTAAGTTTCGGAGCTGCTCTGCTTTTGCGGTGTCCCGCAAACGCTAATCTAGTTGTAATAGATTTCATTGCTAGCTGCAGTAGCACTTTCATTGTCCAGAAACAAAATTGTTAACAATATTGTGTTATTTAATAATTAGTGCTATTGTTGCAACATTGTTAGCATTTGTTAGAGTGTAATTTATGTGTGCTTAAAAACACATTCTAGTTTGTGAGACATATTTCACTTCAGTCAGAGTTTAGCCAGGTCGAAGACACTTTTGTGTACCAAGTGCCGTATATTTAAATATGTGATGATTAATTTTCAGGGTGTTCACTAACGAAAAGATAAGAATGCATGAATGTATCCACATAAATATCTTTTCACAGCTTTGTGGAAGGAATAATATCATGTATATGTGCAATAATTTGATATTGTCAGTTTGCTCTTGATTTTCTTCTTCTTTTGTCACCAACCAGAATGTGGAATAAAATCTTGAACACTGGGCAGTTTGTCTTTCCTGGTTACTCTGATGAATATCATTTCACTTTCAATTGAAGTTATTAAAGTCATTTATAAACCTGTAGTGACGTCACTCTATTGTTCCATTAGGTTCTACTTTTACCGGGTAAACCTCTATTGTCAGTTTGCCAGGCGTTCTCAAAGAATGCCCAGGGCTTTCTCTTGAATCTATCAGAAATTTATTTTGATTGGGAATTATACACGTTTTGAAATACTTTGATCACAAAATATCACATTTTTGATAAATCACAAATCACAAACATAAGCTTTGAATGCCTGCTTTCGAATCCTGCACCACCCGCTTACTAAACTGGCGTCTTTGACAACTCGGCTATAAAGGCCCACGAGAACAATGATGTATTTTCCACAGTGACAATCATGTGAACTCCACGAGGCAGATAGCGCATGTTACTAAAGTCATTTATATACCTCGAGGCCCATTTAACACTCTTTGAAATCAGTTGTTTTTCCGGGAGAACTTCCCTAAGAAAGAAACGAGGGCCTTACAATTCCTATTCAGAAGGTCTTATACTGGATAATACCCCACTGGGAGGGCCTTGAACAGAATAATAACCTTCCAAGAGGGTACTATGCCCTCCAAGTACAATTCTTTGCACCCAAGAAATTCTAAGTTCTTCATTAGTGAGATAATCAATCCACAAAATTGCCAAGTTTAACATTTTCATAGGTGACAATGCGGGATTCGAACCCGCAACCCTTCGCTTTGTAGCCCAATGCTCTGCCACTAGACCACAAAGGATTGGTGACTGAGAAGGGTTGTCTGTAAGTATTCTGCTGTCAGAAACCTTCCATGATATTTTATGAACGCTTTGATTTACTTAGACCACTTGCAGTTAAACATTTAAACAACTGCACTCACGGTAGTTTGTTGGTTTTGATTTTTGTCGGTATATAAAATAGATAACACCCTCATCCTCGGGCGTTCTAGCAAAGAGAGGCCTTTGCCTACGGGAAGACCCTCAGGCAAAGGCCTCTTTGCTAGAACACCCTCGCATTCAGGTGTTATCCATTACTTATTTATTACAGTAAACATGGTGTCATATTTTGTCATGTGTGCACATGACTGTTGCATAGCAACCATTGTGAGCACGTTACCTCATTAGGTTATCTATGGCGTCATTAAACACATGAATGTGTTGTCACTCTTGTTTCCCATGCTTTTACTGTCGAAAGTTGTGAACTTGGTAATAAAGAAATACACCGGCAAATGTGCCGCACAACTTTTATGAAAGTTTAAGTTATCCTTTTCTGCTTATTCCACAAACTGTGTATTATCCACCAATATTTAAGTTTATGAAAAACATGTTTTGATTTTAAACTTTCAATGAAATTCTTTTTTGAATTAGTTGAGGTTAGGTGGGAATTACCTCTGTGTGGAGAGAATGGTATCAACTGACTAGTGTATTTTTCCTGAACAACAAGTTGGGCAAGAAATTAAATGAAAGCTGAGAGGTCTGACATTTACACCAACGATATCATTTGCAAGGGTAAACAGTGACTTGCTTTAAAGGCGCTGTAGCACGTTTTTTCGCTCAAAAAAGTCGATGAAATGTATTTGAAAAATAATGTCAACAATAGCAAAACACCCTTCTCTCTTCGGAAAATCAAGTTACAAATGAGTATTCATGGTTCCGTAAAGCCATGGTAATCTTTTTTGTCATTCGAATATAATAAAATGTGTTCACAATAAAATGGCCGCCATGCAATTTTGGCTTTATACGCAACACCGTTATTACCACTACGGATCATTGGTTTGTGTAATAAGATGTTTTACCCTCTAAAGTTAAAATAAATGACATAAACAATCATTATAAATGAGAAATTTAAAAAAATAAAATTTGCAAAAAACGTGCTACAGCGCCTTTAACAACATGAAAACAACCAAATCACACTTTCATAACAATATTTAATTATCCTATAATACACGATATCGAAACACACTCCTAGAGTCTTTCTGCACAAACCATGAGTGTAACAACACAGCTTGTACACATGATGTTCACACAGATTTATACAGTCAGTTCTTGGGCGGCACCCAGGCTTGTATCTTGGGCCTGGTCGTACTGTAGGGGACGTACTCGCCCGATGTCGCAGATAGGTTCTGGGTGTGGTCTGCCATCCACTGTTTTGTCTGAGGGGGCTGCGAAACTGGAGACTCGTCACCAATGTAGTGCATCCATCTGTGCCTGGACGTGGGAGAGGTTACAGTATTAGCAAATATTTGAATATTTTGAGAGCAAGACTACCAAAGAGTTGTTGTATAAACATTGCCTCCAAGAGCTGTTTTCTATATATATATTTTTAAAATTGCTAGCCCAATGTCAGAACTTCAGATACTACAATAAATGTTTGAAAACAAAGAACCCTTGTTAAAAAGACAGGCCTCCTAAAACAACTGGCTACGAGAATATCTGTTGATAACCTACATTGTCTAACCAACAAATAATTAGAAAACACAGCATCAATTTCATTGAATCATATCGAAGATAACACTTTGCTGCGTTTCTGATCTGAACACTGCATCATAGTCACGTGACCTTCACCCCACCTCATTCCAGCCAATCAGTGATGAGGCTAGGAAAGCTTCCTACCAACTTGAGTTGGCAGAAGAAACATGACATTCAATGTTGTATCTAGTAAGGCCTCTGATTGGCTGAAAAGGTGACAGTTTACAGTGAAGATCAACTGACATGATCTCGGCGGGATAGTGCTCTGATCAACGAACGAGGAGGTATGAGTGTTACCTTTGATCTGATTTAAATGAGATTGAGAGGTTCATCTCACCATTCAGCTGGTATCTGACTTCCATCATAATCCATGTTGACGGCGGGACTGTACTCTACCCATCGACTCCGGCCTGGAATTGAAGAACTTGAACATTTTTAAACCTTTACAAAAGATACAGTAACTTTACTAACTAAACACTGAATAGTTTCATCCTGAAAACCAACCCTATGCTCAGCAACACGAAATGTTCCTGATGTTTGCAAGTTCGTGTTCACTCAATGTTAAACACTAACAGTTAAACAGCTAACATTGTCTTATCTAATGCATCATGTTCTTTTATTTCGCTTGCTAAGCTTAACCAACAAGGAGGATTTAAAGCTTCTCCATTCAAAACAGGATAGTGTCATGGATAAACATAGCACAAATATAGAGGCTGCATTTCATTGCAGACACTTGTTCTTGGCCAACTCGATCCTAGAGTCGAGCTAGTTGTGTTGTGACGTCACATGCATTATGGGTAGTGCAGATTCCTCCAAATGAGTCACATACACATCATGAATGAAATATTAAATTTTATTACATAGATACATGTTTACATTTAGATACGTTTTTGTTTCGTTCAAATGAGTCACATATACACATTATGAATGAAATATTAAATTTTATTACATAGATACATGTTTATATTTAGATACTTTTTTTTTTTTTTTCGTCAGAAAATTTAATTGCATGTATTCATAGCTGAGGTGACTTTTGATTCTGTGAGTCAACACTTGAGTTGTGTTCAATGCGTTTGATTTGAAACGTCAAAGCGCATTCGTCAAATCGACTCTAGTGTTGTTAAATCAAATGAAGCCAAAGAAACAACTCTCTCAGTTGAAGTCAAAATGTCGTCTATGATGTTCTGGTTTCTTGAATTTGTATTTGGAGTATACCACATTTATTGCATAGTGTTTCTTGAATCTTGTAAATGTAGCAATAATAACATTCTTGCCTAAAAAGTCTGCTTTCAAATAAAACAAATTTTTGTTAAACTTAATAAAACATTCTAAATGAATACTCAAAGGCCACAATCACTAAGTATTGTAATTGTACATAAAAATGCAATACATACCCATAAAATACATCTTATTTTCAAAATACTTGTTTCCAAACTTATCTTCACCAACAAGAGTGCCTGTTTTCAGTTCATCATTTCTGTGAACAAAAAATAAAGAACATAAGAGATTATTTTCTGTTTTCTTCCATGAATGGAAACAAGCAAAATTGCCAACCTTTTTGTCAAATGGTTAAGTTTGAGAAGTAAGATTTTTGTTGTTCAATCACAGATGGTCCCATCTGTTAAAGCTAACCCCTTGGATGATTACCTTGGAATAATATTCATGTTTTAATGTTAACAACTTCACATTGATATATAAATTCTAACCTTTTGCTGCATTTTAACAAAAGCGAGGTTACAATGAGGGTAGTATCATACTTTATCATTAGATTTTCAACAATCATCACGCCGATGAATGGCTTCACTTCTCATTGTTTTTTTTATTTTTTAATGGATGTGTGCTAGTCTTAATCAAATAGTCACATATACAAGTCATCAAAATACGTTATTTCAAGTGGATAGTGTTGTGAACATGTACCAATAACATATATACCGGTATGTATACATTTGTGTATTATATATATATTTATCTCTATGTGATATCTAAATTTAATGTATTTTTGTTTTGCCTGAAAACAGTGTACAACAAATTTCCAATGGACATTAAAGAATTATCTTATCTTATCTTAAAGACAGGAAAGATAGTCAACAAGAGTCTTATATGATCCAAAAACAGAGAAAGAGCAATCTCATAAAAAAAATCAGATCACGGATCATTAAGGGATTCCTTCAGATCATAGATGAGTGACAACTCAATTAAGCAAATAAGCCAATGATCTGATTTTAATGAGATTGTTATAACTTGCGCCAGTCTCCATCAGTGGTTTATTCACAAGGCTAGCAAAGGACAGTTAAAGTGCGAGTTCTATCAGGTATTTTTCTGTAAAAATAAAATAGAAGGACACTCTTCTTTACACATATATATATGTTATTAATACATACTTATTGCACAATCCAGATGAAACATATTACTGAAGGTAATATTTTTATGACTTTACATTTGAATTTTGATAAAGGCAAGCGTACATTCATTAAAAAATAACAAGCAGACAGAGTCGGCCATAACCCCCGCAATGTAGGAATTTTGAATATATTTATGCATTTTGAATATATAATGCATTTACTCTCTTGAAAATTGTTATAACTCATAACTCATAAGTGATCAAATTTCTATATAGCAAAAGGCACATCTAGACTACAGTTCTTGGTTGATACCTGTACAAAGTTTCAGCTAAATATATTGAATAGTTTTGAAGTTTGAGGCCGGAATGGAAAAGCCCGGACGCACAGACAGACGGACGGAGCTCATTTCTATATCTAAAACAATGAGAAGTAACAATCATAACGAGTGGGGAAAGTTTTGCTTTGGCACAACAAGACATACATTATATGTTATTTTGAGAATATTCTATCAATATTATTTTGACAGTCTGATTAAAATCTACCTTGTTCCGAGGAATAAAATTTGCAAAATAATATATATCTACCGGGATACGAACAGGCTCTGTAGATTCCTCGCCACAAGGTCTGAAAACATCCCTTACTTATCATATATCATTGTAGGCTTTAACATCTTTGACTTTTTTACCATGTCCTAAATCGTCGTTTGCATCTCATTATTAATTTTTGCATTTAATCTTATTTGTTGTTATTAAAATGTAATAAGCATATATTATATGTGTGTGTGTACACTGCAGTAGTCTTCACGTAATTATCACTGAGTTTGTTGACCATTCCAGTTCATTTATTTGATCATGAAATAAATATTCTTAAATCATGTAGGAGCGGTAAATATTGTTTGCATAAATTACATTACATAATATATAAACCGTTTGAATGGAAACAATAATTTAAGCAATGTTGAATATGACAGAATGTCACATAAACTGTATGAATATACTTTTCCACCAATATCAAATGTGAACAACAAATGAAAAATGCTAAATGAAATTTGAATGAATGTTTCGAATGTGTTCGTTTTGATTACAAATTCCTGATAGGGACAAGGTCGCTTCGGGGAGGGAGTTACCGACTGCTGCAGTCCAGCCAGCCCAGTACCCAGTTTGCGTCATGTAATCTCGCTACCCGTCTCTTTCGAGCCTCGCAAAACTGCGGTCACAGCACAAATACCCTACCGCAATGTCGTTATATTTGCTTTGAAAGCTAAAATTTGTTATGACAGCTGTCAAAGTTCATGTGTAAATACAAGTGGTACATGAAAAGAATGTTTTTCTTCTTCTTATACATGGCTGCACTATTTTACAGGTTACTTCATCGGAGATATCAGTATAACGAAATTATGAGACTTTCTTCAATAACAATCAAGGTTACAAAAGGTTACACTTCAACAGCTATATTTATATTCGAGATAATGTAAACATTATTTCAGTTAGATAATAGTCAAATCTGACAGATTGTTCATACCTATAGTATTTCATATATGACCCAACAAGACCCCCATTTTCTTTAATTATAGTTCGGAACCTGGATAACTTTTCCAAGTATCGCGACATCTTGGATCTGTAGCTTTGCAGTGAATAGGTTTACATCATTTGTATGGACAAAATCATACAATTTTCTAATAAGTTATTATGAAAAATAATTTGATATTGGCACAAAAAGGTAAATATATGAAATCAACATATTTTAGACATTGTATAATTTAAACAGCTCCCAGTTTTTATCCACATTTACTCCGAGTCTGCACTTTTGTGAAAATGGCGACCTTCAGAGCCGGTGGCGACGAAGAAGATTTTGATGAAGATGACTTTATACTTGGGAACGAAAAGATTTTAACTGATGAAAAACCGACAATTCTTGGTCCAGTTAAGAGGACAACGGATAATAACAAGAAACAGGTATAACTATTTAATGACACCCTTGAGTTTTCTCATAATTGAATTACAAATAAATTGATTTTTATTTTGAGGAGCGTCATGGGAGATAACTCTACGTAGATGATGAATTATTTGGTTATTGATTATTAGGTCTGATCGAAATTGAGAGTCGAAATTGCATATTTACCATTTTTGTGTCCAATATAGACTGCATTTTAGAGGGCGCACATCGATCTTGTTAATCTCGTACTATCTTTTTAGCTCTTTGGTTCCAGTTAGACTTCTTCTTTAGCCCATGACTATGGATATTAGGGCTGTGTATTACCTCAATTTTTGTATTGCGATACGTATTGCTGAACTGTAATGTATTGCAATACGTACCACAATATATTGCAAGATCCTCTGACAATGAGATTTTTCTCTAATGCCAATGATATTACAACATGCTAAATGAACTCTACATTTAACTTTTATACTTATTTTTTTCAGTTTAAACATGACTTTCAGATCTTGAAAGAGATCATTTGTAATAAAGTCCAACACACATTCTAGCACTTCAAAATAATTTTCTAAATAAAAGTTAAGCCAATAAATGTGCCTTTTACAAGATAAATGAATAAACTTGACCTAATATTTGTTGGTGCAATATATTGCGATATGAAAAATCGTATTGCAATACGTGTATTGCACAACTCTGTATTGCAATATATTGGTATTGCAATAATATTGCACAGCCTTAATGGATATCAGTAGACAATTTTCTATAACCCGTTGTAACCTTTAGACAAACTAGCGTAAGGATTGGTAGTGAAATGTAGTTGATAATTACTAGTGCCCGGTAAAGTGCAGTACTTCCTTATGATAATATTAATAATACTCAGTGAAAGAACCAGGAATGGAAAATGGGAGGGGTTAAATTCTTTTCCCAAAACCACCCATGCAAAAATTCCCGGACCCCCTGGATCCGCCACTGATACTAACATCGTAACATGGCACTTAAAATTGATTATCCACACCCTTAAAAAAAGGCGTGGAATCTGCTGCATGCAAAACGATTTGAGTACCATGCATCTACTGTGTATCTCGCCTTTTGGATGCAAGGCTTTACTACAAGCATTTTCAGAAACAACATTAGCCCCTGATTGATTATTAGATAGAACTTTGACCATGACACTAACGATTTATCCCATGACAAGGTATTTGTTAGTTATGTGTCACATTTATGTGTTATATACTTTCGATGATCGATATAGTAGTAGTTGTAGTAGTAGTACTGTCACGGGGAGATGGAAAAATGTAGCATGAAATTAACAAGATTGATGTGTCCCCAGTAAAATGCAGTCAAGTCAAACCCTCAACCTTTTGACTTGGATGGAAATATACATCAACATTTGGATTCACAGTTAAAGAATGTGGAACTACAACAAAAATACACAACACTAAACTATCCCAACCTTACATTAATTACCACATCCACATTAAAGGGTACAAGTTGATCAAGATTAATGAAGTTGTGTTTTGTACACAAAATAATTGACAAAGCCAATTTGTTGTATGTTGTAATATAATATTAAAATAACATCACCATTATTATTGTTGGTTCCTTCCAAATATCTCTAAACATCATGGTTGAAGACTTCTATTGGGTTATGAAGATATCATTATGAATCAAAATTGAATAGTGAACTCCTAAGTTTTCATTCACTTCACATTGCACTTCACAACACTTTGAACGCATTATGTCATTAATATCTATTGATATTTCAAATCAAAAGCGCTTTCTCCCTTCTCTGCCATTCCCAAAATATTACACTATCATGCAACTTTTTTCAGCAAGCAATGGCCATTCCTTGGTTGAGAAATAAACAAATGGATATTTGAACCAATCATCTTATCGTTGAGTCCCTGTGGTTAGTTCCTTTGTTAAAAAGATTCAGTTCCTGTAAAAACCTAGAATATAATTGATACTAATTACCAGTGTTGAAATTATACACTTTAGCTTCGGTTCAGTTTTGTAGATATTGCTTTACAGAGCCAAATTTTAAAAAAAACTTAAGTCGCAACAAAACCAAATTTTCTTGAAAATGAAAAAAAAAACGTCAAAATTATTATTAATGAAATTATTTGAAATAGGTAACAATAAAGACATATACAATTTGATGTATGTTGCACCAAACAGTTTAACTGAAAATCAGACACTAATATAAATATAGTTTTAAACTGTTTCTCATTTATTAGTTTAGTAGATATTTAAGTGTATACGAAATCATCTTTATCTTTTCAGAAAGCATTTCAGAATGGATTCGGAGAGTATAAAGCAGCAGGTATACAAGGACATTCGGCCGATGATCTACGCATGGCGGCCATGAGAGGGAACAAAGAAGGCTTAGAGAATTGTCTCCAGCAAGGTAACACATGAAAAGGGCACTTGATATCGAAGGTTTGACTTTCAAAATGGCTCTGATAGTTATAAAGATTTTTCATGGCCAAAATAATCAGATAGTCCTTAGTGGCGCTGTAATTTGTATAATAATTTTCACAAGTTCAGTGTTGTTTCTGGGGTTCTGAGAAAGTTTGTCTATCATTGATGAAATAGAATAGCTATTCCATCGTAATGGGTCATATTATCTCAAATTGGCCTAAAAGACCCCACTGAACAATACTCCAGTTGAACACACTTGTTGTTGTTTTAAAACTTTATACAACTTTTCCAGTTTCTGAGTAAAAAAGATTACCTTTTAATGTGTTCAAAGAAGCGTGCTTGTCGCATTTCTATAATGTAATAATATTTTCATTCTTCAGCATAAGTTCATATATGTATGTCAAAAATGTGTGTCTTTTTGGCAAGGGTGCAAGAAAAGAAGAGCATTTGAAATCTGCTTTGAACCCCTGAAATATAACAAGATCAATTTAATATTAGGCCCCAAAAAAAAGAATTTGTTTCTGGTTTCCGCCGGCATCAGTTTCAAACCCACGCCTCAGGTCTTTTTTTCTAGGTTTTCAAAAGTAAGGGGCAGATAACTGTAATTTGTTAGCCTCAGAAAACATTGGACATAGAAAATGTCACTCATTTCTGTTGAGATGGAGTGTAGGCAGGGATGCAGATTCAAAATTTTGCCAGTCGGACATTTCATCTTTGACCCAAAAAGACGAACCCGGAAGTAAAAAATCATTTTATGAAAAAAGTATGAGAAAGTATTACTATTTGTTGGTTCTTCATCCATTGCATATTATTAAACATAACACAATAGCAATTAACTGTAATTATTAATTTATCAATAACATCATTATTAACATGCATAAAATAGTTCATAAGTTAAAATCAATGTTTACCAACTACGATTTATCGACAGTGCTAGTTTGAGCGAGTTTTCAAGCGAATTTGCATCAAGAAAGACGAGAAATTTCAAATACTTTAATTGCACATAGTTCATCAATAGTTCAAATCATGGACCAAATGATATGTACCTTCTAAATAAGCATTTTAAATTCCAAAGAACTCGTTTTCAATACCGATATAATTTACGTAAACTCAACTCGGCAGAGCACGTGGTCAAACTATTTTCCATACGACTATTTCCTTTTCAAGATGTAGTTACTAATTTGAACTTAATCTAATAAGATTACTTTTATATATTATTTGGAGACATATTTCTCAATTGTAAATGAATAATTATAAAATAAGAAGAAATAATGTAAACACAAGAGAAATTGGAGTTTTTAAATTAACATACCTCTTTATAACATATGTCATCATGAAAATACGATCGAGTTTTCGTAGCGTCATACAAACGGTGATTGACTACATAACGTCTCGTGAAATAATATTGCTGATTATTCGTTTTTGATAGGTATATTTATTTTGAATTTGTATAATAGCTTTACCATACATCGATATTGATCTATCATATTTTGTTACAGTATGTTACCTATGTTTTATGACTGTGATATTATTAAATTATCGAGATTCAACTATTCAAAGTAGCAAAATCTTGATCTATAACAAATTCATGAATCACCGGTACGGATGAAGCCACACGTTCATGCAATGTTTATCTTTGACAAAATTTGTTTAAAATGCAATGTTAATGAACCTTTTTCGTAAAAAATGTTGTGAAATGGGTCACATCTTTCAGTCACTAAATGATACTGAGAATATCAATTAAATATCAAACGGTAAGTGTTGTTTCTGCAAACAATTATAATTTACTGAACATAATGATGATGATTGAATTTCATGTCGGGCCTCGTGCTATGAAACATAAATGTCACTTCTTGACTGGGTCAACGTAAATAATTATGACCGACACAAGCAGGTCGGTTTGCCTTTATTTAATGCTTGTAAGGCGTGTTTGTTTAGTTTTCCATTTATTTTCTGCAATCGGTCAACTGATGTCCGATAGGTCAATTTTCCATTTGGACAAACTGGATTTACAATCGAACATGTCCGGCAAATAGACCGATTTCTGCATCCCTGAGTGTAGGGGTGAGATTATAGACTATTTGGAATAGTAACACATATTTGAGACAGTTTGTGCTTTATTTATATAAATAATTGTATAAATTTTGTTTGTTCAACTCTTCTTTCCAAAAAACAAAAATGTCTTTAAAAAAAAAAATCGCGTCATTGCATCATTTTTGTCAGCCTGTAAAGACCAGAAACATTTAATTTTTTATTAGGCCTTTGGGTAGTAGATTATTTGCCTGTACTAGTTTACATAGTTAACATACAACATATGATTGACATCAATATTTATCAAGTTCTCCTCTGTGTCCAGGTGTCAAGGTCGATGAGGTGCTGCGGTGTGGATGGACGGCGCTCATGTACGCAGCCAACTGCTCCCACCCCGCTCTCGTCAACTTCCTTGTGGCAAAGGGAGCTGATGTCAACTACCATAAAGGTCAGTGAATTTCATGACTAAGCAACAAAAGACATTTTCTTTCTTGAAGTTGAAAATGAAATGGCTAACCTTTGCTCCTGTCACAAGCAGTCTGCAATAGAAACTCCTTTCAAGGCACCAACAGAAAGTATGACCGGTTTGTTGTTATTTGTTTTCAGATTTCTACACAGTTCTAATGGCAGCGTGTTCATCTAATCGAGACAACAATGGCTCTGTGCTGGAGTGTGTCAAAATTCTTGTTGAAGCAGGAGCTGACTGTAATGTTAGGGATAGGTGAGTTATCTCCCTTTGCCTTGTAACGATAAGGAAATGTGAAAGAGAGAGTGAGTGTTAAACATTTGGGGGAACTTATGTAAGTTTCAATGTAAGTAGCACATGCATTCGTTGCGCCATATATGCCTTTGTGTTCCATTAGTTGTTCACTGTGTGTATCCTATTTCAAACTTGTGTGTTTGTGTTTTTTAACTGAACACAGGGTTGGTGTCAGGATGAATCCATTTTATTATCCCCCCCCCACAACGAAGTTGGCGGGGGATATAGAAATGAGCTCCGACCGTCTGTCTGTGCGTCCGGGCTTTTCCATTCCGACCTCAAACTTCAAAACTATTCAATATATTTTGCTTAAACTTTGTACAGGTATCAACCAAGTAGTCTAGATGTGCCTTTTGCTATATAGAAATTTGATCACTTATGAGTTGTAACAATTTTCAAGAAAGTAAATGCATTATATATATTTTACAATCGATATATATATATTCAAAATTCCTACATGGCGGGGGATATGGCCGACTCTGTCTGCTTGTGTTGATTATGAAACAATGCAGAGTGAAACCAAACGGGTATTGTGTGTACTGAAATCGAATTCTCCCACAGTTTTTTATCAATCTTTTCTGAAACTTTACACATGCTTTGGATATACATTAGTGATATGCAATCTTTTTGGGACCAATCAGATGAATATTTTTAGAGTTATGGCCCTTGACTCAGAACGCTAGGCTTTCCCATTTCAGATTGTGTTCTTAAATCTACTCCTCCGACGGTTTTTGATGATTTTACATGCTATGGATGTCATTAGATCATTCAGATGATGTCATAATTTTCAAGCTGATCAAAGACCATCTCATATTAAATGCAGATCTAGATAAGATCTGATCTTTCGTAAATACCCGTACATTTAAACTGCTTATTTGGAGGATAGTTCCTGCATCAATAGGACAAAGCCGCAGGGTTTATTGTGCTCCCGGAGCACTCTTGTATGTTGTTGCCAGTGCCTAGAACACACACACTGTGTTGATATCCACTGTTTGAGGGCAGATAAAGCGCCAGTTAGCAACAGGTTTGCTGGATATTAGGTAATTTAGTATCACCTATGTTTCAGGTACCACTCTTCACCTCTCATTGGTGCAGTTCGGGAGGATCACGTTAATGTTGTAAAGTACCTACTGGACGTCGGGGCGGAATTCAATAAGCAGGACACACATGGATGGACAGTGAGTTATCTTAACCAATATTCCTTTATCTGTTGAAGCAGGGCCTTTTTCAAGCATCCTTGGAAAACTAATCCAAATATAGTCAATTTGTTTTCTAGGATCGTGTTTCGTGTTTTAATCTATATCACTTTCTCTCATGTGAATGTTACAGACACATTTTAGAAGTGGAGATGAGAAATAAGAATTGTTGGACTGGAAACACAAAATATCCTCTCCTATACTGTGATCAGTAAAGTGTCATATTTCTGAAGAAAAGTCTATCATCCGAATCCCGCCAGGGACACGGCAACTTTGTCTGCAGTAGAGAACTGTTCTACACGCAGTAAGGTTTGGGTGCAATGCTGCACTGAATTTCAGCGTAGTACCACCACCCACGGTTTGCTAGTTCCAGCCAATGCTCGCAGGTTTCACCGCAATGCATAGCCACATGGCGTTGCGGGCTTCTCCTTGCCATAATACTAGCAGCTGCGATATAAGTGAAATAATCTTGAAAGCGGCGTTAAACCCCAACTCACCTCACCTCACCTCTCTATCATCTGTCATCAATTCAATAAGTCAGAATGTAGAGTGTAATTTCATATTAGCATTTGATCAAGTTTCTCTTAATATTTTTCTCTTTACAGGCATTATCATGGGCATGTTCAAAAGGATACAAGGCGATAGTGAAGTTGCTTCTGGACAAGGGAGCTAACTCTGATCTCAAACACACAGACGGTCTCAAAGCTGTTGACAATGCAAGGGACGCACAACATGATGAGGTACAGTATGCAATGTACAAATATTGAATATGTCAACTGAAGGTATTGTTTTATCCCTTAACACTTTACCTTTACTTTCACCTTTCAGAAAGCTACCTTTACTAAGGTTAACCTTAACTGCCATTCTCCAACATTGCACTAAGGTTACCTTAGTGACTTACGATCACCTTAGTGCTTTGTGAAAGAAGGCCTTGGAAAAGTTCAGATAATCTATTTTTAGTCTAGGTACTCACAAGAAACATCACTCTCTCATGATTGGTGTTGTTTTTGTAATGTATGTATTAGTGAACAATAATAGCCGTCCCTGTTGTGAATTGTTCTCATATTGGTGAACAGATATGTGACACTATATATATTTTAGATGTACTTTTTACATAATTATAAATGTTTAACAGTTCCTTATCAGTCACTAGATCACTCACAAACTATACACAGAGTGAGTACATGTTCTTGTAAATTGTATAAAAATTATTGTTTATGAATCTTTGTTATCATTATACCAAATAGACTGGGAATATATATTGTTTGGAGGGGTTTAAACAAACAATCAGTCACTCATTGTTTGAGTTCAATTGGGAAGGGTCATCATTCACTCATGTTTCAGTAGTTGATAAAGTAACCATACACTGTTCATATTTATCAATAATAACAATGATAAATTAGGATACTTTTACCCTTCTGAACTCTTGAACAATTGTAGGGTCATGCAAAGGTTCCTTCTCTGTTTCAGATTGTGTGCATGCTGGAGGGTAAACCCTATGAACCTCGTCCTGTTCAACCAACAGTGCCAAATATGGTTAACAGAGATAAGAGGAATGGTTTTACATCACTCAGTGGCAAGAGAGTGGAACCAGTGATGAGCCAAGTTCGGAAACCTCCCCCTCCAGAAGGAGATCTCATACCTTCTGACAAGTAAGTCATTGATTTTATCCATATAACTACTCACTGCATTTTATATTTTTCTGTCAAAACTGTATTGAAACCACAGACATCACAGAAATATCACCAAGTGTAATTTTTTTTATAGATTTCTTTTATGTAAAGCTGAAAGAACACCTTTAATT
The DNA here is from genome assembly GCA_936450465.1 of Gibbula magus. Taxonomy (NCBI): domain Eukaryota; kingdom Metazoa; phylum Mollusca; class Gastropoda; order Trochida; family Trochidae; genus Gibbula; species Gibbula magus. The sequence goes on from OW388296.1 coordinate 27,237,482, forward strand.
GAATGTATACAAAATGGCATTTTGTGCTATTCACCTACCGTAAATTACTGTGTATAAGGACGATTTTTTTATACCAGAAAATAGGGGGTCAAAGAAGGGGGTCGTCTTATACACAAGGGCTATGTTTCAGAAGAAGAAATTTTGAAGCTTCATTGAAGAACTCACGATGTTGAAACCGGAAACAGCAATACAGAATATCGATGTCAACTCATGCTTACAAAATGGAAATAAACTATACTTTTATAATTATTATGTTTTATTATGGTTTTTTATTACTATATGGAGTTAAATTTCATAAAATATATTTGATAATTCATTTAAACATAATAGGTTGACGAACCAAAAGTGGTACCAGCAGTCAAGCAAACGATCAATAAATTCAGTGACGTGGACCAATGAAATTCTACAACTTATCCATTCATTCATGACGTGGACCAATGTAATTCTACAACTAACCTATTCATTCATAAAACTTGACAAGCTTATCTCGATAAACACGTGTCATTGACAGGGCAGTTATTCATTAACGTATCCGGTAATTATCTTAGCTTTGTTGTGTTCTTATCAGTAATTGGTCTGTATATCCTTCTCTGGATTGAAGTGGTGGTTTACATGGTCAACGTTAAATAAACACGTCTTTAGCTTGAGAAGTTTACTGAATTGAGTGGCCCCTCGCTATAACACACATTGGGAGCCAAATACTGACAGCCGCGTAATAGAGAATCAGCGGTAGAGCGAACCAGAGTTGGAATGAAAAATAATGGCTTGACTTCAGCTATCAAACATTACCAACCTTTCAAAAGCATTCTGCAGTATTAAATACAACTAGTTCAACTTTGTTTATAAGAAGGGACAAATATTTACAACACTACGATAGAAATCTAGACATTAAATCTTGCTTGGCTTCGGGCATGCGCAATCAAACTTGGTTATCAAAGCTCTTCACACCATTTTAATCTTATAAACACTGAAGCGACTTCTAAATCTGTGTATGGAGTATCGGCTTTGTTTAGATGTTATAACATGGCGAATATTTACGATAGATTGTTGACTGTAGTGTTGCTAATCTCGCTTGAACTGACAAGAAAATGACTTATCATTAAAAAATAAGAACAAACACCGTAAGAAAACGTATGTATTTTTTATTTTGGTACATTTAAAACAATTTATTTAAAAAACAAACGATTATAACAAAACATTTATGTCATGTTACTTACAAAATTACCGTATCAACTTACCGTTACCAAATCTTACCAATGTGTTTTCCCATCATGGCATGTCGACCTGTTTCCACGATTGCTAGAAGGGGGTCGCCATATACATGAGATACATGGATTTTACCTGATTTTAGGGGTCTGAGAAAGGGGGTCGTCTTATACACAGGGTCGCCTTATACACAGTAATATACGGTACTTGTATGATTTTGCATCTACTACAACTAAAAAAAAGGTCACTCAGTTCACATCTTACACTGATGTTGTGTTTGAACTTCAATTATAGTTGAAGCCTCAATTCTAGTGATTTCCAGTCGATTCTCGCAGGTTTTACCACAATACATAGCCTCAATGGTTTTGCAGGCTTTCTCCCTGCAATAATACTATCAGCAGTGATATAAGTGAAATACTCTTGAAAGTGGCGTTAAACTCTAAATCACTTCACCTCAATATGATAAAATAAAATTTTTACATATTCATCTATATTTCTAAGTATTTTCCTGCAGATTCACTGACACAAACATTTGATCACCTGCTCAATTCATAAAAGTCTGTCATATTAACCAAAGATCTAAGAAATATTTAGAAATAGAGTAAAACAATTCCTGTGTAGCGTTTTGTTTGTTAGAAAGCTGGTATGTCAGTATTTTGAACTGAGGTTGAGTGGAAAGATATGACATCACATTACATTTCTCTGTTTTCAGACCTGTTGAGCGGCGACATGGTGAACTGGAAGTATTTCTGTATGGCCTTGAACTTGGCCAATTAATTCCTCTGTTCAGTGAACAACAAGTCGATTTCTTCAACTTCTTGAGATTCAACGAACAGGATTTAATAAATGTAAGTTGAAATTTACAAACTGTGAGATATAAGTGATTTGCCTCCTCATTTGTCATCACTATATCTGTCTCACTGTCTGTCCATCCATTTCAATTTCATTTATTCCTTAATTTAAAAAAACAGGAGGTCTATCCTGTAAACAAGTGCACGCCTATTCTTTAACAGTAGCATTGATTAAGATTGACTGTAAGCTAGTGAAATGGCACCTTGAACACTAACATCATCAATTGATCTCACTGAAAGTTTGGGTTTGGGTTTGGTCAAGCAGCATTTTAACAATAACTCCCTCGCTCACATTTCTTTTTGTACAGATGGGTATCTCGCAAATTGGTGCCCGGAAAAAGATTCTAGATGCTATTGAGATAGTTCACAAAAAGGAATGGGACACCTCTAGTCTTATATCTGTGCAGTGCAACAAACACATCGGGTGAGTTCCGTTTAGATTATTTGGGATTTATTTCTTGAAGTTTTAAAAAAAAGCATATCAACTTCAAGTGTTTGTTCATGATCTGTTTACTATTATTAGTAACATATTTTAAATTCCAACCATTCTCTGACTTGTTTTAATCCTATTAATCTTAACACTTTACAAGCTGAGTGAATAAGTGTCACACAATGCTTAGTGTCTGAAGGCGGATCAGGGAATTCAAAAGGGAGTGTTCACATATTGTAACGGTGGGGTTCGCCAAGGGTGTCTGTTAAATTTACATGCAATATTTTCAAGGGAAGGGGAGGGGGGAGGTTTAAACCTCCTTGAACCCCCAAGTGGTCAACAGCACGTTACCAAGAGTGAACAGTCTAGGGGTACCGACCACTGGCTAAAGATAAATTATCCCTGAATATTGTTGCGAGTAAATTCTTTTAATAACCGTTCTGTATGAAGTAAGTTAAGTGTCAATCAAGTTTTTCACTAACTTTAGAGGATTGAAAAACAGTGCAGCCCTAGGAATTGATTGTTTCCTTCTGAAAAATGTCTTAATAAAGACAAATTAAAAATTACCTTGCAGACCATTTACCTGTGTAAAATTTGTGATAATATTTGTGAAAAAGGTATCCGTTTTCTCTAATTTCTGAGTTATTCTTATATGAAGACCATTATTTTTTGGCTTGTTTATGTTTTTGCATAAATTCAAATCTACAAGCACAGAAACCCATTGTCTCATTATTTGGTTTCTGCTGCAGCTGTCCTGATGCTATAGCAATGGTGGCCAACATCTCCAAACATCTCTGTTATATCGGCAGTACTGTCGGCTATGTGTCCGAACAGATCAAAGCTCATCCTAACATACTCGCAGAAGTCCGTGTAAGTCAGAAATTTTACTTTATATATTCTATCAAAGTACAATACACTTTTCGATTCAATCTGTTGCTCCATACTGTTAATCAAATTGTCTGTGTAGTCTTGAGGTCCGTCCAGGTATGGTTGATAAGTCTTGGCTACTAACGGATGTTTTTGGTTCTAGTTTTTCTACTTTGTCTTTCAATATCTGCCAAATCGCTGTGAATGGTTGAGATCAAATCACGTGACTGTGATAGAATTTTCTGCGGCCTCACCTGATCACTGATTGAAAATGTTTGGCAGATATTGAAAGATAAAGTAGAAAAACTGGAACCAAAAACATCCATAAGAGGCAAAGACTTATCAACCAAACCTCGACGCACCTACCTCAAGACTACACAGTTGATTAACAGCATGGAGCATCGGATTGAATCGAACAGTGTATTGTAGGTGTGCTGTGACTTGTGAACAGGGACATTATCCTGTTGCATTCTATATGGGATGCCATTTTGTGCGATGTATGATTCTGTCACTCCCTAGCGTATCATAGGAATCAATCAAGTCTCCCGTTAATTTGTAGAAGAGGCGTTCCAAGTTTGCTGATCCCCCCCAACCATAACACTGGGTGAGAACTTAAGGACCATTATCTGACAGCCTCTATACCACTGTTTTCAGGTTATTGTATAGAATTGGAACTTAGATTCATCTGTAAAAGTGACATTAGAAAAATTTTGCCCTCTCATCTGACGACACCAAGCAAGCCGATTTACCTTGTAGATATTGGTCATCATTGGATTCTTCAATGGCACTTGTTTCATGTAGCCAGAATTGTTCAACGATCAGCAGGTTTACAACCAAAGCACAACAAACACATTCAAGGTTTTGGATTTAGGGATTCTCAAGGTCAAAGAAGAGTGAGCAAGGTCATGGGTATATGAGGGGCGCGCGCCCTGTATTGATACTGAATCGCACTGAAGATTGAAACAACGTCGTAAGAATGGTTGGGGTTTCACGCCAACAAACGAATGGCGACCAGTTTCTCATGAAATTACGATTTGGGGGTGAGGCACAAAGAATTGGTAGATCTGTGTAGCTGTGTGACGCATACAAGTTTATGAATTGATCTGATGCCCGATTCATACAATGCCAGGAGACCATGTCTTTGATCTTGCTCTGCCATTCTCTACTTCCACATTGTCTGCTAGCAACGAGGTCAATAAGGTGACAACGTTTTGGTACTCAATGCATCAAAAACAAAGATACAGATTTTCCAAGGAATAAGCCAGCAATGAGCCGAGTCATTATTATGGAGATGTTGTTAAATTCGTTGGTAGCTACAAATAAGTTAAATTTCGATGAAAATACAGATCGCATTTATAACAAGTGTCAATCTCGCTTTCATTTCCTCACAAAACTCTGATCTTATTACATTGACTCAACTATTTTGGAACTTGGAACCTCTCTATAAAACCTGTGTTCAGTCTATACTCATTTCCTCTATCCAATGCTGGTTTGGCTCCCGGTCACTAACAAATAAAAACAAATTAAATAAGATAATTATAAGAACAGGAAGATTTTCTGGATAACAACTTCTTTAATGTGAAAATACACGACGTTTCGGAGTACATACTCACTCCTCCACCTGATGAAGGAGTGAGTATGTACTCCGAAACGTCGTGTATTTTCACATTAAAGAAGTTGTTATCCAGAAAATCATCCTGTTCTTATGTACATACCATTTCTAATTGCCCTTCAAAGACAAGATAACCATTTCAAATCATCTCTATGACATCAGTTGAACTCCATGAAGAGCAGGCTCCAAATTAAGCTTGAAAAATTATCAGTGACCCTTAATATGTATTACATGTCTGTTTTGAACTGTTACCCTGTGGCGGTCAGTATAATATACCTATGTGTAAAACCCAATTTTATAAAATATCTTTTGTACCAAAGTCATTTTCCTTATGAATAATTGTTAAATTTCTCATCATCACACTCTTTATACATTTTATATCATATTGTTTCCATATATTTATTATCCCTCGCCCCGAGTTTAGCGCCAAGCGGAGGATAAAGTTTTTGGCTATGTCCGTACGTACGAAATTGAATAATTCAAGTACTATTCGCTTAATTCTTTTCATATTGTGCATATGGGTTTTTCATAGGGAGAGTAATGTTCCTACAGAATTTTGTGACCTTGACCTTCATTTCAAGGTCACAACGAGACTTTGTCATCTTACCCTTGTCAGCGGGATATCACAAGAACCGTTTACTGGAATTTCATCATATCTTAAACAAAACTCCTACTAGGGTAGACAATGGGCTGATTAGATTTTATTCTCAAGGTCACAGCGGAACTTTGAGATCTTTTACTGGTTGAGCTTGTCAAGGGGTCAACATCACAACAACTGTTCATTGAATTCTCATCATTATCTTACACCAATAGTTCTTTCAGGGAAGATTCAGTGCCCAGTTGATATTGCTGAACTTGACATTGTATTTCAATTCGGAAGTATTAATTTGTGGCAGGGATCATGTCACCTTAGTGACAACTGCTTGTTATAAATGAATATTAATGATTTTGCATTTCTGCTCACTCAGATGTAAACGAAATTCCCTAATGGGCAATAAAGAGTTATCTTATCTTAATTTGTTCAACAAATAAAATCTTCACTTTATAACCTTCTGTCACATTACTTACTTCATGTGTAACACATGCATTTGTGGCAGTCAGCTTAAGCTACCGTATTTACCCTAGGTAATTTTTTGCTCACTAAGGGTGAAACAGTTCATAACAACATGAGTTGACCTGTGATATTATCTTTTCTGTTTGGTGTACCGTGCATCGTAGTGTATTCATGGTGTGTACCACATACCGGTATTTTCATTTCAATTTGTCTTTTCACATTAGTTAAATGTCATTTTAAAAAAGTGTGTTTTTAGTTTTGATGCATTCTTGATTATGAACCGAACTGAAAATGTACCAAGTGGAGGGTTCTGTACTGCAATAAGTAGCAAGTTTACAGTGTCACTCACATGTTTCTTTTGGTCCCCTATGCCCCCACATCTTTGTTGTTTGGGTTTTTTTGCTGCCAACTTTTGGTTGATTTTCACCATATGAGTTTATCATCACTGTTAAAGTAAACACAAATTTGAAAATATTATTAGGACATTTTATAAAACTGAATAAGTGATAAACAATTTTATGTGCCTGCAAAAGGGAGACCACTCTTTTGTGATTAGACCGTTGGGATTCCTTGAATTCTGTGATTATATCTTTGTATGTAATAACACAGTTCAGCGGTTTTAGAAAAATGTATATTGAAGCTCACTGACTTAGCCTAAATAAAAAAAAATAAATGAGATATTTGACGTACCATTTTTGCTTAACCCCAAAATCCATTTGTCCACTAAATATATAGGCCTGCTGAAGGGTTATGCTTCCGTTTTGTATACTTCTACCACTTCCAAGCTTTATGTGGATGGAAAAAAATAAAATGTACTCCTCCCTCTTCATTTTTTTTCCCAAAATTAAAAGAAAGTCCGACTCCCCTCTTCACATTTGAAAAAATGTGCCAAGAAACATTTAAATTTTCTTTATGCAATCTTAAAGAATTTCATCTTTTATTAAATTAATCATCAAAAAAAAAAAATTGTAAGTTAATGATTTGCCCCTTTATTTAAACAATTAACTACCAATTTGTCTTGACTTACTGTGAGTTAGTGCAAACAAACTGTTGTTAATCCATATATCTGATTTACTCTGAAAATAAATTTTAACTCTTGCAGGAGTTTCAGGCGTCAAATCCCACCATGGGCATGGCAATTTTGCTAACAGTTTTACGGGCAGTAAGGTTTGGGTGTAAAGGCACACTGAATTTCAGCGTAGTACCACCTATGATTCGCTAGTTCCAGCCGATGTTTGCAGGTTTCACCTCAATACATAGCCACGTGGCGTTGCGGGCTTTCTCTCTGCTATAATACTAGCAGCCGTGATATAAGTGAAATACTCTTGAAAGCGGCGTTAAACCCCAGTTCACCTCACCTCACTTCACCTTAACCCTAGCAGTTTCAAGTCCTATAACTCTTTTAATACCCCTGCCACGAAGTAAGCGGGTGTTTATAGCAGTCATTCCGTCCGGTCAGTTTTCTAAAAAATCATCAATTTTTTGTCGTTTCCATGGAAACGTCACCTTTTGGACTTTATTGTGTTCAATCAGGACAAGTTTTCATGGAAACTGTTAAACCTAGGTGAATGAAATTTTGGTTGTGAGTACTCATGATGATACTCTTCATCGAGTTCAAAGTCCAGTTCCGAAATTTTATTTTTCACGGAGTTATGGCCCTTGAATCTGTAATTGAAATTGGTACAAATTACTGCTGTGATGCTCCAATGGGAACAATTAAGTTACCTGAAAAATGTGAATGAAATTTTTTAATAACAAAGCCAGTTCCCAAAAATATTTTAGACAATATTATTATGCATGAATCTGTTTTTTGAACATTGTACCCTTGACATCTATGATGCTCAATGGACCGATTGCGGATGGCGGGGTATGTGAGCCATGCTCACTTTTTTCTTGTTCTGGAGGTCTAAGAACACCTGGTGACAAGTCCCGGATGATTCACTCTGGTTCTCGTAAATGGGCCACTTGGAATGGTTAGGCACTGATTAACTCAGCAGCTCAAGTGTTAATTTTTAAGTTTTTTAATCATTTCCTGTATTTGATCTTATGTTTTCTTTCACATCCTTGTTTTACCCATGGTTATCAGCAAACTCTTACATACCCTACTTCATTAAAACATTACAAAACAACATTCATGCTGTTGGCTGAAAAAAGAGGACAAAGCTTTCAACACATTCTGAAAGAAAAAAACCATTACCTGTCAAGATTTTCTCTTTCCAAACAAGCTTATCATTGTCCATAATCCCAGTCTCATTAATCTTATCTTTCCCTGTATTAAAAAGGTGCTTTTTCTGATTCACTTATAAGAGCTATGCAGAAGTTGCTATGGAATGTATATGTTGAAATGACGACACCCATTGAGAATTTATCTATATTACATTTTGTTTTCATTGTAATTTATTCCTGATTTGAGTTTATCTCCCCTGACACAGGTGTTTTGTAGTTAGCAGAGTATTGCTTTTAGTTATCATAGTTTTAATTTGCTCTTTCTCATCAAAATATTTTTTAACACACAAAACTAAATTTCAAAGAATTTTATTTATGAATTTGAATGTTTGGTGCCAGTGGCTGCATAATGTTCTATTGATCTATATGACCTGTTTATGTCATACTTTATCTCGCTGTGTCATACCTACAGACATGATATTATTCTTGTCTTGAATCTGATTCAAACTGATATGTATAAAAACTTTCATCCTGCTCTATCATGGTATATGTATCCACAGGGTTACTGCATTACCCCTTATTGTCTTCACAGCTTCACAGTTCTTCCTCATGTTTCCAAATATTGGTTACTCATCGCTATATGTAGCATGTATTTTGTCAGCCAATGAAATGTCTTAATTATTCTGTAAATGTTTCCCCTGGATTGGGTTTCCTCAACCTCAGAGAAATAAAGAAAACAAATTATTTTTTAGTGGTCTATGTTGTTGCTTCCCAAATGGGTTACCTCCCTTAGCCTTTTGTTTTGCTTACAACCCCACATTTCCTCTGTACCTCAACAAGGAGACATTGTCTAGATTTGAAATTTGATGGTCGCTGATCGGTCTTCTCATCCTGTCACTGCCAATATTGTTTGATTTAAAGTTATTTTATTGGCTAGTTATTATACCCCCGCTACGAAGTAGTCGGGGGTATATAGCGCTCAGCGCGTCCGTCCGTCCTTGCGTCCTTCCGTCCTTGCGTCCGTCCGTCCGGAACACTTTTGGTTCCGCTCATAACTCAAATACTACTTGTTCAATTGTTATGAAACTTTATACATGGACACTTTATGGTCCCTAGATGTGCCTTTTCTATGTTTCACTCAGATTCCATGATTATTTTTTCAGATTTTCCACTTTTAAGCGTCTTTGTGTGCGCGTCTATGCTTACACTTTTGGTTCCGCTCATAACTCAAATACTACTTGTTCAATTGTTATGAAACTTTATACATGTACACTTTATGGTCCCTAGATGTGCCTTTTCTATGTTTCACTCAGATTCCATGATTATTTTTTCAGATTTTCCACTTTTAAGCGTCTTTGTGTGCGCGTCTATGCTTACACTTTTGGTTCCGCTCATAACTCAAATACTACTTGTTCAATTGTTATGAAACTTTATACATGTACACTTTATGGTCCCTAGATGACCCTTTTCTATGTTTCCTTCAGATTCCATGATTATTTTTTCAGATTTTCCACTTGTAAGCGTCTTTGTGTGCGCGTCTATGGTCACACTTTTGGTTCCGCTCATAACTCAAATACTACTTGTTTCCAAGAAGGTATTACCTCATATACATAGCTTCTTTCTTATAAATCTGGTAAATGATTTTGACATGTTCACATTGAAGGTCAAAGGTCAAGGTCATGAGTGCTTTAATTACTACAATAATCCTTGTAAACATGATAACTTCAAACGTTTTTGTGCTGTCAGGCTCTTATTTGGTATATATCAACTATGGAGATAGACCAAGATTTGAAAAAGTTTTCGCTAAAATCTGTCAAAGGTCAAGGTCACAGCAAGGTCACAACTTAAGCATGCTATTGTGACTATGCCTTATGTTAACAATGAACACTTTGAGTCATTGCATGATTGTTATACACAATGAAAAGTAATCAGTGATGGTGTGATTGAAGGTCTAAGGTCAAGGTCAAGGTCATGAGATATTGGTTCAGGCCATGTTAATCCTTTGATCCAATTTTGAAATCAGAAATAGGTTTTAAGAACAAACTTGTGAAAAGTGACCCCAGTGATGATTCAACTTGTTAGAATAACTTGAATAATAGCAGGGGGGTGCCATCCAAACGAAGACATGACTCAGGGGTTGCTTCATAGATTTAATTGTTACGTTTCGGGAGGCTTGCGCCCCCCTTCATCAGACCAATGATGAAGGGGGGCGCAAGCCTCCCGAAACGTAACAATTAAATCTATGAAGCAACCCCTGAGTCATGTCTTCGTTTGGATGGCACCCCCCTGCTCTTATTCTAACTAATGTTTTCATTAGTCCGCCATCCTGGCATCCTTTAGTGGATCCGGAGTAATGTTCTCAGTCATGCACCCCCATATCCTGACCGTGGAAGACGCCACCACACACCTGTAACTTGAATAATGAACAAATTTTGGTCCAAAAAAAATCCCATTTTATTTATGCTGAGGAGAAGGCGGAACAGGGAAAGACGAGACCCAAAGTTTCGGAGCTGCTCTGCTTTTGCGGTGTCCCGCAAACGCTCTTCTAGTTGTTCAAATGTTACGAAACCACTTTGACTTTTACTTCTAAAACATGCTTAGAGGTGTAATACTTACTCTGCTTTAATAATATATGTTATGGTCTTTTCATACAAAACATTTCTCTTTGACCAATGTTAATGTAAAAGCGGGGGTATCATAAGTGAGCTTTGCTCACTAATTCTCTTGTTTATACTGCAATACGAGGCAGAAGTTGCAAAGACAATCAGAAGCCTTTCGAATACAATCACCCTAATGGAGCAGGATGAACAACTTAAAGAGCGAGTTTTATCAGGAGTATCCACCATGCCAAATACTGCTATTGAACCCTCTCTGTGTGTGTCTAATAGCCTCTCCCTAATTTTCATGAGACCGATTTTGGAGTTGAACAACTCCTAAATTCTCTTTGTTCTTTCTGTTCCAGTGATGCAACTATTGTAGCACAAAGACCATATCTCTTTACCCTATTTATCATCCTCTCATATGTTCAGACATTTATGGACCTGACCATTACTTTTAACCCACTCAGTGCATTGCCTTCCATTGTTCAAGCCGATGTTTGCAGGTTTACGATGATGCATAGCCTCAGTGATGTTGTGGGTTTTGTCACTCTAAAACTACTATCAGGTGTTATAAGCTTTTGAACTTTTGAACTCACAGTCTCTTTCACGAACATTTTCAACCTCAGCAGTTTTTAGCCCTTCTGTCCTGTAGGTGGGCTTATGGCAAAGACTATCTGTAGACCATAAACTTCATTTCTGACTACTGACTACTGACACACCCCCAAGCTGAAATTCTGTGGTGAGGTACCTTGCACTTGGCGACGACCAAGTTCAAATATTCACCCCGCACCCCCACCTAAAGCCTGATAAGCTACAGAGCCATTCTATTTTTTCCCCAGTAATGTGTCTGAGCCCAGAGTCTCTATATTTTTGTCACCACTTTATACAGAGTGTTATGTATGCCTGCTGTTATCAGAGTGAGTGAAAGGTGCTTATTTCAGTGATCTATTTCTCTGCAGGATGGCACAGGGCCAAGGCAGCTTCATAAGCACACGCAGGATGCCTTGAAAAATGTTCAAGCTCTCGAAAAGGAAATCAGTCGGTTGAAAACTCGACTCACTTCGGTATGTTGTTTTTAAATTACCAGACAGGGGGTTAATCACAAACTGATCTTAGCCCTAAGATCAGTCGAAAACTCATTTTGTAACATTGGCTAACATTAATCATAGGGCTAGGATTGGTTGCTTGATTGATTTTCTGCAGGTTAAATTATCATTGATAACTTTTCAGTGTTTGATAGTAGAAATAATTTCAGTTTTGTGAATTTGTCTAAAGTTTGTAATGTAACTATTTTCAAAAAGTGTTGTTTTACTTATTGCTTCGTTAAAATGATAAATGTTGGTGTGATGAGTTGCACATTTTTTTTTATCTTTTAATGTTCTCTTTCATTTCATTTCAAATTGCTGTTTTATTTGATGAATTTTATCTTTATCTTAGAATATTTTGAGGATGCACTTTGATTTTTTTTAAATAAATTTTCATTTGATGTGCAGAATGTGCAAAAAATGTTTATTTGCTTTTTGATCAGCATTTTAATCTGGAAATTGTTTTTGATAATCACAAATATTTTTATAATTTTTTCTTTATTACTATATGATGCAATTACTATCAGAATGATTAGCTATTTAACTTTGATCATGGCCATAAAATCTTAATTTACTAACTAGGCAATTTTCTTAATGACTTGTTAATGAGCAATTTCACAGTCATCAACAACTATCACTTTCCCAAAATAAATAAACCCAGTGCATGTAAATATAAACATGATGCTGCATGTGTTCCAAAACTGTCCATGTTTAGGGCCTGATAGAAAAATAAATAAAACACCTCAAGTATTCTGAAATGTGTTCTCCAGACTAAACAAAGTCAAACCCTTATTGCAGTTGGATACACTTTATATACATTTATACACGTTAGTAAAAATTTATAAAATCTAAACAATGTATGACATTTATTGCTGTCACCGATTTTGTTGTTGTTGGATAAGATCTATATACACTCCTACAATTAGCTGGTAAAAATAAGTGAAAATAATGAAATACTTGTGTTAGTCATCTTATTTAGGATGGGAAAGATTTTTGTGAATCAAAGTAATATTTACAGTGTCTATTCTGTTCTGTTATTAGTATTGGGGATAAAATTAATGTTATATTCATTTTGCACTTAACAACAGTAATTAGATAAATTTGCTTCCACAAAATGTGAAAGGAGGACTGACTGGCTGAATGTTTGGCTTCCGTTCAAGACATCTGAAGAGGGTTAAAAACCAGAGAAAACAGTCAATGGGGAAAATATCCTCACTCCATCCTTACCCCACACAGTTGTATTTTCAGCTTCTTATGGGATGTTTCAAAATATTAAAGTCATTTTGTATCAAAGTAATTTGATTATTAAAATGTTACGATATTTTATGTAAATCTTAACCAGTGGCGGATCCGGGGGGTTCGAGGGGGGATCCTGGATCCGTCACTGTTAACTTATAAAGTATTTTCACTATTCAATCAAAAAATTTCTATTCAAATTAAGTATTTTCGGCATAAGTGATCCCTATATCAGTTTTGTGATGGAATATTAAGACTTCAAAGCAAATGCAATGATATCCCCAAATCCCATTAGTTCATATGGTGTAAGGTTTGAGTTGTGATACAAGGAATCCATGCTACAGTTCAAGCCAAATTTCACAGCAATGCAAAACCACTATGAGGATCTATTTTCATAGAAGTACTACTTTCAATGATATTTGTATGCTTTGTTGCAGGAAATGAAGACGTTGAATATCGACCCTCCCGACATGATAACAAAATCTTCTCAACCCCAATCACAGAGGTCACATCGGTTGTTTAAACTGGTAGCAGCTTCGTTTGTTGTGACTACCGTGGCAGTGACGTGGTTAAAAAAGGACGACATCGTAGAAAAGGGAACAGCTTTCTTTTTCAAAACTTGAACCACAGACACTTTAACAACAAGCAGTCCCTGAACTATTCATTGGATGTTACACTCTGAGATTAAATATTTAGTGATTAAATGAAGATGTGTATCGAGTTGTGAGATTTTAAACTTGCCAAAGTATTCTGAGTTTGAGTTGACTCATGTTTTAATTCTTTTTATGCAAAAGGAATTATTTACCAATCTAAGATGAACCAATAAATTGTGCTCAATTAAAATAACATAATATAGGATAAAAAAATTCTCTTCAACTTAGTATCTTCCAGGAGATTGCATTTACTAGCTGTATGGGAAAACATATTGGTGAATTCACATAATTTGGAAATATGTGTCATTAAATAAACAAATATTACGTTGTTCACTGGGATGCTATAGTCCAATAGTGCAAATGTGTGCAATAGTCCAAATTCTTATCAATCTCTTTAAAATCAGATCGAACGTAACAGTCTAGAGCTGTGTATTGTGGTCAATGTGATAATCGATATATCACGATATTAGTTTACCTAGCCATACGATATATTAAGCAAGTATTGATAAGTAACATGCGAGGCGATTATTATTGTGACGCATGGATGGTGATACAATACAATTCCTGTGTATTACTTGTAATTCTACCATAACTTTGCGAAATAGTCGTTTCTGATTGGCTACTGTGAAAAATCTGTATAATTTGGTTATACACTGCTCTGTTTACTTCGACTTTTGCGCAAGAATACACTTGTTGCCAAGCAACGATAGCAAATGCGTTGATTCTACAAATACCTGCATGCTCGAAGATGTTTTCAAAATGAGTTTTTGTTGTAATTAAAATGACACAAAATAAATAGTTTCGATTATAAATTTGAAAGCGGTCCAAATGAGACCCGATACTGGGAAAGTTAACAATGCAGTTGTAAAAATCAATCATTCAACTTGGAATTTCAGAAACGTTCTTGAATAGATCTAAAAATAATTACAACCGGATAGTATATCATCCGAAAACTGTCGGAGTGTAGACTACACTTACCTAAAACTTTATTTCCAAACTCCACGCTGTAATACCGAGGTCAATTTTGAAAATATTGCAGAAATTATCCTGAATGCTAACGCCATATGCTAAATGCTGCCATCTTCTTTGCTACGCGTTTGACTTTAAATTACATTTAGAGCTATAATAATTCTGTTATACGCCGCTGATTTTCAAACACAGTATGTTTATCTCCTAAGTACAAGTGAATTGCCCTCAGAGGTTAAACATAAGATAAAATGTGCTAATGTTACTAACTGAATTAGCTGATTCAAACTATTTGCAACTTGTCATTTTAAGATATTCAACTCTGAACAAAGACATTTAATGGATTTTTTTTACCTTACTAGAAATAATTTTGAATTTTTTGTTATGATTAATAATATTAAAGGAAATTGTATTGCGATATATCATCATTGATGGCGATACATCAATTTTTTGCCAACCTTCCCGATACTGGTATTGATATATTGTCTAGAATGTTTTGTATCAATACTTAATGTTGCGAGGGTCAAGATGTCAGTATCACGATACCACATTGTATAGTTACACCTCAACATAACACTGACCACGCTGCTTACTTGATCTGAGTACTCCTCAGCATCGGTCTTGCTTCAGAACAGCCAGTCCGGGGTTCGAATCCTGCCAGGGGCACGGCAACTTTGTCTGCAGTAGAGAACTGTTCTACACGCAGTCATGTTTGGGTGCATTGCTACACTGAATTTCAGCGTAGTACCACCCATGGTTCGCTAGATCCAGCCGATGCTCGCAGGTTTCACCGCAATGCATAGCCACATGGCGTTGCAGGCTTTCTCCATGCCATAATACTAGGAGCCGCGATATAAGTGAAATACTCTTGAAAGTGGCATTAAACCCCAACTCACCTCACCTTACCTCAGAACAGCCATGCAGCGAGCTACAAGTGATGTTTGTATGAGGTGTGTCCATTGCAGGATCTGAACTCACACCCACAGAGTGAGGCATCCATTACAAGCATTGGTTAACCCATGAAGGTGACTAGAAGTCATGAACAATACTGTAACATCATCTTCGTCTTTCTTGACGTCGTCTTTGAAAAGCATTGTGATTACTTTCAGAGTAGATTTTGTCGTATATCTTTAATTTGTTTACTTTTTAATGATAACAACATATTCATGTCCATACTTACTTTTTAAATTTTTGGCTAAAATCTACATGACTTCTACTTTTGCTAAAGATATACCACAATTTATGTATATATATTCATAAATATCGCACCACCCACTTTTGATCAGTAAGTAAAACTGGATCTTCAACCTCAAACAATTGGTACCGTGGAAAACACTTTAACTGTTTAAATGGTCTCATGTGAAGGTTCAGTTACAAAAGTGACAACGCAAGACTGAATTTTCTTCACTAATTGAAGGTTTAATTGTAGCAAAGTCCACTTGGATCAATGAAGAAATAAGGTGAATAAGTATGGCTGCTGAGGTCGTAACATCAATTATACAAGACAGTTTACATTACAAAAATGTTAAACACCTATCAAGGTCCATAATGACTGGTAAACTCAATATCTTGTGTAACCACCTCACACTCGGATAACATTTTCCACATGCCGTCTTCTAACCACCAGACGTCTGAATGTCTGTTGGACAAAGCATTCATGCACGTGCAGCTCGGGACAGGGTGTGTTTGTGATGTCATGTTCACATATGATGGTGTATATTCGATATGTACTTATAATGTCAACAATTGCATAGCTATTTCTGGTTTCAATTTCTAATCTCAAATGGGTGGTGCGCTACTTATGACGGTGTATATGTGTTTAAAAACAGTATGACATGAGTGCTCTTATAATATCCTACGTATAACAATACTCAGTTATGCATCATTAAGTGCTTTGATTGGCCGTTAGTCTTTTTGTTGACCAATGAAAACCTTAGAAATTAGATTATTGTGTTTATATCGAGGATATGATTTCAATGACAATTAGGTTTTTAAACTTTTGTTGAATTTATCATTTTCAGACTTTCATAGATGAATTTATATCATTTCTTTGTTTGTGCTAGAGAAGTTTTTTGACAAATTTGCTGTATTTTCATGTACATTGTTTGTCAATTTAAATCATAACAATTTTGTTGATTTTTAATCAACATTTAAGACACCATATTAAGTAAAAAGTTTACAAATGTTATATGCACAAGTATTACTGTAGATATGTTTTTACGTGTCCGTGATATACAGTGAATATCACCCAAGTATCTTCAAATTAATGTATAAAAACTTGTTGATTAACTGAAAAGTTATTCATATCCAAAGCTTGCCATGGATTATTTACCTATGTCAATGGGTGTTAATATACTTGGTATCAGGAGACACATGGATGAGATTCTCTCTTTCATCTAAAATCATTCATTATCAGTTTTAAAAGAAAAATCTTCAAAACATCAGACTACAGTACAACGAGCTCATGAATTTTGATGAAAAAATACATAGTTTCTCAGATATTTTTCCTTGTTTTCAATTTCAAACAAAAAATTAATTTTGACACCAATGAATAATATCCCCAAAATATGCAATTACAAGTAAACAAAGCTTTAGGGGCATTTTACAGAGTTAAAATGTTGATGTTTTTAGGGGCATTTTAGAGCCAAACTTTTAGCAGAGCCGTCTATTGTTGATGTGTAAATGCTATGTGCAATGTCTATTTGCTTACATTACCACAAGTGATGTGTCAAGTGTCAATTACCAGTTATTATTGTTGCCAAAATGTCAGAATCTACATGAAATATGTGGGGCTGTGCTTCCAACTTGCTTACAATAAGTGGGTTTGTTTTTAAAATTGTTGGATTAGTGTTGAAAGTAGATGATTTTGTTATTAGGCATGTGGAGTTGTATAGCGGTAAGTAGATCTTTGAAAGTAACACAAATGTCTCAAATATGCCCATTGCATTGATATGATTTTCAGTGTAGATAATTGGTCAATAATCATGAATATCCTATTGGAAAAATTATTTGAAGTAAGATTTGTTTTTTTTTTGTGGTGATCTTTGATAAACTGTCTCTACCAATGTACTCTTTTTATATAGATTTTAGAAAAAGTGTTCTTTACCTCATTTCATTCAAATGTGACAATCAAGTGATGTAATGAATGCCTTTTGATTCTTTTTATTGAAGGCTTAAATCTTCTGATTTGTGTTTTTGTAGGACCATTTATCATGGAATTTTATATATCAATAATTTTTAATTACTTAATCTTGGTACAAAAACGTAATGACATTTTTATCCTTTAAAAACATCTTACAAGATAGTTGATCAAATCTTAAAATTAACTTTTACAGGTTAAACATGTTAGATACTGTACATTTCAACAATGGTTAAGGATGAAACTACACCCACTTTACATCTATGCTTTGTCCTTGGTGATCATGTCTGTTAGAAATTTTAAAGTTTATTCATACCATCAACTGTTATTAAGTTGAGTAATTATCTGTACATGGACAATCTGAGGGACCTGTTGTGTGCCATTTAAGCTGTAGACACAAGGTCTCAGATTGTATTTAGTTATGCAGAATTGAATCTCAATTTGGGGCCATGGTTAAACCTGCATTTAAACTTCTTTGTATAGTGAGTGACCACAGTACTAACATCAAGAGGAATTTATGCAATCCTGCCACTTGGTCAATCTAATCATATAATAGGTGTAATGTTATCTCATAAGATCTACAGTGCATCTAGGGAAGTTGCCATCTTGCCACTAAAGGTCATACAAAATACTGGCTTTGTAGTTCGAGTGGATTGTCATTGAAGTGATATTTGTCTGTCAGTTGTGTGAAGGTTAGCTTGGTGCAACCAGTTTATATCCATCTTTAGGATGTTGAGTGTACACCAATTGAGGCAAAATAAAATTAAATGTTTTTCAGGCAATTGTTAATTGCTTTGGCCATTTAAAAATATTTTGGATCAGCCACATCTTTATTGCGAAGCCAGCTCATCATTTTGTCTATGAAAAATTTGTGTTTGTAACAATGAGCTTGTAACTCTTACTATTTCGACCATGTATTTCTGATAAGGAAATGAAATTTGCTTCATTATTTTACAACAAAAATTCCATGGCAGCTTTTAAAAAGAATTACCCAAGAAACATATTACTTATGATATGCAGTCAAAGATAACAGTCCAAGATAAGAGACAAAGGCACCAATAGTAGGAACGAAGGTAATATCAGTATTAACGGGTTATTCAAAAAGATGATTCATTTTCTTATGAATGCGTTATCATAGTTACCATTCCTCCAGAATATTTGTGTATGTATGCAGTATATATGCTATTTGTTACTTTATTCTAGTCAGCTACTTGACTTGCCACTCTCTCTATGGCACAGATGAGTGCTTGGTTTATGTTTCCCGTAAACATGTGATCATCAAGGGTGTGTTTTCTTGCATACCTACAGCTAGCTTGTCATGTAGCTCTTCCTTTCTATGATTTACAGGACTGGCATTTTCTTCTATATTTTATATGAACTTCGGGTTAGAACAGTCCAATGTAACTTCAGTTGGCTTTTCTGTAAATGGATTTTATACGTGGGTATTGAATTATTTCTTATAGTCAACTTTTGGAGGGTATTTACAAATATTTATATCAGAAAATACAGACATTTTGCTGTTAACGTATTCTCCTAATGACGTATTTTGGCAAAAGCATTGTTAGTGTCTGGAGTTTTGGTGATCTTACAAAGAAAATATCCACACATTAATGTGAAACTTCAGAAAATCTTATTTGATATTGATAGCACAGTGTTTAAGGCGTCCGTCTCCGGATCAAGGCGTCCGGGGTTCCAATCCCGCCAGGAGCACGGCAACTTTGTTTTTGGTTTTGTTGATGTTAAGTGCACACAGTTAGAAGTGTTTCATTGGTATGTCAAAGTTTCTTCACTTACTTTGTATGTAGATATGTCCTTTTGACATTTCTATAAACTACCTCTGTGACGTAAGGTTTGCAACGGGACCAAGGAGGAATCCATGAAACAATAGACAGTTCTTTTAGTTGCTTCTTCGATGCTTGTTACCAATCCTTGGTTTAAAGTGTTTTGGTTTTACCATTGAACAAATAGCTGCACGTATATTTTTCAATCATTATGTGAATGGATATAAAGAATAATCATCTTATGAAAAGGTAACAAGTTATGTAAAGAAATCCGGGGAGTGGTTTTGGAGGCTCTTTAGAAACCTTGCTGTTCTGGAATAATATCTTGTGAGTGATTTGTAGTATGAAACAGAGGACAGAATGTTGTATGTATTTGTGCGACATCGATAGTCTATTTGCATAGGCAATGTTATCACTTTTCTCGTCTCATATTGCCACTGCTACTAAATGCAAAATAACCCAATCATTTTAATTAATTACTCAAATCTAAACACCTTCAAACGCACAATCGCAGCTAATGTCTTCGATATTGCCCAAGTGGCGTCAACAATAACTCATTCACTCTCTCACAATAGGCTTTCAGATCTGTGTCGACGACGAAAGTCATTTTTCAATAAAATATATGTAGATATATAAATAAAACATTTCCTTCGTCAGATTTGTTTTGATATGGCCCTTATTTAATTTATGATATCGATTTGTCTTCCGAAACAAAGTGAGTGTGATCAAGATTTCTTCGTTTATTTGTTCACAAACCATAGATATCATTAAAAGGTCACAGCCGTGAGAGAAGATAGTATCTACGCAATTCAAGATTTGTCATCGCCCAAAAGGAAAACGTTATTTAAATTCTTGTGACGACATTGGATGTCTGAAGTCGTCTAAATACCCAGTAATAGATAGACCCATGAGCTCCTGAACGTTGTTTGTTTTTAATCTGTTAATGTAATTAATGGCATTCATGTTTTACATATTGCAATGCTCACTTAGTTTTTTCCACAGTGGACGTTGTTTACAATCAATCAATCAAGTTAATTTCTTATTAACAGGTGACAGTGGTAAACATTATTTTATAATAACATGTGGAAACCTTTCTTATTGTAAATTTATTTTCAACGCTTTGTCGTTTCTTTAATTGACTTTCATTTTCATGGTGGGATTATTTCTAAAGAAAAAAACATTCTTACAAAGGTATGTAGTTCTATAACAACTTGTTGTACAAGTGCCTTCTTAGAAATAACCATTTATGTCCATTTGATATTATTTGTGCAAGGGAACAGCATTAACATGCTTATAATTTGTCTTTCATTGCTGGTGAAACATTTCGTTTCAAACGTATATCCTTCACTTCATGATCAACAGACGTAGGACAATTGTTTGTTTTCCATGTCATTTTAGTCAATACCATTTGTTTCTGTAGATAATTTATGCAATATTAAACAATTCAAAAATGTGCCCTCGTTCGTCGTTTATTATAAATTCAACAAGATATGTTTGTTAAACACTGATATCCCCGTAAATATACACACTTTGTATCAACATATCAAAAACATATTCGAAAAGGTTAAAACAACTTATTTAAACGACCTCATGTTAATGACCGGGTTAAGTTTTAAAGGTTAACTATCACTGACCAATCAAAAGTTATGGCCAAGCTTTCGGAAAGTGTTTCCTGCCCCAATGTCATGGTCATCTGAGAGGTCACAACACAAGGGATGCAAATGTCAAGTATCAAGGCCTATAACTGACAAATCAAAAGTTATGACCAAGGTTAAGGATTTCGGACAGATGGACAGGCGAAAACAAAGAAACAAATTCGCCCCACACGGTGTGTATCGTCAATAGATACATGTTTAACTCATTTCTAGCTGTCATAACCATTTTTTCTCTCTTTGTCTTGAAAACCCCATCTGCAGAATCATTAAAAAGTCCTACAATGTCTTGTAAAACACCCATTTATCTGAAGGACATGGATTACATTTTTCGGAAAGATTGACAATATTGGTACTCTCGAAAAGACTAGTTCACTCCTTGTTGCATGTGGTTAAAGGGTTAGGTGTTGATCAAGTCTGTGCTTGTTATGGGTGCCTGACTCGGAGGGTGTTTGTCCAAAACAGAAATTGAGTCGTCCCGAAAAGAATACCGCACTTTGCTTCAGTCGTCAATAATGTAAAGTCGTCTACAACCTCCTTCGTTTCTTAGAGATGTATAACTTATTTACATGTCTGTTCGTAACAAGACATTGTTTGTTAATGTCAAACTTATCTTCAAGAATAGTTTAAATTTCGTAGACAATGACATAACTCTCAACACGTTCCCATGATTGGATTTCTTTCAAAAACTGAAACAAACTCTCTAAAATCTCTTGCCAGAAGTCGGTAATCAAATCAGTGTGGCATCATATTCAGAAACCGTTTCCATGCCAATTTTCTCGATGATTTAACAAGATTGCTTTCCCAATCTTGTAAAGAATATGACAGGTTCTGGCGCGAACGTGTCGGCTTTTAGGCAGTTAAACAATGATGACATACGTATCATATTCTATTCACACTGTCCACGCCAGAAACTTAATTAACAAAATAAGAATTATTTTACTTTTTAAAAATATCATCCTTGCTGTCTGTACTGGTGACAAAGACAAACGGTTACATAATTCACTCTCCAAGTTTAACGCTTCTACATATAAAGTTACTTCAAGGTCCCTATAACTTCATGTCAGCTTCTTTAACGGAACATGTTAATTCTGGTACTTCTATATATAAACATTCATTTAGATATCCTTATCATAAAGATCATATAAGTATCTGAACAGGGATTATGCTCTTATTTATAATATTCGTATTATCAGTGTGGGGCTAGGAATCACTCTTCAAAATCTCGGTTACTTCAGCTAGAAGCGGGTCACCCACCCATGCGGCGAGCAGCGCCCATAGTGCTGAATGTCGATGATGGCGGTCGACTGAACTAAGCGAACCACCACCGATACTTTGCAGGTCGAGCAGGACATCACCCTGGGACATCAGTGCAGGATGCTTTGGTTTTATATTAAAGACATTTGGTAGATATTCCGACTCTTATTTCATATACTTTGGGTTGTTTCATTCAATCAGGTGGTATACCTGTGCACTTTAAAAGTCCAGCCCTTGACTGGCCGAAACATGTGAGAAATATTATTCTTTTCAACTCGATACCAAGACACGCAATTCCATGATCCCATACCAAACATTTTCAAGACCCAACGTCAGGCAATTTGAGTATGTGTGATATGTGAAAATATCTTACCCAAATCAATATTATTAATGTCTTCAACTTGATCCGCCAATCGGTAATCAATGGTAAAGAATTCAACCCAGGAGATAACCTTCATGGTTAAAAAAAATAAGGAACTGTATTGACACTGCCTTTTTATGGGCAATGTAATTCGTATTTTAAGTTGCGCCTCTCAACGTTCTTACAGTGTCTGGATTCCGGGACCAGTTTGCACTGAATGAACCGTGGATGATGATTAATTACAAATACTCCGCCGTCTGTGTTGATGGTGTTGGTAGGCGTTGAAGATACGGATATGATGCTGATGCAAGTGTTGATGTTTTTCAAGCTGACGTGTACCCCACGCCGAGCCATCTAACTATCTTCGCACCAACGATCGCCTGTTGCTGGAGCCACCATTCGTCTGTCATCTATTGAAATATTTAAGAAGGACGTGCGAATAGAAAGATGAAGTAGAACAGCAATTACTTCTAGCTTTAAGTCGTTGGTGATGTTCCAAAAGGCCTATCAATATCCTATATCAGACAGAAAATCCTGTGATATCATGACAACCCGACGTGACATTGTCGGTCGCTTTTATTCGTAATCGTCATGTCAACATGACTGACAACGGTCTGTCCATGCGCAGATGGAAAGCCGGGGTTAGGACACACAGACAGCCGAATCTCTTCTTATACTCACATCAGTAAATATTGACATAATCGTGTTTCAAAAACACGATGAGCATGATAGGGATACATAGCGTACTGAACCTCTTCGCACGCGACATCTGAACTAATATCCCCCTTTTCATGAGATGAGCCGAGGTCTGAAAGGTCTGGTAAAGGATTTCAGCATGGACCTTTTAAAATGCCAACACGAAATCAGGGCAGCGGGCTTAAGAAAGTTAATACTGATAATCCTATGAGGATGAACAATATGTTACCTCGCCCCACCCTCGCCTTAACAATGATCCAGCCCTGTGTGTATATACCACGTCCTCGTTGTGTTGCTCTATAAGACTAATCCTGGACCAGAGGTCATGCTTGTAGTCAGCAACATACTTACGACGTTTGGTAGATGGTTGTCTGTTAGAGTTGCACAAGTGAACAGTTAAATGATGTGTATGATTTCGGGACTTCAGAAGACTATTCCAGCGACCAAGAGTCAGTGCGATGTCAGGAGATAAACGTGCAGGACCTCTTTATCTAAAGGATAAAACACGCATAAGAAGTGTTCTTTGTGTAAGAAAACCCTAACGGGAGGAGGACACTTCTTTAGATGACATAGAATGAGTGTTTCTCTCACTAATAACCCGCCAATATAGTTATTTCCCCAGTGTTAGAATGAGTATTTCACTCTTTGGTAGCATTATATTTAGGTGAAGAGGTGGACTGTAATGACAACAGCTGTCGTATCAGCTATCCTCTGTAGTCCAGTGGTATAGTTTAAGGGATTTTGACTCCCACCGCCTCTGCATATTATTAATTTTAAGTTTGGATATTATTCGGTTATAGTGCGAGTCATGATAAGAGTTGGTTTGTAGGTCGCACATGGATCAATGGTAAACCTCCTTCCGGATCTTACAATCAGAATAAAACTCCTACCGCGTCTTACCCATCTTCACAACGTCACAGCCGAATTAAAAGATTTCCATATCTTTTCCTTCCGCCCTTGATCTCAACCCTCGCATTTTCAGCGCTAACATTTTAACGTAGTGCAGGCTAATCGGATAAGCCAATCAGAAGACAGTTGTATTGCCTCTGTGACTGCGTCGATCGTCGCTTATTTTGAATTGGTTCCGAATGTAAACGACGATTTCATTGGCTGTATGTTAGCAGATGGTAAGGGACGTAACTCGTGATCAAACTAGGTGTCGGTGATTTGTTCCACCACTTCTGCCTAGGTTGAAAGCAAGGTAAAAATGGAGAGATCTCGATACATTTTCACATTGCCGTGGGAAGAGGTGTCTTACCACATAAGAAAACCCGAATAAGAGGTTATACCAGAAGAAGTAAGCTTCCAAACAAAGGACGGATTCAGTGGCAGGTTTTGCGTATGAATGGGTTACGTCTGTATGAAGACTTGCAAAAGTACCAATCATCTGGTGCATTTAGTTATGTCGTGAATTTGGGTTTTGATAACACTGATCCAGGAACCAAACGTCAGACGAGGAATTGTTAATTAAATATACAAATGGGTAACATTTTGAGGAAGGAAAGAAAATGCGGAACATCTACGAACATATACTATGTAACTATGCCCCTTTTGGATTGAACGTTAGGTACCATATAGATATATGACACAGATATTTGAAAACACCCAGAAGACCAAACAATTTTATAAGATGTAATTTCATTTTTTAAATTTATAATATTTCATTTTATTGTCTGAAAATTGGGTGTTTTATCTTTTTCACTTATAATTAGTGGCATATCAAATAACACGTGAACTGTCTTTAATGTTGATATTGCCCGATAGATTCAGAAATCGAAATACAAATAAGATAGAATTCTCATTTCAAATTATCATTTACCTTCAAGCTTACTTTCTCCTTATTGACATCATTTAGACGAACTTATTAAAATGTTGGCATCGGCCGATAGTTTCAGAAATCAATTTCCAAATAACTTTATATTTTTTATAGTATCATTTTCATTAAAGCTTATCATGTTGACGAAATTAAACTCCCACTATATTGACGTCATAAATTCATATTAATATCCTGGTCACATATTAAGTTAGTTTTAACAAGAGATTTATGCAAACATAACACCCAACGAGGCAGTTGAATTATAATCACAAACTGTACTAAAAATATAACGCCAATCCTTAAATCAATTCCATCATTTATTTAAGAGTACGGTTATATTTAACACAACACTTCCGCTGTATTTTCAGGATATGGCCGTTTTCGAAAATTTGTTTTTGTTTCATTAATTCAAGAAAAAAGTCCAATCATATTTCTATTTTTACTGGTTTATTCTGTCTCACCTCAAGCAAGACCCTTTGATGGTTTATTGAAAATGATCCCATATCTGCATTCAAAACAGCAGGCATTGAGCGCCCCTCTCGGCTATTTGCCTCTCATGAAAAGGCCTACGAGACGGGACCTTTTGGAAGGTTTATGTTGGCTGTGGCAGCCTCAAAGCTTAAAGTGTAAATATTTTCTCACTTAAGCATAGCCTGTGATATTAGCAAGGGTAGCTGAGTGAGAGGACTGGCAATGAATTGGACAGAATTAGTTGACTTGATCAAAGCATAAATAACGCCAATATGTTGTGTTTTCGCGTGGCAAACGGTCATGGGATGACAAAATGGCTAAACTAAATGCTGTTTCGACAATACGGACCTTAAGCTCTTTAGGATCCTTTCAAAGATCCCAATAGTCTACTTTGAAGAGCATTGTTCAATAATATTTGAATATCCTCGGACTGAGCGATACTTGGAATTTCATTGATGTCCTTTTTGACCATAGTTCCTCTAGCCATTGGGAGCTCTTTTTGTATGTTTACAAATTCCAAGACTAATGAATAAACGACGGGTTCTATTTGAAGATGTGATTTGCTCTTTTTGTAAACAAAATACAAATTTGAAATATGAATATTAAGCATATCATTGATTAACGTTTGCATTGGATGGTTTCTGTTTGTAGAAGTGATTTGCTCTTTGTGTAAATAATTCAGGAATTTGACATACGGGTATGAACATTATTCATATCCATGATTGCCGAATTAATTTGTAAAAATTATTTTTTTCATTTTGTGAACTAGTATTGAATTTGATATATGACTATTAACCACAGCCAAAAGGGAAATAACGGTAATTCGGTAATTGTAACTGTAGAGAACATCAGATCTTCATAATTATACATGTATTCATGCTTTACAAAATGAATATCAATCAAAAACGAAAGCTATGAGAGTACCGAACGGGATTACACATCGAGGTGTTGTCAGTTTTTTTGATATTCTGAAATATTTAATGAGGAATATTTAATGAGGAATATGAATTATGAATACTAGTCATGACCAAACAGCAACAAAATAAATTATTCTTTCTTTTTCGTGTATAAAAGTCACTGCATCAACACATTCACTGATTTTAGGTTTAAACCATTTTTCAGGTTACGATATATGTTATGTGGTTAGACCTACTTCACTTTTGTCTTATTATAAATAATGTTCAAAAGAAATGATTATATTGAAAATGAATTTCACTTTTTTGGGGTATGTATCGCATATACTGATTGACGTAAAAAGTTTATTAATTGTAAATATATTGTAAGTCCATCACAGGAATATTTTATGAACTTTATGAATTTCAATTGTCAGTCACCTATTTTAAATATTGGTAAACATAAATAGTTTGCTTATTTAAACTAAATTAACATTTATGCTACATAAATAAATTGCACAGTAGTGAAGTGATGTACATATTTATTTATGATTGAGACTCACGTTTATATTATGTTATGATTTTATAAAACTTATACTTGTATTTGTAACTTGAAATTGACATGTTTTGTCCTCTTGATCTGTGACTCTTTTTTGACAGAAATAAACTTTCAATTCAAAATTATTTATAAACTAAACTTGTTATTCTCGTATATTTATATATAATATTAAAAACTTTTTTGAAGGACATAAAAGTGAAAGTACATACATTTTATGAAAATCAAAACTGTATATATAACAACTTCTTTATTGTAATTATTCTTTACACACATGACGTTTTAGCATATGATTAGTCTTCGCCAGCGGAATCTTTATTTCTTATATATAAAAAAAAATAATGCCAAATTATGATAGTATTTCTTTTATTCCTCGTTTTCGTTTTCAAATTCGCATTAAAATATTTATCAAAATGAAACAAATAAATGGATACTTTTCATTTCCATCTTCAGTTTGAGCCTGTATCAACAAGGACTATCTACAAATCATCCACACCTACAAACGCTTCGCGAACACGGACCTTGACATTTACAAAGGATACTTGCAATGAAGACGACTTAGTTACGAACATTTGATTCCCAGCATCGACCTAGCTGGATACGGCTTGTAATGTCGGCTACCATTCACGGTTTAGACGTATGCCATTCAGGCCACATGATTTTTACTAGCGGTATCCATGCTGTGCCAAGACCACTTGTGATGTTTATAAGAATATGGCTGTATTTGTTGGTATTAAAACAAACCCCCCGCTCCTCTCTGTAACACAGTGTCCCTCAGGTGGTGGGGAATTTTCTCCGTGAAAATAACCGTTCTAGACTTACCTGTAATTGGTTTTGGCCGCTGCCCAGGTGGTGAGGGAAAGGGTTGTTTGGGAGGGACTGAACGCTGTGGGGGGACCAACCCCCGAACCGAATAAGTCTGATTTCTGCCCCCCTTCTTATTATAGTTGGTATTAGGTTTCTCGACTGTCATTTCTTTGTCGGCGGGTGGCGAGGATATCGACTTGTACTCTGCTGTTACATTTGGTGTCTGTGGATGCCAGGAATATGAAAATATGAGAAGTAATTAGTGTTAATATTGTCAAGAAGGTCAGCGAGTTGTTATGGGTTTATTTGATTAACTATCAATTGACATAGAAATGAAAGTTTATGGTCTTTTGTGGGCTTTATTTAGCTATTTGATATCAATGAACAGGACGTTGCCTTGCATACACTTATAAACTTGTATGTCATATGAATTATTTTATTAGCGTCTTTAATGCGAGCGATGGCTATAGCAAGAATATGGTTGTCATGACAACAATCAACTATAGGCATCAAATAACAAACCCATTTAAAAACTATTACTTTTCACGTCCCATTAGGAATTTTTTTCGATCCACGAAATGCAATGTCACTACACTGATACATGACACATGAACGGGTAATAATTTCTATATATCACATGTTAATACAAAAGTTTTTGTTTGGCCAGTGTTTCATATTATCTTTCCAACACCAGTTACTAGATATATATCTTAAACGTTTCTTCTGGAGTTCCCGAAACACTTAAGAGTGTCCATTCCCTCCCTCCATATATTACTCAACTCATTTCTTCTCACACAACTTCTAATAAAATGGGTCATATATGTTTTCACGCAAGAGGTGAAATTTGAAACAGGTATACTGTCATTATATCTATACAATCAACATTCGTAAACTATTTTCGACAGAATTCTGTCTTGTTGTAATATATCGTATAAAATCCCATCGCAGAAATATAGAAACATAATATTCTTGACATTACGGGAACATACCTCATATCCATTTTGAAATATAGTCCCTGATTGCACAACTAACATTTTTTGCAACCAATCATGATTCATTATCGTTCAAACAAGAAAACTGTCGTATAAGAACATAGGTTACGTGGGAAGATAGGAGTTGAGTACACCATGTATGGAGAAAATGCAATGTATCAACAATAAGCCACTTCTCCAATGACGATCCGGGTCGAGGATAATACCTACATTTATAGCTATTTTTCATCGTTAATCAAAATAATCATATCTGCAAAATATGAGCCACAAAATTTTTTTTTTTAAACGGACACTGCGTTGAGAATAAATATGAAATCAGATTTATCTACCTATGCTGATTAACGTGTCTGGTAAAGAGTCACAGACCGCAAATTTCAGACAATTTAAGTCATTAGTAATAAAAAATCAAAAAAATCCATGTAGACAGTAAAGCGAAACATAATTCCTTAGTAGACACGTTAATCAGCATAGGTAGATAAACGCGATCTCATTTTTATCCTCGACGCAGTGTCCCTTTAAGTCACTTGTGTCGTTTGTTTTGTTTAGTTACCCTATCATCACCAAGCGTTAATTTTCTTATTATTTCGTAATATGAAACTATTAGGTTTAAAGTGAGTTATTTCTTAAATTTATATTTAGATTTCAAGTTTGTATCCCCTTTTAATTTTTTTTTAACATTTAGTACTTAATATGAAATAACTGTTTATATCTTAGTGATTTCAAAGCTCATCAATTTGTCTTATTTTATGAGCTTGCAATGTCTTATTTCATAATTTAATTTAATTTAAATAAATGTGATGCATTTGAATATGTCACGATAACAGTAGCACATTTTTTGCAGTAGTTTGCAGTAGTTTAAATAAATAAATATAAGTGTCTGGTTAATGTTAAGTAAAATATCGTTGTTTAATGTAGAAAGGGTAAGAAATGACATTTACTCCAACATGACTCCCTACCATGTTGAAAATGTGTGAAAAATGAGGCAGATTTATTAAATATATAATAATTTTCAAACAGAACATATTAATTTTGGAAGAATTCATAAAATTAATTTTTTTTAAAAACAAGCAAAAACACATTGACGTATTATTTTATTGATTACTACACCCCTGCACTGGGAATACGAGCAAAAACTTAAATGTTTGTAATTGAAATTACATAAACTCACGGGCAAAAGAAAGTATATGTTCCTTTCAACAGAGTCAAACACAAAATATGTTTGCTGGATAAACTCGATTTTGAATGTTTATGATGAGGATATATCTCGTTAAGACATATACACAATTTCATTCATGAGAGTATGATACTTAATATTCTATATGTGTTCGAGCACACATGGGGTGCTAAAATAGCTATTTCAAAAGGTATTTTGGGAAACAATTCAGGGTATTTAAGGTAAACGTTTATGAAATATGGAAATTACGTTAGTACAAGATTGTATCGACATTATGTACATGTACTTCCTTTGACTTTAAATCAATGACGCATCCTTGCTGTAGGATGTCCTAAAATAAGCCAGAAAGCCATATTTCACTCTCCTATCTCGCCTGGTTAAGGAGATTCTATAACAACGATTTTTGAAAAGCCGTTTTTTTTCAGAATTATTCAATCTTGTTCATCGCTCGTTGATTAAAATATCTTGCGTTGTTGTACCTATACTTTCTTTTGCCCGTGAGTTTAGGTTGTCATTTGTTACAAAAGAATGGCGACATATTTAAATGAGACAACAGTGACGATTATTTCAATGAGACAACAGTGACGATTATTACAATGAGACAACAGTGACGATTATTTCAATGAGACAACAGTGACGATTATTTCAATGAGACAACAGTGACGATTATTTCAATGAGACAACAGTGACGATTATTTCAATAAGACAACAGTGACGATTATTTAATGAGACAACAGTGACTGTTCAGTATTCGATCATAGGTGACGACGCTGCAGATGTAGGTAGTCACTTTTCGCAAAGGAATCAACCGGAAGTGGCAGGTTTCATTGGGTGTGGTTTTCTTGAAGTTATTTACTCGAATCACACTTTTCCTACGATTCAATGGACTGTCATATTAATCTTTGTTTCAGCATAACTTGGATATCACCATTAATTATATTTTAGAAATTATTCAATTTTACATCTAAAATCATGTAAGTGTTCCTTTTACCCGGTTTAGTGTAGTTCATTAGATCTACGTTGAATTTTCCCAAACTTTTAACACTAGCAAATATGTTTCTAAAACTGAATGACTACAGCCACATCTCCGCGAACACCTCGTTCAACCAGTGTGAATATCCTCGTTCAACCAGTGTGAGACAGAACACCTCGTTAAACCAGTGTCAGACACAACACCTCGTTCAACCAGTGTGAGACAAAACACCTCGTTCAACCAGTGTGAGACAGAACACCTCGTTCAACCAGTGTGAGACAGTGGGTCCTTCACAATATTTTCTATCAGTTCACCAATTCAAGTCGCCAAGTGAGCGAGTTATTGTTTAACGACGCTTTGACAGTATTGGAGTGTTCAGCGGCGACTCCGTCATCGATATGTGAATGCCATTTGTTATGAGTTGATTTGGTAATGTTAACGTATTTTTATTTCTATTCCACAAGATGTATGTTATGTTTAAATTTACGTATAGGATCTCAACTGATATGAAATATATGGACACTGGTTGATAAGTGTTACAACATTATATCACGTTTATCATTCAATGTTGATATATTTGATGACACGTGGTTGGGTTCATGTTACTTATCCAAAAACATTCTTAAGTATTCTTGGTTGAAAATGTACATCCCGAACTCAGTACCACAAACCTGACAGTTCAGTGTTTACCTGGTCTTTTGACGTTTATGACATCATATCAGTGTGATGTCATCATGTTTTTGACAACTAAGCACTATGAATCATGTAGTGGATCGTGTAAAAAGCCTTGTAACATCACTATAACCTTTAGCATGTCCTTCCTTCCAGCCGAGAACAAAATTTTACCAATTAAATTTGTGTACAGTAAAGGCTTGAAAGGCCAACATAAAATGGCTATTTGGCAGATCATAATTGAGAGCAAATTGGTTATATGGATACTAATAACTATTGTCAATCAAAATTCATTATTTCATATAAAATCAAAACAACAACAGAATGCTTGAGGTGTATGCCCTTGAAACAATGTCTATCCGTCAGATGAATCCTCTTCGCCTTGACATAGATAGACTCATTGGCGTTCATTTCACTTCGCAAGACTCCGAAGCAAATAAATCTCTTGAAAAGCAAGTCTAGATTAAGATAAGGACAAGAGTCATTAAGAGTCTCACTTTTCATTATTCATTTATAATCATTTATTGTGAAGGAGAAACGGATTTAAACTCTTTTTTTTTTAAATATATATATTTCACTGCAGGAGGGAGAGATTTCTATGTATATACTAGTGAGTGAGTGAGTTATTGTTTAACGCCGCTTCGGCAGTATTGCAGCCATTAGCGGCGAATGTAGATACTAACGCCGTTATGAAGCAAATGTTGTCAATACATACCCGTTTCTTCTTCATCTATGACCCTAAAGAAATAATATAAACTCACGTTTTAAAGGCGCTGTAGCACGTTTTTTCGCTCAAATAAGTCGATGAAATGTATTTGAAAAATAATGTCACCAATAGTAAAGCAGCATTCTCTCTCCGGAAAATCAAATTGAAAATGAGTGTACATGGTTCGGTAAAGCCACGGGGATCGTTTTTGTAATACGAAATGATTAAATTGTGTTCACAATAAAATGGCCGCCATGCAATTTTTGCTTTATACGCAACACCGTTATTATCACTACGGATAATTGGTTTGTTTAATAACAGGTTTTACCCTCTAAAGTTAATATAAATGACATAAACTATCATTATAAATAGGAAATTTGAAAAATAAAAATTTGCAAAAAACGTGCTACAGCGCCTTTAAGAGACTTAATAAAGTCTAATAACGAAGCTCCTGGATCAGAAAGTGGCGTCGATTTCACGTCGTCCAAAGAAAACATTTTTAGATTGTTGATGGCCATACACGTGACATCATATACCTATTTAGCACATTCTCGAATGTTTTTTCTTCCCTTCCCATCAAGGATCGGCATAATGATGTTAATTCGATACCCGACACCCTCGCTAAACACGCAGATATCTTGTACGTCCAATGGGTTAATAGAAAAGCTGCCCCCCGCATTGAAAGGAAAAGGAAAAACGTGTATTATCTTGAAGAATGGATTTAATAGAAACAGTACTCAACGGTCTAGTTTGATGTGAATGTTTTTTATGTACAAAAAACACGGCTTAACAGTAAAACGTGTAACACAATTATCTCTCTAAGTATCCTTAGTCATGTCATAAAATTGGATGGGAATATTTTCTTAGATCTATGAACAAATAAGTTAAATATACCTTATTGTCATGTAAAAACTTTCACTGCTTAATTTACATTAAACTTGAGTCGTTTGGGGGAAATCAATTCATCGATGTAGACAAAATTTAACCATAAGTCATAGTAAGAAAATACATTGGAATATTTGTATATTATATTTTCAGTAATTTGTTTCGTT
This sequence comes from Gibbula magus, assembly GCA_936450465.1. Lineage (NCBI taxonomy): Eukaryota > Metazoa > Mollusca > Gastropoda > Trochida > Trochidae > Gibbula > Gibbula magus. The sequence goes on from OW388296.1 coordinate 27,271,206, forward strand.
GACTTTTAAACATATTGCTTGCTTTAAAAATTAATAAATTGAAGTAGGTTCTACTTTAGGTTAAATTTGTTTACATAAACCTTTAACAAATTTACAATTATTAAAATTATGCATATAGCTTAGAATATTGAACATTTCTAAAAAGCAATGTAGCTTATGAATCTAGGCGCTTAGTTAACGTTGAGAAATGCATTCAATGCAGCAACAGAAATGGCAATTTACACATTACATGCACGGATCTGCATGGGAATATGCTTACATTAAAGATGTTTATCCTATAAAACACCAAAAAGTACAATATAAAGAATGTAAAGCAATAAATAGAAAATACTAAAATACACTTTCCAAAATGCCCATTTAACATGTGTTATAACAATTATTTTTAAGCTCGAACCACAAAATACCTAACATCTTTCCATAAAGAATTTAAAATATTAAAAGACAATAAAGCACTAAATAAGAAAGGACACATTTCAAATCTGATGCAGATTAATAAACTAATTCCAATCTAATATCACATGGCTAGACGTACATTTTACCTTATATCATAATGCATTTAAATACGTATTTCGTATGCATATCTCTACGAAACATTGAACACTAGTCCAAGAATAAAATTATATAAATTAAAACACAGAAATAAACGAAAAACAGGTTTTAACAGTTTGTCATATTTCATGGCATGGGACATTGTATTTATTGTCTTTCTAAAGCACAGACATCAACAAAGGACATATTCAAGTTTCATAATTTCAAATAATAAATGTATTTGATAATGGGTATTTTATTTTAAAACACATATAATTAAATTAATAGAAAATGAAATTAAAATGTTACAGTTGGTGACGTTTCTAGAACAGAGAAATCAACAAAAACGTTTAAATATTTTCAACTGTCAATGACATTAATTACTAAAACGCTAAAAATCATTTCTTCATATCGTTCATGTCATACATAGTTTTTTCTAGAACAGAAATCAACAAAAACAGATTTATAAATATTTCAAATAGTCTTTGTTACTAAACATTCGGTATTTAATAGTCTTTCTAAAACACAGACAACCCTTGTCAGATGCTGGTACGATCCATGAAACAAAAGACCACTCATACAAATACCTCACAGGACCACCGTCAAGAACTCCAAATGGAAACACCGCCATTATTTTCTTTCAACATGGTCTGTTATGGGGACAAACACGTTCTATTTTGCCGGCGAAGAACACGACACTGCCGAGCCGAGGTGAAATCTACGGATGCTTTCTATGTCAATAAAGACGATATTATCGTCAATATTCATCCCATCGGTCCCGAATCGGCACTGTCATGTTTGTCTGCCTACTAGTTGTTGCGATCCACCTGTTCGTTACACAGTTAGTTGTACCAGCCAAAACTAACGTTCTTCCCTCGCGACGTTTCCATACAAACACGCACATCAGATTGCGTTAGATCGCTAAGATAAGAAGACCATTGCCTCTTGACGATGAAACGCACAAAGCTACAATCACATCACAGTTCAGTTTAACACGGATCTCTTGAAGAGTCTTATAACAGTCCACCAGTACTTTACGTACATGCTTACGTATATTAGGTATTTCGTGTATATTTGAAAGGTTTAGTGTTGAAATGATATGCAACGTTCATTTGCATGACGAACCGATCCTTCTGAAGGCATATATTTTATTATTTGCTTGTCTGTTATACGTATTTCGAATGTTCTAAAGTTGTTATCATATTGTTGATTAGCTGTATTGAAGCTTTATATTTCCCAAACACTTTAACTGAAAGACACACGAAGATTTTTTTTTATCTATTTCATACACCGTTTCTTTGATATATTTGATGCACTGTTTGTTTGAGAAGATTGTCTTCTGCGATACTATCACTTCCGGTAAAAACCGGAAATAGTCTGCTTGCAGTCTTTCCAAAACACCATGTGTTTTGTATCTTTCACCAAAGAGAATTTATCCTCCGTTACATATGTCCTTGTCCATTTTTCATTTCCACCGCATGGCGGCAGCACTAGTATCTCGACTTCCGGCCGGTAGGTGGCGGGGTTGGGTTAGGTCCTTTGCAAGTATGAACGTCAACCATTCGCTGACATTCTTTACATTTCACAAAACAACACCAGTGGAATTTGCACTCGCATTTCTCCACTTTGCGCACTGTCTTAGTGTCATAGCCCCTTCCACAGCACATGATATCACACCCGTCCGTCCCCATCGACGTTTTATTGCACGTTCGCCCTGCTGTTCCCAGGGAACCTGAAAAAATTCGTTAAATCATAATGATAAATTTTGTTGACAAAAATCATTTCAATTATTCTTTGGGAATTAACGAATTTGGACCTTTCGTGTCAATATTTTTCAGAATACTGCGTCCCTTATGTATTGGATATTAGATAAACAAATTATACTATATTCATTTATCCGCAATATGTTTTCGGAATCTAATAGACACAAATAAGTATGATTTTTAAACCGTACAAAACCAAACAATAATAAGGTTCACACATATACACGTAGTTTAAAGTTATCTGAAGGTCCATACACTTGCTAAATGCATGTCATGTTATATAAATGACGGACTAGCACCCCTTGTCACTAGCTTCGACGAAATGCCAAAACTATTACGGCTAACTGTGAGTTAGGTAATTCATGTGATGGTACATTCAATCGTCCCTTTTGATGTGAACAAGTTATCGGTTTCGTTTTCGCAATATTACGACATCACATTTAATAGTTGCACTAAGATATGAAAGTAGGTGAAATATTATGGTGAATACACTTTCGAAATGGATGTGTACATTTATTGGATCGTTTACAATGTATTGTACCGAATGTTTGCAGAAGATACTATGACTTTTCTCGGAATTTGGCGAAGCAATTCTCAGGGACTATTGAAAAAAATATTATATTTCACAATTCATTTGGTGAGTATTTGTCAAACTCTCAGTTCAAATGTAACACAGTCCATATGGTAAACTTCTTTCATCATTTCAAAGAGTTGTAAGTAGTGGTAGAATACTTTCAAGAACATAGTGTTATATAGATACAAAAAATAACTGCGTTCACACAGTAGATAAGAGGCTCGAGAGGAAACAAGATAATTTTGTCAAAGAATTTAATAACATCTGTGAAAATGTAATTGTTAACGTTGGCTTGTGAATTAGTTTCTAATGTGCAATATATGTATATAGGCTGTGAACTAGCTGAGGATTAATAAAGAGGCACAATGGGTAGTCTGTTCGGGTTCGAGTCTGGCATGGTGGTATGGTGACAGTCTAAGCGTAGTACCTATTGTACCGGGTAATATCCATTTTGCAGTTGTGATTCTCAAGGTCGAGAAAAGCTGAATTAGCCTTTTATGGCTGACTACAAGACTGGGTTTGGGTAAATATTGTATCTGCATTGTGAGCTAGCTTGAACAGAACGCTTAACTTAAGGATAACGAATTTACATGAGTTGATGTGGATTCACTGACCCCCGGGGCGGGGAAGAAAAGCATGAAATTTCATCCAAGTGGCAGCCGGTGAACAATGATGGTAAGCATGAATGGACCCAGGGAAGAGAGGGGGCGAGAACTTGGGAAGGGGGTGGGAAGGTGCAGTGGACGTCAGTTTCGGAGCACGGGTCAGGGAAGGGATAGACGACTAGCAGCAGGGGTCGGATTATCCCGAGATTTCATGTTTTCATTCCAAATCATTCGGAAAATGGCGAAAGTCCCACTATCGCCTTGCCGTGAATCGGAACGCCCGAGGGTAAGCTCGGAACACAATGGTCCTCTCAACTGAAAACATTTCAATTACCCGGGCCATGGCACGACTTTGGGGGGTGACGATTACCCCGTCCCCCGCTACGCTGTTATATGAGGGAGGCAGTATCAGTTTCTGTCCCCAGATTTCCAGACTCTATCGTAACACGTCGTCGATCCTGCGACAAAGACCCGGGGCTATCGTATTAACAATGATGGCGCTTGAGAGGAGATTCGGCACCTCCTTATAGATGATATAGCCACTTGATTCTCACCGGCAGTCGATGGTCCTGCTCCGGGCGACGTCTAATTGATACAGTCAGAGCCCATACAACACATTATGTATTCTCTGATACAGTCAAGCGAAGTTCTTAACTTCTGTCTCCTTGCCTGTGCTCTCAAGCAGGTAATCAGTTTGTCTCAAGGCTATAGCCGAATATTGAATGGGAACCCTCAATTGTGATCTGGCATTAAGTGCTGTTGGGTGATTACACGCGGACGCATATGCCTACTTGATTTACAACGACGAAGCTGGTCTGTGTGATACGAGTAGTGAACTATTGTTTGTAGCTTTCATCATAAGGGTCATTATGGAATACTTATCAATATACCTATTTGTATAGGAGTAGCTAGTGTGTGGTATCAACAACATAAGATCTAATATAGCTACGTTGAGACATTAAAATTGATTCTCATTTCCTGATATTAATAATATTAAATTGAATGGTGATGGATTATTTCAAATAAAGGCCATCGGCCCTTCAAATGCACTTGACATTGGTAGGCATGTGAGCAATACAGGGATGAAGACAGGGTGTTCATGTGGGGTGGGGGAGACAGTGGGTGTGTATATTATGCATGATTGTAACATGCAAATTTATGTATTGGATACAAAGTAAAGAAAAATAGCGAAATCTTTCTGCATTATAACATTGACATACTAGGGAATGGAATTCCAATGGTCCCCTATGCTTAATTTACATGCCGAACACACGTAGATACATCAATATTTAACCATCTTCCGTCGTTTATTTGTAATCCTAATAATCCTGTTTTATTTTTTACAAGATTGTAAGTCACTCCAGGAGGGTTTACAAAAACAGTTGTAAACCCTGTTAGAAATAATTAGAATGATTTTAACCCTGATATATTTGCTTAGACGACGGCTTGAAAGTAAAGATCTGTCGAAACTAACTTAGACTAATTTTGAAAATGTTCTTAAATTTACGACAGAATATGAACAGCAAATGTTTTGCAGAAAGTGCGTCTCGAACCCGTATCCACTATCACCTGGAGTAACTGAGCTAAGTCTACTGAGTCTACTGCGCCAACGGGGCAGATGAGATTTCACGGTACAAAAGCAACTCATATAGTGCGGCTGTTATCAGTCAGGGATCCTCAATATCACGCCAGGGATCCTCAATATAAGGCGATGACAATAAAAAAAAGCCCGTTTTACACTTAAAAACGGTTGATCATATGGAGAAACCATTCTACCTCGGATATGGTAAGGTTGTAGACTCTGATAGTCAGGAAAAAGCCCTCGGATGCTTCGCATCCTCGGGTTTTTCCTTCCTATCAGGGTCCACAACCTCACCATATCCTCGGTATCATGATTTCTCCTTATAGTAATGCATGTAGTATTAACAGTCTTAGGGTAGGGGAGAGGGGGTTGTCGCATCCCCAGCCCTCCCTTTGGATCCGCCCATGCCTTATGGTACTATATAAGTCTTTACTTTAAACAATGCATACATGGACATATACATTCATACAGAATTAGAGTTGACCTACAACTTTAGCAACCCAAATTGGGAGAATCCATTATATAGATGTTTGTTCCTTGTCGTAACTTATAAAACCCTTTCCGACGTCAATTATGCATTTGTTTTTGTTAAACCATTAGAATGAGGCATCACTGTGTAAGAAATAGTTTATCATAATTGTAAAATACATACAACAATAGAACTATATTGGTAAAACAATATCACTGCATGGAAGAATTTCATGGCAGACTTTCTCTTTGAAACATTTACTTATTATTACGTATTTTACGTTTACAAAATCCGAATCTCTAAATGTCATTATTAGGTTATTTAGGACTGAGTTTTACTACGAGAAATCCCGAGCTCACTAAAATATGATATAGTAAATTAATTGATGTAAATGGTCACTCAGCATGTTAGTGGGAACAATGTTAAAACCGTGGAATCAATGAAGGATAATTTAAGTGATAGAAGATATAACTTTGAACATGTTTGATTTAGTGTACACATGTAAGATGCCCAAATCTCAAACTTTAACTTATTTGCACCAATGACAGCCATGTATATCAGAGTTTAAAGCCATTGACAGAATGAATCATTTCCACAGATGAGTTCTACTTCCAATGACATATCTACGAGTGCCAATGAAATATATAAAAGCTGAAGGAAGTCACAATTGAACTATATATGTGATAAAAAATACTTCAGGGCACTAGCTGTAGACCTCATTTTAACTCACTGGATGCTTTGCATTTCGACTTGTTAAAAAGTCTTTCAACATTCGATTCCCCATGGTTAATACCAATAACCTATCTGGAACACTAGGTCACTCAAACATTAACTTTATCACCATGATATACATGTATAGAGTATGAGGTCCCTCAGAGAAGGAATAATTCACGCAGATGAGTTCCCATAATTAGTACCAATGACCTATCAGAGACCGAGGGTCACTCAATAAGTAACTATTTCCAGCGTGCTCTATATAAGAGCTCGAGGCACATTCCTCCAGAATGCTACCACTTCACGGCGCCGACATAACCCATTTGTTTGATGGAGCATGATAGATTGGCCGCCCTTGAATCTGACGTCTTCGTCTCAGAAACTGTCTGGCAGCGTCTCCCGTTGACGACCGACGGAGCAGCTGCTTGATTTAGGCGTGCAACGTGAACTACTGCGTGTGTTGGCCCTTCTACTACGTTGTGTCAGTAGTTGTAGAGGCTGAGGAACGGTGACAGATTGCAGGGGCGTTGCAATCAAACACATCGGGAAGTGGTGCTTGGGATGGGCTTGGTGCTCGAGAGCTGATGTAAATGACTGAGGTAGCCGAGTTCGTAGAAGGAATTGCGAGCATTTTCACGTACTTTGCGCTTGTTAATTTATTGAAGATCTCATATCCAACTATCCAAGTAATGTTAATTTGGTAATTGAACCAAATACGTCTCTGATTAATGGAAATGTGCCAGTTTTAGTGGTGATTATTTTGTAAGTACATACAAATGTACATTTAGGAACTATTTGTTTAAAGTAAAAACAAAATAAAAAGCATTTGTCTTAAAATCAATTAACTTCACTTCGGTACATGTTTATAATTTACCTAACTATGCGTATACAAAATGGTTTACTTCAAATGTGTTAATAATTAAAAATAAATCGTAATGCTTCTTTAAACTATTCGTTTCTTTCACATTTGTGGGCATATTAATATTGTTCTTAGAAAGGAAGTCACATTAAATGTCTATCGAGAACGACAGTCGTTCTCAGTCATGTCCCATTGAAACATTTTATAGAACCAAAACGGATGAGAAATATTTGGCATCAGCAACTGAATATAAAGTTATTTATATTTTTCATGACTATTTTCTTCTGAAATTAAAGTACGTAGCAGACAGTTTTAGGGAGCACATTTTGGTTGACAAAATTTTGTTTCTTTCTTTATGACCCTCAAGCGCTCAAAAAGTCCCTCACATAATGATAATATCTGAAACTATTTCAGTAATAGTCATATAATATCACATTTCAGAATCAGTGTTAGTTGACGCAAACGATAATATCGATAATATCGATAATCACCTCTACGACCATTAATGACAAAAGGAAACACCTGCAACTATTCCTTTAATGGTTTAACGGAGATGCTTAGACTTGACATAATCACTTCAATTTGTCAAAGATGATTTCTGCCCATGGCAATCTATAAAGGAGTCATTGACATACGGTATTGAGCTTTGGTTCGGATTAACTCATTGAAGAAGACAAGATTCTTTAGGCAGACACTTAAATCATCAAGGTTAACAACATTCGGTAATGACATCTCTAAGCACCGCCACCTCGAAACACTATGACGGTAATCCTTCTCGGCAACAGACATTCGGAAAACACCTAGTACAAAGAGCGCTTTACACAGATCAGACGATAAATGTCCTGGTGAGGATAAACTTCTGTCTGCTTCGGGCTATTCCTTTCTTCGCACAAGCGATCCTTTTATTCGGGAAATTAGATTTTGTTAATCATAACACACATGTTTACTCTGAGGCAGAAGTTGTTGTTTGGCGAAGACAACGTCGTGAAAAGGAGTTCGGGCAAATCCAAGGGAGACAACTCCTCAAACAGGTGACCCTGCCGACCACACAATAATCTTAAGCTGCTCGGTATGTAATTTAATTAGTGTCAGTCGGTTAGGAATAATGTGACATGAAAAAAGGACGGCGTTATTTAACACTACAAAGACATATGCAGAACATACTGTCACCAATAGAAGTCGCTTCGTTTGTTTCTGAGGTCAAGGAGCTAGGGGAAGGAAACCAGTGTGTACAAACATCTATCCAACTTAGTAATAACAAGGACTTATCTTGGCATTGACCAAGATGTTTGTGTTTTGGTTTAGAATTCATCCACCCGGTATATGCCTCGCAAGGGTAAAGTTGGTTGGGTTCACAGGGGGTATTGGGTCCGAGAGTATATTAGACTGACTTCATTTCGTTATAAGCTGTAAGAAGATGGCTTTGAATGGTAAAGATTTGTTTAGTTCATTTCTGTTTGAATGAATCAAGACGTGTTAGACCATTTCACATCAAATTCTGGTGACCTGTTAAGGGACTTTCAATAAAAGACCATAGCGCTAAAAGTATGACGATTTTTATAATTCAAAACTTTTAAGATCCAGAGTTCTCAGATTCTTAGACTTTTTCTTTGTTTTTCTAAAATATTTTATATTTTTCAAGTACAAAGACAATTATAACATATTTCACAAACACATATATTTTACTTACAAATGTATGAGATTTTAGAATGAAAATATACTATTTGCTCAAATGCCTACACGTTGATGTTTTAAATGGACTAAAACCTTCTAAAGTGCCTAAAGCATTACTGCGTTCTGATAAACAGATGACACAAAACTCATGTGTACATATAAACCCGATGTTTGGGATTTGTTTCTCTTACGAAAACCGGTGCCGTTGGTTTGTCAATGTCGCCTTCGAAGTTCAACACCAACTGAACAATCAGAAACACCAACAGAGGAAAAGAAGGTCGTTGTTGTATATTTCAAACCGGATATGGATGATAAAACTGCCAGAAGGAACCAGGAAGCAGACAAGGCCCATAAGATTTCTGTTGAAGTTGGCACAAACCGCCATCTTGAATATCTGCGTCACGACGAAAATCATGGATACTTTCCTTAAATGAGGAAGGAAACCAACTTCCGGTCACGACGGAAACAGTCAAGATGGCGGACTGGTTCCTCTTTTTTAAAATTTAATAAATATCTTAGGTCCCTTGTGCTCAGAAGGGTGTTTTTATTCGTGTTCAAATCTAAGTATATTATTCTGTTATCGTAAAAATTATTTGACAAAATTATATAATTGTGTAACTAGGACAGGAAATCAGAAGATTAAAGACACAGTTTCATTTGGTCATGTGTGCTAAATGGCATAAAGAGGAAACTGACAATAAATCTTGATCTACTCACCTATTCCTAAATCTCGTAAACAGTAATCCGGCGACGTTTCAAAGTAAACTAAGTCCGACCTTGTCGGTCTTTTGTGGTTTCTATTTGCCACGATAAGTTGGGAACCTTCTTGATTCATCATAACCTGTGTGGCGCCGTTATACTTTGTCTTGAGGTAATCCCCTACACGCCGGAACTCTTGCATTGCCAACCAACACGTCCGGATTGCGCATGACCCGCTGACGCCATGACATTTGCACTCCAACTTCCGGAATCGTTTCACAGCCTGCCAACGAATAATTTGGGGAACATTATTTTTTAAAAAGAAACCAGGAATTAAAAAAATTCAACCGAAAATAATTCAAATTCTAAGGTTCATATTCATCTGCATTTCGAAATCTACATTTACAGTTTACTATACTTAAAGGTGCATCCATTGTGTTTCATAAAATTTTATTTGGCTTTAATACGTTCCAACTCACCAAATGGGCTGTCTTCAACACAAATAAATTCACCCGGCTTGCATATTTATCCCAAATCGCCAAATATATCATAATTACTAGTTTCAAATTAAAATTGAGTAACATCATTATGCATGTGCATAAACCGAAACTGCACGTACCATTTACATGCACAGTGACCTATTAAACACTATCAACTCAAATTTGTCTTTTTGTCTGTTATAAATAAAATTCCAAAATTACGTTTGACTCATTGACGCGCGCCACACGCTGTGCATTGTCCGGTTTTCGATCAGAAATCACTACTTTTACCTTCATGTCGTCAAAATGCTAAGTCTACTATCAAAATGGTAGTTTTCGGTAACAGTCGGTACTTCTCGATAAAGTAATACCATGTATAACGTTTGCAATATGTGACCCCTAACAACACAATGGATGTACCTTTAATTGTACAGATTTCAGAGAAAAAAATTCAAATAATAGAAAATATGTTCATAATTAAAATTTAAATTTAAATCACAAAAATGACACTCACCCTCCTCCCTGCCCTGTTATTATGCAGATTCATCAATGCACGTGCGTCTCTTATCTTTCGTTCCTTGGCATCAATAAACATCCTTGAGAATTGGCTACCATAACGCACATAGTCCGAGCATCCGCCCCAATTGAACTCTCCCCGACTGTCCTTGCTTGTCCCTCGTTTCGTAGGGTCACACGCGCAGTCATGGATCTCCCCCTTGCTGCATGCACGTGTAATAGAATGCACGACTCCCGCTGATGATATGGCGTACACAAACGCTGCTTCGCGACTTCCTACTTAACAAAAGGAAACACATTCAGTTAGCTTGCTTCTATTAAAAAAATGTTTTGGAGTTGTTGACAAAATGGATTTACATGAAATTGAACAAATGTCAAGAAACAATATTACGAGAAATAAGTTCTAAATCCTTCCAGAACTTCAAGAATGTCCTATAAGGTTCTGTTTCTTATATTATTATCAAATTATTGAATGAAATAATGAGGTTGGTCGACTATACCATGCTTATTGTAAATCGTTGTCAAATGGCGTCAACGATGACGTCAACGATGACGCCATCATAGTAACTATTATAACGCGAATCAGAGTGTAAATAATGTTTATACGTGAAACCTATCCATACATTTGTTTTGTCATTCACTCCGATATCTATTAATATTCAGACATTCCATTTTTGCTATAAAAATGCAAGATTAAAAAACATAAGACTTGACATTCAAACCCCGAATGTTTGTGAAGCATCCTAACCACTAGGCTATTCAACCCTTCCTTGACCCTTTGTTTTTGCAACATCCTATGTGGGATGGTATGTTATAAAGTTTGTACCAAACAGCGTATATCTCTAATCTTCTGATTGCCCCTGCCTTTACAGACTATAATCTTCGAGCACGTCAAGACAAATTACGTTGTTTTCACGCAATGTCACGTGCGACATGACGTCACAACAACGTATGGTAAGTTAAGTATGCAAGGTTCAACATACGACGATAATAATAAATGATTCACCAGGACGTGGAATTTACATGAACATACTTAACATATGTGTTGTTTCTTAGACTGAAAAAACGACTTGACATCTTGTACATTTCTTTGTTTTTTACTGGCAGAATATCTCTACCCTATCTCTTCTAGTTTCAAATTGGTTCATCGGAAACCCTTAAAACGTTCAATTAGCAATCGTCAGAAAATATCATCCGTTTCGTATGTTGGGTTAAGATAGGTATAATGGATAAGCGTGAATTCAGCAGATTCTCCAACATGAAAATAATCTCTATACCTAATTTCAATATATTGTCTTACAAAAACATCCTCAAGTTACAGATATCTCTAACAAGAATATAATCTATATACCCAACTATAGCATTTTATCTATCAAGAAAACATATTTATATCTACGCATAACATATTGCTTAAGAGGTTATAATCTTTATACCTAACTTCAGTAGATTCTCTTACATCAATATCGCAATTGTTAGCAGATAAATTTTAAGAGAAAATAGCAGGTTTTCTAAAATATATCTTCAGGGGATTAACGATTAAGAGTGTAATATATTTCGTTTATGTCAAACTTCAGATTGTTTACAAATAATGTATCTTATGAGCATAAAGTCTGTTCTCTTATAAAAACATCATCATCTGTATACGATGAAGTTACAAGTATTTACTCTGATTTTCTTTTAGTGACTGTCACATAGAACTATAATGTAAGTGTTTAATGTTTGCCTTGTTATTACTTTCCCAGTTGTTTTATTTGCATGCTTTAAAATAACAATTTAGGCGATTGTCTAACAAGAATATATTGCATATGCCCAACTTTAGCTTAATTATTCTCTAAAAAGTACATAATGTACCCCGTATAATTCAGGTGATGTGTACAGGGTCATAATTATAATGCATTGTGTAAGTACCTTACTTTTCAAAATTCGAAACAATGGACATGTTACAATATATAATACATTATATGTTTTGATAGCTATTTTCCAAACTGTACCAAGATTATCAATGATACCTTAATTTATGCAAAACCCCTTACAAAGTCATTCCTCACTTCAGCATATTTCTAACACGATTACAACCAACATGTCTTCCTATTCTCTCTTTCTATTACACCTAGGAGGGAGGTGGCGGCTCCCCGTTGCGACTACACCTTGTATACCTATCTTTGTTATCACCTGCACAGGTAAACGCGGCTACCTTATCTCTCAGTCTGCGTACCTGTGTTTACCTGAGTAATGGCGTACACGTAAGTGCCTTTATGGTTTACCTGCTTTGCTTTTACTCCACTTTGAGGCTCCTCGTAAATTGTTTTTAATTTATTTGACTTTTTATAGCTGTTATGTCTTGTTGTTTTTAAATGTTAGGTATTCCAAACGAAAATGGTTTAAGGGCTAAAAGTACAATATAATAATTTTAAGTAGTTATTTGAGTACTGATAATGATGATGAGGAACGAATCACCGCTAATCAGAGTTCAAATTTTAAATGATTTTCGGATGTTCTATATCTATCAATCAATTATCAGTCAATTATCTCCCCCCAAAATATTTCTCGCAAGGAAGCAAACAATAACTTCATAGAATTGTTTTAAATCAATAACGTAATCATATAATATTCATAGTTTCTTTAACATTTCAAAAGAGGATTAACATAAGTTTAAGTTACATAATAAACATTGAAGATGTTAACATACAAGTCCAAATGCAACAAGTTTTAATGCAAGTAGAATTAGGAAAACAAATTCCCGTCAACCATAATAAAAAAACACATTCAAATAACAAAGTTAACTACCCAAAGTTGAAGTTAATCGCTATACAAAAAAAATCATTATACATTTTAAAAAATAACAATAAAATTAAAGTGTTTTAAGTTTATTGTATTTGATTGATAGAACATTGAAAAATGAAACTTGAAACTCTGAATATAAATAGTATACACTGTATTTACATATTGTAAACACCATTTTACAAAAGTCTAAATAACTTATAGTATCACAACAACAAAAAACATGTAACTGGGAAAATCCATTTCCATATTTGTTTTTTGTTTATTTGAAAAATAAATAGATCAAGACCTAGAGAACTAAAAATCAAATGATTTGGAAGAGAGAAAGATAGACAGTTGGTGTAACAACCTATATCTAATTTATTCAATTAAAAATAAACATATTCAAACACATTTTAAAATTTGTAAACAAATACTTTCAGAAAATAAAGATGTTTAAAAAATGTATTTACAATTTTACAATTGTGTTCCAAAATGACAAAGACCAAACTAATTGTGTATCAACTGCGAAGAAAGAAAAGTTAGACAGTTGTTGCAACAGTTTTAAAATGCCAAGAATCCCCCTACCATGTTATTACAACATGCTCAAGAGATACAGACGAACCGGAAACGCACTGGAAATGCGTATCAAGTGCATGTCGGGAAATTCTGAAGCGGAGCCAAGTCTGTCGTCGCAGAGAGGAAAAACCAGTCAGATATTGTGTCTGCTCTTCTAGGCGGGACCATTCCGGGTATCACATTGAATTGTCTGACCCTGTGGCTAGATTATTACTTTTGCTTCGATAAACAGTGATTAATTTATAGGATGTCGAATTTATTGGATAAGCCTTTCCTTTTATTATATTTGGTTGTTGGTTTGTTCTTTTGTTTAAACAACATTCATGTTGCATGAGTATCTACAGCAACGTGTTTGAGAATAGTCTCGCAACAAAATTTCAATTCGGAAATTAATTAAAAGGGCAGTAGCACGTTTTTTCGTTCAAATAAGTCGACGAATTGTATTTGAGAAAAAATGTCACCAAAAGTAAAACACCCTTCTCTCAAATCAAGTTAAAAAATTGATTGTATATGGTTCAGTAAAGCCAAGGGAATCGTTTTTGTTATTCGAAATAATAAAATGTGTTCACATCAAAATGTCCGCCATGCAATGTTTGCTTTATACGCAACACCGTTATTAACACTCCGGATAATTGGTCTGTGTAATAAGATGTTTTACGCTCTAAGGTATATGTAAATGACATAAACTATCATTAAAAAAATCGAAAATTTGAAAAAATAAAATTTGCAAATTGCAAATTAATGTACAGAAAAAAATAACTAATGTTGTTTTTTTATTAACTTTCATGAAAAATATGAGTCTACAAATATACATTTTACCATTCGAACAGTTTCTGCTGATTATAGATACAATAAACTTGATTGAATATATTTGCCATGCCATTTACAAATTCTTTAAAATTCAATTTACCTATCTTGTTTCTAATTAGCGGCCACAATAGTACATATTCTAAAACATCATATCCAATCAAAATGTATTAAATTACTAAAATCCTGTAATATTTGAACAATAATAAACAAAAATGTAAACGTCTGTGAAACATGAACCGCTAAATGCAAAGACACATCTCATGATCAAATGGTAAAAAATGGGTCGAAATAATGGAATCTTCTGTTAGGTGATGTATATCACTTATAATTATAGTTACGTTGATATTAATTGAATCTCCAAATATCAAGTTGACTAAAGAAAAATATATGGTCTCAATGTTCACTTTCATTCAGTGATGGATAAAATATTTTGATTGCATATTTTTTCACTTTGACCATACCATTATTATGTTCTTAAAAAGTAACTGACTTAATTAAGAGTAGAACATTATTGTTAAAACTTATACATATACCACTTGCATAGTTGTCTGATGCCACATCACAAGTACAGTGTCATCAAAGTCACTCAATTGACGATGATAATATTCGAAGTTGTCCCCAATTTACCACGATAAAGTTAATATTGTAAGACGTAAGCAAAGTTAAAGGTAATACTGCAAGACTTTATGATTCTGACAAGACAAGCTTAACACTGCTGCTAGTTAAGAAGTTTAAAGGAAATTAAGCCGAAATGGTAAAATTGCACGACAATATTCAAATCTCATGTTAAACTTCATCATAGCTAATATGAAATTTTTTAAGTTCGATTCTTAACAAAATAATACTTAATTAAATGACAAGCAAGATGTTGGATATATAGCAGCAATTAACTATTGACTAAGTCAGATGCCGTTAGTATGTCAAGTATTAATATGATGATGATCACATTACCACATTATCATCACAGCGATGTCATCACTTTATGTTAACTTTATTTTTAACTTTTATTTAATATGAAATTAACATATTTATCACATTAACATTTTACATTCGTAGGACATAATTGTGAAACTTTATAATATCATTTTGGGGGGAAATTGTACAACGTTAATATTACAAGTTGTAAAGAAAGAAGCATAGCGCACGTGCGAAGCACGTGAGTTTCTCTATGAATATTTGTTTCCGGAAGCAAGCACGGGGGTCTGTTTAAAATAAGGACCGTGCAAAAACTCCGGACAAGACAATCCATCTCTCACACAAGAAAAAAAACAAGGACTTGAAACTGTTCTGCTTATAAGAGTTGTTTCGGGTTCACAGTTTTTGCAAGTTGGCTGAAGTCATTCATCATTAACAGTTGTACAGTTGTTTCTGTACGTGTTCTTTGAATATTATATAATTATTTGCAAACGTAGTATAAAAGAAGAATTAACAATGCCAATTATTAATCTGACATATTAACTATTTTGGACATTACTAAAACCTTTAAAATTACATGTAATTACTATGGATCACTGTACTGACAAAGCTAACATATTTAAAATTTCGGAATAAATACAAACATTCACATAGACGTCTTTTAGTTGTTTACTTTGAATTATGAAATTTATTAAATTTATGAAATTCATCTTTCAAACCTCACATAAAAGACGTTGGGACAATTTGAAACATCAAGCTTCATGTTGTTTGCTTTGACTTATGAAATATATGGAACAATGCCATTGGAAATATAGTATGACATAATTATCACTGCATTATACTCTAAGTCTGTACAAAATCATTTAAGCATCATATAACACGATGCACAGATTGCGATATAAGCACTTAATATATCCATTATGATCATACAACAATAAGAAACACATTTATGGCATGTTTCTTGGTACAAAGTATAATACTTCGTTTCAAAACATATCGTATACAATCCCTTACATATCGCACCAAATTATGTTTAAGGCAATGTTTTGTTACACAGTAACGAAGTACAAGATGATTAAAAACAATCTTATAATATACGCACATACCATAGGCATTTATCGTGTCATATTCTTGCATATTTTTGTTTAGATTTAATCCTTCCTATAGAATAAATTTTATTCTACAAATTTTGAAAGTCTACAACTCTGTAATGCGAGCTCCATTGACAAGAGAGATGTTATGACGTTGAACAAAAGCATTTAACTACTTGTTTTCTTTCCGAAACCATAACCCCCTCATAACACTGGATGTCACAAATTTCGTTCCGCCATATAAATTATCGGTGTATTATAAACGGTATATCAAAATATAAGGCTTAATCACACGTCAAGGAGGCGAGGCAATAGTCTGCCATACTAACAGTCATGGTGTTGATGATTTCCAAAACATCGCATTATATGCCATGACACCCATATGATAGCCATGAACAGTTAAGTGACAGGTTAATTTAAACTTGACACCCTGACTAGTCAACTAGTTGACCGGAAAATGTTACTTTACGTGTACTTTGTTAAAGGAATCCTCTACATGGACATGTTAGTGTTATGCTTTATAACTTTATAAAGTTCAGATATTTATTAATGAATTTTTGATACAAATGTGTACCTTGAACGTCAAACCATGGTTTGACATTAACGGAATTAAAGGTAATATTTAAGATGTTATAAAGAAATATTTAAGCATAATTTGGTTTGTTATTTGTTGGTATTTTAGTATTTATGATGCAAAGTTTTCAGTTTAATATTGGTAAACAGTGGCGGACATGTCCTCAGTATGTCATCTAGGTATACCCTGTTCCTATTCCTATTGATTTCCAGTCCTCTTTCATGCTGTAATCCTGACATACTGGAAATGATAACGTTTCCCTTTGCTACCTGCGCTGTAGAAACATTACCCTGGATTCAAGCCTAATATTGCATACGACAAGCTAATCATTGTAACAAAGACACTAAGAGTATTCTTGCATGCGTCGCCTTACATTGCCGTGGGACGCTGTGTTTAGCAGATGACCAACTATATATACTCTTATCGTATGGAAGAAAGTGTATATATTTTCGAAGGAAATAAGCGCTAAGATATTCGTAATCCATTGTTAATGTGTGAAACTTACGATTGACGTAAGAGAACTTTCCACTATAACCTTGTCTTTCCCAAAACGATATTTACAAAGGTTAACCGTAATTCCCATTCTTTAACAATTACACTAAGGTAACCTTAGTGACTTACGATCACCTCAGTATTTTGTGAAAGGAGGCGACGTCACTGAATGTGTACTTAGCAGAGAAGACGGCCAGGTATCCATATACGATCTTTTCCCGTCATTTCCATGGCCTTTCACTGTGACCTTATCACGCTTATTATATCTTTTTAAATCCTTCTTATTTCATGGGAGATGTTGGTAAAATGAGATCTAAAGGTTCTATGAAATTACATCTTTTTATTATAGTGTTGCAACAAATAAGTTGTTAATACCCAAGACTTGTATTTCCTCCTTTTTAAAAGATTCTATATTGCCATAAAAGCAAAACGCAAAACGGCAACGTGGTTTCTTTGTAGTTTCGCCTTATTACAAATTGGTAAAGAGGTCAAACGTTTAATACGTCCTTTTTTAGTTTTCATAAAAATTTATTTTCGTTATTTTGTCTTATTCCTGTTTTCGCCTTCTCACCTTTCAGCATGACTTTCCCGAAGACAGAAGCGTCCCTGTCCAGAGTACTGCAGTTCCAGCGCTGGGAGCCGAACTGGTTCTGACACTCCTCCACTCCCAGACGCGCCCCCTCGCGGAGACTGACCATAACATCCGGGTGGTTCCGGCACAGACGCCTCTGTCTGCCAACCAGCCCGGGGATGTTGTCACACAGAACCCCCGCCCCTAGCACCTGCAGGGGCAGCTGGCTTATAAACCTGCAACATAATATAGTGACGTTAACTACTTGCAAAGTGACGTTAAATACGTGAAAGGTAGTTTGTTGACGTTATACAAACCTGAAAGATAAGCTTAAATGAAATTTGGGCCATCGAGAAGTTATATGCTTATAGCCTAACCAAAATGATAAGGATGTCAAAAAGGTGTCCACATTTCGCATTGACGTAGACGCAGACGTTAACGCCGTCTGCCTACCAGTCAACTCGTAAGGGCAGGTTAAACAACGTGCACTTCCAGTTACACACCTAGTTTTTAACAGAAGCAGTCGGGTAATTGAACTTAAAGGGGCAGTAGTACGGTTTTGGCAAATTTTATTTTTTCAAATTTCCCACTTATGATGATAGTTTAAGTCATTTATACTTATTTAAGGGGGTAAAACATCTTATTACACAAACCAATTATCCGTAGATGTAATAACGATGTTGCGTATAAAGCAAAAATTGCATGGCGGCCATTTTATTGTGAACACAATTTATTATTTTGAATGACAAAAATGATTCTCATGGCTTTACGGAACCATGTACACTCATTTTTTAACTTGATTTTTCGAAGAGAGAAGGGTGTTTTACTATTAGTGACATTATTTTTCAAATACATTTCATCAACTTATTTCAGCGAAAAAACGTGCTACTGCCCCTTTAACGGATGATTAAAAGATAATCAAGTGAAAAAGAAGAGTGTGAGATCAGCTTCGTAAAACCTTCATATGACGTAACAGTGTCCAGGAGGAGAATGTTGCCATACAGAACCTCAGTCCCAATGATTGCAAACCTGCAAGAAACACTTACGCTACGTAAAGTCTTTACCTATAACCGTGGAAGTTAGATGGAAAGAGGATTTATAAACCTAGGACACAAGACGAATGACTTTGACCAAGGTAAACAGAGAAACATCCCTCCGTGACTCCGTCCCTTCTTACTTAGGGTATAGTCTACCCACCAGTTATTTTGTCTGCGAGTGTCTGAATTGACTTTATCATGACAATAAAATTACGCCATCATCCTAAATTTTACAACAAGTTTCCCCAATGTTTTCAGGTGATATCTGTATGAATACTGGTACCTAAACATTATACATCAACGAAATACAAAACATGACGTTAAATTCCCTTTCGACAATACTCGTGCAAGGAGTGGAAGGTAAAGTTGATATGTGCACACATCACGTTTATATACTGAAATAGTCAAATGTTAATAGTATGATCAATAAATTATTTAAGTGTTGACTATGTGGGTGGTCCTTAAGTTTATTAGTGAGTATAGAAGAGAAGAGAACTCATGTTGCAATATATTCAACGTTGCAATAATATAGCAACCAGGTTTGGTTTTGTTATTGCTGCTCATTGTCATTGTCATATCATAAATGACAAATAATGGAGCCTTACTTATATATTACAATATATAACATCAAGTCTTTGAAGGGCATTTAGAAGTGGCATACATAAGATGAGGAATACTTTCTGGATAACATCTTCTTTAATGTGAACATACACGACGTTTCGGAGTATATACGTACTCCTTCATCTTCCATTTCACCTGAAACGTCGTGTGTTTTCACATTAAAGAAGTTGTTATCCAGAAAATAGTCATGATCCTAATATAGAACATATATTAATACAAAGTATTTTCCGAAAGCAAAATCATTCAACTACAACCACGATTAACCTATAACAACTTATTTTCATAAACTGTGTGTTGCTAAATCTTTATGCAACATTCTAAATCCATCTTTAACATTGAAATTAACAATTTAATTCTGCGGTAGGCGTATTGTAACATTTCCCATTAATAAAGCAATGAACTCACACGTAATAACTACATAATACATAGCTCATAAGAGAAGATGTTCCTAAACAAAACTCTTCTACAAATAAATCATCTCAACATTATCAAAACATTAATTCAGAAAACAGACTCAACACTTCACAGAACATTGGTAAGTCGGTGCATTCTTGACAGTGACAGAAGCACGTGCGAATTTGACAAGACAGTTCCGTTGTCTATTACAGTGAATGACGGGGGCTGACAGTTTGAGGAGCAATACCTCTCATTCGACACTCATTTCACTTCGCTCCTCGATCTTACACACGCAGGGGCGCATGATTTGTGTGTCTCGTTTCCAACACGTATAGCCTACTAGGCAGCTTTTCTGCGGTGTGAGTATTTCATGTGGAGAAAAATGGTTTGAAACGGGTTCACGTCTCTGGTCTTATGCTCCCTTTAACAAAGAACTAAGGTGAGGTAAGTCACTAAGGTGATCGTAAGTCACTAAGGGGATCGTAAGTCACTAAGGTGATCGTAGGTCACTAAGGTGATCACAAGTCACTAAGGTGATTGTAAGTCACTAAGGGGATCGTAAGTCACTAAGGTGGTCGTAAGTCATTAAGGTGATGACAAGTCACTATGGTGATCGTAAGTCATTAAGGTGATCGTAAGTCACTAAGGTGATCGTAAGTCACTAAGGTGATCGTAAGTCACTAAGGGGATCGTAAGTCACTATGGTGATCGTAAGTCATTAAGGTGATCGTAAGTCACTAAGGTGATCGTAAGTCACTGTGTCTAAGGTGAACGAATATCACTAAGATCATACCATCGTCACATTTGCACATTTATTTTTTGTCTCGTAACGATGCACTAGTCTGACAATTAGATAAATATATATTCTTTAAAAATATGATCTTATTAAATATGACAAAGGCGACTCTGGGAAATGGGAATTTCTTATACCCAACTCTAGACTTGCTTTTCAAGGGCGTATCATGTTTTTTTTTCATAGACTAACGCTAGGGAGGAATTATTGTAGTAGTGTCATAGTGGGTGCAATGTCTATTTTGTGTGTAACCCATGCTAAACATTTAATCACGTGTATGACTTTCTAAATTCAATCGGGTAACCATTCTGCTTAAGAAATGGTATGAAAATGGTTAATCATTATCACTTGTTTTGCAATTTTATACATATAGTTGGTAAGATTCTTCTAGAGGGTTAGAAAATGTAAACATTCACGACGGTATGGCCATCTTGGTGTAGTCGTGTAACCATGTTATGTAAGGCAGATGATGTGAAACACGCTTATTGTCAAATTAAATAGGTTTATATGGGTAATATGTTTGCCTCCCAGCGTAAATATGGTCTATGTGGATTCCTCTGATGAAATATGGCTGTTTTATATGAAGAAAATGAACATTTTAATTTTTTTGGTCAAATTTCAATAATTATAAAGTTGATAAGCCATCAAAGCTTAATGTAACCAGACCTTGTTCAAGCGGTATTCTATGAGGTAGGCACATTAATAAACTTAATATGCAAGTTATTATAACGAAGGAAAATTATTGGGACATATTGGTACCTTTATTCATTTGGTTTATTCGCATATTTCATCGAAATAAGTGACCAAATACCATAAAATTTTATTTCGTTTATAACTTTTAAACAATCTAAAATATAGGTAACTAGGTTATCGAATCTTAAGTGACATTTTGTGGATAAACTTCTTAAATACTGCATATGGTTCTCATATAAGCATGATTTAAACTATTGAAAAATTAAGTTACATTTTAAACTTACATTGATTTAAATCAATTGAAACCAGCATCTACACGTAGCACCTGTGGTTTTGTCATAGATAATATCCTCAAAGTTTTCTAATGAGCATAATTTAATTATATTTTAATCATTTTTTTCTATATGTATAACTCCGTTTAAAAACTTGCATCTTTATAATACATAAATCGAAAAAAATATCACAAAATTACGTTACAGGACATGTATCTCCTAAAAATATGTTTTTGAATTGTAATATTTGATTGAGATTGATAAAATGATCTACTTGTAATTCATTTAATTATAATAAGATTATAAATAATTCAATAAATAATATTCAAAAAAGAGGGAGTAAATTTATTTCAATTTCTCCAACTGGAGGTAGTTGCATATAAAAAATAAACAAAGTGTACACGAGTATGTAGTCTTTATGTGCTCATAGTATATTCTCAAGTACTCCCGTTAAGAGAAGCAAGTTTAGGCCGACAGGTGGTTAGCGTTTTGCTGCTTAAACTAAACCCTAACTGCATGTAGGCCAGAGGTATCTATATTTAATGTTCAGCTTCTGTTTGCCTTATTAGTAACCGTTAAATTTTATCAGGACCTTTGAAGTTTGCCGGCAATCAATTCCCGCTGAAAGCGATTCGTTAAACGCCGCAGTTAGGAGTCGTGATTTTAACAAGCATTTTACCGCTAGGCAATAAAAACGTAATTTTCAATTTAAGTTTTCTGGTTTCCAGTAAATTTAAAGTGTTTACATTATGAGGTTGTAACATTATCGCTATAATAAATTTTGCATTTGATTTCAGTTTTTTAATCCGCTAAACCGAAACACGTAATCTAATTAAAATCTAAATTCTATCTTTTGTAAGTAAATATTAAACAAATGGTAAAATTCGTTTTCAAATATGTTATTTAATTGACAATTTACAGTCAGTCCTTTATTTGAAAATCAATTCAATTAATGAATTTTATAAATTTGATTTTTTTTTTTTACACATTTTAATAAATATCAATTATAAAGACAACTTCTCTTTCACCAGTTGTTTAATACGAATAATTGTTTAACCTAGAAAGGTATTGTCAATATCTAAATTACCCTAAAATCATCATTGATTGATATAAAATGAACAATCAGCATATCTGAACTTAACAGCTTTTAAATATTTCAAATATTCGTTGAAATTCTCAATTATTGCCAAATTGCATCTATAATTATGAATATTGATATAATAAGGAGGCGTCCCAATGTTTAAGGCTAATAAATGCATTATATTTCACGACATGGAGGGATCCTATAACAAGATGCATTCATTATTCAGAAGAAAATCTCATATTTCTACAACGACCAGTGTTTTCACAAATGTCACGACAGAGTTTTACTACAAATGAAGAAAAGCATTGAAAGCATGTGTTTTACTTCTCAATTCTGTAGACGTACCTTTTAGCATAAACATGATTTTTATGAATTAATTTCCTTCTTTTAAATTACACTGAATGTAAGTATAACGTCAACTACACTCTATACGTCTCCCCATACATCATTTATAGACATAATATTTATCAAATATATTAGATAATTTTATAAAAGTTTATCATGACATTTGAAACAAGATTAAGACATTTCCCAAAATGTATACTTCAAGGACAGTCAAAGACGAAATCTACGATCATAATCTATTGGGTCGTGAATGTAAATAAAAATCTACTAATACTCCTATTTCAAACGAAATTTATTTATCTTTCATATTTCATTTCGATGCCTTTCTACACAGGATATATATGTACACGTGTCCGGCGATTTGGTAACGTGGTTCGGGTTGTGAATGAAATTCTTTGTCCTCTATTTCAAAGGAAATAGACATGTGTATGTTTCACATGGAATAACTAACGACTTATTAAACGTGACAACCACTTACATGGACAAACAAATATTACATAAGGATTTCAAACACGAATGAAAGGAAACTTTCGTTAATCTACTTTTATTTGGTTGTTTTCAATTAAACCATTTCGCTCTGTTTACGCCCCTGTGTATCTTACAAATACAACTAAAATTGCACTATTTTAAGTTTGATTGTTTTAATTAACCCCATCTACTATCTTTACCTCTTAATGTCTCATCTATATTAACATTACCACTCACTGTGTTACATAACACACACACACACACACACATATATATATATATATATATATATATATATATATATATATATATATATATATATATATATATATATATATATATATATGATATAGATTGTACCTAATTAGGATATGTTGCACATCCATTACGTATACAGGATATTATCATAGACACTTTTCTTGTCATGATATTTGTTTTATATATACAAGCAAAATGACATAAACGTATCTTGTCTTTGACGGGCATTAAGACGTGGAATATATAAGCTTTATATTCTAGATAACAACAGTTGCGATGGGAAAATTAATGTTTACACTTATCCCGTAATCCACCCGACGAAGGAGTACTCATACACACCGAAACACTTTGTTCACACTAAGGAAGATGTTATCAAGAAACTCTTGCTTCTTATTATTAAATTTCATTGTTTTCAAATAAACCAATTACAACAGTTTCATTAAACCCGTAACCCATTATTACATTATAGTTTTTATTTGATTAACACATTGTACTTTTGAGTAACACATTTGAGGTGACACTGTTATGAAATACGTGTCAGTCTGCCATTAATTTACTTTAATTCGATTGTTTTCAATTAATCTATTTTCTCCCGGTGTATTTGCCCCCCTAATCTAAGCGTGTTAGACATGAAACAGACAAGGCTTTACGTGTAATACCGCTGTGAGGACTGCTATGTACAAGCGACTGCACGTCAGACGCGCAAGCTTACCATGTCAATCATAGCACCGGGTAAAAGCCATGTCTTGTTTAGCCGGGATGCTTGGCTGAAGAGATATATTCACAGCAATGCCAAATAAAGAATAAACTCTTTAGGAGTCACTTAATTTGTCACCAAATACCAAAAAGGAGTATAGGACGTTTGCTTATAAAATCTGTGACTCTTAATTGGTTCGATTGTCGCCAAATACCAAAGAGGAAGTGTAAGCATTTTTGTTATAAAATAAAATAATATTAATTGTGTTGATTAAGTTTTACAGTTATACCAAAGGCGAGAATAAACAATAAATAATGTGACGTGTGTCGCCAAAAGCAGATAACATAAAGCTTTTTAATATAAAATATATTACTATTATTAAATTGATTAGTTTTATCAAAACGAGAAATAAACACTTTATATTTCGCTTGTCATCAAATATCCATTTTTTTTATAATCAAATATATTACTATTAATTGATTTGATTAATATATACAGATACACATCCCACTTGCTTGTAGCATAGTACCAAGGGGGGGGGGGGGGGGGGGGGGGGGGGGGGGGCGGGGAGGGGGGGGGGGCTTTATCTGTATCGCTGTTACATTATATTTCTATCAATTGTTTAACTTAATTTGTAACATGAAATCAAAGGAATACATACACTTTATCCGTATAATGATAAAATTATGGTGGTCAAGTTTCTAGCTTATGAAATGTAGTTAGCCAATACAAGCAATTACTCTTGATAAAACATCCTTTAATTTATTCAATTGCTAACCAAAATTAACTAATCACAATGCTAAGGTCATAACCTTTTCGATATAAAGTCTGTTTCGCTAATATGACAAAATACATTATTTAAAATGAAAAAAATCATTAAGGTGTATTTAAATAGTGTTATGGGTCAAATGAATTTTATAAGTTATTTCAATTTAAAAAAGTAAATTAAAAGTAATAATAAAGCTATATGATATGTCAATGACTTATTTTAAAATTTTAGAAAAATGAAATTTGTCAAAGTAAATTAATCCTAAAATGTGTACTTGTGTAAATGGTGTACATTTATAAGTTTCGTTAAGAATGTGTCAAATTTATTAAAAATGTGTCACAGTATTTTGGCAACAACACTATCACTGGTCCAGTTAGTATACACTATCCACGTGCCAGGTGAACTGCTAACATCACCGCTCATCACCTGGTTAATATCGCAACTTTCACAGGTCTTTAGTAATGTGACATTGAGTGGACTCAAAGTTCAATATATGTCATAACACGCGATAAATCTGATAAACGCAACCGAAGTGTCATATACATTTTTTAAATTGTCATATATCATTACTCGTAAACAATAATGCACAAGGTAATACGTCATAACGATCAAAATTAACATAAAAAATTAGTGTCCAAAAGTGTCAAAATTATCATTAATACGTGTCAATACAACACAAATCTTACGAAATTTTGAATTCCTCATACCGACAAATGTTATTCATTACATGGTCTAGTTTATAACTAATAATACTGTTAAGGGAATAAATAAAATAGTTTCAGGGTATAACACTAAAAACACTTAAGAAATTTGTTTTTAAATTCATGGTTCAAAAGTGTATTTTAAACATGAGGATTAAATTCTAACGACATTTCAAAATCCCAGCAACACTGGGTCGTAATCCTCTTTGAATGATGTAGTTTACACCCAAAAACAAATAAGATTAAAAATTGAAATCATTTTTGGATTTTATGGTTAAAACATACTAAACTAAAAATTTCAAAGGTTAACGTTGTATATGAAACAAAGCATCACATTTCTAACGAAATTTTGAAATCCAAACGACACGGGATTGCATTAGGGTAAAAAAGACATACCAAAATGACGAAGCATCGTGCTGCTGATGTCAAAGAGTGTATAAATCCATTAGAATCTTATCAGGTATATACATGTCATTCACATGATAACCTTGTCATCACTGACGAAGTATGATGAACACATAGATAAATAACTTACCACCAGGGGGGGGGGGGGGGGGGGGGGGGGGGCGGGGAGGGGGGGGGGGGGCTTTATCTGTATCGCTGTTACATTATATTTCTATCAATTGTTTAACTTAATTTGTAACATGAAATCAAAGGAATACATACACTTTATCCGTATAATGATAAAATTATGGTGGTCAAGTTTCTAGCTTATGAAATGTAGTTAGCCAATACAAGCAATTACTCTTGATAAAACATCCTTTAATTTATTCAATTGCTAACCAAAATTAACTAATCACAATGCTAAGGTCATAACCTTTTCGATATAAAGTCTGTTTCGCTAATATGACAAAATACATTATTTAAAATGAAAAAAATCATTAAGGTGTATTTAAATAGTGTTATGGGTCAAATGAATTTTATAAGTTATTTCAATTTAAAAAAGTAAATTAAAAGTAATAATAAAGCTATATGATATGTCAATGACTTATTTTAAAATTTTAGAAAAATGAAATTTGTCAAAGTAAATTAATCCTAAAATGTGTACTTGTGTAAATGGTGTACATTTATAAGTTTCGTTAAGAATGTGTCAAATTTATTAAAAATGTGTCACAGTATTTTGGCAACAACACTATCACTGGTCCAGTTAGTATACACTATCCACGTGCCAGGTGAACTGCTAACATCACCGCTCATCACCTGGTTAATATCGCAACTTTCACAGGTCTTTAGTAATGTGACATTGAGTGGACTCAAAGTTCAATATATGTCATAACACGCGATAAATCTGATAAACGCAACCGAAGTGTCATATACATTTTTTAAATTGTCATATATCATTACTCGTAAACAATAATGCACAAGGTAATACGTCATAACGATCAAAATTAACATAAAAAATTAGTGTCCAAAAGTGTCAAAATTATCATTAATACGTGTCAATACAACACAAATCTTACGAAATTTTGAATTCCTCATACCGACAAATGTTATTCATTACATGGTCTAGTTTATAACTAATAATACTGTTAAGGGAATAAATAAAATAGTTTCAGGGTATAACACTAAAAACACTTAAGAAATTTGTTTTTAAATTCATGGTTCAAAAGTGTATTTTAAACATGAGGATTAAATTCTAACGACATTTCAAAATCCCAGCAACACTGGGTCGTAATCCTCTTTGAATGATGTAGTTTACACCCAAAAACAAATAAGATTAAAAATTGAAATCATTTTTGGATTTTATGGTTAAAAAATACTAAACTAAAAATTTCAAAGGTTAACGTTGTATATGAAACAAAGCATCACATTTCTAACGAAATTTTGAAATCCAAACGACACGGGATTGCATTAGGGTAAAAAAGACATACCAAAATGACGAAGCATCGTGCTGCTGATGTCAAAGAGTGTATAAATCCATTAGAATCTTATCAGGTATATACATGTCATTCACATGATAACCTTGTCATCACTGACGAAGTATGATGAACACATAGATAAATAACTTACCACCAGGTCGACCCCACTTGAACGACGTACACGGTAACAATAAGGGTAAGCAGACGCACGAGCCGCACAGAAGAAGCCGTTGCCATATTAACGCCATTGACGAATTGCCCGTAACCACTGAGAATAGGTTTGTCCAGAAGGCACTGGGTGACGCTCTGGAACCATCTCCAGAAATCCAGAATCAAATCCTCGAACAGTCCCGTGTATCCAAGGCGAGATTTGCGGGTATGCGGCCTCTTGTGTAAGCTAGGTATCGCTTTAACCACACGCTGACAATACGACAGTCGTCTAGTTACTTTAACCACCAATCGCCTTGGCAAGCCGGGCTGGTTGTAAACTATGAAGGAAGTGTCCGTTTAAAGAGTTGTCAACCATATAGCTTCAATGTATGTCCATCCTCTCTTAATCCCTGTGCTCTCTTGCTCCGTTCAGGACTAGTTCTCAATGGGGCGCACAGCGTCAAATGGCTGCTATTGGCCGTATGATATTCTTAAGTCTTGTATAGCGAGAGAAGCGCATTCCATTTTTACACCATAAGCCCCCAGGTAGTCGTGTTCAAACAAAGCAACACAGACAGCAAGGGACCCTTAATCTTATTGGAAAGCGGCGAAATCCATGGCGACCTAGTCGGAGTCAATTGTCACCCAATTGTTGCCACTTTACGACTAAATAAACCAATCAAAAGATTAAGCAATTATAAAGTTAGTCACACTGGGGTATCACTTGATCTGGCCTGCCAATACAACGAGTTAAGTTGTTAGACAAATGTTATGAGCTTGTTGGATTAGTTTGCATCACACATCAGATTGCATCGCTTCTGGCTCATGTCTGTCCAAGCTGTTAATCTAGTCGTTAATCTTCCCCAGTCGTCCCATGTTTTACATCGCTCCATGACTAATTATTACACACAGAGACATATGGCGAGTCCATAAACAAGAAATTAGCCCTACGTACCTGGACATAACGTACAGTGTCAACATACCGTGAAATTTTATGTTCTCATTCTCGGTGTCACTTTTTAAATGTGATTTGTAAGTGCATTGAATACAACCATTGATGCATATTTAACATATTTCTGTATCATCATTTAACAATACTTACGAATTGATACTTAACAACTACAATGAACTTGAAATTAATTTTGATAAGAAACATTTAAGCGGTATAAGTTCCTTGAAATTAATTTTCAATTTTAAGTGGTTTTATAAATGATAACTGAATGGGTTTTGGAAATTACAATTTGAATTTATCTGTTTTAAGATAGCACTTTAAAATAACCCCAAAATGTAACATATGATATTAAATATACAAAGTTGGCATGTAGTAACTTATACATTGATAATAAGGTATTAATCACAATATCAAACCATTAAAATTAACTTCCTTGTATCTTACCGAAAAAAAATCTTCTTAAAATTTTTTAAGAACTAATCTAGGCTCTAGGTATATAAGTTTACCCCCTCTGAAAGTGTAACATCTATTCATAACTTCACCATCAGGTCATATTCAATATGTATCAACTGTCATAATTGTCACATATGAACAAAGATAAGGACCTTCACTCATTATACCAATCCAAGACTAATTTTATGAGTATGATCATGAAGTTTGTAAATTTTCCAACTTCCAGAATTAAATAATAGATATAACTAAACATATACTAAAGACTAGAACTTTGGGTGTTGACAAAAATGTAACAAATATGCCAATATCCAGATTCAAATCCTACGTGTCCAGATTCAGAATAATTGAAAAGTGAATGTCCTGATAGATTTTCCCAATTGTAGTTGCCTTCAAGCTAAACATTTTTAACACATCATCAGACAAGTTATGCTTTGTTCGATAAACGTTCTACAACCTCAAGCACAACAATTAAGATCCAATAATTCAAGCACAGCAATGAAGATCCGATTGTTCAAATGCATCAGGAATAGATATCCTCGAACAACGTTTCACATTTACAAAACATTCGCTTCTATAGTCATATGCCCCTATGGGTTCCACAGGGCATTCCATGACTCTGTGCTCCGACGCATATTCCACTTGTTGTGCCTTCAAGCACTGAACTCCAGATCTTAAGCACACACCTTTGCTATGTAATGTGTATGATCCAACACTCTCATGTTTGAGGGCAACGTCTACATAGGGTATATTTCAAATATTACGCCTCAACAAAAAAACACTGAGTCTCGAAAGCACACATTTTCAGCTCAAGTGTACGTTCCAAACGCCTTCAAACTTCTTTAATAAGAGTCTCCACATGCAAGCATACTCAAAAACGTATGCCTTTAAGCATCATATCACAGCATATGCCTCAAGCACACTTCACAACATCATGGACTTATTCGTCTACAGGAACAACATTCTATCTTCCTCGTCATTTCAAGTTGCGACAACTTCGCCATGTCCTAGTCTCTTTCACAACAAAATAGACGCACGTTTAATGCATACCCTCCATTAATGAGCCGGGGCCAGTAAAAACTCTCCGCTCCCTGACTATGCATAGATGGAAAGTCGTTTGCCTCCTAAATTGCCCTGTGTGTACCTTCCTCGGTGGTTGAACATGGGTCCTAGATGTAGGCTCAGACTGACATTAATTACTGGACATGGCTCGTTCAGTGTTAAGGTTGGAGTTTGCTTCGAGTTACAGAGCCTTGCAAACATCAACCTCACACCCCATAGTCTCTAACATTGTCAATTTGCATGCCACTTAAATTAATATGACGTTCTTTTTGTTTTACAATTTGCATGGCACTTAAGATTTATTATTTGTCATTTTGAGGTCTTTAAATGACATTTAAATGAGTAAAACTATAATTTTTTTTATAAAGTTACCTTCCACAATGAAGTCCTATTTTTGCAATATAAATGCCATCTAGATGAGTAACATGACACACTTGTGAATGCAGCTTGTATGATACGTAGAAAAAACACAAGTTAGCTATTAATTTGTTATTTTTAAAAAGTTACCTTCTAAAATGACGTTCTGTTTATACAAAATAAATGCCATCTAGTTGAATGAAATGACCCATTTGTTTATGCAGCTTTTACGATACATATAAAACCAACAATAGCCAGTTGAGTTTTTAGAATAAAAGTTACCTTCTAAAATTAAGTCCTTTATGCAATATAATGCTATCTAGATGGGTCTCATGACACATTTGTTTATGCATCTTGCATGATACGTAGAAAAGCACCACTAACCAGGTAATTTTGTACTTTATTTATATCGTACATGGTAATGAGTTACCGGTAAGTAATCTTTCTGAAATAAAATGAACTCATCTTTAGGAAGCATGACAATTCTTTCTTACCATTTTCAATTGCGCTGCCTCTACCTTAAATTATTTGACAAAAACATAAACAAAAACCAAACGTTGACCAAAGTTGATCTTATTTTTATCATTTCTTGATTTACCGATTTGTTTAAACCCAATTTAGTGGAGAAATGGCATTTATTTAAAGTGTTTCCCAGTCTAAATATTGACCAAGTTCATACTTGTGGATGGAAGATAACAACAAGGGAACAAAAACAATTTTGTTCGATTACCTGTGTTTGCTAAAAACTTTTTTTGTAGTGTTGTCAATTTTCCCATGTTTCAATCTGAGTCAACCTCATAACTTCAAGAACCCGTGTTACTGTGTTACGCAAGAAAGGGAAATTCGTCATCACATTTAATGACGCCGGGAACTTTCTTTAAAACAAGATTACATAGACTTGAAAAACTATGAACAATTATTTCTGATATGCCATGCCGTAGATGATTTTTTAAAAAGAAATTTGGATCATTTATACTTGTTGACAAAATATGTTTGTACCAGAATCTCGGAATCACCGAAATATACTTAAGTGGACGAAAATGGTTTCTGCAGAAAAGGATGCTACTATCTTCTGTATTGAATGATTTCTGCAGTGTTTAGGTTTGGTTTTGTTCGATTTACAGAGCCTTGCAAACATTAACTTCACACCCCAAAGTCAGTAATAATGTCCCCTGAAGATACTTTTCATGTCATTCAAATAATGAAAAGTTTTGTTTTGGTGTTTTTTAAAAAAAAATATTTGAATTGTTCTTTAGATTTATAATTTCACTTTAAGCAGTTTAACTGTCAACAACATGATGATGGTTGTCAATAGGTTCGGTCGGTTACTGGGTCTTAAATACATAAACATCCCACCTCAATTTCTGTAATATTTTCAATTTTGATCACCCTTGAATAAGTTAGAGATTATTCTGTTTCCAAATAGAACCTGAATTTGAAGGAGTTTCGCTTTGTGGTAGAACTAACTTGAATTATGAGTTTAACACGTTTAGAGAAATTAATTGAGAAATATTGATGACGTTGTAAAGCATAATGAATTATTGACGTTGATTTAATATCGCATTTAACTGGGGAATTATTGTTTCCTAATTGTTTATTTACATGCAACTGTTTATTTGAATCGCATTAACTTTATTGAATTTAAATGAAATTTAATGAAAATGATAACTTTTCAAAAAACCTTCATGAAAAGTAAAGAAAATAAATATAACTTTACAACTTGCATTGTACTGAGAGTTTTTAGGTTTAGTTTGTTTCGAGTTACAGAGCCTTGCAAACAACAACCTCACACCAAATAACCTGTAACATGTGCACAAATGTGAATGTTACTTAACTTTCTAAAATGTTCTTTATTGTGATGTTAATGACACATATTTATTATTTGTAATTGTATGTAGTTAAGTATGTGATGTAATCAAAAATGGTCTGTTTCACTGCGTTTACACTGACATTGTAACATAAAGTAGTAACGTTTTATTATTTTGTTATTGTTACATTATACATGTCCCTTAAGACCTTTTAAAATGAAGTTTAAATGACACTCAGATTGATTAAAATTACATTCTTAAAAAAATAACATTTTCCCGAGATATTAGTTGCAATTTACAACATACGTCATCAGTAATAGCAGTTTTCTTTCATAAAATTCTCGTACTTATATTAGTAATATTTGATTGTTGACTTCAATAAGCCTGATCTTTAAGAATCAATATTTTCTGTTTGCGCAATCTATGTATATGCAACATTAATAACGTTATTCTATAATTCTATAATTCATCGTTCATATGTTACTTTAGAAAGCATCTCGTATTAGCTTTTGGTAATCAACATGTAATTGTTAAACAATAGCGTATGTTGTTGTCTTAAATTATTTTTCATTATTTTGATTTATTCTTATGCAATTTACATGGCATACCTATGTAGTTGTAGAATCATTTCTATTTTAAAATAACTTATTTACAAAACACGTTTAAAAGTGAGTTGCATCCTTTTAATTCATTTCTCAGAGAACTTATTGGTAATATTATGATTTTCACACAATTAAGTAACTACTTAACTGTACATGTGTACATTACATTTAGTCACGAGAGAAGTGTCTTACTTTATCGTAGAATAATGATAACTTACATTCCACGTAGAACACATAACGTATTTAACAAAACCATGTCATATCATGTCATATCATACTTTATCATATCATAATATATCGTATCTATCATATCATAATATATCGTATCTATCATATCATATCAAACAATATTGTTTCTAAACATAGCATATACTACTTTATTACCCATATGGTTAAAAAAACGAGTTAATATTCTCCATACGAGCAATTGTGCGCATATCACGTTTGCCTAGCAACCATTGTTTCACCGCAACTTCCAGTACCTCACCTTTTGGGCCGTCATAAAAGATTGGTCGTGACGTCACTGTAGATTGCCGTCACAAGAGAAGTTGGCCGTAATCTTGCTATTTTTACACGAATCAAATGGAATAAAATGGGTAAAAGAGAAAGTACAAATTTAAATAAAAACCCTCGCTCTCGCTCGGGCAATACAAAAATTAACACTCGTTTCGTGAAAGTCATATGACACACTTCCTCGGGTAATAATCTCTATATATCAAATCTACCATAGCATATCATGTCATTCTATATTGTTTCTATAGTGTTGAACTGTATCGTGTCTATTATAGCATATCATATCATATTATATTGTTTCTATCATATCATATCATACTATATTGTTTCTATCATATTATATTATACTATATTGTTTCTATCACATCATATTATACTATATTGTTTCTATCATATCATATCATACTAAATTGTTTCTATCATATCATATCATACTATATTGTTTCTATCATATCATATTATACTATATTGTTTCTATCATATCATATCATACTTTAGTGTTTCTATCATGTCATATTATACTATATTGTTTCTATCATATCATATCATACTTTATTATGTGAGCTTGTTTTTCGAGCGATCTGATTGGTCGAAAGGCGATCACGTGACCGTCGACAGAAAAGCATATTGACTCCAACCCGAGTCCGACCAAACGCCGTATTGACTTGAGTGACGTCAAACGATTGATGCATGACGTCAAACGATTGTTGCATGACGTCATGCTATTGTAATCATGACGTCATGTGACCGTAGCACCAGCTGTTCAAACCAAATTGCATTTTGACTGTATTTCATTGTTTTTCTTTCGTTTCTGTGTTGCATACATAATAAAACAATTATGGACTGGAGAATCCGGTCAATACCTGTTTTGATGGACCCGAGAAAACAATATTGACCGCGGACTTCGTCCTTGGTTAATATTGTTTTCTCGGGTCCATAAAAACAGGTATTGACCTCATCACCAGTCTATAATTGTATAATATTGTTTCTATCATATCATATTATACTATATTGTTTCTATCATATCATATTATACTATATTGTTTCTATCATATCACATCATGCTCTATCGTTTTTATCAATCATATCATATCCTACTATATCAAATCTATCTTATCATATCGTGTCATGCTATATTGTTTCTATCATATCAAATCATATCATATTATATTGTTTTCATCATATCATATAACACTATGGTGTTTCTACATATCATATCATACTGTTCATGTTGATTATATCATATAATATCATGATACATCGTTCCTATTATGTCATAAAATATCGCGTCTATTATCAGATCATATCATATCATATCAAATCATATCATACCATATCGTTGCTACCATATATCAAACTAGATCATATCATACTACATGTATATCGTTTCTATCACATCATCCACTACCGTGTCTATTATATAATGAGCATTTGACGACGGTTTTCAAGGGACAGTAGCACTTTTGTTCGCTGAAATTAGTCGATAAAATGTATTTGAAAAATAATGTCACTAATAGTAAAACACCCCTCTCTCTTCGGAAATCAAGTTAAGAAATAATTGTACATGGTTCCGTACAGCCATGGGAATCGTTTTTGTCAATCGAAATAATAAAATGTATTCACAATAAAATGGCCGCCATACAATTTTTGTTTTATACGCAACACTATTATTACCACTACGGTTTGTGTAATAAGATGTTTTACCTTCTAAAGTAAATATAAATGACAAAAACTATCATTATAAATGGGAAATTTGAAAAAAATAAAATAAAAAAACCCACATGCTATTGCCCCTTAAACAATAAGGTTTATCCAGGAAATGTTTTTAGAACCATGCGTTCCAACATTTCTCCCATGTTTTCTATCATGGCTCCTATTTGATTGGTCAACCAGAGGCAAATTGCAACTGTAGAGAGTTTGTAATATTTGTAATATTTGAAAAGGAGTATTTACAAAAATTGTAGACAATAGATACACTGAAAATATTTCAGATTTTAGAATGGATATTTCGTTATTAAATGTAATGTAACTATAGTTTAAATATAAGGGTTTTCGTCAAACTTTCTTTACAAAATCATTGTGCCTGGTTGAACAAAACTTTAAACGGTTAAGACAATTTCCCGATTACCCTACCTCCTATTTATTATAAGGTAAGATATTTGAATGTTATTATTGATCTAATAATGTTTATTACAATAAAAGTAATTACATTGAGTAAAGTTTTTTGTAACATTTTCTCCCTGTCTTGATTTGTGCTCATATATCGCTGTTAAAGTAAAACAAAACGTCATAAATTATTTAAGTATGATTTAAGTAAGTATTACTTTACCTAATGACACTCTTTCTCATCCTTTGTATTGATTGCAATATATAACATGTGTTCTACTTTCACAAGTGCATGATATTTGACCTACATA
Organism: Gibbula magus; assembly: GCA_936450465.1. NCBI lineage: Eukaryota > Metazoa > Mollusca > Gastropoda > Trochida > Trochidae > Gibbula > Gibbula magus. The sequence continues at coordinate 27,307,764 of OW388296.1, forward strand.
CAAATTACTTGTAGTATGTAGTTTTTCCCTGGCCCTCATTAATTATTCTTTAAGGTGTTTAAAGTGATTAACGATAACATGCCTCATCTTTCATAACATAATGAAATATGACTAGTTTAACTAACTGAATATTCTGAAATGTGATAGATCTAGTAAGTAAGACACAAAAAGTAAGTAAGACAGTATATAATATTCTTGATGTTCAACGTATATCACGATCTATGCAATCGTAATGTATTACATTTTTCACTATCTCGGAAATATACCTATATTATATATCTTCACCTGTCACAATGAAATAAGCTTGAAGGTGTATCTACTTCATATACATAGACATAAGTAATATAATGTTTTGAAACCTATATCGATATGTAACATGGTTTACAATTTACCTGTAATAATTACATGGTGTACATTCTATTGTTTTACAATAATGATTTCGACAATTTTAATACTCCTTGATATTTTTAATAATAATATGAATAACGGTGCAGCAGTAAACCTACAAGAAAGTATCAAAAGAAATAGTCCCTGCAGTCCTCTAATATCCAATAACCAACTTCTACCATATATTTCCCATTTATTTCAATTCTTTCTTTGGGTGAAATTTTAGATGTTAAAATTATGAGAATGACGAGACATATCTTCATAACCACTTCTTTATTCATGATATGTAATATCCATATATATTTCTCGTCATTACTTCAAATCCCTTTTTCGACTAGTGCCCCTTTACAGAATGTTCCCATCTTTCTTCAAAACTCGACCATTGAGTAGTTCGGGGATATTAGTGAAAACTTACCTTTTCCCAAAATATTCTTTAAACGAATTGAAGTTTTGGCAGATAAGAGCGTTAACAAATGCATTTATTATTAACACCCTTCTGTTTTGATGAAAACAATTTTACCATTTCCCTTTAGAAATCAGACAACGACAGGAGCTACCGGTAAGGTAAGACATGCTGGATGTTTTCCCGAACACTTCAGCTCTATTATCCACACACCTCTGTGAAGTGATGAGAACATATACGCAGGGAAAACACGAAGATCATAGAGACACATGTAGTGAAGACCATTCAGATAAGAAATGTTTTTAAACAGTGAAGATACCGCTGATAGTGAGGACATGAAGAAGAATGAAGACACTGTTTATAGATATGCAACTTCTTTATTCTGCATAGGCGTCGTTTCGACATAGGTTCTAATATCGTTGTCAGGCATCTCGGGCTGGGTCTCTTCTTGACTTTTTTTTATTTGAAGTTGTAGTTCTGAATGTCGAAAATATGTTTCATGACGTGGCCCCATTGAGAGTAAAATGGTCAGTAAAGAGGCAACTTATGATTGTCCACAGGATTTCAGTTCTCCTTGGCCGATCGGGAATCTAAAGGGACTAACCTATGCGGGAAGAGAATGGGACCAGTTGAGAAGAACAATATTTGCAAATGGTAGGATCTAAGTTTAATTCCTTGCCATGCTATACAGCAATGTAAACATTTGAAACTAGGTAGCTAAATCAACTTGATATCCGTTCGAACTTATTCCAGTTAAGTGAAGTGACAAAATCCATGGAGAAATATGTGAACGTTAAGCACTGATAGCGGAGACTATGAAACCAGGTGGTCAACACAACCATGAAGGAGTGGAGACTGACCGCTGGTCACGATCTCCACGTGTACAGGTATATTTACCTGCCATGTAATTGTCTGCCTCACCTGCTGATTTGGGAACACCTGTAATTAACAGCCAGGAAGTATGCGAGAGCGAATGCTTTCCTTCTGGTTACTGATATTAAACCTTCCCACGCTGAAAATTGAATTGGCATTATCTGCACTGATGCGGTGGTGAAGGTGGGTTGTTGGAAAGTATTTACGGCATAATGGGAGGTTTATTGTCCTAATAATAAATATAACATATATATTAAACGTTTGACATTTTTAGTATGTGACATGAGGTTTTGTCCTATTTGTAAATACAAGGATTCAGGTTTGTATACGTTAACTACTTAAAAACGTATGGGAACACTCCCTTTGCAACATGATACAAAATTAAATAACATTTAAAGAATGTGATTTTTATTTTTTTTAAATATATAATTATGAATCAGGACAATAGAACATATTATTCAGTTTATGTGAACACCGCCCACAACAACATAAAATCAAACAGCGGACTGTAGACACCATATATATGTACGCTTATATTCATAACTTTCCAAACTATTCCTTTGCAACCATCACTATAAGCAGACCTTTTCCTGATTATGAATCTGATTCAAATATGCCATGAAAATGGTATGTGAAATAAAGAAATCATTACTATCGAAACATACGACAGTGAGTGTACCATCCCTAGTGAACTGCTGCCGTTATATCGATGCATGGGCTCCGTTCCATAACATCCAGATCTGATGTTTTTATCTGCCAAAACCTGTCTTAATATCCTTAAAAAGCGTTCTGAAAATGTGTATATATCGTCTTAATGTATATTTCCCCTTTATTTGAATTTGCAATATCTAGGTTTTTTTTCTCCTTTTTTACTTTGTTCGTTCAAATGACGTAATTGTCTCTCATAATTCCGAAGGGAATGGCTCAACGTTTTACTATGTAATTTTATGTGTTATGTATTATATCTATGTATCATGTTGAGGCGAGACTTGAATACAAATGTGTCTGTCTGCCTGTCTGTCCATAACAACGAGTGCTAAATAATCGCTCATTGAGCGCTACATTAAACCTCTCTTGAACGCGATCGCTCAATGTAGCGCTACGTAGCAAAGCGAGCAAACCTCGAGGAATCGCACCGTGTCGTTCAGAAGAGATTTCGCTACATTGAGCGCTACATTAGCGCTACATTGAGCGATCAATAAGCCCTCGCCGTTATGGAACGGAGCTCAGGTGTATTGCATCCATACACGCACCATGTACGTTTTTATTTAAACTGAAGGATGGTGAAGAGAAGTGACCGCGTACAGCACCCACCCACCCGTACCAGACTGAATCCCCTTCCTATAGAAGTTAGAGAGTCTGTAGATAAGCCAAGCCAGTGATATTTACGGGAGTAAGGCTCGTCCAGAAGGAGAGCTAAAGCTGGGAGAAGCCTCATCTTATCGATGGATTCTGAACGAGGTGATTACACGATTAGAGGCGTCATTGAGACAAATAATCGGCCGGCTTCTGATGTGTAGACGACCCAACAGAGGTATCATCTCTCGGGGTGCTAAACATTAAATAAACATCGCTACAAGCCGAGGAGTTGAGCCGTGTTGGGCATGTTGGCTGATGAAACTGGTCTGCAGACTCTAGTTAAACAAGTGTCAATGGTGGCAGACACGTGGGAGAGGAGCCATCGTATGAGAGAAGGGAGAGGGTGTGAGAGACACAAGACAGAATGGAGAGAGGGTGTGAGAGACACGAGACAGAAGGGAGGCGACAGATCCAGCAACATAGATAGTAACAACAGACGTATACAAGATAGAGAGATAGATATAATGACAGAGGGAGAGAAAAAATCAGGGAGATAGAGAGGAAAGGAGAGACAGGGAGACAATGACAGAATGACAGAATGAGAGAGAGAGAGAGAGAGAGAGAGAGAGAGAGAGAGAGAGAGAGAGAGAGAGAGAGAGAGAGAGAGAGAGAGAGAGAGAGAGAGAGAGAGAGAGAGAGAGAGAGAGAGAGAGAGAGAGAGAGAGAGAGAGAGAGAGAGAGAGAGAGATACTGACAGACTGACAGACAGAAGCGGGACGAGAAAGAGATACAGACTGAGAACATAGAGGGATAGAGAGACAGAGATACTGACAGACAGAAGCGGGACGAGAAAGATATACAGACTGAGAGAAAAAAATAGAGAAAGTCATCGAACATAGAGAGAGAGAGGGGGGAGAGAAAGAGAGAGATGATATATATATATATATATATATAGACAGACACACAGACACACTGACACACAGACAGACATACAGGCCTACAGAACAATAAGGTATAGAAATACACGCAAAATTCCAAAATAAACTTAATAAAATTGATAAAAACACTATACTATGACTTTGCATGTAAACCCTAGAGAAATCCCCCCGTCAAGCCAGAGTCCAGTCATTACAGAGGTGACAGTTTGATTGGTATCACATGACGTGTATCAGGCATCCCCATATGGAAAATAACCCCCAGAAAATCTGTACACTTAGTGTGCTTGGCTTTCATTCTTAAACACAATACGAGTTTCCATCCCGAGTGTCAAGCCATGTCATTTTATTATTCAACAGGCTTAATTTTCTCGATTTAAATTACACAGGTATGTTGTCCATTGTTGATAAGATGTTTCACTAAAAAACCTTGTTATTTTTTCAGGCGAGACATTCCATTATGTAAATGTCCAGGGAGTGTTTATGCGGTGTGACTTAACGTAGAAGTTGAGGTGGATAATAGAGGGGTGATGTTTTGAGAAGATGGTATCGCTAAGTGTCTCTCTATCTGTCAACGAGTCGTCCCACCTCTGTCATGGCTTTACGGTGTCTTGTTCACGTGCTAGGAGGGGCGGGGCCACACGTGGAGCTAAGTATTTGGAATGATGCTTGGTGTAATATGAATTATACTTGATGAAAAAACTATGCTGGAATAAGGTATATTGTCACCCGTGATGTTACATATATAACCAGTGTTTATATGTGATATGTGCACACGTGAATTTGCACGAGTTGCCGTTTTTTTTTACCGTGACGTCAAATAACAATCGATCGTGAGACCACTGTAGCGGGACAACGCCAGAAAATCAGGCCATTTTCTGATCATTTAACGTATAGAATTAAGTACTGATTAATAGAATGAATTGGAAATAAAGATAGTTTTACACTCAGATGTGCGCTAAATGACGTTAACGAACTTCATGTAAATGTGTATAAAATAATAAAAAATCATACTCACATTCACCCTATACGAGTCTTCTTCTGGAACTCCATCTTCTTGGGTATTAGTTTTCCCATCAGGGTTATAATGTACAATGATATACTCAAGTGTTTCCATGAAATATGGTATTCAGCGACAGATTGATTCACAGTGTCACTCATAAGAATGATGTCTGATGCTTTTGTGGTTAAAGGAATCTTTGTTGAGTTTTCAAAGCCCGGAATTCGGAAACTTACTCTTTAAGAACCTGTTGTTTAAGACCCATGTTATCGGTATAACGAGACATGTTAACCGCGTTTAATTCTTGTATTATCACTGTTGAACTGCGATTCATTCATATCTTCCCATTTGCTTTTGCACTTCCAAATGGGTACGATATTTTGTATTGGTAATAATAATTTGAAGGTTGACATATTTCCCATAGGCGAACTGGTTGTATCATCTCTGTTGCGCAACACATTTGAGCTAAACTTCACCTGTGGTTTAATTCAACTAATCAATAATATTTACAGTTTGGCTTAATACTGTTATATACACATGGGGACATGTTTCTAATAATGGTCTCTGAAATCCATACGTTTAGTAAAATATTCGAAAAAGCGGTTAATAAGTTAACTTATTAAGATAAAATATATAGAATTACGAAAAGCACGGACATGACTGAGAAAGTATTCTAAGTTAATAAGAAGACAGAAATTCAGCATGATTAAACTTTATCGCATATAGAGATATATTATTTGCGAAGCCCCCTATTAAAATAAATACATTATGTACAAATAGAGAGATACATATGAGCATGACATCAATCATTGACATAATATAAAGGGGGTGTTAATGGGGAAACAGCGTAACTTTAATATTTTGGGATAGTCGTATTAGAAAGGGGATATCAAAGGGGAAACGGGTGACTTAAATAAACTCTTAAGAACAAAGACTTTTGGGGAAATGGACATGTACAAATAAAGGACGTCGCTCGAAATGAAATTATTTTTTTCAGGTGAGTGAGAGAGGGGGAGGTTTGTTCCTCGGGTGAGGGGACATACCACCAGGTAAGGGAGGCAGGGTGGTCAGACGTGACCAGGAATCTCTACTGGACATTATCGCCCCCTGTAAGAGTATCCTCGGCCATCAGACCGGTATGCCACCCAGGCTAGGCTAACTGGAGCAACTACAGCACGGGACACCACCCCCTACTTTCTCAATCCGACACCAAGGTATTCGAGCACCTGCCGACCCCGGGGGTCAGGTCACGTGATCATGTCAATATCAGTGTATGTGTAATAAATCGACAGCGAAATGTTTATTCTAAGCAATATAATAGCAGTGACAATGTTATTATTTTGTATATGATCGCATAAGTAGATATTTAGGAAAATGTGAGATCTTATGATCATGTTAAAAATGTATCTATCTATCTAAAAATTCTATCCAAAGTGAAATATGGTGGTATTTCATTTCCATTCTAGAAAATCATGGTCAATGTCACCATAGAACTTCTGGGCATGACCAAATTGGTTTAAACAATATTTATTCAGGTACTCATGGTACATGGGATTGACAAACAGGGTTGCCCCTATATAAATGTCTCTCCCCATGACCAAATTCAATCTGTAGTGGTGGTAATTCAGTGACACTATGAGGATACGTGATCATGTAAATATCACCATAAGCCCAATTTCAAACAGTGATGTGGTTTTCAGCATTAAAATATATATAAATATATATAAAATAAATATATAACATCAAAGACATAGACGACCCACCCCATGAGGCAATTAGTTCATTACTTATAGGCAGCGAGTCTTTTATACTATAATTTTGTTTTTAGTAAAAACAGACAAGGGCCTGCTCATCTACATACATTAACCATATGGAATGTTACATGTATGGTTTTTTGTTATTTTGTTGTAAAATTACATTTGTTCACTATCTTAATGACATATATTTCTGATATGGAATGGTTTAAACGTATTTTATTTCAATAACATGAAAATAGGATTGGCGAACAAGCCAAAAATGGCTTATTTCAACGCTGCTCCGGTACATATATATCAAAAAGCTGGTTACAAAATCAATGAGACAGAAAATGGAAAATAACATCTGTATAACATCAAACATGATTATTGCCATGTTGTTAGGTGTGCCTAATAATGAAGTGGACTGCAGCTCAAAATTTAATCATATTAACTACAATATACGTTTAAAAGGAACAGGTTGCTTTTACTAATAAACTGATGTAATGAGTTTGAGATTATATGGAATATTAAATCAATGCTATACGTAACCCCCTTTTTATCAATATTTTCAATCAATCAATCACTCATAAAATGTTTTTAATATTTCTCATAAAACCGCCCACAAGAGAATGCAAATATACATATATTATATGAACAGACAAGAACGGTGATATCGTAAACATAATCATTTTAACTTTCCAGAAACAGTTTTTCAGTTCTGTCAGTTTTCTGGTACAAATTAAGCTTTTGTATTTGTACATGTTTGGCCATTTGAAATACAATCCACGCCAGTTTCTACTGGAAAGTAATGATTACTTGTTCTTAATTTCCAAATCGGGAGATAATGTTTGCAGTAGAAGATGTGTCGATATAAGGCATTTCATTTAGAGCTCTTGAGAATAGAACTTTGAATGTTATTTCTACTTGTGATGAAATCCATGTTGGGGAGTAATTATATGGATTACTGAAAACGTCACTTAGTCCGCATCTATTCAGATTACGCTTCTTATTTATAAGCAAAGCATTTCCATATTATTATTCACTTTACCAAACATCAATATTATAGGATTGTTTCAGATAGTATTAGTTAATATTAAATTGAAAGTGATGAGTGTATTATGTCAGAGCAATAATGTTCTCTTTGCTATTCAAATGATCATTGGTTCTCTCCCTAACTCACCATATACAAAGAAATTTGTTGTAGACTTTCTTAAACCGGTGGACAGTTTTAGAAATCTGAAATAGAATTTTCGATAATTTCAGTATTGTTACAGCCAAATATTTCGCAACAATACAATATGATAACGGTAATCATGACATCAAATGCTTTTGAAGAGAATACATGTATTTAAATGGATATTCTTTGCTCAACGCAGAAGATACAGCATATAACTTTAAATGCATTATGCACCAATTGTTTAATGGCAAAAGGGAGTTTTCTATTTCCGAATTAATATCATTATAAATTATAAATTTACACATAATAGAGACTAGATTAATTTGAAAGTCTGATCGATGTGTATAGAATCGTAATTACACCTAAAGTTTACACTATATGTCATATAATACATATTAATTTTGTTAAAAAATCGTAATACACTTTTAATCAATATCAGCTGTCATATAAGTAAATAAACCTTTATCTATTTTACTTCAACATATATTCAAATAAGGAAAGTAGAATGTCTACCGGAACCATTCCCATTTGATTCAAAATCAACGTAAGATCCAACTATATCCATTTATATATAAATTAGTTTCATGATCCGCTTAAACATTAAAATAAGCAAATATATACTTGACAAAAATGATAAGGGATATTTTGAAATTTTGAAATTATAGATACTGATGTTTTTATTACTTGATATACAAATGAAGTGTTCATCATAAAACATCTAATATCGGTTACTTCTTTTTTCCAGTATAGCATAAGATCATAAGAAAACAGAATTTTCATTTACAGGAAATAAATTAGTACAATCACATCGCCATATGCCAAACTCAGACAAAATCACATTTGTATATCTACGTCAAAAGTTAACACAATACAACGACAAAGTGACAAATCTGATCTAATTGACTTGAAGTCAATTTCAGGGTGTTAATTTCACTCCACCCGTTCAGATTGACGTGTTGATTCGCGCACCTGTCAACAAGCCCGTGTCTATAGCAGATGGTTAAATCTACAAGTGCCCGTGGCTATTTCAAACACTTTGCACGATTTTCACGTGTTTCTTGTATATTGACATCTGCCTGTCATCTAAATGTTGTTCTTTGAGATTAGACATACGTGAGTTAGTACAAAAATGTGAAGTTTCAGTCAAAATGACATAATCTTCCATTAAAAGGAAATCATCTTTATAACAACAGTGTTCAAATCGCTACAGATGATAATTACTAAAACACTACGTCTATTACATTTCAATAGTATCCCATTTGTTTTAACATAGAATGATTTAATTTAATAAATGGCGACTGTGTGTTGATTTAAAGAAAGGATATAGTAACAATTTTCTCTGCAAATGGACCCGTTACTTCACGTATAAGTATAACACTATGGATATTTGTTCAAGCAAACCGTCAAATGTGCATATGTAAAGTGGATGTCCCACAATATTGCTTCATTTTATAGCAGTGCTGTTTTATATGATAGTAATTAATGATAAAGTACATATCTAACCATATGCTAATGGGTGTTCGGAAAAAAGTCCTCGGAAAAAAAGTATCGGTAAAAAAGTCCTAAATTTACCTAGGAAAAAAAGGCCTCGGAAAAAAAGTTCTAAAAACTTATATTGGCATATAAAAATGTAATAGACAATAAATAGATACAACAATGTATTTGACTAAGTAATAATAACTTAATCTCTGTTTTTTTAAATCATTTAATGATTGCTAAAATCACATTTAAATTGGCAAACAGTACTTGGCAACGTTACTATTTACTAATCTAACATTAGTCATACTTAAATTTTGATGAAAATATATATTTACTCTGTTTTAATACATATTTTTATATAATAGGACTTTTTTCCAAGGACTTTTTTACTGATACTTTTTTTCCAAGGACTTTTTTTCCGAGGACTTTTTTTTACCTATAATCATCTAATGCTAATACTAATTGCCTTAATATATATTCAAACCATTAAAACTACTTCAGATCCAAAATTAAGATTACTGTATCACAGAATTTTTCCTGTGAATACCTATTTAATTAAAATGAAGCTTGTTGCAAGTAATTTATGCACTTTCTGTGAATTTTAGGAATTGTAAGAAATTAAAAACTTTTGGCAAAAATTTTCACAATGGCTGGAATTGAACGGTGGACTGTGGTATTATCTTCAATGGGATTTGATCCTTTTTGGGTTTTCACCCACCTTTCATACGGATGATACTTTTGATCTTATATTACTTCTAGCTAAATATTATATTTACAAATGCAAATTGAGGAAATCAACACCCATGTTATCCCATTTCAAGAAAGATTTAAAGTACTATATTCAATAGAAAAAATAGATACTGGAATAAGTTAAAATTTATGAATTTGGCAATGTATGTTACACTTGTAACGGATTAGTTAATAAAATATAGAGAATACAAGAGTGTGTATGAGTGAGTGAATGATATGTTGTTGTTTTTTTATTTCTGTTTTTCGGACAAAACTCCTGTTATCATGAAATAATATAAACTCACGTGCAAAAGAAACGTCCCCATACAAAATACAAGATATTTCAATCATCGGGCGATAAACGCGACTGAAACAGCGTAACATCATGTCTTCAGAACCCAACAATACTAAATATGAATTTCAAAATAATATCTATTCATAACTCTGAGAAACACAAGTTTTAAGAAATGGTCGTTTTGGAATCTCCTCATCCTCGGTTACCCATGGTTTTATATATGCTCCGTTACTCTCCACTATATCACCCATCGGAAACTTTATCAAAATAATCTGTACTCAAATTACCCGCCCTTAAATTTCTACTTTTTCAATGTCTTAAACTTAAATACCAAATATTATGGACCAAAAAAATCTTTAAAAAGCGATTTTAGCACCCCATGTGTATTTGAACAGATGTAAAAAATAAAAGAAGCATACTCTGATGTATGAAATTGTGAATACTTCTATACAAAACATGTGGCTACCAAATACATTCAAAATCTACTTTCTCTGACATCAATATTTCATTATATACTGTTTTCAAAATGTGGGGACGTTTCTTTTTGCACGTGAGTTTATTATCCATGTAACATGATCTCAGAAATTTTTAAAAAATATTTTTTTTTAACGATATGCAATATGCATATTTGGTTATGTTATGAACACATTAAACTGTAGAAAACTACTATATGTGTATTAACCGACAAGGTTGATGCACATCATTTGAATTTGTATTTGCATAAACGTTGTGATACCACATGGTATTTAAATAAGAATATTAAATAATGTAGTCAAAGGATTACAGAGACCTTATCTTACATGTATACTTATTCAGATACTTTTACTTGTCTATTAAACTCAACAATAAATACAATATACTTGTTTGTGTCCGAGAGATTTATGTGGTTATGAATCATAATAAATCGGCATAAAGCTTTCATTATGAAACCAAATTCATTGATAAGTAGTATATAAATTATGTTTTTGCTAATATTGTGAAACAAAATCAGTGTAATATTAACATAAGTGTACATGTACATATACACATCACTTTTACCTGGCAAAATATTTCCTTGCCCGTGGCAATAGAAAAGTTGACCGTTATGTTCACTGTACCACAGAAGAAAAGGCCGCTCACAGTACTTAGAGTGGATCAAAATGGGCAATCAAGAAATGATATCCCCCAAAGTGCGCTGGTATTAAAAAAAATGGTAATGATGATGTTTAAACAAACGTTGTATCTACACATTCAACCTTAAATGTGTGTTTTAACCGGTCTTAAATAAATATTTTTTAAAGATTTGGGAGAAAACTAACAAATATTCGAAATCACGTGACCTTGCTACTACTGCAAAGTCACGTGATACTGAGTTCAAATAGCTGTTTATAATTGATGTTGTTCATTACTTTTATAAAAAAAAAAACCAACAGAATGACAACTTCTGAAAATGGTAAAGAAATTGTCAACGGATACCAATATTACAAAAATAGCCGTTTTCCCTACGTTTCCATTGGCAATATGTTTTCACAATACATAGTGTGTTTAGCTAATATTGGATAAGACAAGAACCGAAAAAAGGATGGCACCTTTGATGCATAGAGACCAATATCTGTTTGATTCAGACTATCGCCAACGTCATCTCTAAATGACGTCATGGACGACAAATACCGTAGGTTGACTTTTTAGTATGAACATATGCACCGAGAAACCTTTGACAGTTTTTGTTCGGAGTTATTCGACTGCTTAATGGACAGACCCTGGTCACGTAACTTGACATATGGCTAATGGTTGTCTTGTGGCTACGACAACATCGAGATTGACGTACAAAGTTAAATACTGATTAGTAATTGTTAATATGTCAAGGTTGGTCACAGATTAAGCAACAACTTTCAAAATTACATTTTGGAGTCAAAACACCCCTTGATAATAATTGAAAATGGCGTCTAAACAGTTTTTTTTGTAAATTGAATTCTGAAACATCCGTAAGATGACGTCGTAAGATATTTTATGTTTCAATTATGTTCGAATGCGAATTAAGCATAATATATGTGCTGATAATTTTAAATGATTTAAGAATTGGTTGGTTTATTATAAAGTTACTATATCTCTGTACTTGTTTTACTGTATTCCTACCAGTTTTCGTTGCTTCGGAACAGTCATTTCAATTTGGTGACAACTTTCTTTTAATCTTCAATGATGTATGGTTTGAAAAAAAATGCAATTGTTGAACTCTCCGAATTCGCTGTTTAAACCATAGGGATATTCATCCAAACCCAATTGAAACATTATCTGTAAAAAATTAACAATTAACAATTGACGAACATGCATTTGTCAACTTTATTTAAAGTATGGTTTTCTTCATTCCAATATAATCAAAAAGTTTCTTAAAAACAATAATTTAAATACAATAAAGTGACAGGTAGCAATTATTAACTATATCATAACACTATAATAGTAAATCAAAATTGCTTTTGTGATTCTGAAAGATCTTTTACATATGTTTATATATTAATTATAAGTCCAATTACCATATGAAAATGTTATCAAAAAAATATTTCTTTTACGGATGGAAAATTTGCCAGATACATATCTATATAAAACTATTTACAATGGATCTTAATTCGCCCAAATTGTAAACAATACAGAAATAAATCGTTGAATTATCAAAGTTAAACACTTTTTTATAGGTCGAATCGAATCGAAAAAGTTGTTCATAAGATTCCGAAGTTCATGGATATTTTAAGGCTCTTCAGTCAGTCGAATAAACAGTATCGGCTGTTCACACACTTACTGTGCCACATTTCTTTGCATTGTCTTCAGTCATGTAGCACCAGATTTTGTATCCTTTTTATAAATAGTTCCCATGACTACATCATCTAAAAGCAGTTCATATGTTAAGAGTTAGACAAACATTCTACGTTATGCATTCTACAATACAATGTAAGTTTAAGCTTATTGTTGGGCATGTGGAATATTTGGGTCTTTGAAGGGCATTTAGAAGTGGTATACATAAGAACAGGAAGATATTCTGTTCACATTTAAGAAGTTGTCATTCAGAAAAATATTCCTGCTCATAAAGGATATTTGTCAAGAGCGAGCTTCATTCAGTAAAGGGGCCACATGACCACTGAACATAAGAAATATTATATACAAAATACATAAAAGCACCCTACAACATCATTTGCTTCTTTTTCATGGCAAATTAGGTATTTTGCAGAGAATTTTCGACATATACGACTGCGAAGATTTTTATTTTGAATTGTAATGACTTGTAACTATTGATAACCCTGCAAGTGAACTATCGGATCATTGCAATAGAGAATCATAACATGTAAATTTCACCTTAAATATTATAATATAATACGCGACCCTAGCTTCTCATATGTGTGGGTGAAATTCACGCGATCAGACTTTTCCCATTTGAAATTTTAAAAAATCATTTGAAACGTCTCTGGTTAAGAACGCACTGACTTTTGTTTTAATACTTCTCGATTTCTACTATACCGAAACGTCGCCATTGTGAAATAAAGAAGTTCATCATTCATAAAATATCCTTGTATTTCTATTGTTGAAACCGATTGATTTATTTATCGTTACAATACATCTTCTTTTCTCTACATATACCTAATATACAGAAGCGCAATACCATTTTACCAACTAATTACCTCAATGTAAATAATTATGTGCGAATAATCTGTTTTACCAACATTCAAATGAGTTTAATGGTAAGATTTTAGTTAGAGAAATGGTAAAGAGCCTTGAAAAGAATTATGGGTTCTAATACCTATATCTTTCCTTATAATTTCATAACTTCATAACTTAGTTTTAATTTAGATAGGTAAATATGTAAGTTTAAGCACGGTGGTCATCAGTTCGAATGACAAGATATGATATGATATGATATGATATGATATGATATGATATGATATGATATGATATGATATGATATGATATGATATGGCCTGAGCCAAAAAAATCCTATGACATAATAAATAATAAATATTGCTATTTATTTATTTATTTATTTATTTATAGTTCTTAAATGTTTTTTACTAGTTCTTTTAAATGTAAATATGCATTTTCATGGAAAGTATCCCAAGCATTACGTGTCATAATAGTCACTGCTGATCAATACTCTTTATCTATATCTTTTCGTCTATTTAACTTATATGTGAAAGATAAATGGCTAGTACGTACATTATTGATGTTTATTGGAAGGGAAGTGATCGATGTATGTGTAGCGAACGTTTAACTCACTGCACATATCGTGTAGTTGTGATGATTATAATTCAATGCATATCAATTGGTGTTATGATGATATAAGACATTATGCCATGATGATTTTTGAGAGCAAATTTAATACTGTGATGACCATGCAGAATCTACAGAAAATAGTATGTCATGATTCAAATATAAAATTCAATGTCACGATTTATAATTTAATGCAAATATATATCATGACAATAATTTAATTTTTAGAACAAATTTTATATCATATCATATAATGCAAATGTTATGTCATATTGATATTGATAAGTTAGTGCAAAACAATATGTTACAGTAAATTAAGTTACTGGTGTATACTAATTACAGAACACATTTTTCAATTGTGCTTGCTATAATTTCCATTCGAATGTATAGAAGGTATGAAACTAAATTCATTGATTAGTAGTATATGTGGGTTTTTTTACCAATATGGTGAAGCAAAACTAGTGTCATATTTTCATATATGTACATATCACATTTACCTGTCAAAAGGATATCGCATTTCCTTGTCCGTGAAATGTTGATCGTGGTGTCCCTACTGAAGAAAAGGCAGCGCACAATACTAAATGGTTCCAATGAACCGAAATGGACAATCAAGAAATTATTTCCCTCCAATGTGTTTGGTATAAAAATGTATACAAATTATAATACATAATCAAACCTTGAATTTGTATTTAGATGGTCATACAACTATTTTTTAAATTTAAATATTTTATAAAGCTAAAGGAATGTAGTTACAATTTAAAATTCTGAATTTTGGTCATACACATGTTTCTGATACAATGCGCTTGTAGAACTTTATGGAAAATACCCAGCACTGATATCTGTCCCACAAACATATGGTCACCAGGAGCTCCACTATCTAACATAATTGATGCTTTATGATATCCTTATCGGGTTGTTAAACTTAAAGGGTAAAAACTATTTTAAAAATGGTAACAAACGACTCCAATATCTTATAACTTACATATGACTAACACCTGGCTAATGCTATTGTTAAGGACAATCAAGCCTAAAGAGGTTTGAATAGTATCTTTTTAAAACGATGAAAAATATTCTACTGTCTATCTAAATGTCGTTGTATCAACTACTCAATAACCCACAAACTATGTTTATATAAAATTACTGCAATCATTACACATGTACTTTATTTCTTTGAAGCGTCTCTACAATACTCGCATCGAAAAATCAAGACGGTATGTCACAAATGAACGAAGCAGTCATAAAATCCTTGAAACTCTCCTCACATGCTTGGTGCCCTACTCAATCAAACAAAACTCCGCAGCACGGTTTCCTCAACCCAGCAAAACAGACGCCCGATAGTTTATACATTTCCTTCGTCAGTGGCTTTAAAATAAACACAGCCGATTATAAAATCTTTTATTCTTTCTGGCTGCTTGCAAGAGATGGGACGTCACGTGACCGCCAGTTTAGCACCTACTTGGACAAACACGCTTCTCACTTTAAACAATCCGTCTTAAAACTAATTAAAGGTAGAACACTCTCAGGTACGCCCTTACGCCTCCCCCCTCCCCATCCTCCTTTCCTCTCCATGTTCCCCTTTATACCCCTCTCTCCAGTTGTCTGACAGTGAATTATACTCAGCGTTGATGCCAAGACGCTCCTGTAATTACGTGTCATTAGTCGGGGCTCCTCTCTCCGATTGATGAACTACGGCTTCGGCCATCCATCCCTGTCGGAGGAGATGATACCGACAGTTGAAGCCCCTGCCACTAAATTTAGCCTGCTTTTATTACGGAGCGGCTAAAGAATGAGCAGTGCGTATCACTCCAACATGTCATGCTGTTCATGTTTTGCGACCACCGAAGATGCACTAAACTTACATGAACTTTAGGATGTCATGTCGACTCAAGTCATAATGTCATTTAAGGAATGTTTGGCGATGCCATTATTACAAAATTATAGATGTAATAACTTAAAGTGAACAACTTTGGATGCCATATTCAGCGACCACCAAGATGCCATTATTGAAACTTTATTACAAGATTACAAGATATATTTTATTATTACTCGCGTAATACTCGTGTAATAACATCGCGTGCTGTCAATTGACGTGACGTCATAATGGCATAAATATGACGTCACAAAATTAGCGCTGCGGTCGGAATGGATTGTGTCCCATTTATCGACGAGTTCGTAGAATTAAGTGACATTTAAATCAGTGACCCATCTACTCAAGCATAACAAATGTCAATAAGCGATCACTAGCATGCCATTATTACAAAAACTAAAGATGCCATTTCTTACGAGATAAATTCAAAGATATATCAACTCAAGCTGTAATATAATTTATGGAATGTTTGGCGATCACGGAGATGCTATAAGAGATAACTTAAGAAGATTCATAAATGTCATGTAATATTAACTAAAGCCGTCAAATTTTGGTAAGCATCCATCGAACGTGTCATTATGTATCGTTGAAAGTCTGAGAAATATAGTTCAGTATGTTTAGAGACCATCGGAGATGTCATCGACAAGAGAACCGTTCTGGAGATGCCGATGAAAAACTTTACATAATGGTATCACATAATTTAATCCTGGCAATATTTTGGCCTCTAAGTGTTTAACAAACATTGAAAATGCCAATTGTATATATATATAAAAGTGCTCCTCCAGAAACTGAAGTTGTGTATGTATATATATATATATATATATATATATATATATATATATATATATATATATATATACATACACAACTTCAGTTTCTGGAGGAGCACTTAGGAGGTGATGTATAAGAGTATAAAATTATATAATATGGAGTATAAGAACATATTATTTTATATTATTATTGAAAACTTCTTTATTGTACGTTTCTGTTGCCAGTTCAGAAACGTTGTACATTTACACTAAAGAAGAAGAAGTTATATCATCCATTATATTGCTTATACATTCTGAAGAAACTTTGAGATGTCATTTTACTGCACTCTGCAATGGTAAGAGATATGGGTTTGCAGGTATGGTACCCAGGATAGCTTTAAAATGCAACCCAGAAGCTGTTACAATGGAGCAATCACCAACTCCATGGAATGATAACGTATTGTAACATACATGCAACCTGGTGGTGTGGGTACCAAGAAGGTAACCAATCCAGTGTGAGGTAACACAGTGTTGAAGATGGTATGTTGTATACTGTTGAGGTGAGTGGGGTTTAACGCCACTTTCAATAGTATTACACTGATACCACGGCGGCTGGTATTATTTCAGGGAGAAAGTCTACACTGTTATTTTTGGTATGCATTGTTGTGAAACCTGCGAGCACTAGTTGAACTCGTAAACAATGGGTGGTACTGCGCTGGATTTGAATGGAGTATTCTAGTGGTAAACTTACTACATGTAGAACAGTTATCTACAGCAGACAAAGTTGCCAAGCGGGATACAAACACCGAACCTCTTGACCGGAATCAATATTAGTTCATTATCAGTTTGCTATCCACAATGAAACAATGAGAGACGGTGACATAGCGAAAGAGAGGGCGAGAGAGTGATTCATAACACGAGACTGAGAAAGACAGAGACAAAGAATGAGACAGAGACTGAGACAGAGACAGGGTAACTGTGACTGAGACAGAGAAACTTGCCTTAGACAGATACAGAGGAACTGTGACTGAGACAGAGACAGAGACTGAGACAGAGACAGAGATAGAGACTGAGACAGAGATAGAGACAGAGACAGAGAGTGAGTCAGATACAGGGGAACTGTGAATGAGACAGAGACGGAGACAGAGACAGAGACAGAGACAGAGACAGAGACAGAGATAGAGATAAAGACTGAGACAGAGACAGAGAGTGAGTCAGAGACAGAGGAACTGTGACTGAGACAGAGACTGAGACTGAGGCAAAGACAGAGACAGAGACAGAGACAGAGACAGAGACAGAGACAGAGACAGAGACAGAGACTGAGAGTGAGTCAGAGACAGAGGAACTGTGACCGTGACAGAAACTGAGATGAAAACAGAGACCGATAGAAATACAAATAAAGTGAAATATTGTATATGAAGGATTGAGGGATAACCGGAACTTTTCGAAAGACACTCCGCCTGCTCCACAGTTAAAGGGACCAACATACTGTAGACGAGGTTCATACAGACAGAGATTATAGACAGGCGAGAACACGCAATCAACATGTCGGCCAGCAATATTTCATTCTACAGATAAGCCAAACTATGTAAATACACAAAGAATTATCCTTTTATATATTCGAATTTTCGACAATATCAGAACAAACTTTTAATGAAATGTTAAGATCCATTCCGAGAAGAGCAAATTTATACCCATCTCATATTATCAACATATTTCATCACAGAAAATGATATCAAAAATGAACTTGATGTTTCCTCCTTGATGCTAAACCTGAAACATTTCCTTAACATAACCAACGTTAATAAAAACATTTTACATTTCATAAATGATATCCTTGACATACAGAAAGGTATCAAATACGTAATGCTGGCGAAAGATATTACTCAACTAAAAATTTCATTTTCAAGTAATATGATAACATATGTATGGACTACATGCATTATAAAGTAGGTCTTAGTACGCATTTCCTCAGTGTTTATTATAACTAGAGAAACAGTGTAACACACATGACAGCAATATGGTAACCCGCTGTGCATGTCAAACACATGCACAAATATGCAATATCTAAGACTTAAAAATTCATGATATTCATGCAAAATAAAGGTAATCTGATTATAAAATGGTATAACTTGATATTCAGAACAAAAGAAAATCATATTCTGATTCACATTCTGCAATAAAAGTTGGTGATGAAAATCTAGAAAATTGTAATTCGCTTTGGCAGAAAACGAAAAGAGCACATCAACATTACTTACCCGGTAAACCAGTACTGACCAATAAATATGAGAATGACCAAAGCACGGTAAATCCACTGTCTACCACTCTCTTCGCTCAACATGAAAATGACCAGAACACTATAATTCAAACTTTAAAACGCTCGGGCGTATCTCAAGCAGGGATCTCGCGGAAAACATAAAAATAAATAATGACAAAAAATAGAGTATGTGCTGTCAAGTGTTCCCTTTGATAGGCGATAGCGCTCTTTGGCGCCGCGGCAACTTCAAAGGGATTCTGCGAGCAACGATAACAGGCTATTAGAGAGCTAGGTCCCATCTGGTTTCCAAGGTGAGCCTCCTACCTGTCAAAATATACACATTAAATGCTACGCTGCAACATACTACCGTTTTGTAAGGAAATGTTGATATATAGGCCGTTCAAATGATAGGCGACCAATCGTAATGTATATGGTTAACTATGGTCGTAACGACGGACAGATATGCCGAAATAATATACATTCTCGCAGTAACCTGGAACCAAGGAGAAAGTTGTTTAATGCTTGGAATGTTGTTTTAACTCACAAGTAGCTAGCTCTGCGAATCTTCTTGCAAGGATGTGCTTGAGCTGCAGCGCTGTGAACTATTTCAAGCTTCCTTTGAAATCGAATTCAATTATAAAAGCCACATCAAACGGTTAGGCAAAAAACGATGTACCAAGATGAACGAAAGTTACAAAAATACCAACACGAGCATGACAATGATTTGTAAATGTAAAACAACATATCACAAACTGATGACTAGAATTATGATAACTAATAAAACAAAATGGGAAATATTGAAAAATATAATCAATTTTAAATAAATGAAACGTATTTTCTAGAACGTACCACCAACCCAAAGCCGACGTCTTCATTTCTAGCTGTGTTTGATGTAAGCTAACTTTCTCTTAGATGTTCATTGGTAAATGTTTTAGTGTTCGCTTCATTATGTAAGTAAAACTTATTTCTTATTGATTTTGTCTTGAGTGTCAGTTGAGGTTTAGTCTGGGATACGGTCATATTATCAAAGGAACACACCACGTGTAAAGTGATGCATCAGGCACGAGGCACGACAGATGGCTGCAGTAACTAAAGCCCCGAGCTGTGTATCGAGATGCAGCGCTGGCTAGGGGATGGTATAACTTCAGAGGAGACTCCACTTCTCTCACAGCAAACCTACACATATCACTGACATCGCATTAGACGCTTCTTGTTTTCAATAAACCTAAAATAAACATTTTTGAAATTGAAACCATGAACTTGCAGACCTTTGAAGGAAGTTGCAGTTGAAGATTTAACGAAACATGCCAATGCTACAATTGGATGCTGAAATATTCTGTGTACCAATGAGAGCAAAGACATACACATTGGTTTAGAGACTGCATAGGATGAGGTAGGGTTGACATATCAGTTTCACTTGATGATCAAAATATAACAATAATAATAGTGCATATTTATAAAGCGCACATATCCACGCTCGAAAGCATGCTCAAGGCGCTAAACATATAATGCTAATAAATAATAATAATAGTCATGCACTTTTGAATGTGCCCAGTTCACACAAACAGCAATAACGAATCCATGTATATAATTGTTGCGATTGTGAAGGTCCTTATGAACCATAGAACTGAACAAAAAGATAGGCTTGTAGACTTGATTTAATGACTCGATAGTTTCAGATTTTTGGGAAGAGAGTTCCACATGTTAGGAGCAAAATGCTCAAAACATCTCTGACCCAAGCAATTGAGGTTACACTTCGGCACTGTCAATAGATGTGAATATTGCATTGTCAAATTTCATTTGATGAATGAACGTTGTATAAAGAACTTATCACCAGTTATGAATGTTGTATTGAAAGGTTGCTTTGATGATTTAAAGGTCAAAGTTGAATATTTAAATGTAACAAGTTGTTTTAAGAAGTTGCAATTGATTATTTCGATATCAATTTGTGTACTTGAATAACTGAATATAAATAAGTTGTGAATACGAATGTTGCATTATTGACAATGAGAAGTTGCAAATGAAATTGTAAAGATTCGAATATTGTAATTAAGAAGTTGCATTTGAAAATTTAAAGAGCGTTTATTACGTTTATTAAGAGATTCCAATTGAAGATAAACATATTCGAATTGAAGCTAAATACATGTATGTTGCATAAGGAACTTGTCATTGAATATCATAAGAATGTTGTATTGAGAAGACTCAATTGAATACTTAAATATCAAAATGTTGTAATTACGAATGGTGTAATTAAGAACTTGCAATTGAAGAGTTAAATATATGAATGGTTTACATAAGGAGTTGCAAAAGTAAATATTAAAGATACGAAGGAATGTTATATCATTGCCTTGCGGCTGAAAAACATCCCATTTTTCATTGAAGGGTCAATGCAACATGAGTATTTATAGTAAATAATCCAAAATTGACACATTTTGTACATAGAAGCTCGTCAAAATGACACATTTATAACATATACATATACAAGTTAAAATGCGTTTTAGTCATAAGCCCAATTTAACATGATTATGATAAAACAAGCTTTTTAAAAGAAAATTTATTTGAATTGTTGAAAAGAGACTTCAAGCACCAATACGTAGTTCACGA
The DNA here is from genome assembly GCA_936450465.1 of Gibbula magus. Classification (NCBI taxonomy): domain Eukaryota; kingdom Metazoa; phylum Mollusca; class Gastropoda; order Trochida; family Trochidae; genus Gibbula; species Gibbula magus. The sequence continues at coordinate 27,329,787 of OW388296.1, forward strand.
TCAAGCACCAAATATTGGTCAAATAATATAAAGAAAATAATATGTAATACATGTATGTGTTTTGACCCCTGTTGTCATCTAAACGTTTTGACAAATCAATTTTAAAGGATAGATGAAATGCATTTTTCTAAAGAATGACAGATGATTACCTCTACGTATATTGTATATCGGAATCAATTGAGCATAAAATCGAGACAATATATACTTGCAATTGATAATTAAGACGATTTTAATTCACCCATTTTAACACTATCGCAATTTGTTCGGCGAAACCTTTTGAAAATGCTCACTGAGGCGTGACTGTGATAAGCGATACGCCGATGTCTCGTTAATTAATTAATGACAATTATCACTGCCGCTAAATGAATTTATGAGGTGTATTACATCGCCAAAAAGACATGTTTATGTAATAATTGTGTAATTGTCATCTGCGGAATTACCTAGTTGGATATCTAAACATTCGATATATGGGAAATTTAAGTTGGTTTATTGAAGATATCTTTGTGAAATTAACAATCAAAATGTTGCGAAATTACGTTGAATTGTGACTATCGCTGAAAATCAAATTCCTCCACATACGTCACAGAAGTCATCCCTTCACGGGTCACACCCCCGCAGACTTTCATTCTGGTCGCCGGGGCTAAATCAGGCGGTTTTTTAAAAAGCCGTATATAAGTAATTTATGGACCGATTTCAGAAATTTAAAATCGAGCAATTGTCAAATTGACATCCCATTTTAATGAATCCGATTTGGACCATATGTCATTTCATCTATCCTTTAAGACATCGCACTTATATCAATTTGTATTAGAAAATGGTAAAATGACTTTCAATGAGTGAATGAAATGTTGCAATGTAGTGTTCAGGATTATTTGTTATTGCAACATATATATATATATATATATATATATATATATATATATATATATATATATATATATATGTATATCAGTGTTCAGCTGCAAATGGATAACAAATAATCCTGAACACTACATTGCAACATTTCATTCACTCATTGAAAGTCATTTATATATATATATATATATATATATATATATATATATATATATATATATATATATATATATATATATATATAGTGTTTAAAGATTGTCCGTTGGAACAAGCACGAATGTCATATTAAGATCCTTCAGCTGACAATACACATCAATCCACAACACTACATCTTTATTTCAATAATATCGAAGGATTTTCCCCGTCAGCCAGTATATCGTTATTTACAGCAGAAGTCAGTATTAGGTTAAATCATGTTTGATGGGAAACCATCTATACAGTAGCGTCCAAAAGAGACTCTACCAACAAGAATGCAGGAGAGTATAATTATGATAAATGTTGAAACAGTTACACCTTTTTGTCCAGAAGCAAACCAACGTAATTTTTCCATTATTGAAACAGTATCTAATTAAGTTTCTGAAAATGCAGTTATAAAAATCTTAAACATTAAAGAGCATGCCTTAAACAGTACTACTTGTAAACTACCCGCCAAAGAAAAATACAAGATACATGTACAAAATCTTCCAGTGATAAACACGACTGAATCATATATATAGGGGCCAACTTTAAAACATTCTTGAAAAATCAGACACTATCTGATCATTTTTCTGAAAAACACGCCTTTTGATTAGTCGTCGTTTCGGAATCCTCTCAACAAGCGAGATAGGAGAGTGAAATATGTGTGTTTTTTTCCGACGTCCTTCAGAAACGATACATCACGAATGAAAGTCAAATAAAGTACATTATGTGGGCAACGTCATTTATCAATCTATTTATCAATGAATTACAATTTTGTCAGAATGTTTGAAATGTTTAATACTTCTTTACGAAACATATTCTTAGCCAGGACATTAAAGATGAATTGTATCCAGTGGCAGTACTTTTGACGCTAGTTTTAAAGTTAAAGCTAACTATCTGTAATGTTTGGGGCGTACGTAACACAGATACATAAAGTTTTAGTTAAAGGTTAGCTTTGATTGGAAGCCCTTGTCAATCAAATATCCACCAAACATTACATTTATAACATTATATATCAGAGGTTGTCATCGTCACCTTCATCGGCCGGACTTCAGTCGAACGTTCTTCTGTTAAATAGAGGATATTTGAGATTTCTCGTCGAATACCATGTATATCTCATTGAGTGGAAAAGCATATTTTCACGAGTGGCGTATGCTATATAATATGCTATTTCTACTTCACGAGATGAGATATGCATGGTATTTGAATGTTCTTTTATTAGATTTAACCATTTATGTATAGTTCGAAGGACGTTATAACAATGAAAGGAGCATACAATGTCCTCTTGCTTTATCAAGGTCATCTTATGACGTCATCCTATTGTTATGATGTCGTCATACGATCGAAAGTGTTCTTTCACACAGTAGAATAACATGTTATTTCACTCATTGAAAGTACAGATTTTATTTTAATCGATACATTCCGTATTTCACCACTGAAAATATAATAACATCATTTCTCTTTCGAGATGCATGATCAAGTTCTGTCATAATTATCGTTTACAAAACTTATACACAACGACAATCAATTTGCTAATGATTATAAACTACATTCTATTTTACGTGCAAATATGTCCCTTAGCATTATTAAACTTAAAAAGGATACTTCAAACGGAGCAATCTATCACTAAAAATGATTAACAGTCCAAAGGACACCCTTGAGTAGGCTGGCATCCCAGGAAGGGTAACCAGGGGCAACCAGACATACTGACTGCCAGACTGGTCAAGATAATGGTCCACTTGAAGACCAGTGGTGTGTCCACGAGGAGCTGAACAAGTCACGTGATTTGTTGGGAGATCATGAGGTCACGTGGCACGATTGGCAGTAAAATTCAATCAAGGTCGTCAATTAATCCGATATATTCGTTAACCGTCCATTGACGTCCAAGGTTTTTATGTTTATTTACACTGTACATAAAACGGTGGAATCTACTAACGCCTACAGGGACAAACGCTTACAGTCTTAAACAAATACATTTATGCACCAGTGGTTTTGATTTTTACAGCCTTCAACATTTCATCAAAGTGGAATGGCCCATTACTTTGTGCACTTATACCTACAACCCGTTACTTTGTGCAATAAATTTCATTTCATTCATTTTACCATATATTCATTATAGCAATGTAGTTAGAGTTAGAGTTAGTTCAACGCTGCCTGGTAAATTGGACAAAGTCAACCAATCAGAATCCAGCAATATCATGGTAGATAATCATGGTTAATAATAATATAATAAATGATTCTTACACTTAAAATGTGATAGATGACTTGCGATACAAATGTCTGTAAAACTCTCGCTCTCGCTCTAGGTATACCAAAGTTCACACTCGTTCAACAAAGTCTTATGATACACATACTCATGTAACTATCAATCTCGAAAACATACACTTTGTAGATATACATGGTTTAAAATATCTGTAACAGTAGTTTAATAGCGGAAAGGTTGTTTCCAAATGTGAACGTATCTTGTCCTTGTTGACAGAAATCAATTCATATCGGTGTACCTAAATTTGACCTTTCTGTACGATGAACATTAAATATATAATGAAAAAGATGTTACCAAATATACAAAGAGACAACTACAGTGAAAAGAATACAGTATTTTTGTTGATTATATGCCATGAAAGGATGTTATAGAGTTCTTACAACAGTAGATGAATGCGCATCAAAACAACGACACACTTTCATGTTGTAGATCTTTGTAAAATGAGCAACTTTGATGTCTAGAGGAAGATCATGACATCTCATCATGAACATTAAGTTGTCAATGGTAGTAAAGATAATACGAGACAACTGGACTCAGACATGACATACTGATAACACGGAGCATGATATATATAGCACTCGGTGAGTTATCAGTTTCACCATAGCAGCGTCCAACTTCACGAGCAAGGCAAACTCTTGCCAGTCTCCATAGTGGCTGATTTAAACTTTGCAGTATTTCCCTCGGTTTTCCGCGCTAAGATAGTTGATCGCTGCACCTGAAAAGCATACCCAGCTTTGATTTCCTAGCGCGGAAACCTTAAGGAAATGCTGCAAGGCTTAAATGAGGGAGGCTGGCAAGAGTTGTGCCTTGCGTTGGAAAGTTCTGTCATCTCATTGGGAAGCTCTGTCATCTCCACAGTGAGTCATGTGGTCAAGTTTTAAGCCTTATTTATAAGACGAACTTTGTACATGTGCACATTTGTTCATGGTAAATATAAACGTGCGCAGAAGTAAACTTCATAAATGTTAAATGTCTCCTAAGCAAATCGATTTCCCATTTTTTTAAATAATGATAATTTATCCCTCGTAAAGTAATAATCGTTCTTACAGGGCTTAGGGCAATTAAAACAGTCGGCGTTTATTTCACGGCGTTAACTTCTGTCCACGACAAGATGCTTTCGGTAGCTAAGGTAGAAAATTTGCATTAGCGCAAAATTGCAAATGCGTTTATACCTTGAGATTCGCGGTACCAGATTTTTTTTATGAGATTGTTTGTATATATCAATTATTACTTCATATGCAAACTCTTGACGTGTAAAGAATATTTACAATGTGTGCAATATCACTCAAAAAAATGCTAAATATTGATTAAACATAAATACTAAGACTTGAAGTTAATTTTCATTCTAAACTAAACATTTAGTGGAGTATGTAAATGGTACCAGAATGTCAGTGGATTTCTTGGAGGTAGTTTTAGGGTTAGTGAATTGTTCCATGATGCAAGAGTGATGATTGGTGCCATGAAAACCATCTCTATGGTTAACTGTCTCGTGTGGATATGGTGTGGATGTTGTGTTTAAGGTGGAATGTATAGATAGTAATGTGTTAAGAAATGTTACGATACACATTCATATTTTATTCATTTTAAGCTGATCATGTCTGAAAGGCCAGATAGACTTACGGCATGGGCCGTCGTTCGTAAACGTCCAACATTTTCTCCTTCAGATTCGCTGCAGCCCAAATCTTGCATTTTTGCAGTTTTGCATTTGTGTCCCGCTCATACCTATGGGCGATGCAGACATTTTCCCAAAACCTTTCAACCAATAAAAGTATATTATTCTTTTGAAGATCTTCAAATAAATCATGCAAACCTAAATGAGCTACAGAGACAATAGTCCTTTTGCCTAGCAGACATGATTTCATTTATGTATGCAACAATACAATTACTTGTAGCGAAAATAATTCTTGCAACGATTATGGAACATACAAATCTATTTAACTAATGACGGCTCACTGCTCTCCACCTCCAGTTACTGTATATAACAGTGGTATTTATAAAGGAGGTATTTCCATGTCATTATATATCCAGTTTCAAATGAATACCACTTCATAAATAAGTTCAACGTTTAAATGTATGCTATCCTTATCCTTACATTTAAGATTATATTCTTTAAAGCAGAGAATCTAAATGTTGTTCAGGAGAATCAAAATAAAGGACATGCCCTATGAAATTCAGTAACTGCATACCATCATTGGGCGGTTATTTTGTAGATATGAGCACGGATTAAATACATGCAGACACATTCTGCCTAGGTTTCTAATGCGACTAGCTGCGATTGTGTGGAGTATATGCAGGAAGCGACAGTCTTTCATGAATTGCAGAAATAAGTTCGGAAGTTTACACTGATTTCAAGGGTATAATACATTGTGGTGGCTAGTATTATGACCACTGTTGCTAGTAGACCAGAACTAGTTGGTATGAGGTGAGTTGAGTTAGGGTTTCAAGAGTATTTCACTTATATCACGGCTGCTAGTATTATGGCTATGCATTGCGGTGAAACCTGCAAGCAAAGGCTGGAACTAGCGAACCATGGGTGGTACTAATCTGAAATTCAGTGTAGCATTGCACCCAAACCTTACTGAGTGTAGAACAGTTCTCTACTGCAGACAAAGTTGCCGTGCCCCAGGCGGGATTCGAACCACGGATCTCTTGATCCGAAGCCGAACGCGCTAACTACTGCGCTTTCCCGCCCGCTGTAGTCAATAGAATACTTAAAGTAGTTAAAGTTTCTTTTAGATGACTGTTGTGTTGAATAGCACCCAGCCCGGCCGCCGCATACAACGTTGCCAGTACAACAGAACTATAGTTCATTTTTCGTGTTTGTTTTGCAGGTTTAACCGCGGACCTCTTGATCCGAAGCCCAGTAAAAAAGAACTACAGTCCATCTGACATGACATTTGTATTGCTTGTACAACCAGGCCCCCCTAAGTAATTGAAGGAAATGCGTCAATTTTGAAGAAAATCCATCCAAATTTGAAAGAAATGCGTCCATTACGGAAGAAAATGCTTCTTTTCTCGAAACAATCGCGGCAATATCGGTGAATTCACGGTAATTACAGAAACAATCAGTCTGATGTTGGAAGGACCAACATCCCTATCGGAAACGACATCGGCCATTTCCGTAAATTCTCGGTTGATGCCGGAAATGCACACGTCAAAAAATGGCTTCGGAAGAATGTTCTCCAGCTTCGGTGAGTAAAGTTTTTACTGATTACAGTCAGTTCTTTACATGAATCGAAGTTAAATTACTTTTGTTGAATGCGTCTTGGTATAAGGAATCAACAAGACTTTAGGTTACTGTCATGAAAATGAGTAGTTACGGTGCTAATGTTAAAAAGTTCGCGATTCACCGATTGTTTACATCGAAGTCAGGTGAAGCCGTATCACTAACAGAAAGACTAAAAAGCATAGATGATCTCTGAAGCGTGTAAGACATTTCAGGGTTATTTCATAAGTATATGTAATTTAGGACATTCATTTTGATAATTTCGTCACTTTATATGTGAATCCATGTCGATGGGATTGCTTATAGTGGGTTATTTATTTCGGGTTTTCTTCACCGAGAGCAGCAACCGAAATGACTTGTAAAACAAAACTTTTTTTGTTTGTTATCCCAACAATTATAACTCAAAATTACAAAACTGTTGTATCTACATTAAACTCAAAATTATTATCTTCTTTATTCGTTAATAAATATGTGATAGCCTAAATAGCAGTTTGAGTTAAAGTTATTTCAGATGTTATATGGGAATATAATTACACTATATATACGACATACATTTCGAAGTTGTGGCACCATGGAGTACGGCGATAATTTGTCTGTTGATAATTTTAAACAATATAAATAACTATACACTTATTACACGCTTCAGAGATCGTCTATGCTTTTTAGTCTTTCTGTTAGTGATACGGCTTCACCTGACTTCGATGTAAACAATCGGAAAATCGCGAACTGTTTTAACATTAACACCGTAACTTCTCATTTTCATGACAGTAACCTAAAGTCTTGTTGATTCCTTATACCAAGACGCATTCAACAAAAGTAATTTAACTTCGATTCATGTAAAGAACGGACTGTAATCAGTAAAAACATTACCTACCGAAACTGTAGAACATTCTTCCGACGCCATTTTTTGATGTGTGCATTTCCGGCATCGACCGAGAATTCACGGAAAGTGCCGATGTCGTTTCCGATAGGGATGTTGGTCCTTCCAGCATCAGACTGATTGTTTCTGTAATGACCGTGAATTCACCGATATTGCCGCGATTGTTTCGAGAAAAGAAGCATTTTCTTCCGTAATGGACGCATTTCTTTCAAATTTGGATGGATTTTCTTCAAAATTGACGCATTTCCTTCAATTACTTAGGGGGGCCTGACACTATAGTCCAGTTTTGTTGCACGAAAGCCAGAATTAGTCCCATTTAACCCATTTGTTTTGCAGCTGGTAAAACAGAGCTAAAGCCCATTTGGTATGATACTAGCTGATGTCATAGCCTTGTGATATCGCTTTTTGATGTCATACCATGGTGGAGGTCACTGACTGTCAGAATGAAGATAGGGTCAGACAAAGTAGATATCGAGTATGGCCACTTATGCTTGGATGCATGGTGGAAGGTGAGCAGACATTGAAGACACAAAAGCTTCAGGAAAAGATGTACAATGGTCTATCAGTGATGTCGTCATGCTTGTTGGAATCAACTGAGGTCGATGAGGTTGATTTTTTAACTCTTCTTCCAAGTTCATCTCAAAGAGGTTCTATTGGATCCATATCCGGAGACCTTGCAGGGTAAATCACCACTTAACTTCGCTGTTAAGAGAGTCTCTTGTTACCCTTACTGTGTGGGGGATGTGCATTATCATGTTGAAAAACAAGTTGACCTTTAGCTGCATGAATGAGCCATGCTCAAGTTTCTGTGTGCATTTATTGGTCCTGGGTGCAGACAATTCATGAGCTGATGATGATGCATGATGCATGATGCATGATGCATGATGACACTGGTTGCGTTTAGGCGCAGTGCTCACCAACATGTTTCAAGCTCTCGCACACATTACCTTATTAACCTGATTTTTCATTCGGTACAATATTGATTTTTTTTCGTAGACAAAGTACGCATTTGTATCATTTAAGTCCACTTATACATTTGATCTTATCTTTCCTTACAGTAAAATACTCGTGCTTGATTGGCTAACAGTCGTTACATTTTTTCATGTGTACTCCGTCAGTCTCACGGGGTACAAATTTCATGTACCCTGCTACCATAGTATCAGCTCCTAGCTTAGAGTAGGTATTGTATTATGGTCAGATGACGTAATAAAATGACGCACAGTGTACAGAGTTTTGAACAGTTCGATCAGCTGTTTACGAGTCTATTAATTACAAACTTATTTTCGCCTTATTTGCTGCTTGGTTTAGAAACAAATCTTATTTTGCATTGCATGCACACTCAATTTAACTAACATTAACTCATTTTAAGGCATCTAAAAGCTTGTAGTATTACTTTATACGACTTTTAACATTTCAGTCGAGACATATGATGCCATTTTGTTTAGGTTTAGGGTCAAGGTCATTCAAGCGATATCAGCTGATCAGTCACTCGCAGTCAAAACGAAATAACTATAATATTACTAATTTTATTGACATGACGGAAAGATAAATATGTTTTATTACTCAACCGTGGTGAGATTACTCATTAGATAACAATGAGTTGGTTACACACATGTGTGATACCACCGCATGCTACCGTAACGTCATAATCAGAGCGTGACGTCATAGTCTTTTTGGTTGACGTCACAATGTAAGCCGCGTGACTGCAATAGCGGGTGACCTTTCTGCAAGTAAGCGTCACTAAAAACGATTTTCTTGCAATTCTGCGCTATTTAGATCATTGAATAATAAATAAAATACTAAACTCAGTTCCGTTTGATAAAATGTTTATAAAACTTGTGAATGGCATCGGTATTTACCTCGCTTTCGCTCGTTAAAATACCAAACCATCCACTCGTTTCATAAATATAATAAATAAAATACTTAACTCAGTTCCGTTTGATAAAATGTTTATAAAACACGTGAATGGCATCGGTATTTACCTCGCTTTCGCTCGTTAAAATACCAAACCATCCACTCGTTTCATAAACATGTTATCAAACGAGACATCGTTTAGTATTCTATATGTATACTCTTCCTCGGGTAATACGGTCTCATGTACCATCTCGCCTGAAGGCTCGGGCGACACTGGTGAGGTGAGTTGTGGTTTTACGCCGCTTTCAAGAGTATTTCACTTATATCGCGGCTGCTAGTATTACGGCAGGGAGAAAGCCCGCAACGCCATGTGGTTATGCATTGTGGTGAAACCTGCGAGCATCGGCTGGAACTAGCGAACCATGGGTGGTACTGCACTGAAATTCAGTGTAGCATTGCACCCAAACCTTACTGCGTGTAGAACAGTTCTCTACTGCAGACAAAGCTGCCGTGCCCCTGGCAGGATTCGAACCCCGGACCTCTTGATCCGAAGCCGAACGCGCTATCCCGCCCCGCGACACTGGTGCAAATATGGTACCTGAGACTGTATAGTGTCAGTATTTCTATGAAAACACACCATTCAAACAATGGTGTGTTATCAGTGCCTCTCAGTATATAAGAGTTCAACATAGCTTCATTATAATTTCCACGAGCAAGAAAAAATACATTACTCTTTTGCAATAACAACAAAGACAAGTTTGATTTTCAAGATTTTACATGTTTGTATAACAAATGTTTAACATGTTTTGTATCATACGTCTTGTACACACAATACATGATTTCCCCTTCCAAGGTAGATGGTTGAGTCCTTAACAAATGTCGGGCAACACCATACCATATAAGTGGGGCTTTAAATTGAACACAATATTAAATTTGACGATCTTGTACATTCAAAGTAAACACATTCAGTCAAAAAAACAATTGCTTCTTTGAAAATACACACTCTCATTTTAACAGAAAACTGATGCCAGCATATATAATTCAAGTTGTCAACTTCCATGATTAAAGGAAAATATACTCTCTATCAAAGCCTAACTAAAAAGCCATCACTGCAAAATCTTTTAAAAACGTTTGTGAACTCCATCACCTTGAAACGTTGCACCATCAGTTCTGAGATCCAAATTAAAACGACTAGATGTATACATGAATGATTGTAAGTAACCCAATCTCATGTTTCCAATACTTGAAATGCTTTGAATTATATGAACAGTATGAAAGGTTTCTTTTCAGATGAGGTTTAAGTCCAAGTTTGAATTGAGAGGAAATGACAACATTTTGTATTTTATATATTTGAAAAATATTCTGCCTTAAGTTTGCCATGAAGTAAAGAAATGCATTGGTAATTCTCAATGATCTTATCATTTAAAACCATTTGCAAAAATGAATAAAATATTGGTCACTAGTTTGTTGGATATATTACAAAAATCTGTTTGCAATTTCAAGAGAAAGATGATCTTATTGAAAGATGATACTTTCATGAAGTAAAAAATTTGTCACTAATATTATTGATATATTACAAAATCCTGTTCGTAATTTCAAAACAAAAGTTTGACATAAGAAAGAAATTGATCTTACCAGCAGATCATTAAGAAAATGATCAGTAAAACGTTCAAGAAACAAATATTGGGTATAGTCTCACCCTGTAATACAGTGCAATGTAAAATTTCGTTATCATTTATGGCCTCATTTGGTCTTTACAAGTGAAAGTACAATAAGCATGTTTTTGATACACTTTGAAATTTCTTTGACATATAAACCTTTTAAAAACTTTGAAAAACTTACTGTTTAGTCTCGTTTCCAGACGTATAGCTATTAGTGCATCATCCGATCAAAGGTTCTAACCTAGGGACTTTATTCAAGATTCTCTTACTTAACAGTTTCAACAGATACATATATATCAATTTGTATTTCTGTCATCGATTGGTGTGAGATTACTGAAACATCAGTTTAAGTAACAGTTAACATTAAATAGTCACAAACAACATAAAAACATCTCATATATTACAACTCAATTTGGTTAGTAGCTTTTGAAACGAACGATTCAACAACACATTTGAGAAGTACTAGTGACTTTAAAATGAGGCACTTAAAATTCAAAATTATTTTCTTAAAACATTATCCAACATGTCCTGTTCTATAAGTCTTTCAGCAGAAAATAACATACTTTCTCATGATCTATGAGTTTTTGTTCAAAATTGTTGAATATTTTAAAAACAAACCTCATCATAATTATTCGTCGAAAAGAAAGCTCAGAATTTTTTCCTATTTGAAACCTTTGGTCTCTGCTCTTGTTGTTTATAGTTGTTTTGGAGCTTTACCTTGGATTTACATCAGATGAAAAACAATATGGAACCCGCACTACCTTACCCTTTACCTTACAGCAATAAAATGCTGGTAATATTAAAGTTACCAGTATCTTTTTAATGTTACATGAGAGAATTCTCAAATAAAGATCTAAGTCATCAGAAATGTCGCTTATTTGATGTAATTAGAAATAATCAATCCAAATTAATATAAGTTTTACTCTTAAACATAAGATTAAAATTGTTATTGATACATATGATTTTATGAATGCTTCTTAAAAAAATATGCATCAACTTTGTACAATCACTTTTGAAGAGGTTATTTCGATCATTTGCAAAGTAAACTTTGGTAAGTGTAACTATCATTGAGGCAAAGTGGTAATTTGAAAGAATTTTACTTATATTATATATTATTATATACAAATTGTAAATTACAAACTTGGAGGTAAAATTATCCTTGCAAACTCTTTTGGTATAAGAAACTCAAAATCACAAAAGCTGAAGTTTGCATGTGGCAATTGGCGACAAAATTTTAGAATAAAAGAAATTCATTTCCTTTAATAAAACCCAAATCTTGGGATAACAAAAATGTATAGATCTTGTAAAATAATATTTTCAACATGATATATTCATGGAGATGTAAATGTCAAACTTTGACATAATTGATAAATTTATCAAAAAGGTGTCAAAAAGCTTATAAAAAATTCTTAAACCCTTATCAATGTCAATTATCTTTGTTCAATTGAACTTCATTGTGTACGTTGTCTACCGGTACTTCATTGAACATTTCTTTCTTTGACTGACTGACAGGGGCCCTTATTCTCAAATCATTCGTACCCCTACAAACTTCTTAAGCCAATTTTTAACACATGGGTTACGATCAAAGTTAGGAATTCTTAAGTCTACGAACGTTTCGAGAATAAGGGCCCCGATTGCTATTCAAGGACTTGATCTGAGCGCAATGATCAATCTGAGCAAATGGGCTACAATTCATCTTACGGCTACGAACAACCCCCAAAACCTACTTCCTGTAAACACTTTACAATTCATCTTACGGCAACGAACAACCCCCAAAACTTACTTGCTGTAAACACTCTACTGCTTTAGGAACCTGACCGAATATGGACTCTGACATTTTTACACTTTTTTCATAAAACATGTTGTCATATTCTCATCATTATTATTCTAATACAATTAGAATTGTGATCCATTGTCTTTGAGATGTAACCAATAAGCACCCAAAGCTTCAAAGACATTATTGTTTCAAAACTAAAAAGTTTATAAATCAGAAGTAACTATACACATAATATGTATGGATGAACTTCCATCCTGCAACCAAAACAGCTATGAAGAATCGTATTCAAAGATAGAATATAGCAGAGTACAAGCTTTCTGATTCATATTTAACACAGAGGTATAGTTGATAAATAGAGTAGATACTTGATCAGATCCTGTTGCAACAAAGATTGAATCAAATTGTGAAATGTTACCAGTTTGATGGGCGATGATTATCATTATTATTAGCGAGAGCAACTAGTGTTATCAAGAATTGTCAGTAATCATTATTTCGTTTGACTTAATAATATCATTACTTTCCATTGAAAATCAAACAAAGAAAAGAATTCTAGCATCCCTAAGTCTCAATATTACCTTGAACAAAAGCAAACAATATTTTGAATTCAGTTTCATCCATTGGCAGCTGTTCGTAACATCATCTTGTAAATTGGTTTAACTACAAACCAAAACATGGCGATTTTTGTTTAAAAATGTTACAGGTTAAATATGATAATTCTCTTGAACTTCACAAAAGGCTATTTTCCCTTCAATATCGGAGCGTGAGGCTTGTATACGATGGTTGTCATGGTGATGGCAGTGATGGGAGGGGGCGGGGTAGTCTATATCCGAGAGAGTTGATGCAGCAGGTTGGAAGGAAGAATGGCTTCTAGCTTCTCTAGTACGTAGCTCAGGGGCAGGTACATCCAGCTCAACATCTGAAATTAGAGTAGTCTCCCTTTATACAATGCAGGAACACCCTATTGGTTTTTTTATTCATTGAACTTTAATAGTATTTAGATATAGCATAAGTAACAATGTTATTCATTAAGTCCAAACCAGTCCATTTTGAGTAAAACCTGGAATTTACACAAGTGCACATAAACATTCATGTTAGAACATTATACTCATGACAAACAATGTGTCACTGAACCCAGAGCAATATCAGGTAATTTTCTTGTAACCTCTGATGCATATGAGCCATATATCTAGATTCTTGCAAAATCCCTGGCGGTGAAAGTTTGCAACAGTTATAACATCATTATCTTTGTCATTATCTGTCTTGTAAACAATATGTGCATATAGATATAGCAAAGATTAAGTCATTTCAAATATTATCATATTTTTGGAATATTCAGTTTGAAACGTGACTGTTCGCACACTTGTGATTAAGTCAATCAGGATCCTCTACACAAAAAAGTGCTCCAGATGCAACAGAGGTTAAGCTGGAAGAACTGAATGGAGTAACCTCTGTGGTAAGAGAAAGTGAGCTACCTCACTAATGGTAACTTCAAAACCTGACTACCGGTATAATCATTAATATATAATCTCACGGTTCTGACGACGACACCCATGGGTTCCGGGTACTGGTGTGTGAGAAGGGCCAGTAGGGCGGTGAAGGAACACAGACCAGCAGTGAACAGGATGAAGAACGGAAGCTCTTTCTTCGGGTAAACAGAAACCTCGTGGAAAGCTGAGGACAAGAGATGGAGAGAAGGTCAACTTTTACTTGCCAGAGCATGTACTATTAACCTGTCATGGTTTCAAGTAAACATTTATGTCTCTCATTTGACAGTTTGTAATTCAAGAACCGGATGAAGAATGGAAGCTCTTTGTCTGTGTAAACAGCAACCTCGTGGAAAGCTGCATACAAGACTTATGAATTTAAAAGGTTTTGGACCTGTTCATCTAATCAATTTGTCATCATAAGTCAATCAATTCTAACCTCTATTGACAATGAACCAAAACTTCTTACTAAAGAATTGCAACTATTCATTAAGTCATTTTGCAGTGTATGATTAGGGTCAGCGAGATAATTTCTGCTCCTAGCTAGTAATTGAAATCTTTCTGTTATTTTGCCACTACACATCACAAGAAACTCTGCTGTTCAATCTTCATACACCGATATTTGATACACCCTCCAATGAATAATTAGTTTTTCAAAATTTCAACAACACAGACAGGCGTGCTGACCCTTCTTGCAACTACCATCTAACACAAACCAGCTATTGGCAGACAGCCATTCTAACATTCTGTATGACAACTCACCAGGCAGCAGCTCTCTATCAGCACTCTCTGTACATGTGGGGTAGGGGTAAAACAGGTGCCCTTTCTCCAGTGGGTAGGGGATCATCCGGAATGCTGAACATCAAACATTGTAATGTATGGTCCACAAATAACAATGTACCACTTCATAATGGTCTACAAATGCTATAACAATTATTCACCGATTCGTAATTCATATACGAAAGTAATTTGTAAACAGAAAAGATGAAATATTTTTTACAATAAAGAGATAACCATAAAAAAAAGATTTTGCAAAGAAGTTTATTACACATGAACAAAATTGAAGACCTCAGAGCAGAAATTTAACATTTATTTGGTAGAAAGTGGGATAATCATCAAAGAATAGGAGAGTGGGTTTACTGAATACTTACTCCCCTCCCATGTACAGTGTAACAAGTTGAGTGCCCCTTCCACCCTCTTCCAGTGCTGGAGGTGGAAAAATGCGTACGCTAGTGCCTCGCTGTCCCCTCGCTTGAGTATGTGCTCGGGCGGTAACACGAGACTCTTCATCTCTAAAAGGTACTGCAAAAGAACAAAAAAGTGTTTTTTCATTCACTAATGCAGTACAATACCAGGTATATTTTCAAAAGTACCCCTTGGAGTATTTCAGAACCATACTGAAAATTGTGGTACTAATTAATTTAGCATCAGCATTGGTTGCAGTATTTTTCAGATTCTGCTCTGAGAAGAAATTGAGCACAAATAGCCACGGATAGGCATCTTGTTGACTGTAACTCTGAATATTTGCGGGAATTTTATTGTTTAGTTGAAGGCATTTTAAAAAGGACAGATAAATACTTCCCTTCAATAGAAATTCATACATAACATCAACACAATCTCTAAATGAACAGATAAAGTTCTGAGTATGCCTGTTTCGAATCGTTAACTAGCGAGTCAATTCAACACAACACAAGTCAGCCATGGTGTAATTGAAGTAAAGGGAGGCAACTCTTGTTTACCTTAGGTACATGAGGGTTGAACTCAACAGCTCTGTGTATAGCTTCTACTGCTGTCATTTCCGCGGTACTCAAACCCCGCTTTGATGCTATATCAGGAGAAAATCTGAAATAAACCAATCACACATGACTTATCTCCCCTTGATGATTAGAGTCCTTCATATTTATCAACAAACGCTTAACCAGCATCTTGTGACCAAGCAATTCATTCAAATATCATTTTTTTGAAAAAATAATAAAATGACATTTATGAATTTGCGTGCAGATTTTCAAAGTCCTCTTAGTATTAAGATAATCATAAGTGCCATATACTCTAACATTTGTTTACAACTATATTATCGCTAACATCATTTTTTAAATCAAAGCACTGAAATTTATCAGGCTTATTGATGAAAGTTCCAAAATTAGAAGGGAAAACAGAACATGTTTGAGGAATTTAATTGATGATTCAATATTGTGGTGCATATCTTCTTGTGGTCAGTATACTCACTTGTCAGCCACTGCTCTCGCTTTGAGCAACGCTGCTGTATAACATATAGTAGCTGACTTGGGTAAACTGATGTCTGAAAGAAACAGGTATTCAGTGTCAATGATAAAAGAAGATTTATTGAAAATAAAAGATATCCTATTTTCAAATCATACATGCGTAAGAAGAAAAATCTTTTACACACTGAATATGGACTCATTACATATACCGGTACAGCAAAATAAGTGCTCGGTTATAACATGCAAAACATTTTATGGTTCCCTGTTTGACAATTTTTGAATACCTTTTAAAAAAACAGACATGTTCTCTGAGAATTCAAATGGTTTTCTTTTATATCTTTATGTACATTGATTACCTGACCCATTTACAAAGTTTCATGAAAAATATTGATGTTTATTTTCAGCAAATACAGTCTTCTAAATTCTAGGTCTAATAAAAACTTAGGAAATTCTTAATTAAAATCTACACATACCCAAAGTATTAAAGAAATTTTGAATTGTATTACGGTAAGGGAAAATGAACCATACCCAATTTGAATATTTGAGTTATATTGAGCAAATGACAAGTGACAACAAAAGGGAGATCACTCCAACTCACCATCATATCTAGCTAGGACGGCTTGAACATCAGCGTATGCTTGCAACTCTAAAAGAAGCTCTATCAAGTTTTCATGAATGTTGAAGTTCATTAACGGGAACTCCTTCATTAACTGTGGACAGAGAAAAAAGATGACATGTCAATCTAAACATGACTCACTAAGAAAAACTTAATTATGAAGAATAAATGTTAGTCCTCATTATATTCATTCAGTCCTACTGATAGATGAAAATGGTACCTATCTAAAATATACCTAGGTCAACCAAAATCACTGATGAATTTGTAAATCTAGGTACCCTCCTGTTACCTGTTTCTGTGGTAATAAGAACGAAAAACTTCAATGAACTTGAGCACTAATGATGTCAAACATCATAAACATCAAAATGTAATAGATAATATTCATTTCACACATTTTATGCCAAATAAACATTTATTTCATTCTTTTGTAGATTTTGGTTGTCAATATTCTGACAGATGCCAGTTTGTACTACATTGTGGGGATGTCAAATGGTTACCTGGAAAGTGGATTTCTGTGTGGCTATTGAAGAATTTAACAAAATTATTTATGTATGAGAGACTGAATGTTTCAATCAAGAGGTGACATTCTAAAGCTATACGTACATCTCTCATCATCTTGACAGCTTCTCTTGTCCGCCCTAACTTCCGCGCACACATCGCTAGACGGCGTTTTATATACACAAGCACATTTGTATCTCTTCCTGCAATGTAAACATATACATCATGCAAACTCTTGAAATAAATGTAGTTCACTATAGTTCTGAACTGTTTTCTGGGCTACGTTCACCTACCGCATGAATGGCCAATTGACGATAATAAAAACATCAAAATTCGAACAAACCTGTATAGGTTCCAGATTCTTTGAAGAGGATCCTCCTTGGGGTACTTATTGCATAAAATCCTAGATTTTAGATATATGACAGGTTGTAACTATATTTTCCACATAAAATTAGTTAAAAAACTAAAAAAACGTACTTTGGGTCACCCCTTTCGAGCCTCACCCCTTACGGTTGTCATGCAACCAAGGGCGGTAACTCTAACCTCACCACTTTCCAATCCAGTCATGCAGGCTGAATGAAGGGGAGGTGGGTGGCCCTACCCCAAGGAGGATCCTCTTCAAAGAATCTGGAACCTATACAGGTTTGTTCGATTCTTTTTCAGAAGGGATCCTCCTTGGGGTACTTATTGCATAAGACAGACTCCCAAAGATTAAATCAATGGCAGTGGCATTCAGACTGCACCCGAAGGCGCAAAACGAAGTACAAGAGATTACTCACCCAAAGTACAAAAAAGGATCCACCATGGGCTATAACCTCAATGACCTGGGGATTACATGGCGCACTCTCAGTCGCCTTACAGGTCTGAAAACCCCGCCCCCCCCCCTTTTTTGGAAGAGAGAAGATGAGGACAAAAAATCCCATAGCAAAGATCACCCCACGGGAGTCCTCAGCCGGGGAAATAACCGTGGGATAAAGGACTTGGGCCCTTAGTATCAACGGATATTAGTGGCGTTAGTTAATAATTAAAAACAACAGATCGACCAACCCTCATCAGCTCATTCAGCTAGGGGGTTGACGACTCTGCCCACCGGAGAGAACTGTCTGACCAAACCGAGCACGCTCGCCCGAGAGCCTGTCGAGTTGGTAATGACGAATGAACGTGCTAGGCTGGCTCCAGATAGCAGCGGAGCAGATCTCTTCGATAGGCAGGGCCGCTGCGTACGCCTTGGACGTCGCGACTGCCCTAACCGAATGAGCCTTGAGGTCACCTGGGGGCTCACGGCCCTTGTGAACATACGCTAAGCATATTGCCGAGACAATCCATCTCGAGATTGACTGTTTGGAGGCGGGCAAACCTTGTTTACCTCCACCGTAACAGCAGAAAAGCTGACTATCCCTACGAATAGAGGCTGTTCTCTTAACATATGCTCTCAAGGTCCTCCGCACGTCTAGGATGTGATCGTGCGAGGCCTGAGAGCCCGAAGCTGC
Source organism: Gibbula magus (assembly GCA_936450465.1). Taxonomy (NCBI): domain Eukaryota; kingdom Metazoa; phylum Mollusca; class Gastropoda; order Trochida; family Trochidae; genus Gibbula; species Gibbula magus. The sequence continues at coordinate 27,348,790 of OW388296.1, forward strand.
CGGCTGTCTAAGCGCGGGCAATTCAATGGGGGCCGACACATGAAAGGAGTGGGCCACTTTTGGCCGGTAGGAGTCTGGCAGCCTGATACTGACTCTGTCCCTGTGGAAGACTGTGAGATCGGGATCGGCGGACATAGCATGTATGTCGCCTACCCGTCTGCCAGACGCCACCGCCACTAGAAAAGCTGCCTTCCAGGTCAATAACTGGAGAGACAGTGAAGACAAATCCCTGAACCTAGGCCCCGATAGCCAATCGAGGACTATTGAAAGGTCCCACACTGGGCTGATCCGCCTCACAGGAGGCCGGATCCTGTCCACGCCTGCTAAAAACCGCTGGACCAATGGATGGGCACCCAAAAGAGCGCCGTCCACCGGGACATGAAAGGCTGAAATAGCCGTGGAATAACCTCTGACAGTCGATGCGGCCAAGCCCGCATCCAATCTAGACTGCAGAAACTCCAGGACCAACACTAGATCTGCAGAAAAGGGATCGAGTACGTCCCTATCTGCACACCAGCGCGAATAGCAGGCCCATCTATCTTCATACTGAATGTTCGTTGAATCCCTCCTCGAAGCCAGTATTGTGTCTGCAACTCGTGCAGGAATACCGCTACTTTGGAGGCGATTCCGGACAGAGGCCAAGCCACCCACTGCACCCTGGGGTTGGGGTGGGGGGCTCCGTCCTGGGACAGAAGTCCCGGCCGACACGGTAACAGAACAGGTGGCATAGCCAGAGACCTGAGTACCTGTGGAAACCAAGTTTGCGCCGCCCACAGAGGTGTGATTAGCATCAGCAGACGCGGAGGATGAGTGGCTAGACGGGCAAGGACCTTGGAGATCAGAGGCACTGGTGGGAAAGCCCACAGAACTCTGTCTGTCCAGTCCAGTTCGAATGCATCCTGGGAGAGAGCCCGAGTGTCGGGTACCCTGGAGCAAAACTGGAGTATCTGAAAGTTCGTCCCTGACGCAAACAGATCCACCTGGAATGACCCGTATAACTGGGAGATAGTCTCGAATATCTCTCGATCCAGTAGCCACTCGTGGGGGGCAAGAATCCGGCGAGACAGAGCGTCCGCTCGGATATTGTCCACCCCTGGTAAGTACACTGGCAGAACCGTGGTGTCGACCTCGTCGCACCAAAGGAAGAACTGCCACGTCTCCTCCAGGAGGGACGGAGAAACCGTCCCGCCCTGATTGAGGATGTAAGCCATGGCGGTCCTGTTGTCCAGCTGAAGCCGGACCACCTGACCCCTCACCTGATCCCTCAGATGTTGCAAGACTAGCCTGGCCGCCCTGAGTTCTAACACATTGATGTGCATCTGAGACTCGGCTTGTGACCACAGGCCCGAGACCGTACGAGATCCCAGAACCCCTCCCCATCCCGTGAGGGAGGCGTCGGTCTGAACAGTCAGGGTCGGCGCCGGAGCCTGCAGGGGGTAACCCCGAGTCAGGTGATCGACATTGGTCCACCAAGAGAGGTGTGGTAAGACCCACCCCGGAGTGACGAGCAGCTTCTCGTAAGACTCCGAGTGGGACCACAGACCCGCCAAAGCTTGTTGGACGGGCCTCATGCGGAGCCGGGACCTCCAAACCACGTCTATGGTCGCTGCCATGACTCCGAGGAGCTGGAGCCAGACCCGAGCCGTGTGGGTTGGAGCGCTGAGAAACGAGTTCACAGCCCCGAGGATCTTCGGGACCCGGTCCGGGGCCAGGGATACGATCCCCGGCTCCGTCCGGAACCTGGAGCCCAGGAAGACTAAGTCCCGTGATGGGGCTAGCTCCGACTTTTTGAGATTCACGATCCACCCCAGCGAGACCAACGTGTGCAGAATGGCCTGGGTGGACTCGTGGTTCTGTAGCTGAGACAGCGCTCTGAGGAGCCAGTCGTCCAGGTAGGGATGACAACACCTGCCCTGAGACCTGGCTACCTGAGCAGCTACCAGCATGAGCTTGGTGAATACCCTCGGAGCCGTTGAGATTCCGAAGGGTAACACCCTGAACTGATAACACTTCCCGTCGAATGCAAACCGCAGAAACTTCTTGAAGTCTGGGTGCATCGGTACGTGAAGGTAAGCGTCTTTGAGGTCTATGGAGGATAGCCACTCCCCGACCTGCACTGACGAAATCACAGACCTTAGAGTCTCCATCTTGAACGATGGTACCTCTATGAGTTTGTTCATGATCTTTAGATTTAGGATAGGTCTGAACCCTCCGCCCTTCTTGGTCACCAGGAAGTATGTGGAATAATATCCGCTCTCTTCCTGGCCCACAGGCACTAGCTCTATCGCAGCCTTGCTCAGCAACGCTTTGACTTCTGAGCGGAGGATGTCCACCTTCTCCGGCGCGGAGGGCACCTTCGTGTGCCGCACCCCGGTAAATGAAGGTGGACTGCGCTTCCACTGTGGCATGTGGCCTTCCCTGAGTGTGGACAGGACCCAGGTGTTTGACGTGGCCTTGGCCCAAGCGTCTATGAACCTCGACAGTCGGCCGCCAACAGGGATGTGTCCCAATAAGCATAAGGTGTCCGTCTCCGGCGGCACTCCGGCCCCCGGAACTTTGGACACCCCGAGCGGTACGGGAGGAGCTAGGAGCCCTGGTTTGGCTTCCCGCGCCCCCGAAACCCCTGCTTGCCCGATGGCTGCTGGTGTTTCCCGCCACGCTTCTTGGGACCCTTGCCCCTGCCCCCAGCTTGATTCAGACTAGCTGACATCCAAGCTGGTTTCCCAGTCGGCGCTGAGGAACGAGCAGGGGGAGGGTTGGACACGCGTGCGCGCTTGGCGTCTGGATCCTGCACGGAGAGAACCTTAGAGGTCTCCCGGCAGGTCGTAACGACGTCCGCGGTGTCCCGGAGTACCTGCTGAGCCCCCGGGAAGAGCGTAGAGCCGACCCGGAAAGGCAAATTCAGCAGGGACTGCTGGGTTGACGGCATCCAAGTTGACGCCGACAGCCACAGCTTGCGCATTCCCACCACTGCGCATGCCATCTGGTTAGCCGAACACTTAATAGAGTCGCGCGCCAGATGGCCACCGACCGCGGTAAGCTGCCCGAGGAGCTCAGAGGAAGAATTCCCCGAGACCTCAACCTTCGAAGCGAGCTGGTCCTGCATGGAGGCCAGGTACGCCTGATGGACCGCAATCTGGAGTTGCTGGGCGGCGTTACGATACTGATCTTCATAGTACCGATACACCACCTTTAACTCAGATGCTCCAACAGTGAAGGGTGGCAGCCGCCGACCTTGCCTACCGACCGAGGGTGTAACCCTAGGCCGGTGCAAAGAAACCGCGGTAAACACGCAGTCCCCCACCAACGGAATATCGAACAAGCCTTCCTCTCCCAGCTGATACCGCCTAGATAAGTAGCCTAGATCGGCGGTAGAGCGGGCACCAGCTAGGAGGGGATCGACTAGCTCGTCCATTAGTGAAGGGAGCACGCGGAGCCCCACTACGGGAGCCTTGCTCTTAGCGAAGGCCTCCCCCGACAAGCGGTAGTCCATGTCCTCGGGCTCGGGGACCGGGGCAGCAACACCAGGGATAGCCTCCGCGATCAAGCCACGGAGGTTCCTGATGGCAGCGGCAGCTGGTAAAGAACCCGAGTCCTCCCGAACCTCATCGACGTCCATGAACTCGATCCCCGATCGCTCCGAGAGGCCGGAGCCAACCTCGGAGTCCACAAGGAAAGAGTCACGGGCGTCGACAAGGCCCCGAGAGAACCCGTCAGCTGTCGCCGGCTGTCCCGAGCCCCCAGCTCGAGTGGGTTCCCCGAGACCTGGGTCCCGGGGATGCTCTTGGGTCCCACGTGCGATCCGGAGGACCCCGACACTAGGCCGGGGGTCTCGGAGCACGGGGCAGGGTTCCGAGCACGCTGATCCTGAAGCACAGGAGGCGCCTCGTACCCTGGAGTAGAGGTGGTAGCCGTCACCTGGGAACCAACACCAAGGAGTGGTTCCAGGTTAGGCGGGGCCAGCGGTCCCCCAGACGAGACCTGCCCGGAGCCAGGTGTCTGGGAGTGCTGGTGTGTTTGTGTGTTGGCGTGGGGCTCCATGCTCCGCAGGGGTGAACCTGGGAGGTGGGGACCCCGGGGAGAAAGCGTGCCTTGGACTATGCCGAGATCGAGTTCTCCCCTTGCCGGAGTAGCATCGGGCTCCCGACTCGGGGCCCGGAGCTCCGTACGGAGCCCCGAGACCGCCGAGTCGATCATAGCCTTCATCTGCTGTGTTATGGTTGCAGTGAATTGCGACATATCAAAAAGGTTAGGGTTAGGTATTACATTAGTTGTTGTTGGGGTGGGAGGGTGGGTAAGTTCCCCGGCTGAGGCCCCCCGCCGGTCCTCGACTGAGTCGGCCTCGGATGAAGAACCATCGAGGACCGACTTGATCGAGGACACAGTCGCGGAGGCCGAAGCCTTACCTTTACCTTTCTTACCACTAAGCTTAGCCTTAGCTAGCTTCTTAGCCTTAGATGGAGGGTCGAGGTTCGCTATGTCCTTGCTCTGCAACAAGGCATTAGCAAAAAACTCCAGGTCAGCATCCCGTCTGGCCCTGGCCTTAGGTGTGAAAGCCTTGCAGATGTCACACTTCAGAGGGTGATGAAAGTCCTGTGCGAGACAGCGCAAGCACTCGTCATGCCCGTCCGTTATGGAGACAGGACCATTACACAAGGAACACGGCTTGAAAGGCTAGAAACAAAATAGCCATTCAAGACCGATCCTTGCAACATGCGTATATATATAATTTCTTAAAGAATATATATACAAATACATGGGGGAATGAGATGTAATTGTTTTGTAACATGCATGTAAAAAACAATAGCAGAGGCGAATGGCAAATGCGAAGTTGTACAAACGTAAACAAACATGGCCACACCCCTAAACATCACTGGAAGAAAAAGAACATGTAATTTTTCTAAATTGCATGCAGGCCAGTGGGCTATTCGAAATACTTACAGAAATCGAATATGAAACCCCAAAATATATATATATAAACGTGGAAAGCCCAGATCTAACCAAATTCCACGATCAAAACACATCGATCGAGAAAAAATGGCCGCCATCTTGGGTCGACTTTCCCGCCATGTGCGCGAAAGTAAGTTACAAATACACGAAATCTACGACTAAAACCGTGAAGCCATTCGACCCTACTGTAAAAAGGTAGAAGTTACCACACATACAGATTGCTTTTGGGCCATTTTCTTCAAGATCGGAAGACGTAACTCAGAAAACTTGAGAGCAAAAAACTTCGTGCGACCAGTCAACTAGAATGACAGATTGGAAAGTGGTGAGGTTAGAGTTACCGCCCTTGGTTGCATGACAACCGTAAGGGGTGAGGCTCGAAAGGGGTGACCCAAAGTACGGTTTTTTAGTTTTTTAACTAATTTTATGTGGAAAATATAGTTACAACCTGTCATATATCTAAAATCTAGGATTTTATGCAATAAGTACCCCAAGGAGGATCCCTTCTGAAAAAGAATTGCAAAGACATAGAATGTGACTTGGTTTACTATCATTGACAATCTCTAGTCATTTAAAGCACGTGAATTTGTCCCTGATAATGTCCTATTATCAAGGGATGAAGGAAACTTCTTCTACAACTTCTAAAATGCTTTTTAAAGAAGATATCAAGGGAGACCACTCAGAAATTTAATATGGTTGCATACCACTAAGAAAAATATTTTACTATCCCTGAAATACGAAAAGACTGATCTTTGAGAGAAAATTAATTAATTTAATTATTATTCATTATATATTTATTTAATTTAACACAGTGGAAAGTTTGTGCCAATAACTGATCCACAACAGAATGAAGTGCGATGAGACTTACGATGTAATGCTTCCATCTGAGAGTTCTGATGCTGCGTCTGCTGGGACTTCCTGTAACATGTTTCTGCCGCCTTGTACGCTTGTTTGAATGTCTTCTCACTCTGCAACAGGACCATATTCAATGACAATCTTTTCTCTCTGTATAAGGAAGCTTAATGTTTCATGTTCAGTCACGGTCTGTATCCATGCTGAATTTCAATATCAACAGTTGCCATGATGTGCACTAAAGGATTCTACGATGGTATTTACGATAAATCAGTCATAACAATGGAAAAAGCAACTGTTATTTCTTTACCTTGAACTTTCAAGATAACAAAAAGATGGCGAGATAATAAAATTCAACCTTACCACAGAATAAATTATATTGCCTACCATTGGAAAAGAACTATTTGTTAGCAATCATGAAGATTTTAACCAAGAAATTAATTGTGGGTTCTCACCTCTAAAATCGTCTGACATTCCTCCTCAGCAATCAGTATGAGAGCTGTCGGGCACCTGGAATAAAGAACATGAAGTGGTAACAGACAATTTTATGGAAGGTTTTATAATTTCAAATCCTATGAACACTGCTTTGCAATGTGGAAAACCTACCCATGTCAACTGTAACTACAAACCATACGCCATAATTGCAATGTAGCACAACTGAATTTCCATTACTATTATTTCAATTGAACTATTTGCCACAGGTCCTGGAGTTATACAGAATATACTTTCTTTAGCAAGTATCCAATCCTGGAGTATGCTGTTGGTTAAATAGTTGTGACTCTTATAAATTGTCCATTCACATTCACGCTAATGTGTTAATGAAGATTTCTATTCAACATCCCACAAACCTTAGAGTTCTGTATGTAGAAATAGCCTCCTTTCACAAAGTAACCCTTAGTAAGGTAAAACTTAACTCCCATTCTTCAACATCCTATTGAATTATGATCTTATTGACTCTGTTCTTTGTGAAAGGAGCAATGGAGGTAGAGTTACCTCCCCCTGGTACACGTACCACTGGTACGTGCCAGGATGATGTGCCACCCAACCAATGACAAGTTGTTGAAAAATGATAATAAAGTGATAACCATCAACCAGTAGTGGCGAGATCAAGAGCTCATTGACTGCGTGTAGTTGTAAAATGGTTGAAACAATTATAAGTGTTGTTTATTGACCTTGACAACCAGAAGTGTTGTTTATCACCATCACTTGCCATAAATACGAGAGACTCTTCATCCACATGAATCATTAATGTCATCTTTCAAACTAGAGATTATAATTTGGTGACCATTGCACACTTAGCTTAAAGAGAGCAGACATGCCTGTGTTTCTATAGATTTGACGTTTTTAAAGTGATTTGTGCGTTCTCCATCTGGAAGTGTTTCTGGTGATGTGCTGGGTATGATGAGGTATTTCAATTGTAACAAGAAGGCAGACATTCTAGCTAGCTGTACATTGTAGTGAAACTATGGATGGCTTTATGCCAGGTGAAGTGATTTTGTGTAAACACTCTTTCAAAAATATTTCATTTGTAACACTTCAGCTAGCATAATGCAGTTTTGCAGTAAAACCTCCAAGAAGAGACTGGAACCTAGCAAAATGAAACCAAACTTTGTGTGGAAAAGCCGTTTTAGTGTACATACAGTTGCCCAACCTTCGCACTATGTAAACTCCAGGTTATTTCATTCTATAATATTCAAAGTGGCCAATATACAAGAATATGAGGCTCTCCTGTAATACTTCGGTTCCGGCAGGTAAAGAAACTTGTAAGAAAGACATTTTACTTACTCAGCATTTTTTTCACGAACCATTAGCTACTGGACTTATTCTGAACCTTGTATGACAGGACAGACAAATTGGTAAAAATAGAGCCATGGGCTCTGTAGCTCATCAAGATTTCATTGATTATTATCTAAGGTTGACTATCTAAGTTATATCAAGTAATACATTGTTATCAAGAAAAAAATAGGTTTTTTAGACCATGACTCCTGTGACCCAACTTTGGAGTCACAGGGTCACCAATCCTACAATTACAATTTCACCTTTTCACCTTAAAGATGAAAATATTTGGGTCATGACCCGTGACCTAGATTGGGGTCACAGGGTCACAAAATCTACAATTTTGAATCCCCATTGGACAAGGAGTCTGCACACAACTTTTCAGCTCTCTAGACTTTTTGGAACTGGAGAAGAAGATAAAAATAGGTTTTTAAGGATGTGACCCCTGTGACCCCATTTGGGGTCATGGGGTCACGGAATCTACAAGTTAGTATCCCCATTGGCCAAGGAGTCTGTACACAACTTTTCAGCTCTCTAGACCTTTTGGAACTGGAAAAGAAGATGAAAATAGGTTTTTAAGGATGTGACCCCTGTGACCCCATTTGGGGTCACAGGGTCACGAAATCTACAATTTAGAATCCCCATTGGCCAAGGAGTCTGTACACAACTTTTCAGCTCTCTTGACCTTTTGGAACTGGAGAAGAAGATGAAAATAGGTTTTTAAGGATGTGACCCCTGTGACCCCATTTGGGGTCATGGGGTCACGAAATCTACAATTTAGTATCCCCATTGGCCAAGGAGTCTGTACACAACTTTTCAGCTCTCTAGACCTTTTGGAACCGGAGAAGAAGATGTAAATAGGTTTTTAAGGCTGTGACCCCGGTAACCCCATTTGGGGTCATGGGGTCACGAAATCTACAATTTAGAATCCCCATTGGCCAAGGAGTCTGTACACAACTTTTCAGCTCTCTTGACCTTTTGGAACTGCAGAAGAAGATGAAAATAGGTTTTTAAGGATGTGACCCCTGTGACCCCATTTGGGGTCACGGGGTCACGAAATCTACAATTTAGAATCCCCATTGGCCAAGGAGTCTGCACATAAAATTTTAGCTCTGTGGAGTCATTGGTTCTGGAGAAGAAGTCGAAAATGTGCAAAGTTTACGGACGGATGGACGGACGGACGGATGGACGGACGGACGCCGGACGCCATGCCATGCCATAAGCCCATCGGGCCTTTCAGGCCTGATGAGCTAATAAAAATCACATAACGCACTAGTCAGGAAGTATTCTCTTTAGAATTGAAATATCTAGGAGTAAGATACAGGAGACCATCACTTGGAACTCACTCCATTCTCAAAATGACCACCATCATGAACTACAAGAAATTCCTTTTACTCATTCCAACTGGCTAGACAATATGTCACACATTAAGATACTGAGACAGGGAATGGTGTTAGTCTTGAATCAATAGTTGATTATCCCTCAGCAAGGCCAATACATCACAGATGGAAACTAGCTTGATTACATAGATGGGATTGATTTCGTATTGCTCAACTGGACAGTAGACAGACAGAGATCTATGGAGGAAGAAATAATCCACAGAGACTCAAACCAAAATGGCTGAAATCAAACGATCGTCTGAAAATTGATATCTCTTTCTATGATTCATAACTTGAAATGTATCGACATACAAAAGTATACCATAAATTATATATAATATATCATATTGATAAAAGTAGGTTTTTGTAACAGATTGAAAATCGTATGTATAATCCATACTGTTTATACATGTATGATTTACTATCTATATCAATATTTGTATAAACATTGGTCATTATCTGAATTACAGTAAATGCAAATATACCTTCCTTTAATGTATAAGTACCGTATAATATGTGTATAAGACGACCCTGTGTATAAGACGACCCCCTTTCTCAGACCCCTAAAATCAGGTAAAAACCATGTATCTCATGTATAAGACGACCCCTTTCTAGCAATCATGGACAGGTCGACATGCCATGATGGGAAAACACTAGGGCTGGGACGGGTAACTCGGATACCCGGGACGGGTGGGTAATGAGTAGGACCCGGGTACCCATCACAATACCCGGACCCGTTATTATCATGAGACTAATTATAAAACAGTTTAATTGGTTATTTTTTCATTACAAGATTGCAATGTATTTAAAGATTCCATATAAATATTTAAATCAATTGTCATTCGGTATAAAAATTGCATAAACTAGCCATGAATCTGTATGTTTTAGCTTTCTCTCTCCATACTTCAGCCTACCAGTTGATCAAATGATTACAAAGTCTTACAAATTAGATGTTGGAGATGGACAAAACGGGTATCCGGGTAGGGTAGGGTAATAGAGGGTCGGGCACCCGGGTAGAAAAAATATACCCGTCCCAGCCCTAGAAAACACGTTGGTAAGATTTGGTAACGGTAAGTTGATACCGGTAATTTTGTAAGTAACATGATATTTATAAATGTTTTGTTATGAACGTTTGTTTTTAAAAGAAATTGTTTTAAATGTACCTTAAAATAAATATATATATATACGTTTACTTACGGTGTTTGTTATTATTTTTTAATGATATGTCATTTTCTTGACAATTCAAGCGAGTCAACAATCTGAACACGGGCTGTTCTTGAATATTCCAGGGTCAGAGGTTAAGGGTTAAAGGTCAATACAACTGACAGTGAAGTGATTTAGAAGTTAAAATAGTTGATATTCAAGGATTCATCTTCATTCAAGTCCCACTAAAATAAAAAATTTGGGCTTTCATCAAAAGAACCTGAAAGGCGGAATATTCAAAGACGAAAAAGGCAATAAACGCCAGCAGTCATATTTATTCAAAGCCAATCAAAGTATTGGCACCAATCATTCAAAGAATATAAGATCAAACAAGAAATAAGCAGCTAATGAATTTTTCTACAAACCTCAAAGACAATCCTGATTATCTGATCTGCAGATTCTTTGAAACTTCATTTCAAAGCTGAATTTCAACAGTTAAGACATTCTGATCTCATTACGAAGAGATGATTAAAGAATTCATGAATCTGTGACATCAAAGTGAGCCAGGTCAACATAAGGTTAATGTGTTCTGGATGCTAGCAAAATGCATTTCATGTTTTACCAGAACCAAACCTGAGCTAGTTAACTCTTTAACTGTTGTATTTTTTAGTGAGACAACAATCCTTGAAGAATACTAACCTATTAACTCCGAGATCCGCAGGACAATCAAGACTGTATTCCCCAAGCAATGACCACCACATTAGCCATTATATACACCAAAAAGAGCCTGATAGCACAAATATTTTTCAAGTTATCGTGTTTACAAGGATTTTTTTTAGCAATTTCAGAACTCGTGACCTTGACATTTGACCTTGAATGTGAACATGTCAAAAAAATTTCCCAGGGGCATAAGTAAGAAGTTATGTATTAGTTCTCAAAACCTTTTTGGAAAAAAGTTATAGCAATACAAAACGCCGCGGCGGCGGAAACTGCACATAAACTGATAGCAGCTCGGAGCTGCTAATGAATTGCAAATCTACAGAACAAAGTTTATGTCTATCATTAGCTCACAGTCCAACCTAAAATCAAGTTTCCTTTTGGTTACCATTTCCCTGCAGAAATTATTAATGTCTAAGGCTTCTGTGTGGTTGAATTCCAGATACAACGTGTCGTTAACAAAGGCAATATTCAGTGTAGGGCAAGCATTTAATTCCAATTCATTCAAACTCTTTAAATTTCACGCTCAGAATATGAGAACAAGAAGACAAAAAATAGTTCAAAGTCCATACATGGCCTTGTCTGAAAGATACCAAAACAGTCCAACACAATGTTTCATCCCAACTTAGAATGTGAGATCAGGAATCCAGAAACAGACTATAGTTGGAAATCAATGACACATGGCTGGGAGGTCACGACACGTGCCGAATGAAAAGTAAATTCAGACACTTAACCACGACCTGTTTTAATCTTCCTCAGAATTTAGGTTACAAATACAAAAACAGACAATTATTTGAAAGCAATGGGGCACATGTCTGGAAAGTCACTTTTTTGTTTGTGTAGAAAAGTCTAAAATTTCCAAAATAAATTCAGAAACTAATTCCCATCTAGCTTGAGTTTCATTCACTCCTCAGAACGTGACATTAAGAGTACAAAAACAGACTGAAGTTGAAAATCAATAGGCACATGTCTGGAAGGTCATTCCCATGTTCGTCTTCAAACTTTAATCAATACAACAATTTCGGCACGTGCTGCTTCAGACCTCGGCTCCCATTACACGGACACGACATGAAAGCCTTATGACGTAACTGTATCTATAAGTAATGGCCAACGAGCATCGCCATTGGCTGGGAAATCAATACAGACTATAAATACAGGCACCCGTCCTCTGAAATGTCACGACTGTGACGTACAAGCTCCTCTAAGTCTATTCTTGACTCTCTTTCACATCAGTGTCACACTTCTCTTCAGATTCCCATTATTAAAAATGGACAGAGAGATGTTGAGGAGACTTCATCTCAGATTAAATCATCTATGATTCAAAATGAAACATGAAGCACAGAATTTAAGTAACAAAACATACAATGTCAGATTTTCCTTTGATAATACCAGAACTTTTTGTAATCAACTACATTTCCATCGTTAGAATTAGAATTAGAATGGTATTGGTGTCTTATAAGCTTTGCTCATTACCAAACCAATTGCTTGTTTCATAAATATAGTATTGTTGTTTAATATTCGCTAAACATATTATGAAGAAAATTCTTTTGCTGTTAAATACATTACTGAGTGGCCAATTTACAGGAATCACAATTCTCCAACAATTAGAATAATCTGATTAGCCGGGAACATGAGACCCAAAATTAAGGGGTAATATACAAATATTTCTGTTTCAATAAGTATAAGCATTTAACAGGTTTACATGAGACCCAAAAATAAAGGTTAATATACAAATATTTCTGTTTTAATAAGGTATTAGCATTAAACACGTTTACAGTTGAATAAGTCTGTATTGCCCTCAATTCATAAATTCTTTTGCGCCCTTGCCACCTAGAAGTCACAATGCAATGACAGTTCAAGTATTGTTCTGTCCTTATAATGCTGAGTGCCAAGCAAGGAAGTAATAATACCCATCATCAACATCTTTTGGAATGATCAGGCCATGAATAGAACCCTGGCCTTCTGAATGATGAAGGATGCTCTATCTCCTGAGCTACATAAGAGGTTTTAATAGATCTTCTATAAGTTACTTTTTTCTATGCTCAAGTTTTCACCTGCCTTAGATGTTTAGATTGGCTTGGACAGGCACAATTTGTTTACCAAGGTAATCCAAGTCTTTTCCCTCTATCCTACCCTACCAAGATACCCAAACCAAAACTGGTTCTCCATCACTTATACCCCTACCCTTCCTTGGCACCCAAATCCTTATTCCCCGACCTTACTCTAACCCTCATTTCTCTACATGTATACCTAGTATACCTAACAACTTATTTAAAGATATAGTAATATATTGTTCACATGGGCACAAAAAGTCATATGTTCTTATAAAGACTAATTGAAGGTGAATTCTGAAATATATAGAGGATATCTGTCTGTTCTCGATTAATACTATGTTTATCTCACAGAGTGAGGTAGAATGGTAGAACTTTTCTACCTCATGAGATGAGATAAACATGGTATTTGTCAAGATTTGATGAATATTCTATTAATTTATGAGGTTATCCTTGTAATTACGTCCGAAAAGGGTCGTTTTCACGCCGAACGGCCGCTAGGAACACGCTGTCACCACAGTAACACTGTGACGTCATAAGCCAATTTTCTGCGTCAGACCATTGTTTTATGACGTCAAATTATATCAGTCACTGGTCGCAGTGAAAATATAAGTTATTTTCACTGTAGCTTGGTAGACAATTTATTTCACTGATAAATCCCAGTATTTCATTGCTCGTCATATAATAAAATACAACTGTAATCCTAAGTATTAACTGGTCACACGTATCAGGGTAACTTGACCCAGCTTAGTACTGACAAGCAAATAGCCTGAAGCAAAACCAATATTGCCCCTACCCATAATATCATATATACATATATATACAGTTGTCACCTTCCAACCACCATTGAGATGATCAAAGGCTTCTACACTGCTCTCCACTCGACCTCCATGTAATTGACGTGAAATAGACAAGGATATTGATCACCAAGATAGTGTCTAAATGAAGCTAACTTCAGACAGATTACAGCGCTATCTGCAGACACTGACATCAACAGGACGTGGTCTCTATAAAGGCAATCACATACAAGGAAACTAATAAACTAGGCTAGGGACCGACTGACTGACATATGGGTCTACTTACTCAGAGTTTTTCTCCAAAGATTCATGAGCTGCTTTTATCCGAGATTGAGGATTCCGCTCTCGCCATGCCATCTGCATAACTGAAAATTGAAAATGATGAGTCAGCATATTTTAACAAGGTAAATGCCAGCACCTCTCACATACCCACACCCGTAGTTTGACAACCTTCAATAGCATTAATCAAATGGAAGACGTATGTAGTCGATCATGACAATGAACTTTCAATGGACACTGTGGAGTTGTAACACCTAAAAGGCACAACACTACCACGAAGGTAATATAAAATTTGAAGTTTCCAAATAATGGAGTTTTCAAATCAGAAAACTTGGTAATTGGAAAATATTTCGGACAGACAGATGGACTACGTCCAAGCAGGGGTATAAATATAAAGGCTCTTAGGCAAGGCTCCTTTTCTGATAATTGTTCATTGATTTTGAGATGTCACCCCATGATCTGAATTCAAATATACCCCAATGATCCCTGGCGTTATCTTAGAATTTTTCCCTCAGGTAAAATTCACAACTAAAAATCTGATTCACTATTTTGCATCTGAGGAGGAAAACACGATCCTGATGATTTTTCATCCCCATTTGCATTAAATGGTGTGACATAGCGCATTGTCTCCAACAATTACTGGGGAAAAAACAACTGTGCTGCTGTGTCAATCAGGTTTTACAATATTGTTATATGGACTGAAAATATTCACTACTAAGAGGAAGAATGTATATGACATATGAAGAAAACATTTACATATTTTCAACAGCATTATGACCAAAGTGTAAACAGATAGTCTATATCAGACATAACACTGATATTCTACTTCTGTTGATGAATATATAAGCTATGGTGATGATAATAAATCTGCATAATGGCCTAAACCATGTACTTACTTTCATATTCTGGTTTTCCTGCGTCATATTCACAGGTAAAAAATGTCTGATGATCCTGGGCGGACAGGTTCATATCGTAGTATGTGAGAGGCTCCTTGTTTGTCGCCCATGTAAAACGTAGATATTCTGAACCTCTCAATAAATTCAACGGATTCCGCCAAACTTTACATTCTGGAACAAAACGAAACATAACATTATTTTTAAAACAACATGAGAACATCACAATTTTGTTGTTTATTAAAATCATTTGAGTAATAAAGGCATCCTTACCACAAGCATTCTTAGCCATTACTCTGAAGATATCATATGAATATTAAGGCTTGAATCCAGGGTGTGAATCATTTGTCTCCAAGGGTAAAAAAATAACTTTTTGCTTAGTTATAGAAAACTTTAATGCCACAGAAAAGTTTGATGTTGAAGTTTTTTGTTAACGAAAGTTTCAATATTTACTGTAAACCTGTTTAAAATTATTTGTTGGATTTTCTCAAATTTCACTTGCAGTTACTGACAACCCTACCTCCTTAAAGGGACACTGTGTCGAGGATAAATATGAGTCTCACTTTTATCTACCCATGCTGATTGATGTGCCTGCTAACAAGTTACGCTTCGCTTCACTGTTAACATGCAGTAATTTATATTTCTAATTACTTCAATTGTCTGAAATTGGTGATCTGTGCCTCTTTACCAGACACGTTAAACAGCAAAAGTAGATAAGTCTGATCTCATATTCATCCTTGAACTGTGTCCCTTTAACCCTTGAACTTCTCAATTAATAACTTCAGGCTTCACAATTCACAACTAAAAATCTGAGATTGGCCAGGGCTTTATTGAACACTCATTATTTTATCATTACCAGGTAAAAACATCACATAACAGATTATAAGTTTCATTATTTCATTGGAGTTTATTTGGATTGATGATATTTCAAATGACAAATGCATCCCCATGAGAAAAATTTCATTATGTTCTGACATGAAAAGAATAAAAGCATAATTTTGAACTAAATGATAAAAGAGACAATGCATTGAATATGGTCCCAGAGGAAATGTGTTGAGTATTGTATTGATGTGGAAATCCATTTTTAATGGGTTGAATGAACAACAGAGATTAGAGATAGTTAGACAATTGTGATTTGTATGATGATAAACCAATATACATTAACTCTTTCCCTGAATTTCCCTGAATATCCTGGAATATCCTATATCTAAGCCAAAATATCCTATATCTAAGCTAAAATACCCTATATCTAAGCGAAAATATCCTATATCAAAGCCAAAATGGCCTATAAGCCAAAGTACCCCATATCTAAGCCAAAATATCCTATATCTAAGCCAAAATATCCTACAGCTAAGCCAAAATACCCTGTGTCTGGTCAATCTAGTCTCTGCTCTAAGCTCTGATTCCGAATCCTGTAATTGGCTACTAAAAATGCTTTGGCTTTAATAAATTGAACAGCTAAAGTTTTAACTTGGATGAATATAAATTTTTTAATTATGATATAAATCAAATTTTCATGTAATGTGACTGCTTTTATTGTCTGTAGTAGTCACAGAATTGAGCCTGTAAGTCATGCAAAAGAGGCTAGTTATGGTTTGTCTTTGGGATTTTTTATGCATCAATGACACAATTGCTACAGGAACTTCAAACAAATCCAGTAGCTATATAAAATATGCTCTGTTTGTAAATATAATGAAAATACTGCAGAGCCTGTTAAATTTTAATGACTGGTTGATTTTCAAACAACAATCCCTGATTGACAACAGAGATAAAAATAATAAAAAATATTGCGAATACTGGTAACTTTCAACCCAATTGTTGTCGATGTTGTGACCATAAAGCCTAGCTGGTAGCCCTCACCTGGTAGGGTCTGCTGCTGTGTGTTGGTTGTGGTGCCCCCCGTCGGGGTCTCTGTAGTTCCCTCCCCTCCCCCCAACAACGGGGATATGTGATTTAGCGATACCTGCTCGATAAATGATGTTCCATACTTTTTGAAGTACCACCATTCAAATATCTGTAATAAAATAAGAATTATTCATATCTTTATCATCAATGTCAAATCATTGAAATCAACTTTGGTTGAAGAATACTTCTTTTATTTTTCATATATTTTAAAATAATTTTCAATCGAGGACACACTACAATATGACCAGTCCAGGAAATCGCTACCAAAAGCTATTGTGAATCATAGCAGATAAAAGTGAGTCCCTCAATAAGTAGGCAAATACTACATAAAAAAAACTTTGAGTCCAGGGGACTCACTGATTAAATTTTTGAGAGTCCTTTTCAAATTTTTTAGAGTATTTGATGCAGGACTCTGGGGTTAATTTATCACTGAATATCTCGCACCGAGTGTTGGGATAACTCGGTGCGAGATATTCACAACATTTTTATGACTGATGCAGACACAAATCAAAAGAAAGGATTTATCCTCTCACTCGACAATTTCCTTGGCAATGTCATATCATGTTAATGACACGAGTGCATAGTGTTAGTCTTTCTTGATTGAAAACCGGTAGGGACAAGCGTCTTTTATTATTGGTTGTGGATAGAGGGAAAATCTACTTTCCAACAACAACAAAAGATGTTTTGTGACAACAAAGATGATACAGTGGTTAATTAATACTATCAGAGCAGAGATTTCCATGGACAGAGTTTTGGGAATATTTACCTAATTGATGTATCCTGACATCTCAGTAGAAATAATCAGGTCATTGGGGAAAATTCCATTGCTAACATTTAAACATCGGTATAATTATCAAACATTTTATAAGGTTTTATGTCAATTAAATTTGGTGAGTAAAAGAGGGGATTTTCTCCCATTTATTTCAGTGATTTTAGAAGTCCACAAAACTGACGTGGAAGAAATATTAGAAGGCAGTTGAAGTGTATATTTCCCATGACCATTGAGCTACTTCTAACAGCACCAGGCACTACACACAGAGAAATCAATATTTGATACAGCGTAGAGACCTGTTCAGGCTTCACCTCGCCTTCTGTTTCATGGAGCTATTTTCAAAACCTTAAAGTCTAATTGTCTGTGACCTACAAACCGATTTGCAGTGAATTGTTTTGGTCTCTTAGCTAAACAAAATTAATGTTTAGGCTGTGAATTAAAAAAAAAAAATTCTGGTAAATGCACATCTCCTTTTCACCTCTTTATATTTCCTAGGCTTGCAATTTCTCTTTGAACAAAATTAATTTTTAGGCTATAAAAATAAAAAAAATATTTGTTCTGGTGAATGCACACCTCCTTTTCCTCTAGACTTGCAATTTCATAAGTATTGATTGAAGTTTTAATCACTTGAAGTATGTAGGCCATAGACCCAGGATACAAGATGCACATAACACATCTGTTACAGTGGGGATCTTCTTAAAGGGAAAATCAGCTTTTTTCAAAATATTCTATTTGACTTTAAAATATCTGTGCTGATTCATTTCAAATTATTTCACTCAACATGCCTATTCATCATATACATGATAACTTCTTTCTAATGAAAATAGCACATGTGCACAAACCGAAACAACAGGTCCCATTTACATGCACTGTAGTTATGATCTAAACATTACCAACCCAAATTTCTCTTTTTGTCTGTCGTTGATAAGTTTCCAAAATTTCATTTAACTAATTGACATGTTCCAGTCAAGATGCATTGACCGGTTTTTCGATCAGAAATCACTATTTTCACCTTTATATTGTATGACATACATAATCCAACACAATGTCCCTTTAAGAACAGTTAGGATGATTGGGTACCAGTGGCTGCTTGAGAACTGATAATATGCATCAGCTATGTAAACTTTCTCTTTGAAATCTAGACTGTGTGCAAGGTCTCTCAATTTATATTCGCTGGTAGGTCTGCATAAATTAGATTCTTTTTTGTAAAGCTTATATATATAGTATATTCTTCAATTTGGATAATGGTTTGCACAGATCCCCTTATTTTTGGCTCGAATTAAAAAAATAATTCTTACCAAAATAATTCTGAAATTGATTTAGATCCATTGACATTGATCTGTAGTGCCAGGAATTGGAGGCATACCTAATATTTGACAGTGTTCAATGTATATGAAAACAATAACCAAATCAGAGAGACAAATTATGAAATGTAAACATGATACTCACTGGAAATAAGTTCAAACAGACCAGTTCTATTAAACTGTTAAACTAATTTTTATACATTATTTTATTCATCCCTTATTATTAAATTTTACCTAACTTCAGGAAAGTCTTTTGCCTTTTCTTGCACCCTAAGAACACAGTGAAATCAATCAATCAAAAAAATCAAACTCTTCAGATTCTGTTCCATCGGTCACCAAGCAGTTTTTTATGAGCCCCATTAAACATGGGCACTACACTGAGCCAATCTAAGTGGATTTAGTGTGCCACATGGGAGATAATTTCTTCTGTTTTGCCATGATCTGCAATATTGGACAGTTATTGGGTAGAAACAGGGTGATTATTGCAGTTGGTTCAGATTTATGGAGTGTGTGCTGATAATGGCCTCTGGCTCGTCAGGCTTTGAGTGCAACCTTGTCAGAGTGCATTTTTTAAATTTTGTCAAAAAAATTCTTTTGAATTGTCACGTCAGAATATTTTAGGCAAGAAATTATATGTGAAAACTACTGTAATTAGTAAACTTTGATTTTAGAAAAAGATGATCCAGATTCTAGACCAAGAATGGTCAGTGAACCCACGAATGATAGTCAATTAATCATGGGAACTTGGTTGATACTGCCAATCAAAAAATGATAATTAATGTGTTGCATAGTTTTGTCAGTAAATCATTGGAGGTCTGCATGGAATTCGGCACCATAAAGATATGATTATGGCAATAATTCAAATACAAGGAAGTCTACTGTATAAAATGCACAGGTAACATATGTCCATGAAAACACTTCCAGTACAGTGTTGAAGATAGACTTACCAATATGAGGCCTGATATGAGTGAGGACGTCCCTGTGAGTGCAACGTAAAACTTGGGCGTCAGAGTGTTCAGGAACATAGTAGCTGCAACACAAGAACCTCACATCAATACAATATATCATCATACACTTCTAAAGGTTTCCCAAACCCACACCCTCTCAATGTTACTGTTAAAGAATATTGCATGTTGACCACCTCTACCAAGCTACTTCATGATATTGCCAACGATGTAAATCTACTAAGATTTGCCTTGATGCCATAAAACGCACTGTGCAATGTGTTGCATCGCTTGATGCATAGTAAGATTGGTAGAACCTAAAATAATTGACAGTCTCTGTCTCTCTCCAATAAATACAGATCTCAATGGATTGGGAAATGTGGCAATGGAAAAATGACCCATTAAGAATTGAAATTTGACTATTGCTACAAAGAGGAATTACCCATTTGAAATTCTGAAAATGACTAAAAGCTCTAAAAATGTCATGTTAATCAGGCATATGAAACTACTGTCAGATTGATAATTTAATACATATCTGTTCAAAATGATTTATTATAAACATAACATATCCTCAAATAAAGTCACAGGTGTCATCTATGGTTGCGTTTGATTTAACAAAATGAGGATTGAGTCAATGCATGCTCCTTGTTGTATCTTGAACACAATGACCACGAGTGTTGACTCACAAAACTTACCTCAGCTATCAACACAAGCAATTCAATTTTGTCACAAAAATACAACTGATATAAACATAAACAAGAATCCATGCATCAAAATTTAATATTCAATTCATAATGTGTATGTGTGACTTGTCTGAAGAGGAATGTGCACTACCTTAGCCTGTACCCAATATGCCTGTGATGTCACAATTCGAGTTGTTCTAATTCTACATTAAGAGTCCGTAAATAAAATGCAGCCTATGTTAATTAGCTGCCACTCTCAGGTGACAGGTGAGATCATGCCAGTACATACGGACTAACGGTTAAGCGAATCATCATGTATAGAATAACATAGAGACTATTTTTTATCATAGGGAATGACAGGGCATGTCTATGTAAGTAGAATTTGTAAACAAAATATTTGTTTCACTTGAAAATTGGTCGGGTGGCGGAGTTTCCGGCTATACAGGTCCAGATAAACGGGGTCTGACTGCATATTTGGAACTCTCTTGGAAGGCTGCACAACCCTACACCCTACTTGATCCACCAATGAGAGGAGCCACCCCTGTCTGATTAAAATCCACCTTGGTTCCGAGGAAATTTCCAAAATAATGGATCTACCGGGATACGAACAGGTTCTGTTAGCGCAGCCAAAGTCCAGTCAAATACCTGACCAATTACATCATAGTTTTCAAAACAGTCGCCATTTTGAAAGCATTCGTAACGGATGAAAGGATAGCTGTTTGGAGTTATCTGCCCCTAGCTTCTTGCACCGAAAGCTTTTGTTGGAAGTCTTGTGATTGGTTTACTGAATTGCATCAGAACATGGGAGTCTACAGACTGTTATCAGACGGTTTAGCTAGGAAACCTCTGAACAATATGAGTTCGTATCCTGGTTGTGTTACTATTTTGCCATTGTTATTCCTCGGGAAAACGTGAATTTTAATCAGACTCGAAGCGACTCACACTGTGATTTGTTTAACAATATGTAACACAAACTATTTAAGAGTCAAAGCTCAAAAGATCAAGTACAAATCACCTCAATGATGTCTACAGAAACCTCTGGGATCCACTTGTCTGCATGTCACAATGAACACGGTCAATAACTCTGTATCTGCACACCTAAGTAGTCAATTGATGTCTATTCTCCTTAGAATCTTGCTTATATTGCTTAAGTGGCTGTGATTACCGCTGTTACATTGATCGAGAGCTTATGAACGGCACCGACGCAGCGTGGTCAATGGTGGCTTACATTGGTTAGTACAGTCAATATGACAATGTCTTTTAGCTCCAATCTACGTTTTTATGTTATTTTTCGACGATGATACTTCACTCATGCTGGTGGGATCAAGGTCCTCATTGTTGCATCTACTTGCCCCATTTCTGATTCCCGTCACAAAGGTGAAGTGAGATAGGGCTAATGCCACTTTCAAGACTTACTTATATATCATGGCTGCTGGTATTATTACAGGGAGAAAGCCTGCAATACCATTGTGGCTAAGCATTGTGGTGAAACCTCACTGCATAGGCTGAACTAGCGAAACATGGATGGTACTGCACTGAAATTCAGTGTTGCATTGCACTCAAATCTTACTGCAAGTAGAACAGTTCTCTACAGCAGACAAAATTGCCAAGCCCTTGGCAGGATTCAAACCCACTGACCCCTTGACCAGAAGCTGAATTCTAACCATTGCACTATCCCGCTCCAGACACACTGTGTGCTGTCAATTTCTAAATTTTCTTAAAGTTTATGCTTTGTTACTTATAAAACATCTCAACAGTTCTATTGTTTAAATGAATAACTGCTGAGTATTCTGAGTGGCTAATTTACAGGAACCACATCTCAATTTATTGCAGTAATCCTAGATTGACCTTTGACTCAACACAAGGCATACAGAAATACCATAGAATTCACAGGTTAAAGGTAAAACAAAATCGAAGATTTACATCAACCGTAAAACTCTAAAACTAAATTCATACTTGAAATTTTCTCAAATAAAGATTTGTGCTGTTTAATGTCAATTGAACTTTAAAAAACACACAGGGGCTCCTTTCACAAAGCAACCTTTACTAAGGTTAACCTTAACTCTCATTCTGTAACATTGCACTAAAGTTACCTTAGTGACTTACGATCACCTTAGTTCTTCGTGAAAGGAGGCCCAGGACCTAACAATAAATCAGCTTTTAAAAGTAATGTTCACTTCAATTGACAACTACTTTGTCATCTCTTTCTTGCATATATAAGAAAAACATTTAAATTTACGATACACAACTTTTAAACTTTAATATCTTTATCCTGAGCACTCAGCAATTAGTCAAGATGGGTCTACTTGACAAAAGTCAACATATCAAATTTTTCTAATTTTTATTTCAGTGTGAAAACTATTTCTTATACAAACAACAATCGATCAAGTTTGTTCATGAAGTCACAACTTATCCACTCTCCAAAATATTTTTTCAAATAAATTCTTCGAAGTTAAAGGAAATATTTCCACAAAAAATGTTGTCCCTCAACATTTATCCATCCATCAAGTTCACAAGTTCTGTCCCTGCTTAGCAACATGAAATTCATTAGAATTTTCAAAACTTTTACTACATTTTAGAGAAAAAATCATAAATCTATAATTTTTTTCAACAATCAATATACTCTAAATTTATTATCACTTCTCTATGTGAATTTTGTCATAATTATCAAAGTTAATCCTTCAGTTTTGAAGTTTGACATTAATTTTTGTCAAATAACCAAGTTTATAAAAATCTTTCAGGCAAAAAAATTCCAAAATAAAATATTAAAATACTGGTTTGAATATTTATCAATCAATCAAGGTTTTTGGAACTGTCAACCACTCGATCTTATTTATTTTAAAGGAAGTCTCCAGATCTTTTTAAAACCTATCATTAATAAGCAGACTCCTCTATTCAATAATTCATGGAGATGATGTATATCAGATAAGATAACATGTAAGAAATACACAGGTCACAGTGACCATATCACTTCTTATGAAGATCATTACAAATATGCTTAATAACCATACAGGTCAAAGTAACCTTCTCAGCTTAGAAGATGATGAATGCGACATTATACATATTGATGAGGTGAGGTGAGCTGGGGTTTAACTACGCTTTCAAGAGTATTTCAATCACGGCTGCTTGTATTACAGGGGAAAAGCTTGCAACGCAGTGCGGTGAAACCGGCGAGCATTAGCTGGAACTAGTGAACCATGGGGGATACTGTGCTGAAATTCAGTGCAGCATTGCACCTAAACCTTATTGCGTGTAGACCATTTGTCCACAGCCGACAAAGTTACAGAGTAGCTAGCTGGCAGAAATCGAACCCAGGACCCCTTGATCTGAAACTGAACTCGCTAACCACTGTGCTATAACGTCCCCTATAGGTAGTGATGAAAGCGGTGATAATGATGTTGATGTTGATGGTGATAATACTTTTGCTTGTGTGAAAAAATATTTATTTCTCAAGATCATTTCAACTTCTATATTGTGAGGTGAGATGAGATGAGCTGAGTTGGGGTTTAACGCCGCTTTCAAGAGAATTTCACTTACGAGCCGCCATCTTGGATTGAGTCAATTCGGTCTCATGAGTTGGGGTCTTTCTCGGTAACTAGCCCACCCCCATGTTTTCAAGATGTTTGTTTGCCGAGCCCCCTGTTCTTATACCCGCGACACTACGGTATATCACGGCTGCTAGTATTATAACTAGTGAACCATGGGTGGTACTACGCTTAAATTGAGTGTAGCATTGCACTATATATTGTGAGGACTAAAGAACATAAAAGGTATTCAATATATTTATGATGAAATACCAGATCTCTGGGTGTTATTCATAATTTTAATTTTTTGTCATGTTTCTACACATCCAAAAATAACAGATATTGAAAATGTCCATGACATATGGAGTGAATTGAATTTATTCTAACATTATCAATATTTCAAGGATTTCATGAAAAAAATTAATCTAGCATTCCTAATGTTATTTTGTTTAAAGTATATTCGAATATAATTTGACATATCAGATGAATATGGTCCTCCACACAATTTAAATTCATTCTGGTGTTTCTCTCATTCTATCAACTCATTGTCAACATATCTCTCAATTTCAATTGTCATTTATTGAGAATGTCATAGAAAATATCAAATATCATCTACAAATAACACTGGGATAGAGAAACAAGTAGCATAAGCTTGCAGTAACAGTAGTCAGTGATGCAACAGACACACAAACATACCAAAATCATTAGCATCAAGCTCCATCAACAATTTCAACAAAAACAAGTGTAAAATGGAGCACTATACCGACACCCAACTACTCAGATGAACTTAAACCAACATGGATCAAGAAATCTATTAGTAATGATAAAACAATATCATGTTTTTCATAATATAAATCAACAATTATTTTCACATCAAGATGTATTTCAAAATCTGATTCCCATGCCATTTCAACATAAAGATTACCTACCGTATTCGACGTAATAAGCGCCCTCTCCCTATAAGCGCCCCCTAACACGTTTTGAACTGGGAACGAAGTATCAAAATTAACGCCCCCATTTCAAAACACCTACCTATACGAATTTTCAATGAAAGATCGTCTTCAACCTTGCGACAAGCCTCTTTTGTCCGCTGCAGTGAAATTTGCTGCGACACTAGAATGTCACTTCACTGAATTTATTAATTTTTTTAGACTTTTGCTTTGGGTTTTGACATAATGATTACCTATTATCTCAATAATCTTCAGACAGAGAGGATATCTATCGTAAGAGGCGAAGGCTGTAAATGACAAAGTACCTAAAATTTTCACTCACGATATATAGGCACAAGTGACATTAAATTGAGCTTAATTATTAAATAGAATTAAAAAGTAAAATCTACTTCTCAACCAGAGCAAGACACCTGCAAACGTCACATTATAAAGAAGGCAACGTCATAGAAATAATGTGACATCAAGGTGAGGTGAGGTGATGGGGTTTAACACCACTTTCACTTATATCGCGGCTGCTAGTATTATAGCAGGGAGAAAGCCTGCAACGCCATGTGCCTATGCATTGCGGTGAAACCTGCGAGCAACTGCTGGAACTAGAGAACCATGGGTGGTACTAATCTGAAATTCAGTGTAGCATTGCACCCAAACCTTACTGCGTGTAGAACAGTTCTCTACTGCAGACAAAGTTGCCGTGCCCCTGGCGGGATTCGAACCCCAGACCTATTGATCCGAAGTCAAACACTCTAACCACTCCGCTATCCCGCCCCTTGTGACATCAAAGCATTACTCTTGCCATCATATTACCATTAAAAAGAGGAAAAATATTATCCCAATATGTTTGAGCTGAGAGGTTATTTAGTTGTATGTTTCTCTTGCGGATAACAGTCAGATATCCATCTTGGTATAATATGAATAACACTGCTGCAAGATGGGTATCAGACAGTATTACCTGAGGGAGAAGCGAATAACTTGTTTATCTACATACCCCATGGCATAATGAACTAAACCATTGCATATTTTATTACGAAGATCAAAATTTTTTACTACCATTTGATGAACATTGTAATAGTGCAAAAATAGTGCATCGTCTTGATTTATGTTTTAAAATCTGTAAAACGTATTCTTACATTTGATGGCAAATGATTGGTTAAATATGTCTGATTTGAGTTTGCAAACAATGCAATTTATTAAATAGTTTTTACATACCAGTGAAAATCAGTAAAATAAATTATAATAAAATGAAAATAATAATATATGACATCATACAGTTAGCAATTGGTTTTGGTTACCATGGCAGCAGATAATATTTATCACAGTTCTCGCCAGGGATGCAGAAATTGGTCTATTTGCCGGACATGTCCGATTGGGAATCCAGTTTGACCGAATAGAAAATAGACTTATCAGACATTTGAAAAGTCAGTTGACCGATTGAAGAAAATCACAAGAAAACTAAACAAACATCCCTGACAAGCATTAAATAAAGGCAAACTGCCCTGCTTGTGTCGGTCATATATTCTAATTGTTTATGAAAACACGTTGATCCAGTCAAGAACTTGAACAAGTCACATTTATGAATGTTGGCAGAAACAACACTTACCGTAAGATATATAATTCATATTCTTAGTGTCATTTAGTGACTGGAAGATATGATTCGTGTCGAAAAACATTATTTACAAAAAAAACGATTTCATTAACATCGCATTTCAAACAAATTTGGTCAAAGATAAGCATCGCAGAACGTGTGGCTTCACTCTACCGGTGATTCATGAATTTGTTACAGGTTAAGTTTTTGTTCCGTTGAATAGTTGAATCTCAATAAAGCTATACTGTATCAGTCATAAAACATTATACTGCTAAAACATTGAATCTCGATAAATTTATACTGTATCAGTCAGAAAACATTATACTACTAAAATATATGAGATCAATATAGATATATGGTATTATACAAGTATAAAATAAACGAACCTTTCAAAAACGAACAATAAGCAATGAAATTATGAACCCTTTTGAATGCATGTTATTGAGAAATTAATATTTTAGTTACTTGCTACCGTGTTATGTTTAATAGTGTGTAATAAATGAAGAGTCAACAAACAGTAATACTTTCTCATATTTTATTAATAAAAAAAAAATCACTTCCGGGTTCGTCTTTTGGGTCAAAAAATTAAATATCCGACTGGCAAAAATTTGAATCTGCAACCCTGGTTCTCGCCCTCCCAAAAGGACAAGTAGACTTGTTGAACCATCATTGACCAATCAAATTAAAGTACATGACTTACAGCAAAGATCATAAACAATACCTCCCATGTTTTTACAAAGACATATTCAATAATTCAACGATTCTCATATTTTTCTGACAAACTCATTATTTCTATTTCTCAAGTAATTTTTACCACTATCAATACTCAAATTGTCACATAAAAATAAATTATTTTAATGTTTGTTCATCTCAAGACATACAGACCCTATTACCAGATGAGTTTTTGGACAAATTTAACCATTATTGGCTGTCTGGCATAGTTTTTAGATAATAGTTTAAAGGTTTCAGACATATTTCAACAATGATCAGGACATTTACAATTAATTATCTTGATATTATATACATAATGATTTATACAATAAATTTTCAACCAATAATCATTAATGAATTCATACATGTGTATACAATAATATTTATTTTATGAGAGATATATTTCAACCAGACTTAATCAGCTCCATGTTTTCAGGCATATTCTGAAATCACCAGTGACGAGGACACCTAACTATCCCTCCATGACACCTTTAGTAAGAAGACATTTTTTATCTCTATGGTACAACAGGCTACTCTAAGTGACTGAATAATATCGAGAGGAGGTCGCACCAGGCAACAACCGAGTCCTATCAATATGTGTTTGTCTGCCGTCAGAGGAAAGCTGATTTAGTTTATTGATGAATTCTGATTGGGCAACAATTAACCTGACGGGATCGCAGACAGAGCAGACGAGGAATACTTACAGTCCAGCATGGCTGAAGATGCTGGTAATTCGGAAATGGCAGAATGAAGCGATTCAGCATCCACAAACGATGGAAGACGAAAGAAGCAGCCCACGTCACGGAAGCTCGTCAGAGATGCAGCCTAGTTCAAGGACAAGCACCAGCTCGGAGGAGAGGGAAGATTCTAACAATATTGATGTGTCAAGCCAGACCAGTGCCTGTCACACCACACATTCTTAATGAGCTGGTCACTTGGCGAGGGACAGGGAGGAAGGAGTGAAGCCTCCGGCAGTAGCTCTAGTCCACGATGCTGCACACAAATATCCACATGCGTCAAAGTCAACCCACAGTGACAGCATTGTCTGACCAATCAACTCCTTCAAGAGCTTTTTCAAGAAACAGCGATGCGCCGCAAAGACGACAATCCTGCTTTGACAATAATGAAAGACCCTGTTGGGAATCTGTCTGACTTTTGGTCCGGTTGCAAGATTTCGGTAGCAGTCTCAAAGCCGAGAATTCATCTGAACGGAAAATCAATGTGAATCCAATCGGGAGGATGGAAGATAGAGATATTGTAACACGAGTGACGATCCACTCGGCCTGGTCTACCGCTTCACACTACACAAGACCTGTCATTTCACCAATAGTCGCTTCGGGCATGGTCATATTTCCAAATGAGGTTCCATACCCGCCACAATCTGGCACTATTTCTGTTCGGATCAATACTCGTGAACCTACACAACACAACACTCAGGCAAGCAGAAGGAAATACGGCTGGATTTAACTTCTCATTTCCATATCATGTATTATGAACTGCGGAAAACCAATGCATATTCTTAAGTTGTTATCATAAAAGGATGCAACACATTACACAACACACACTTGGGTGAGTGGAGGGGAAACATATCATGATCACACTTCCTGTGATCATATCATGTGTTATACACTGCAGGAAAGTTGATAGATGTTCCAATATCATGATGATACTGCTTGAGAATGAGGGAGATACATTTCTTATAATAAAAATAATAATAATAATAACACTTTATTGTCCTCATTACAATGTTAATTCGGAAATTTGTTTTGTACCATTGGTACCCGGCAGCCACAGTGTAGCGCCAGTTCATGCGTTGTTCTATCCTTATAATGCTGAGTGCCAAGCAAGGAAGCAACAACTCCCATCTTTTAACGTCTTTTGGTATGACGTGGCCGGGAAACGAACCCCGACCTTCCGGGTGATGAGCGGACACTCTACCAACTGAGCTACATCCCCGGTTACATGACGTTATTCTGAAGAGAGGAGGAAAACATTGCTAGATTTATCAAACCATTGGTATCCATATCATTCCCAGTGGTCAATTCACAGGAACGACAACTCATTAACAAAGCGAATAAACTAGGACATACCACTAACTAGCCTTACACTCAGACTCGGAAAAAAGTATTTATTCTGAAAAAATCACCTTTTTTTTTCAAATATTGAAAAGGAGACTGTAAGAAATGAAATTTTAGAGGCTCCTTTTCAATTTTCTTTTCAGAGTTTAAGTGTTAGACTAGCAACTGACTTATTTGTTTGCAGGAACTGTTACTGAATGAATCATTATTCCTAGTTTGGGAATGAAACCAAAATTTCTGACCATAACCTTTTCAGCAAAATGAGAACACAAACCATATATTACTTATCATTTTCACAGACAACATACTGATGCAGTTCTGAGGAGATGCAACTATAGGACAAGCATATAATAATATATATTATCAACAATGAGCAGAATCAGTTGATTTGAATCTTTTGAAAGAATGTTAGATTTTCTTGATAAGGTGTTGCTGAAGAGGTGAGGTGAGGTGAGTTAATGCCGCTTTCAAGAGTATTTCACTTATATTGCAGCTACTAGTATTATAGCAGGGAGAAAGCCCGCAACGCCATGTGGCTATGCTTTGTGGTGAAACCTGCGAGCATCGGCTGGAACTAGTGAACCATGGTTAGTACTACGCTGAAATTCAGTGTAGCATTGCACCCAAATCTGATTGCGTGTAGAACAGTTCTCTACTGCAGACAAAGTTGCCGTGCCCCTTGCAGGATTCGAACCCCAGACCTCTTGATCCGAAGCCGAACGCGCTAACCACTGCGCTATCCCGCCCCCTGTTGCTGAAGACAGTGTGAATACTTCTACATTCATTAGGCTACGAGTAATAATAGACATAAATATCACAGGAGTTTGTAGGTTGTATAAATGTTTATAAATGTTTATTCTCATATATAAATTTCATAACATATATAATAATCACAATTTTCACATCTTTCACAAGCGCTGACGTCTTGCAACTACCATTATGCACTGTCATTTTATCTGCCAAAACTATTCACGCATTAGATCAAAGAGCTATTATTATGTTAATGGATTCAATTTGAAAACTGTGGGAACAATGACTTATCTGATGAGACTAACTTAAAAAATTTGGATTCTGTTTGTACATTTATTGACTTAAGCAAACGTTTCCAGTTATTTAGAAAGCACATAACATTTGAACAAATGTCTTATATGTTAGCATACAACAGCATAAATTTCGTATTTTAAATTTGTGAATGCCCATGTACATATATTGTGTTAAATTGTTGAATTTACATATTCAGTTATCCGTTTATGAAATTGTTTGTTGTAATGTATGTTACATTTAATAATGTAAAAAATCCTGTCAACGTCACGGGGAGATATATTTATATAGGGGTAGCCCTGTTTAACAATCCCCTTTTCCATGTACTATCTGGATATAAATTTCACAAATCACAAGCTCATATAAACATAATTTCAGCACTGAATTCAATATTAATTGTCAAACATACCCGACAGCATTCGAGGAACACCATTAGTGTTTTCTGCCTGGTGAACAGCTTTGTTGCAACGAAAATTGTAACAATTGCGAAAAATCTAACAAATTTGAAAATTGTTACTTTTCGTATGTGACGTACGAAAAATGTAACAAAATATTTATATTAATATATAATAAATGTTAATATACACAAAATAGTCTGTCATCTTCCTTAATACGTAATGGTCCTGTTTTAATCCTCTACTCCAGTAATTGTCTACCCCCTTCTGCAATCAGCTGTAGAAGTTTTGGAATGTAGAAGTTTTGGCAAATTACATTAATACATATCCTGGGGTGTTCCATTATAAAATAGGTAATTGGCATGTAGAAGTTTTGGGAGGTAATTGGCTTGACACGTTTTCAAAATATTGATGCATACATTTATTCAAAGATATAATTAAATATTTACTGCTAAAACCATATTATTCTGAGTTTTAAACGACAAAAATGCATGATTTCTTATGTATTTGATGGCATACAACTAAAATGTTGCTTGTTTTACAATAAAGTGAGCGACTTTGAGGGACTATGCCAAAAAGGTGAAAATAATTATATATATATATATAACTGTCAACATTTGGAATAAAAACAGATCTGGCCGACGACTGAGGCAAGGTCTACTGATTCACTTATTCAAGAGCATTTCACTAATATTATTGAAGACATTATTATTGCAGGGAGAAAACCTGCATCATTAGCGTAGATAAGCATGGTGGTGAACTTGAAGGCACTGGCTGGAACTAGTAAATCATCATAATTGGCACTACACTGTAATTACAATGCAGCACTGCACACGAACTTGATGAGGAACAATTCACTGCAACAAAATTTAGAACCTTGACCTCCTTTTAATTCAAATATGCTAACTATGCAAATTCCAGCCCGGGTTGGATAACAAAGCACAACAATAATATATAGCATCCTGCTAGGGGGTATTGATTTTTCAATTATTCTAAATTTTTCATTATCATTTCCCTGAAGGTTGATATAATTTCCATGAAACATCTATAGCGTGAATGAAGATGCCCTTCAACTGCTGTGTAATTCCAGGATGATTGATGACCAGTTCTCTAGCTCTACTCAAGCGGGTATCAAATAAATATGTAAAAAATTTAATTCAGCAAGTTAGCATAATAATTGTAACTTGTAGCAGGTAATAAATTCTGTATTGTAATAATAACACAGGAGTATAAATTAAATGTGCTCAGTTCAACCAAATTGCATATCTGCAGAAGGTAGAAATTCTGCCAAATTGTTAAAAGGTTAGGTGAGATGAGTTGGGGTTTTATGTCACTTTCACGTGTTTCTCTTATATCAAGCTGCAAGTATTATTGCAGGGTGAAAGTCGGTAACACAACTGTTGTTATACATTGCGGTGAAACCTGCGAGCATTGGCTGGAACTAGCGAATCAAAGATGGTACTAAACTGAATTTCAGTGCAACATTGCACCCAAACCTTACTCCACATGTAGAACAGTTCTCCACAATAGACAAAGTTGCTGAGTCCCTAGCGGGATTCAACCCCCGGACTTCTTGATCCAAATCCAAACGCGCTAACCATTGTGCTATAGCGCTCCGCAAACTTGTAATGACAATTCAGAAATAAATTTGACCAATGTTTGCAACAATGGAAGCTCAGCATCCCATTTCCTGGTTACTTTTGGTCTCGGCGGTTATAGTTTAGTGTTTTTGTTGAATTTTACAATGAAAATTTACAAAATCATACTTTTCAGGCTTGTTTCATAGACTGATTACAGTTTATATTTCTTTGGGTGCAGTAACATAAGATTCAATAAAAAGCAAAGAAAGACTTTGCAACTGTAAAATGTAATGATGTGACGTGTGGCCTGAATATGAAACCAACTACTTGGCAGAAACCACATGGTATCTTCAATCATCCATAATAAAGAAAACAACGAGGGTAACAGCTTGCGGAGTCCATTACACAAATCCTTGCATAGGTCAAGGGGTCATTCACTGCTTTACATCAATATATGGATATCATTATGGAAATATGAAAATATGTTTCATTGACATTTTATTGACAATTGGTCACTTCCTCGCATCTTCTCAATTACGAAGGTTTCAAGAGTAGCCAAATTTACCATCTTTGTAGATTTTCTACCAATATTAATATTTTCAAGACAAGGAATTTGTAAAGAAATAACATATTCAAAATTGAGTCATGAGCTCTGTAACTCATCAGCTTTGTATTATTTCATGTAAATAGGTCTCGATATAAACCACAATAACTTGAAGAAACTGGGGCTCACCAAAATTATTCAATGGTAAGCAAATGCTACCAACATGACTTAAGCCCTGTTTATACGGCGAGCGTTTGCATATGAGTAAACCATTACACATATGCAAATTTGCTCATATGGGAAAAATTTGCCCTATGGACGCATTTGCACATATGTGTATTTTACTACCGTAAGCAAATTTTTCACTACCGTAAGCAAGTCAGGGGCAGGTGCAAATGTTTACTACCGTGAGTAAATATGGTATTTTCACTATTCTAGTAAAAGTTCGTCGTATACAGACATGGTGACTTTAGACAGGTTGGGAAAATATATTAGAGACCTTTAGAAACTCTTAATATTGTTTTTTCAAATTCTCTATACAGGATTATCTCCTCCTTGCACGCGGTGACCTTCGAAATCAATCTGACTATCCAATTTTCGTTATAATTGGGTGATATAGTCAAACCAATGTTGACAGATATACATTTATGTCATTTATTTAGTTTACATCTTATACATATTAATTGGCATGTTTAGGGAATTGTCTATTCATATATTAGAAGAATTGGAAGCCCATTTGCTTATGCAGAAATTAAACACGTATGAACGCATAGTAATTTTACTTTTACTCACGTGTGTATATTACTACCATAAACAATATTGCATATGTGCAAAGTTCGCCGTATAAACTGGGCTTTAGTTATTTTCTTATCTTATCAATGAATTAAAAAACCCGTAAAAAATAAACATGTCATCATTTATACTTGAAAGTTATCATTCCTCTCCATGGTTGAAATTGTCTCCATGATGGTTGAAATTGTCTCCATGATGGTTGAAATTGACCAAGTTAATCAAATTGATTGACCTTGAACAAGTTATTTAACCCTTACGTTGCGTATATATATTTTACCCTTTTTAGCCCCTGTGGCGGAATTTACAGGCTCGCAGCTCGCAGCAGTAGTTTGAGCTTAGGCACTAACGAGCTCTGCTGGCGGAATTTCCAGGCGGCGATTCCGGTACCGTTTTTACGAAATATACCGCATCTACATGGCGAATACGGGCTATATACGGGCGTTGAATACAAATTCAAGTCGCGGCACCCGTACACAAATGGTTGCTTTATACCCGCATCTTCGAATTATTTTTTTACGATTTTTCTTTACTTTTCTATTACTTTGTAAAGATTGTCTTTAATTCGGGCCTTATAACATCATGAATTTGGAGCGCGCTACTGAAATTTTTATATGGACTTGAAGACCAGATGTTTGTCTTTACAATGATATAAAAAATATTAGAATGCGACCTATGGTTATAATTCTATTGTCATCTAAAGTTTGTCTTTATTTCCAGCTTCATGAAATCAAAACTCCTGAGCGCGCATATTGCGAAATTTATATGTGCTTGTAGATAGTTTATTCCTCTTTACAATGACATAAAAATTATTAGAATACGACTTATGGTTCAGAAAATATAACCAACCAAAGGAGAGTGACGCTACCCCGACAGTACCACGTGAATGGTCCCGACGCGCACCAATTTACTGGCACTGCTTGGTCCCCCCGGGACTGTGCTAATTACAGTACCGTTACCTCCTCGAGACCTCCTCGAGACCTCCTCGAGGGTGCCAGAGCCGAGCGCGCGTGGAACTAATGGGTACTAATGAGCACAGCATACACTAATCACCGCGGCGAACGCAATACATGTTGCGCGGTGTAAAGTTTGTCTTTATTTCCAGCTTTATAAAATCGTAAATTATTTCGCGCGCATGCGAAACATGTATGTACTTGAAGACAATTTATTCCTCTTTACAATGATATAAAAATTATTGGAATACGTCAAATGGTTCGCAATATA
Source organism: Gibbula magus (assembly GCA_936450465.1). Classification (NCBI taxonomy): domain Eukaryota; kingdom Metazoa; phylum Mollusca; class Gastropoda; order Trochida; family Trochidae; genus Gibbula; species Gibbula magus. Next base: position 27,383,650 of record OW388296.1, read on the forward strand.
TGAAGAGCGTAAGGAAGGCACCCCCAGTACTTAGAAAATTCATTTTTGAAAAACTAACTTTTTGCGACATCTGGCGCATCATTTGCCGCATGTTTATTTTTCGCTGCGCATATACATATGATACATGGAATTGAAGACAATTTATTGCTCTTTACGATGATGTAAAAAGAAAAAAAATGCGCAACTTCGTTCGGAAGCTATAGCGTGCCAAATGAAGGTACCCTCGGTACTTTGAGGCAACTTTTTGACTATCGCGCATATCGGGGCACGTGCCGCAACTTTAGTTTTTCGTGCGCATGTATAAATTTTATATTGAATCAAAGCCGAATCTTTCCTCTTTACCCCATGTAAGTTTTATGAAAATCGGCCACCCGGTTCAGCATTTATGGGTGTTTTTTTATGATGCGGTTCTGGCTGAACTTCCAATGAAAGCTCGCATTCACTTTCTCTGTCTCTTTGATAAAATAAAGAATATTTTATTTGCAATGACATGTATTACAATGAAATTACAATGCATTTATGTACAAATATACACAATATTTACCTGCGGTTGTGCGCAGAACAGCTTTAGGGACCTAACAAGGTATGTATATAATGTGTATATACTAGTCCACACTTCGGCTCTCTTTACTTTCAATTTTCTTCTTCTTCATTCCCTTCTTCATTTCTTTCTTTTTCCGTGGCAGTGATGTAAGCCCTGGAATAGTCAGTGGCGGTGTGGTACAGTTTGAAGCATGGTGCGGCGCACAGAGAAACATTACAATCTGTACATTCATAAGAAGACTCTCTGCCTACTCGTTTTTTCTTCCTTGCTGGCCCATTGCCTTCTTCAATCTGTTTTGCGAGGACGGCGCGTTTTGCCTTAGAGCATACCACACACATCCTTGTGACGTTTTTCTTCCTTCCGACAGGCTCAATCTTCGTCGGAAAGTGACGTCCATGAAGACGAGTGACACTCTCGTCGCTCGTGCTCGGCCGACCACGGGGACGTCTGCAAAGTGATGGAACTTGTTCCTTGTCCGCAAATGTTACTATATGTTGCGCCAAAGCCTTCCTGTATTCCCGACTTGTTTTTAGAGGTTTATCTTTGCTATATTCTTTATAAACGATGTAAGAGTTCAACATGGCAACGTTGAGAACGTGAAACCAAACCCGTTTCCACCACTTCAGGGTCTTCACTCGGAACGGCGTGTACGACAACATCTGGTCGGCCCGATCAACACCTCCCATGTACTTGTTGTACGTTGTTACAATGCGCGGCTTGAGAACTGGTTCCCCTGTTGCCCGGTTCTTCTTCCCTGTTTGTTCAAGTTGTGTATCTTCAACAGTAGACATGAGAAGCACTGATTTTCTATCTTCGTAGCGAAGAACGAGTAGGCCATGGTTGTGAGAAACTGTCATGTCCCCTTGCTTGGCTTTCTTTTTAGGTTTCTTGACTGAATCAGGAAGTCCCTTTCGATTGGCTCTCAACGTCCCCGTGGCACCTATTCCCCGCTCCCACAAATTTATGTACAGATTTGTGGACGAATAGTAGTTGTCCATAAAGATGTGATGCCCCTGTCCAACGTAGTCGTTCACCAAGTCCATGACTACATCATAAGTTTTGCCACCTTCAGAAACCGGTTCATTCGTTTTTCCAGTGTAGAGTTTGAACTTGCAAACGTATCCGTTGTGCGAGTCACACAACATGAAAGCCTTTATTCCATACTTCTTAGGCTTGTCGGGAAGATAAACTTTGAAAGATAAGTTACCTTTCCAGGGCACCATGCCCTCGTCGACTGAAATGTTTTGATGCGGTTTATACACTCTTGAAAAACGGTGAACTATCCGGTTATACAAGTGTCCCAGTTTATTTATTGGTGAAAAGCACGGGGTGTTACGGCCCGGCATCCTCCTGTTGTCAGCCAAGTGTAGGTAGGTTATAAGAAGCCAAAACCTGTCTCGGGGCATGCACTTGGCGAAGAAAGGCGTTGAGGTAACATCACTTGTTGACCAGTAATCAGCAAAGTTTCTCTGCACAACCAATGACATGGCAATTGTCATGGCTACAAATACCTTCATCTCTTCTGCATTAGTGTCTTGCCACTGTTGCATTCTTGAACGGGGTCTTAGAATTTTGTCCTCCATTGCTTGTTTGAAATATCTATTGGTTTCCGTTGCCATATCCTCATAGTCATCATTATGTATAAACAAATTGAAAAAGTCAATAGGTTCAGGGTTCTCAGGAAGTTCTATGAACTGGCGCAACCCAGTTTGACCAGTGAAAGGCAAGTTTACACGTGGCCGCGGACCATCCACCCACTCATCAAACGTCTGTGAATTATCATGATTATATTGTGGTATTTCGGCAAACTCCTCCTCAAAACCACTAAAGTCTTCTTCGGTGGAATTACCGGCGGCTAGAATCTTTCTGGCAATCTCTGTCTCTATATCACTCAGAGCATCTGTGTCACCATGTTCACTATCTATTACAGTGTCCCGATCATATGCATCATCACTGTCTAAACCACTGCTACCATCACTGTCAGTTGACTCCATATCAGAGGCTTCATCAGCATGGATCTCGTTGATGAAGTCGTCGTCGCTTGTAACGGCTTCAAAGCTGCGTGTCCTAGTATGCAACGTCCTAGGCCGTCGCAGGGCCTTGCGTCCACGTCCGCGCAGCATTCTGCTTCAACCTGTAAATGATTGAAAATGCGTTAGATGTATGCAACATATAACATGTGATTAGAGACAATAAACATACAGAGATAATGAATGTGAGCTTCATGGACGTTCATTTGCCAGTTTCAGAACCTCCCGGCGCATCTAGGACGACTGCGCCGCAAGCGCCGACGGCGCCGACGGCTTCTGACATCGCGCCGATTTTTCCGACGCATATGTCAAACGGACCATTTTCTGATTTCCTCGGCGACGTGTAGCACCGGGCGCGAGGCCCGGAAAATAAACTACTATGTCAGGGAAGCTCGGGTTGTCAGTTGCCGAATGACTTCTCTTTTCGAGAAGCAGAGCATCCAAGGAGCGGTCTCTCGAGGCGGAGCCCGGACCCATGGGAGCATACTCCCATGCTCTCCGGGAATTCCCGTCCCCGTCTTCCGCGGCGGACCCCGGATTCAATCGCGGGACAGGTTTCCCATGTTCTCTTTTGAGAACGAGAGACTCCGAGGAACAATCCTATGGGACGAACCCCGGATTCTATTGGGAATGGGTTCCCATGCCCTCTCGACATATATAGCAGAAACCTTCATACCTCGGAATGACACGAACCTTTATTTCAAAGTAGAAACAAAAAAATAATTTGCACAAAAAGTTTGGGGGGTGGCGACCAAAAGCGGGGGGGTCCGCGCACCCCCCGGTAGATATTTATACTTGTGGGTCGGTCCCGAAGATGACGGACCACGCCCATGTTCATGGGAATTTTTTCTCATTATGTCATGGCGAATCCCGTCGGAAATTCCCCTGCTCACGAAAAAACTAATACCTAAAAAAGTAATTGTGATACAAAAGAACTTTGGTAATAAAAGTGGTGAGGAATCAAATTCTCCATCTGCTCAGTTCAGTCCGCTACACATATAAATAATTCTTCAAATCTTATTGAATGAAACGTCTTTTATTCAATAATGTAAAAGATAAAATAATAAATTCAATTCAAATGGTTTGGAAAGGTGCGCCCTCGCATTTGAATTTTAGAAATAAAAACCTTTCGCAAATGGCATCAGTAACAAAAATGTTCACGCATTTTTAGAAACTCCGAAAAGTGAAATATTTTCCTGAGAAAATATTCCCACGAAAAGGCTTTTCCCCGAGCGGCTGGTCCCGTACTCAAATATATTTTCACTTTTATGTTATAATTTTTTTTCCAAAACTGGAAACAAAATTCCGTCATGACAGTTGTTCATCGTTTATAAAGCTCTATATTTGCGTATCAAAAGAACAGTATTTTAGTTATATATTATCATACTTCTTCACTTATGCGTACATCAATATTGCGGCTCTTCGCGCATGCATAGTTCTTCCCAAAAACATGCGCATTATATCTGGAATTAAAGACAATGTTTTTCTCTTTACAATGATGTAAAAATTATAAAAATCGGACTTGCGGTTCAAAAGTTATGAAGTGCGAAAATTATACCTTTTGGCGCGGCGCTTTGCGCATGCAGAGTTCTTCCCGAAAACATGCGCATTATACATGGAATTGAAGACAATGTTTTTCTCTTTACAATGATGTAAAAATTATAAAAATCGGACTTGCGGTTCACAAGTTATAAAGCCCGTAATGATGGTATATGCTAAGAGCGCCACTTATTCAAAGCCGAATATCACCTTCTGCGCGACACCTGGCGCATCAAACGTTATTGCCGAAAATACACGTATTTTATATGGAATTGAAGACAATTCTTTTATCTATATACTGATAAAAAAATTATGAAAATATCCCAAGTAGTTTCTTAGAAATAGAGCGCCGAGGCATGTTGGGGTAAATGCGCCACATGTATCAAAATTCAAAAGTGCGAAAGTCGGCTATCTCTGTGCGATTGCTGTATTTTCAGTTATGTTAGCGCAATTGCGATTTTTATATGGGAATAAAGGCCATTCTTTCCTCTTTATTTTGGTATAAAAAAAAAATGAAAACAACCAATTGGTTCATATGATACGAAGTGCGAGAGAAAGGTAGCTTATCGCAATATCTTCCCGTAATTAGAAGCTATCTGCCCATGTGGCGAGATGCGAGACAGATAAGCATAGGCTATCTGCCCATGTGGCGGGATGCGAGACAGATAAGCCTGTACGGGCCTATCTCACCCCGGGGCAGTGCAGACACTTAGGTGCTAATTAGCCGCCGGGCAGTGTAGCCATCGGAGCGAAGCAGGACAAAATTGGCCTTTTGTAAAGCTAATTATCGATGCGTTACGGGTCAACAATGCACACGCAAATTGGTGTGAATTTTGCTGGACGTTCTGACCAGACACTGAAGAAAGTTTTATTCTCATTGCGGGCTGCGAGGCATAAATACAGCCATTCTCATGCAGCGAGTCGCGGAAACAATCGACTCGGGACCCGGTATGGAGGCTAGCCCAGTACATAGACAGGCGTGAATTCTTCTAAGTAAGCGATCCGGGATCCGTACTGGAGTACCTACGAATCGCTTATAGCCCGCCCGGATTATTCCGTCGCCCGCATGTTAAGGGTTAATATTAATGAATGTCAGTGGCATCAAGGAATTATGGGTTTGCAGAAACTGGAGAGTGAAATTTGCTAGCTACTGAAAAGGGTTGCAAATGTAAAATAAAATCACTTTCTTAGTTAAAAATCTGACAGAGGTTAGAGTTATTATTTTATTAATTTTGAGAAACAAAGGTCTAAAACATCAGATTATGCATTCACAAACATCTTCTACTTGATTCCAGATTCAAGATGGTAACTCATTTGTGTAATTTGTATAATGTATCCAAATTACAAGTCATGTTACACATATTTCATAAAATGTTTTCTTTTTATGATTTTTTAAAAAAACATTTATAGGAATATTGATTTAAGAGAAATATTTTATTCTTTGATTAAGTTTTGAAATATTATTCAGATAACCACTACTGGTACTACAATTTGAGATTACATTAATACAAATTAAGTGAAGAATTATATAATTTTTAAGATTCAAAACTCAATCAGGGTTTCAGATAAATTTTCCAGTTCACAAAAATGATATCAGTTGAATACAAAATACTTCTTAGTAAAATAAGGCACAGAATCCTTGGGTGACGATTTACTAAGAGTTACCAAAATGACAGCAACATTCCATTCATCAACATGCATTTTGTCATGGACAGTTTCTTTAAATTTAAAAGACGTTTTCTAAGAAATTGTCATTATTTCATTTCACATACAGAAATTAGAATATTCAGAATAACAAATTGCTACTCACACATAAGAAGATTAAACATTTTGGCAGTGTTGGAGTTGAGTCGTTAAGTCTTTAGACAGTCACATGTATTTGACGGTATCCACAGTCAAAGAGATATTTTAAACCATTCCCACATCAAGCCAAAGACACTGAAGATGACTCAGCCCTAAACTCCTCACACCGCTAACTCCACCCTCATTCTACTACAACCACACAAAGCTCCCTACACTGTCCCTCAAGCTCCACACAGCATCCAACTGAGTTGCACACTCTGCATGAGATTGTAAATTATTAACAAGGCTGCAGAGAGTTTTAGACTAATGACAGGGCTTATAATATGGCAAACTGCTACTAAACTCCTCTCACTGGATAGGGCAGCTGCCCTGCTGTCATCTATTGATTTTTTTGGACACCTATTGTTGAAAGAGAAACAACGGTGGGGGGTTGCCAATTAGAAGCTAGGAAGGCTTGTTAGCTTTGAAAGCTAAATTCTGATTAGGTCCAGGTTAAAGGACGTGTGATGCTGGTAAAATCACCTGCTTTTCATATTGTGTTATCATCATCACAACATGTTTTCGATGAATGAAGAAAAATCAATATCTGTCATTATTGTGCCTTTGTTGTCAGTAACAATGCTGGTTGGGTTACCTCTGTTTATGGTTAATAATTAGCCATATGATGTGCAGCCATTGTCACAAAACATGGTTCTTATTACAAGGGAATATATGACTTGTATTATACTGTGTTGGTGAGGCAAAGGTTAATGCAAAAAATAATTGTAAAAACAAACTGATTTCATGAATAATTGCTGAAATATTACAACTGGCCAAGTTAATCCAAGCCAAGGCAAGCTCCATAACTTTAAAACAAAATAAGTTTTAAGTAGCTTACAAAGTAATCAACTAAAAAGACTTAAAATTTGAACAATGTAGCATGTGCAACAGAGATTATGAACCATTTGAGCTATGTAAACATAAATATAGTGATAACTCTAAATTGACTCCTGGTAAAACTAAAGAGAATGAGGGATATTACCAAGAAAACATGACAAGTGACAATCTTGTTAGATGCAATAAATGGATTATGGAATGTAGAAAAATCATTTTCCAAAATCACAACTAGCACATTAGGTGATTACATTTTAGGACTATCAAGACAAACAAAAGCTGTTGAAGATTTGCATAAAAATTAATAAAATATTTTAAAACAACTTTGTTTGAAGTATGCAAATCGTGTTATAACTTCAAAATGCATAACTGCACTTGTATCGAACACTTGTATCGAAATTTTATGAATATACTGTTGGAGATATGTAATATGAGCAAGGTTTCCCAGACACAAAATTGGCACATGGACCGTGAAACTCACAGGCTTTTAATGGTTAAAGACTTAAATTTAAAAAAAAACTTCATCAAATGGTTTTCAAATACCACAAAACTGTCACAGTGACCATTATAATATTTTCGAGGTCATTTAAATTGATCACAGTTGCATAAAACCAAAATGACTTGACACTCAATTGTAAGAAGTCCATCAAGTCCTTGTCCAAATACACGATAATCTTGACCTTGAAAATATTCATTCAGGTTCCCAAAAACGACCAGCGTAAACATGTTCCCAAAATACATTTTAGTTCATGATTCTGAACAAAGTCACGCATTCTGTCTAAAGTTAACAAACTTACCAAGCTAAGCATGTGACTTATCACTTTAGGGGATAGGATAGCACAGTGTTAAGTGTGTTTGGCTTCGGAGCCTGGAGTCCTGGGTTTGAACCCCATCAGGCTTGTCAACTTGTCAATTGTTCTACACGCAGTAAGGTTTGGGTGCAATGCTGCACTGAATTTCAGCACAGTACCATCCATGATTTGCTGGAGTCCTGTCTTTGAACCCCACCAGAGGCTTGTCAACTTGTCAATTGTTCTACACGCAGTAAGATTAGCGTGCAATGCTGCACTGAATTTCAGCACAGTACCATCCATGATTTGCTGGAGTCATGTCTTTGAACCCCACCAGAGGCTTGTCAACTTGTCAATTGTTCTACACGCAGTAAGGTTTGCGTGCAATGCTGCACTTAATTTCAGCACAGTACCATCCATGATTTGCTGGAGTCCTGTCTTTGAACCCCACCAGAGGCTTGTCAACTTGTCAATTGTTCTACACGCAGTAAGATTAGCGTGCAATGCTGCACTGAATTTCAGCACAGTACCATCCATGATTTGCTGGAGTCATGTCTTTGAACCCCACCAGAGGCTTGTCAACTTGTCAATTGTTCTACACGCAGTAAGGTTTGCGTGCAATGCTGCACTTAATTTCAGCACAGTACCATCCATGATTTGCTGGAGTCCTGTCTTTGAACCCCACCAGAGGCTTGTCAACTTGTCAATTGTTCTACACGCAGTAAGGTTTGCGTGCAATGCTGCACTTAATTTCAGCACAGTACCATCCATGATTTGCTGGAGTCCTGTCTTTGAACCCCACCAGAGGCTTGTCAACTTGTCAATTGTTCTACACGCAGTAAGATTAGCGTGCAATGCTGCACTGAATTTCAGCACAGTACCATCCATGATTTGCTGGAGTCATGTCTTTGAACCCCACCAGAGGCTTGTCAACTTGTCAATTGTTCTACACGCAGTAAGGTTTGCGTGCAATGCTGCACTTAATTTCAGCACAGTACCATCCATGATTTGCTGGAGTCCTGTCTTTGAACCCCACCAGAGGCTTGTCAACTTGTCAATTGTTCTACACGCAGTAAGATTAGCGTGCAATGCTGCACTGAATTTCAGCACAGTACCATCCATGATTTGCTGGAGTCATGTCTTTGAACCCCACCAGAGGCTTGTCAACTTGTCAATTTTTCTACACGCAGTAAGGTTTGGGTGCAATGCTGCACTGAATTTCAGCACAGTACCATCCATGGTTTGCTATTTCCAGCAATGCTTGCAGGTTTCACCACAATGCATAGCCACTATGGCGTTGCAAGCTTTCTCCCTGCAATAATACTAGCACCCTAGATAAAAGTGAAATATTCTTGAAATTGGTGTTAAAACTCACCTCACCTTACTATTTTTGTATCATTTTCACCTCAACTTCACCCTCAACCAAAACATGATATCCACCTGAGAAGCAAGCCTACATTTCTCCTTGATAAAATAGTCATTATAAGCTCAAAGGTCTAAACTCATATGCTGACCCAACTGTCAGACCATGCTTGTATAAAACATACTGAAATCAACCCAGATATCCAACAGAAAGGAGTTAATTTGTTAAGAAGGGAGGAAGGCTGGGCTTCAATGAACCTTCTCAGCTGTAATATCTTACTATTAGTGCTACAGACATGGAACTTGGCTTCTTTGAAAGATACTCAAAACACCATAATGATAATGTATGAACATTTTACCTAAACAGTGATGAAGATTACCTCCAGCCAGAATAAAATTTTGAAATGAAATTTACAATTATACTGTCAATATAGGTGATATTTTGAATAGAGCTTCCTAGGAATAATGGTTTAATGAAATGGTTGAAAAAAGCTTTCACATTTATGAGTGTAAGTCTCCATGTAGCGGAAATGTCTTGTGCATTAGTCAAGGCAGGTGTCTGTATTCTGACTGAAAATGTTCTGTTTCACAGCGTGTAGCAGATGTTTCGTACATAAAAGACAAACATATATGAAATCAACCTAGACTTGGTAAATTTAATGTAATAATTATTTCAAGTTTTCCTTTCTCTGATCTACATAACCGATTTCAAATTTACAAAGAAAACATTGAAGTCAATCAACTGACATCAATAAATTTTCCTGCAGCAGAGCTATATTTGGATGAGCAGTCAAAGGGAGATAACTCCTGTTTTGACAATCAGTGAAATCAATGACTGTCACAATGTGTGTGGTAGTTAGGAGTAGGGCTGAAACGGGTAGGTACTATAGGTACTCGAGTACTCGTTTTGATGACTGCGCAGTCCTAGCGAGAACTCGAAGCGTTCGAGTTTGCTCGGGGGCATAAAATTTAAATTGAATTAACAATGGACCTTAAAACCAACAGATTCCATACCATATACTATGTTGTGCTCAAATTGATAACTAATATTACGGGTACATGGTATTGGCCTGAAAAACAAGTGTAGAAGCGAGCAAAGCTCACATACCCCCGCTTCCCGCTTAGGTCAAAGAAGTTTCAAATAAGCAAATTATAAATCTGTGGCTTTTGATTAACATATCATTACAGTTTGATGAAGTGGATCACATAGCTTCAGATGTTTCTACATAACATTGGAAGATGTAAGCTATATAATTAAGGTGCAGTTGTCAAAAGGCACATCTAGGGATCATGGTTGACATGTGTTTCAAGTTTGGTGGTGCTTTCAAATGTAGTACAGGAGATATGCTTAGGACAAACTGACTTCTACATAGTCACTGTTGAAGTCAACCATCCAAAAATAGCATTTGCATATTGGTCTTACCTCAAAAGACACATCTAGGGAATCATGGTTAACCTCTGTATCAAGTTAAGTGAAGCTGACATGCATAGTATGGGAGATATGGTCCGGACAACAAGACTTCTCTATAGAGTCCCTGTTTATGTCACGTTTTCATGGAAACCGCAAAAAAAAATAATTCAGATATAGGTCTTACCAACAAAAGGTACAACTAGGGATCATGGTTGACATTTGTATGAAGTTTGATGAAGCTAGCATGCATAGTTTTGGAGATCTGCTCCGCACAAAATGACTTCCTCAAAGAGTCACGTTTTAGTACTTTTTAGTCACGTTTCCATGGAAACCACAAAAAATAAAATTCAGAAATAGTTCTAACCCTCAAAAGGCACAACTAGGGATCATGGTTGACATGTGAATCAAGTTTGATGAAGCTAGCATGCATAGTTTTGGAGATCTGCTCCGCACAAAATGACTTCTCCAAAGTGTCATTTTTTAGTCACGTTTCCATGGAAACCGAAAAAAATGAAATTCAGAAATAGTTCTGACCCTCAAAAGGCGCAACTAGGGATCATGGTTGACATGTGTATGAAGTTTGGTGATGCTAGCATGTATAGTTTGGGAGATTTGCTCCGCACAAAGTTTTGGGATGGACGGACAGACGGAAAGAATGAACGCTATATACCCCCGCTTACGCTGTAAGGCGGGGGTATAAAAAATTAAGTTCAGACCTAAAAAATTATAGACAACAGACGATATTATAGATGCCAAATAAGGAAATAATATACAGTCAGACCTCGATAATCCGAACGCTTCCGTTTTTCATCAAAAACGTTCGGATAGTGAAATTATCGGACTACTGAGTATTGAGAACTATTAAAGAGATTAGTTTGGTTACATCTTCCTACCATTCGGAAACTGCGAGATTCGGATAAGCGGAGGCCGGATTATCGCGGCTTGACTGTACATGTGTTATTTGCATAATCGATGGAGATGAGTTGTTTATACAATTAATAGGATTATCATTAGGAATATAAATGATATTGATTGAATTGATTGAGCTAATCGATTGAATGCCTGTTATGTAATGTACCTAAATGAAGATGAAAATGAAAATGAGATTCAGAGAGTGATTGGGAGGCATATGAATGTTTATTCAATAAATGAGCTTGATGTGAATGGAATGGATAAGGTAGAAATAATTGCTTAGAAAAGATGACATACCCCGGTACATATGAAACAGAAGTATAGAATATATAGAGGATATTTGTTTTTTCTTGACTAATACCATGTTTATCTCATCGAGTGAGGTAGAAAGGTTATATTTACCTCACGAAATTTTCTATTTATTATATGACCAAATCCGTGCATATTCATCGAAATAAGAAACATTAAATGAAATGTAAGATTAAACCTTGATTTTTCAACAAACACGGAGACATATTTTCAGGAAATCGATGTCACACTATTACCTCTCTTATGCATTCCATGAAACCATCCAGTAGCATTTTAATTTTATTATTTGTATTATTAAGCACCTTGATAAACTACGGCTTTCTCTGTGAAAAATCGTAACAAGTTTGTTGAAACACAATCATGGACGAATGCATGAAGTATGGTAATAATAAATTACATATACGCGTGTATATGTACTTGTAACCCTGTTTGTCAACCCATCTTTCCATGTAACATCTTGAAATAAATGCTGTTTAAATAATATAAAAGTACTTACATTTACATTTAATCCTGTATGTGAAGTTGTATTGTGGAAGAAGACTCTGTAAGATTGTATCAACAACCTGTCAATTAATTGCGAGTTGAAAATGGTTATATTAATTTTGTCTCATGATGATATTATATTATCAGTAATAATAATGTTAATAAATGTATAAAAACTTACTCTTCAAATACGTTATCTGAAGCGTGAACAACTCAAGACAAGGTGTACATATTGGTGTGTGGTGAGATGTTTTGGGTGTAAATTACTTTGTCGGCGACTTATCTTTTTCTCTTCAATGGCATTTTCTAATCGTCACATCTTTGCTGATTAGTCCGACACATGATTTTATCTATTTCATATTTTATGATGCTAATACAACCTGTACCCAAACCGTTTTCTTATTGTACCAATTGTCTGCAAAGGTAAGGATAATAAATGAATCTAAATCTGAAATGTCTCGTTTGTTTGAACAACCAATCGTTCAGTTACCTACCAGGCTATTTATTAACACATGCAAAGCAAAATATAACCTATATCCAGGCATTTTTAGAACGAGTTTCGTTTTGATTACGATTCCCGATTGAGACAAGTTCACTTTGGATACGAAAATGCCGGCACCTAGTTTGCGTCACGTGACCTCGTTACTCGCCTGTACACATTGCGTAATGGTCTCTACTGCAGTCTCAAGATTGCTTGGACCAGAGCATCTTTTAGTTTTTAGGCATTGAACATAAATATTTGAAAATGAACATCAATAGCTTTGCCATGTGTAGTAATGAAAGTGTTTGGAAAGATTTCAAGATGTTATTGTCATTTTACTACACAAGTTTTGTGAAATTTGTAACTCGACTCTAAACTACTCTACCGTCAAATATTACTGATAGTAGAATGAGACAACAAAGGTCAATTATTGTAATTGGTTTACTTGCAAAGCTTGACATACTTTAATTTCAGAACAAACTTAAGCTGTTTTGAGCACTTTGAACATTAAAAAGAACTCGAAACACATAAATTGTATAGATGTTCACTAAATTGTATACATGTTCACCTGAAACAGTTATATTCCAGACTGCAGTTGTTGACGATCAAAGTTCACCAACAGATCAAGTTTGTAAGATAATGCAAAATTATTATATTTCATGTGTCAAGGAAATTGATTCAGGCCTATCATTGATGATTCAACAAATTGGCCCAATCAATATTATGAATATAATGAATGATTTTGTAGCTTCATAAGCAGCACAATTGCAATTGCTGTCGTCTGTATGCATTTACACGTCATATAAAATGATAGAAAAAACTTTCTAACTTCCTGGTGAGGAGGAAATTAATGTATAAAACTTCAATGTGGTGAAATATGTGCATGTGGCCCACATTGGACAGAAAAGTTGGTCGGTCATTTGACTTGTTGACTTAAAAAATAAAGGCTAAAATACTCACCATACGACAAATTTTCGTTCAGTTTTAGCGGCCCTCGTAAAATGTAGATAACAAAGACCACAAGAACAAACCAAACAGCCCACAAATATGTCCACGACCACGCAATCCAGGACTTAAACTTGTCAAAGAATCTTGACAGGAAGCCCGCCATGTTTCGAATGACAGCTTCGCAGAAAGAAAACAATTCGTGTAAACTAGCTTTCAACGCATGAACAAATATAGCAACCATCTTACCACTATCTTTCTATATCTTGAGTTTTTCTGAAATATCAAGATTAAAATATTTTCTCTTGTTTTATTTTTTAAAATATATTTTGTGCGGGATTAATAGCATGCAGCGGAAGTTTTGAACAACATGGAGGACGATTTTGAATGCATGAGCAAGGTTCTAAAATGAAATTAAAACCTGATGTCAGTGTATGTTTCTCTTGGATTTGTCTTGACTAGTTTAGTTTGATTCCCATGTAGTCTGACAATAACATGTCATTAGTAGGCACGATTTGATTTATTGCTTCACTAAACAGTGATTTTGAAGCCTAGAAATGGGAATAAGACAAATGTCCTCAGTGGGTGTCTGGCAATAGGCCATTGGCCTGAAGCTCTTCAAATACTTAAATCTAATGAAATTATTCTAAAATTATTAATTATATTTCAATGCTGCAACGTGTATTCAAGGTTTAGTCAACATTTAAATGTTCACAGATTAATTACTCTTTGATAGGTGAAGATAAATATTCATGATTCATTTAGCTAAAATGTAGAAATAACATTAAAATTATTGATCAGCCTCAATGTCCTAGGTCTAGAAAGTCAATGGGTCATTTTAAAATGGAATAGGACAATGGCCTATGGCCTGCCACAATCTGAATCCCTGCTAAACAAGTTAGAAATGTTCTAACAAGTTGACATAGAAAAGTCCTCCTGCGCCATCAGGGTATTTTAATTAGTAATTCTTAGGCTATGCTTGATTCGTTTACACTGACCACGTGTCCGGAGTACGCCGTTCCTGGACCAGGGTTAATTTGAAACAATTAAGTGTATCGGCGTACAGACCTGACAGAATCAGTCAAACTAGCTGCAGTTGCTTCGCCAAAATAGGTTCTTTGTCAGCCGATGATACTGGGGGAAGAGGTTATATAGCTAAAGTTCTGCAGCTACTGTCAAACTAGCTTCAATAAACATATATATCATACAATTATTTTTTTTAAATTACTTCGAAACATGGATTAACATTTTCTTATTGTGCTATAAATTGGTTTTAATAATCATTATTATTTTAAAATAAATCAGTTCGCTATCTTATTATCAAAAGCAGTTTCATGAACAAAATAGTTGTTGAATGTCGCAAGGATAACATTTGTCCGCCATTTTATGTTTCCTTCACCAGTCATTTCAAACCAGAGAATTCAGAGTACGCCCAAGACGTACGCCGGGTTCCAATCAAGTGATTCATCACTTTCGGCAGCGTGCGCCGGGTCCCGAATCAAGCATAGACAAATTGTCTGCCACAAATACTCTGATTCTCTAATACGGTTCTGACTTGTAACTGGTATTTGTTGTTGTTGCCGGTTTGTGGGACTGTCAAATATAAATGCAATTTCCTTTCTATAGACGATTAGTGTAGTTTAACAATAAGAATTGACTTCAACAGCGACACTAGTTAACAATCATCAACAATCCACTGTTCCCCATTTTTACATCAATCTCTACACATTGATATTATAAAAAAAATACTGATTTATTTCAGAAAAATGTGCTGTCGCTGATTTAATCCCACTGACAAAACCTGGAACAATGAGTGGTTTTGGAAATTTTGGTCAAACCGGATCCAACTTTGGACAGTCCAATCCTTTTGGTCAGTCGCAATCACAGTCAACAAGCAGTACGACCCCTTCTGTATTTGGGCAAACATCAACATCAACATTTGGTCAAGCACAGAATTCTACATTCGGTAACCAGACTGGTGGATTCGGACAAGGACAAACACCAGGCTTTGGGCAAATTCAGACCTCAGGATTTGGTCAAGCAACTTCGGGTGGTTTTGGACAAACATCTGGAGGTTTTGGACAAACCACATCAGGTGGTTTCGGACAAACCACATCGGGGGGTTTCGGACAAACAACATCGGGAGGTTTCGGACAAACCACATCGGGGGGTTTCGGACAAACCGCACCTGGCGGTTTCGGACAAACAACAACGGCAGGTTTTGGACAGACATCAACAGCCTTTGGTCAGACATCAACAGCCTTTAGTCAGACTTCATCAACATCATTTGGTCAGACTTCATCAACATCATTTGGACAAACTCAGACTGCTGGTTCTAATGAAACCCAAACATCAGCCAATCCGTTTGCTCAGACAAGTGTCTTTGGTCAAACGCAACCATCAACGTTTGGACAAACCAACACTGCAACTGCGACTACCACAAATGTCTTTGGTTCATCATTTGGAACGTCATCAACACCCAAGACTGGAACATCAACAGCAACACAATCTAATCTCTTTGCTGCAGCAGCCAATGTGACTCCATCTGGATTTGGATCTTCAAGTAAGGGATCAAGTAAAACAGCAACAACCTTTGGATCTCAAAATGTTTTTGGAGGAAAATCCGGTTCCTTTGGTGGCGGCACTGTGTTTGGGTCAAAAGACTCAAAAGATGGATCATCTTTTGGCGGATCTTCAACTTCATCATCCTCAGTGTTTGGAGGAAGCTCAACAAAGACCGTTTTTGGTTCTCATAAAACAACCACCAAAGCTGATAATGTTGGATTTGGAATATCTACCACTGCAAGTAAAACATCAACTCCTTTTGGAGCGCCGACGTCAAGTGTGTCCAACACTTCAGCATTTGGTTCCAAACAAGTATTTAGCGCTCCTCAGACACAAACTGAGCAAAAAGGAGCTTTTGGAACCAAATCTTCATCTCAGAATGTCTTTGGTAGACAAAGAAAAGATTCTGAATCAAAAAATTTATTTGCAGGGGCATCTAAAGCCCCTGAATCTAAAAACAGTTTTGGCGGTGCAAGTAAAGAATCTTCAGCATTTGGAGGACAAAAAGCAACATTTTCACCAGTTTTTGGTGGGTCTGGTTCCTCTACAAGCAAGACACTGTTTGGAGGTAAAACTAGTGCTCCTACAACAACATCCAACATCTTCAAAAGTGCTGGAACCAGTGCCTCCAGCAGTAGTGGTACTACGCTCTTTGGCAAGAAGACTTCAGACTTGCCGGAATCTGACCTTGTCACTCAAGAATCTTCAAACCAGGGTCAAAGGTCAAGCACAAACAGTACCAGCCAAACACAACCAACCAAACCTATCAGTAGTGTGTTTGGATCAAGCAAAGTCTTTGGAGCAGGATCCACAAGCACTGGAGGGTTTGCTTTTTCGACCACCAAGGTTGACAGGCAGGCATCAGCAGATGACGAAACTGGTGAGACAAAAGAGTTTGCTGGTTCCAAGACAGTATTTGGTGGAGGAGCTGGAGTAACGAAGGCATCTGGAAGCTTATTTGGTGGAAAGTCAGATAAGTCAACTGCTGGAGGTTTTGGGAAAGTGAAACGAGAACCAGGTTAGCCATTTAATTAATGTTCATTATGTGGTTGAACTGTTTTCACAATGTTACTTTAATCTCGTACATACTTCATTACTCCAAAATTGAAATCCAGTGTATAAAATAGAATCATTCCATAATGCAGTTATGCACCATATTAGAAAGTACAAGAGCCTAGAGAAGGTTTCACCATTTTGACTCATCATTTTGTCATGTTTCCCAATGGTTTGGTGCAGAAAGTAAAGATGCTGACGTTGATCGAGGAAGGAAAAGGACAATCAAACGAGAGGATGAAAGTGAGTTTGTTTTATGATTATTGACTTTCCAATATTTCCACTTGGTAGCTCTTTCAATCTAGCCAAGTATTATCAACCGATTATGGAATTGTTATTTGAATGATAAATAAATCAAGAATATTTGTTTGGAGCACAAAACCCTGCTTGTAATGTAGAGTTTAACATATATGTATTTAAAAGTCAAAACTTACCCATAATAAAATTGTTTGACTTCTTGTATCATAAGAGTTGTTAAATGTCGGCTTCCTAATCCGAAGGTACGTCCAAGAGGGGACGAAGTCTGTTCACAAGTGCTATTGCTGGTGTGTCCGGTGGAGTGAGAGGGGGGAGTGGCAAAACAGAGCCCCACCCATCATCCTCCCAGTCAGCTGACCAGGATAACCAATCAGAACAAGGTAGGATCACATGGTTGTGTTTGATTGGTCAAGACTTTTAACCTTTATCTGTCACAAAAGGAGCTTACATATGTATGAGTATTATACAAAATATCATACGAAATTTGAAAAAAATTGTTTCAGAAGATCAAGATGCAAGGAGAAGTTCCTCCCAGAAACTGAGGCGACTGCCTTCAATGACCGAAGACGTCACCTCGAAGACAGCTATTGTGTGCAAGGGAGTTCCGGCAAAGTTCAACAAAGGGGCAATACTGCGCAAACACTTCTCCAAATACGGTTCTGTGTGGAAAGTGTTTACAAACATTAACAAGAACACTGCAACAATTCACTTTCACGATCATGTGAGTTGTCTGTGATTTATTTTACATAAAGCTCTATGGTTTAAATCCAGTAAGGTTTTTAGAGAAGAAAATTTACATAAATGTTTGATGATTTACCTCTTTGCTGTTTGACTTACATACCATATCCAAAGGTTGCTGTATATTTACAGAACTCGGCTGCCGAGTCAAAGAAGCGAGGCCGATTGTTAGGTAAAGGAATTCCAGCTTTGCAAATCTTCTGGAGTTCACACTCTCCCGGCGTTGTCAGGTCGACATCCTTTACTTCAGCAGACCCTGAGACCTCGACCAGACCCTCCAGATCTTCAGGTTAGGAAAATGGTTTGGTCTCAATTTAACACAACCACTGATTTCATTGTATGAATCTTACTTAAAAATTGAATGTGTATATGCCGGAGAGTTACAAGAGTTTTGGACAGCTAAACCAATGATTCACATATTTTTATGTATTATTAATTGAGACGTGAATCATTGTTCGATCGTTTTAATAATGTATGTAACAGACAAATAGCTTTCTCATGGTGAAGTAATCGAAAACAAGTCATATGCTTATCCTGTAGAAAGTAGACTCTTTAAAGTAATTGAAACCCCTGGTTCTTCTAAGTCTAACCACACCTTATTTCATGCTGCTCCAGGAGGGAAGCCTGGTGGATCCAAGTGGGACGATGATGACATTGAAGATGAGTTGAGTAGTATGGCGGGAACACATGACGTGCAGAAGTCGATCAGTCGTCAAGGGAGACAACCCAGGCGCGTCTCGCCAACCCCTACGGAGAAACCAAATCGTGGTCAGAGTCACAGTCCGGGTCGAAGTTCACCGACTCCCTCCACATCTTCTGTTGCTTCATCTACTGCTGTCACCACTGATATTGGTAAGAGAAAATAAGATTGTATTTAAGTCTCAATTATTAGCCAAGAAGGACTGAACATGTGATGTGCTAATGCATTCATGCATTCATCCATCCATCCTTGCATGCATGCATCCATCCTTCCTCCTATCAACCTGTCCATCCATTTGAGACATAGCTTGAATGATGTTCATGAGATTGGTTTGAAGTTTTGATTTGATGATTGAAATATACCGGTATAATCCGTATATGCATTCATATGATCACCATAATTCTGGTCTGTGAAATTCTGATAATGTAAGAGGACATATCTTAGAGGGGCTGGTTGTTTTTCTGTGTTTGTAATATTTTGATAATTCTTTGATCTGAAACTATTACTGTTTCTGCCACACAGCTGAAAATATCAGTGTTGTATGAATTTTGTACTTTTGGATGACGAGAACTGTAGACTAACGATTGTTTGCTTTTCGCGTCTGCACTGGATAAATGACCAGAAACTTGGTACGACTTCCGTATTCTTGTGCTTTACCTCTAATGCTAATAAATGTAAGGAAAAAGCTTGCATATTGGGTGAGTGAGTGAGTAATTGCTTAACGCCGCTTCGGCAGTATCGCAGCCATTAGTGACGAGACTTGCATATTGGAATTGAATCAGTAATGTATCTTGGGGTAATGAAATATGTATCGTTGTATGGTCTAATTTCAGTCTGTGTAAGTATATTTTTGTGAATCAGTTATTGATATACCCGGTAAGCACTTTAGCAGCATAATCAAGTGCTAAGCCATTCAGACTGGCCAACTTACAGCTATCTCAACTTGTTAATGAATATTCAAAGATTGGTCACTGGTTAAAAATAAGCTGTTATAGATATTCCTGGGTCTCCTAGGTGTTGGATTAACAGATTGTCAAAATGAAGCATATGTTGAATATTTACTTCAGCTTCTTTATATATATGGCAGTTTTATGCATACATTTTGTGTTTAATTAATGATGGTAAGTGGACTTCTTATGTCATGAAGTTGAAATATATTTCAAAGAAAACCTTACTATCCTGCAATTTTTTATGCATTTTGTTTGTAACATGACAGATAAGGGACTTATGTCATAAAGTTTTGAAAAAAAAATCCATGAAAAGAATTTTTCATAAGCTCTTTTACAAAACTGAACTTGAGAAGAATTATCAAGTTATTTTATTTATACCAGTGTCACTGAGCAGCCTGAAGAGCGCAGTAGCAAAGAATGTTCACGAGATGGCCCAGATTCTGGATCAGAGAGACAAATTCATCAGAGAAGGTATAGTACATAGAGAATCTCACCCAAGTGTCTTCTGATATCAAATATATCAACACGAGTTGATAAAAGTTACAAATATCCCAGGCTTGCTGAGGATGTTTTTACTTTTATCAATGAGTGTTGATATATTTGATATCAGAAGACACGTGGGTGAGATTATATTTATCATCCAAAATCATTCTGATTATATTTAAATGAAAAAAGTGTGTATCTCTGAGCACATCACTGCTATTTGACTTCCATGATGTCATAGCATTGTGATGTCATCATGTTTATGACGTCATAGCATTGTGATGTCATTAACTCGATGACGTAAATGCATTGTGATGTCATGCAGTTGACCGTGACAGGGCATTGTTCAAAATCTACTGCCAAAAGATATCTCCTAGGAGATATCGTTGGATCTCCCACAAGCAATATCTCCTGTTTACCTTGACAGAAAAACAAAGATTGAGATGATATACAAAAATTTATTACATGTTTGGGCTTTGGAGGTTCTCAGGTATGTAAGAGGGCGTTGCCCGGATTGATCCTGTGCGCCAGGATGGAGAGATACAGTGGGTTGCGCGCCCGACTGCCGCCCATGCGCTGGGCTGAGTAAGTAGAAAGGGGTTGCGCACCCCGATCTTGTAGGCTCAATGATGTTAGGGGGAGCGTCGGGCGTACGTACCCTTGCTCTTGAGCGTCCAGATTATTTATTGATAATATAAATTAGAGGGGGGAAAAAATTCCGCTGCAGGGGATTACCCCCTGTGTATACCTGAGAACCTCCAGAGTGTTGCAAACACTCAATTGTTACATTGATTGGTACAATGATTGTGAAATGATAAAGTATGCATATTAACATGAATGTTATGTTACAGGTAATACAGGTGGAGTTGTGGGTGGTGGTGGGCGAGCCCAGAAATATAATTGCTTCCAAGATGGCGAACCAAAACAAAGTGAAGTCTCGCGAGATTGTAGAATTAAACAAAGGAATTCCAACTCTCGCGAGATTATAGAATAGCAGCCATAAATATGAAGAGATTAGAAGAAATAATTAATTAATTTTTTACAGATTATGCAAAGTAGATGGTAATATAATTAGAGATGAATGATATTTAAATAATTGCCATGAAGGTTTATGAAATTGAGTCTCGCGAGATTGGTGGAAATAAAAGAGGAAGTCCAATTCTCGCGAGATTATAGGATGTAGCAACGCACGTAAAATCCTGCACGATTAGCATTAAATAATAATATAAATTAAATAGATAGAATGTATTGTAAGATATTAATGAAAGTTTAATGATTTAATTATAGTGTGAAATAAAAGTGTTAACAGAATGAAATGAAAACAAGAGTGAAGGTATGATTAGATAATAAATTATTGTATATTAATTGTTAAATTGAGTTGAGGAAGATGCGAAGGGGAATTATAGTGATAATGATGTAAGAAATAGATGATGAAAATAGTGGAATAAAGCCAAAAATATTTTGGGTGAAATGATATGAAAAGGTTAGGCAACCGTGGTGGTAATACATACATAATGGTAAAGAATGAGAAATGAAAACATAGGAATGTAATAAAATATAATTATAAAGGATAATTATGCTTGTGATATGAAGGAGTATTTACAGATGATTGTCTGACAAGCCAAACTACACTCAACATTATTGAGTTAGAATTTACCTTGACAGAAAAACAAAGATTGAGATGATGTACAAAAATTTATTACATGTTTGGGCTTTGGAGGTTCTCAGGTATGTAAGAGGGCGTTGCCCGGATTGATCCTGTGCGCCAGGATGGAGAGATACAGTGGGTTGCGCGCCCGACTGCCGCCCATGCACTGGGCTGAGTAAGTAGAAAGGGGTTGCGCACCCCGATCTTGTAGGCTCAATGATGTTAGGGGGAGCGTCGGGCGTACGTACCCTTGCTCTTGAGCGTCCAGATTATTTATTGATAATATAAATTAGAGGGGGGAAAAAATTCCGCTGCAGCGGATTACCCCTTATGAAGGTATTTATGAATAATGATGAATAGTGAATATAATACCTAAGAATCCCCCAAAGCACATAGGATACAACACAACCTAATAATATACGATTCGAGGTAACTATTGTATCAGTTTGTAAGTGGGTATGAGGTTTTAGTTCAATGCTGAGATATTTTGCCTGGCCATGAATGAGGGTTTGAGTTTGAAACTGAAAAGAATTCTTCTCAAACAATTCTTGCAGAAAGAGTCCAAATTCTCTTACAATCTTTAACAATTACTTTTCCAATCTGTTAAACATTAACTGAGTATTAATTTTCATATGGACACAGATGCTCCAGTCACTTTTGCAAAGCAACCATTGTTACGGCATTCCTGTATTTTGTTGACTGTGACATCACAAACAATTGTCTACCTTTATGTACAAGTGTAAGTAATCCTATGAACTCCTCAGGACGTACGAAGGAATCTAACCTGGCGACAGCAGCTGCCTTCGTTGGGACGTGTATGGACATGTGCCCAGAGAAGGAGAGATACGATAGAGAGGACAAGCGGCGACTCAGTCAGTACGAGATCATCTCCGGCACAGAAAACATTGTATGTAGCCAGTATCAGGTCACAAACATACCCACCTTCGATAATCTTTAAACATCAGTTTATTGTCCAAGGTCAAACCAGTTATATATATTTGAAGACAGTACATCGTCTAAAGTAGATTTCAACCAAATAGTCCTTATCAAGTACTCACATATATTAAATTAACAATACCTGTAAATCAATCAACACAATACCTTGTGTATTGTTAATTCAAGGTTGATATGTTATACAGCTTACCTTTGCCGTTAATGTAATGTATATATGTAATATCTTTTTTTGTTTCCATTCAATGATTCATTTATTAGTATCACACTCCCTAAACACCGAAGTTACTATTCACAATGTAAGAGGTATTGTAGTCCATGTTAGTTAATAACAGGAAAGTTATCATTGGTACTTCAGGCACTGTGTTAACTTATCCAATCCTTTCATGTTAATGTTGTGTTAACAAATATTTAACATCCTACTGTAGACACGAAGTAACATAATATTCTCTCTGTACAGAGATTTTATTACAAAGATGTCTTTCGAATTTGATTAAATGTTACATTTCTCTGTTAAAGCCTGGCCAGAACCCCAGAGGAGATCCGTACAAAATAGTGAAGGAGTACAGTCGATCCTCGGCCGATCAGGTAACCATTTTTTCTACAGTATTTTAATCTATGAACCTGTAGCTGAATCCTGTCACTACAATTTTGGCTTCATTAGTATTATCTTTGATGCATCATAATTGATGTTAGAAACACCCAGGGTTTTTATCTGAAATAAATTTAAAAGAAGCGCTATTTGAGATCATTTGAGGGTACTTTAACAAATATTGATGTGAATCAAACATTTGTAACATTCAGTAATTAGCCAGTGCAAGTTTACAGTACAGATGTATGTTTCCACATGTTTGCAAGTTACAATTATTTAGGAGACTGTTGTCATGAGACAAAGATGAGGTTCTGCTGGAGTATTCACCATTTTGGTTTTGATAGAACCCTCCCTTTAAGGGTGGCAGTTATGAGGGAGGAGGCCCTATTTATATTGGTTACAGAAAATGAAATAATGAAATTCCTCAAACGTGTTTCTAGGATGAGCCCCTGCCACACGAGCTGCGACCAACCCCTGTACTGAAGCGCACTATGGAGTATCTTCTGTCCGAGGTAGCGGACAAGGGGACGGAGGGCAAGTGGATGGACTGGTATGGGTTCCTCTGGGACAGGACGAGAGGTATCAGAAAGGTGGGTTGAAGTTGGACATACATAAACTTAACCAGTGTAATGTATTTGATGTCAGCAACCATTGTCTCAGCAATAGTTACTGTACTAGTATAAACTTTGCCGTAAGTTTGTTCCAGCTAGAGTAACCGTAGTAAAACAGTTGATTATGACATCATTGAACATCACACTTGCACTAATTTGTGTGAATGAAATTGGTAAGAGTTGAATATTTCCTTAAATTGTCCCAAAAGTTCCCTATGTAGTGTATGTGTCTGTGTCTGACTATTGAATATCCTGCCATTACTTAAATGCAGTTAGTTTTGGTTGCATTTAAATTCTGTGCAGTACCACCCAAGGTTAGCTAGTTCCAAACAATGATATCTGATTTTACCACAATGCAAAACCGCAATGATATTTTGTGCTTTGTCCACTTAGTCTATGTGTTCTTTAGTAAAAATCAAACAGTTCTCCTGCTATATGATTTTGTGCCAAACCAAACTGAGTGGGCAATTTACAGGAATGTCAACCTGCTAACAAATATAATCTTGGAATAACCACAAGCTAAAGATAAGCATTCCCAAATTTATTCAGGAGAAGCAGGTAAAGGGTTAAAGATATTAGATACAATTCTGTCAATTTCAAAATTTAAATTTTCATCTATCCCCCACTTACAGGAGATCACCCAGCAGCAGTTGATCAGCCGTGACGCTGTAGAACTGCTGGAGAAGTGTGCTCGCTTCCATGTGTACTGCTCCGAGCGGCTGATAGAGGAAGACATGCACGTGTTTGACTCCAAGATCAACAACGAGAACCTGACCAAGTGTCTGCAGACCTTGAAGGAGATGTACCACGATCTGGATGTCAAGCAAGGTCTCTATTGTCCGCACGAGGCTGAGTTCCGCGCCTACATCGTACTCATGAATCTTAACGAGGGAGACACGCTTAGGTCAGATTCGTTACACTTCATTATCTTTTTTCTGAAATGCTAAATTTACATTTATTATTGCCTTCTTAATTAGCTCCAAATCTGTCTGAGAGTCTTGACTTCTGTGAGGCACAGTGGTGTAGTGGTTAGCGTGCTGCCCTCTCATGCCAAAGGACAAGGTTCATATCTGGATGCAAACACCAAAAATGTTTGACCTGGATTTCATACTGTGTTGTGCCCCTGGGCAAGCCACTTCATCTATATTGCACTTAGTCCATCCAGCTATTTAAGTGGGTACCTGAACACCTGAAATACAGACCTAAACACACCAAAAGTATAATTCCTTCATGGTGATAATGTAGCGCCAGTGAACAGCATATGAGCTGAATATTAGACGTTAAAATTAGCATTTTTATTAATACTGTCAGTAAGAGGAAATATTTAAGGATTGTTTATACAAACAACAAACAAGTACTTCAAGTCCAATTGTTTAATAATTGGGTAAATCTTCTGGTATAAGCACCACAGCCCTTCAAGTATGAACCGAGCTGGATCAGAAACAATGACCATGGTGCTTATACCCTTAGCAAATGTAATATGATGAAATACTAAAAATAGCAATGATGAAAATAAAAAGAGCACTCCTAACAGGGAGGCTGTCACCAATTGACACAGTTGTTTACAACTGGTAAGAAAGACAATGAAAAGGAATAAATGGCACCGCAGGTGCACAACCAATGCATACATGACATGATGAAGAAATGACAGCAAAGCTGTAGCTAATAAATGCAAAGCATAAAAACACAGAAAGTTTGACCAACAGCGAGGCTGTGAGATAAGCGGCGAAAGCCTTAGATACACAGCGAGGCTGTGTTACCTATAAGCAGCGAAAGCCTTAGATACACAGCGAGGCTGTGTTACCTATAAGCGGCGAAAGCCTTATGGAAGCGGCGAAGCCTTATGATACAGAAACTAGCAGCGAGGCTGCTTGGTGAATGTAAGCGGATGATGCTTATAAAATACTTTTGGATATAGCAGTATAACCTGAGAATACATGAAAATAAATGACATAGAAATAAATGAAATATAAAAGCCCCACCTTAGTAAATATGTATAAGGGAGAGTAAGGGGGATGGAGGCGGGTTTGCCTGAGTTGAGAAAGTCTGCTTTTGGTGAGAACAAAGCACAACTGACCGATGTTTACAAAAGTGTGCGCATGCGCGCCGAGTAGAAATGAGTGATTTGCATGTGGTTGAGTAAAATTGTGGAATGAATTAAATAGGGAAAAAGATTTGCTGAATGTATAAACTCCATTTGCAATATTACAAATGATAATTTTATACAAACAACAAACAAGTACTTCAAGTCCAATTGTTTAATACCGTATATTACAGTGTATAAGGCGACCCTGTGTATAAGACGACCCCCTTTCTCAGACCCCTAAAATCAGGTAAAAACCATGTATCTCATGTATAAGACGACCCCCTTCTAGCAATCATGGAAACAGGTCGACATGCCATGATGGGAAAACACGTTGGTAAGATTTGATAACGGTACAGTAAGTTGATACCGGTAATTTTTTAAGTAACATGACATAAATGTTTTGTTATATTCGTTTGTTTTTTAAATAAATTGTTTTAAATGTACCAAAATAAAAAATACATACATTTTCTTACGGTGTTTGTTCTTATTTTTTAATGATATGTCATTTTCTTGTCAGTTCATGCAAGATTCGCAACACTACAGTCAACAATCTATCGTAACTATTCGCCATGTTATAGTCTAACATCTAAACAAAGCCGATACTCCTTACACAGATTTAGAAATCGCTTCAGTGTTTATAAGATTAAAATGGTGTGAAGAGCTTTGATAACCAAGCTTGATTGCGCATGCCCGAAGCCAAGCAAGATTTAATGTCTAGATTTCTATCGTAGTGTTGTAAATATTTGTCCCTTCTTATAAACAAAGTTGAACTAGTTGTATTTAATACTGCAGAATGGTTTTGAAAGGTTGGTAATGTTTGATAGCTGAAGTCAAGCCATTATTTTTCATTCCAACTCTGGTTAGCTTTACCGCTGATTCTCTATTACGCAGCTGTCAGTATTTGGCTCCCAACGTGTGTTATAGCGAGGGGCCACTCAATGCAGTAAACTTCTCACGCTAAAGACGTGTTTATTTAACGTTGACCATGTAAACATCCAGAGAAGGACATACAGACCAATTACTGATAAGAACACAACAAAGCTAAGATAATTACCGGATACGTTAATGAATAACTGCCCTGATTGGAATTAACATTACGTCAATGACACGTGTTTATCGAGATAAGCTTGTCAAGTTTTATGAATGAATAGGTTAGTTGTAGAATTTCATTGGTCCACGTCATGAATGAATGGATAAGTTGTAGAATTTCATTGGTCCACGTCACTGAATTTATCAATTGTTTGCTTGACTGCTGGTACCACTTTTGGTCCGTCAACCTATTATTTTTAAATGAATTATCAAATATATTTTATGTATTTAACTCCATATAGTAATAAAAAAAACCCATAATAATACATAATAATTATAAAAGTATATTTATTTCCATTTTGTTAGCATGAGATGACATCAATATTCTGTATTGCTGTTTCCGGTTTCAACATCGTGAGTTCGTCAATGAAACTTCAAAATTTCTTCTTCTGAAACATAGCCCTTGTGTATAAGACGACCCCCTTCTTTGACCCCCTATTTTCTGGTATAAAAAAGTCGTCTTATACACAGTAATATACGGTAATTGGGTAAATCTTCTGGTATAAGCACCACAGCCCTTCAAGTATGAACCGAGCTGGAACAGAAACAATGACCATGGTGCTTATACCCTTAGCAAATGTAATATGATGAAATACTAAAAATAGCAGTGATGAAAATAAAACAGAGCACTCCTAACAGGGAGGCTGTCACCAATTGACACAGTTGTTTACAACTGGTAAGAAAGAAAATAAAAAGGAATAAATGGCACCGCAGGTGCACAACCAATGCATACATGACATGATGAAGAAATGACAGCGAAGCTGTAGCTAATAAATGCAAAGCAAAAATGTTTATCATAAAAACACAGAAAGTTTGACCAACAGCGAGGCTGTGAGATAAGCGGCGAAAGCCTTAGATACACAGCGAGGCTGTGTTACCTATAAGCGGCGAAAGCCTTAGATACACAGCGAGGCTGTGTTACCTATAAGCGGCGAAAGCCTTAGATACACAGCGAGGCTGTGTTACCTATAAGCGGCGAAAGCCTTAGATACACAGCGAGGCTGTGTTACCTATAAGCGGCGAAAGCCTTAGATACACAGCGAGGCTGTGTTACCTATAAGCGGCGAAAGCCTTAGATACACAGCGAGGCTGTGTTACCTATAAGCGGCGAAAGCCTTAGATACACAGCGAGGCTGTGTTACCTATAAGCGGCGAAAGCCTTAGATACACAGCGAGGCTGTGTTACCTATAAGCGGCGAAAGCCTTAGATACACAGCGAGGCTGTGTTACCTATAAGCGGCGAAAGCCTTAGATACACAGCGAGGCTGTGTTACCTATAAGCGGCGAAAGCCTTAGATACACAGCGAGGCTGTGTTACCTATAAGCGGCGAAAGCCTTAGATACACAGCGAGGCTGTGTTACCTATAAGCGGCGAAAGCCTTAGATACACAGCGAGGCTGTGTTACCTATAAGCGGCGAAAGCCTTAGATACACAGCGAGGCTGTGTTACCTATAAGCGGCGAAAGCCTTATGGAAGCGGCGAAGCCTTATGATACAGAAACTAGCAGCGAGGCTGCTTGGTGAATGTAAGCGGATGATGCTTATAAAATACTTTTGGGTATAGCAGTATAACCTGAGAATACATGAAAATAAATGACATATGAAATAAATGAAATATAAAAGCCCCAAAAATTGAGGAAAAATATAAGGAGGGATTTTACTGTTTGGCACGTGGGCATCTAAGTGTCCCAGTAAAAATGACAGGATTGATACGAGCAGTTCAAGTTGGCACTAAGGCTATCGAGTTGGCACTAAGGCTATTGAGCGTCACAAAATTTCACATTGCGCTTACAGGTCACTAGTTACAACACAGGTTGGCACATAGACACTTGTGCATCACGGATGGACGACTCAGCAGTACGTATATACCGCATATACGCATCCGAGGACAATCTCCCTAATGTTTGTATGAGATGATCTCTGACTCCCGCCTGGGCGGCAGAAGTAGCTGCTCCTATTCTAAAAGAATGAGGTAGGACACAAAAGATCTACCTGGTGGGATAACTCTGGCTGCGAAGTTTAGGTGCCCCAAAAGAGAGAGTAGGGTTTGTTTAGTGATGACACCTTTGTCGCCTACACTCCTGAGGAATTGTAATATTCGCTGAACTTTGGCATCAGGTAATCTAGCCTCCATTCGCTCTGTATCTAACACAATACCGAGGTACTCAAGACAACTTGTTGGTCCCTCTGTCTTGTGAGTGGCCAGCGGCACCTTTAAAATGTGTCATCAAGGCCAGGGTTCGCTCTGCTATAGCATTCGGTCTGTCTATGGTAAGAAAATCATCTAGGAGATGCAAAATGGTTTCTATGCCGTATACGTGCTCAGCTATCCAACAAATGGCTGTAGACAGTTTGTCGAATACCTTCGGAGATGACCTGCAGCCAAATACAAGGCGAGTGTAGAAGTACATCTTGTCTTCCCATTTGATACCTTGATATGCCCATATTGTAGGATGAACTGGTATCTGTTTGAAAGCATCTCTTATGTCAAACTTGCACAGCTGTGCACCCCTGCCATAAGCTACGATATGAGCGATAGCGTCATCAATCCTTACATATTCCATACTGTTGTCCTCCTTGCTGATCAGACTGTTAATGCTGTTGTGAGTGCTATTATGCGGGACAGACATGTCCATGATAAGTCGTTTCTTAAGTGAATATTTCCCTGTGGCTATTCCTATAGGGTTTATTCTGTAGTTTTTGAAAGGTGGCGTGTCGAAAGGGCCGATAACGTAATTGTTACTGATTTCCTGTGTCAACAGGGACCTCACTGTCTCGGGATGAGAACGAGCAGACAAATTACTATCACATTCTACACTATTCAATGGTAAGGGGTCAATACCTGTAGGAAAACCATGTGTAAAACCCTCTGTAAGTTCCTGGACAAACTTAGGGTCTGGATGATTATTGAGTTCTGTTCTTAAACGCTCGACGTCAACTGGGCCCTTGTTGGGTATTCCCTCCTTGAGTCATTGCCGCTTGTCCACTTGTCTGTCTTTGTTCCTTTTTTCTCCCCTGTCTGCGCATCTGAATTTTGGGTGATCGCCCTTGCATGATCCACACACATGGGCAAAAGGACAGCGTCGTCGTATGCAGCCATGTCTTTCATTGAAATTGTTGCACAACTCCTGCCCCTCGTGGTGTTGTCGGGGTCGTCCTCGCACGTCGATGTTCTTGTACGTTGATTGCGGTGAGTTGAAACGAGCTCCCCCAATACGTCGTCGGGAGCATAGTTCAGTTGAATGTGTGTTGCTTTGACACCAATCACATGACACCCTACGATGACCCGCTGACAAAGAAGAGAAGATAATTTGGTCTCTTATGGCCCAATCGACTCTTATCCCATAACTGAGTAACAGGGATGCTGCTCTATTTGCGAATGTTCTATGATAGTCATAGAACATACTGCCTCCGAATTGCATGTAGATGTCTGTAACATCCGAGAGATAATGGCTGAGTTCTTTCCTCCTCTCGGGGAACTCCTCACACATGGCGTCCATAAACCTCCCAAAGGCAGATACAAATTCAGCGTGAGTGAGGGTGTGGGTCAGTCTTGAGTCTTGGGTACCTTTCATGCGAATTTCGTTGGCTGGGTAGTCAGTTCCGTTCCTGACTTCTCCCAACTCGTGTGCAGGAATCATAAGCAGGGCCAAGTTTATATATTTTCCTTCAACTATCTGCCGGCGAAAATCGGGGGATATGCATACAACTGATGGTACATCATGCGACGCGATGCCACACTGACCTGGTCTGAAAGCGTCACCGCTGGTCAATGATGGGCGATGTTGTGCGTCGCCGACTTGCAGATCCCTCTGAGCAAGTTGGTTGACCACCTCGGTTAAGTGTCGGATGTCCCTCCTGATTTCCTCGAGATCTTGGCCGGTACTCGGCGTCCGCACTGTAGAGGGTGTCATACTCGAAGCTCCAGTTGTGACAGACACATCCGGGTCTGGCGATGTAACGGTAGCTTGCTCGCTTGACTGAGCACCATGCTGAGGTCTGTCCTGTCGCCTATTCACATTGGCCGTGTACAGTTTTACGAGTGTTTTCCTGGTGACTGTCCGAGGCACAATTATCCCTAATTCGAACAGACGATCCCTCAATTGTAGTGCCGTCATATTCTCCGGAACCTCTGAACCTTCGTTTGCCGAAAATCCACTCTCGCTGTCGCTGTCAATGGCGGCCATTGTCACTGGCGATCGGCGAGCTGGTGAACGGCTCTTCCCGTTCCCGTTCCTACGTGACCTTCTTGCACCCGTTTTTGTGTTATTGCGACCTCTGCCTCGAGCTTCCATGATGGTGAAGTAAAGAAACAGCGAAGATCGATATTCGTTAAGTACACTTTGCCTGAGTCACGAAAGTCTGCTTTTGGTGAGAACAAAGCACAACTGACCGATGTTTACAAAAGTGTGCGCATGCGCGCCGAGTAGAAATGAGTGATTTGCATGTGGTTGAGTAAAATTGTGGAATGAATTAAATAGGGAAAAAGATTTGCTGAATGTATAAACTCCATTTGCAATATTACAAATGATAATACTATAGAAAGATCTGAAAACATATTTAGACTTCAAATTTCCAAAATTCTTTCAAACGATGCGAACAATAATCATATCACCTAAGAAAATGTGTCAATGGATCAATATTATGATCTTAATTCATGTGTTGGATGAGAGATTCTTCTGCACAAATTTGGTTGAACTCTATTGTCATGTCATATATATGGAAATATTGCTGATTCACTTCAACTTGTGCTTGTTTCAGAGAGGTGCAAACCCTACGCCAAGAAGTGCAAAACAGTCCGGAGATAAAGTTTGCCACCAAGATCTACTCAGCCCTTAGCAGCAACAACTATGTGAGATTCTTCCGACTGGTAAAACAAGCCTCGTTCCTCAGCGCGTGTATCATCCATCGGTACTTCACTCAAGTGCGCACGAGAGCCTTACAAACTATGATTAAAGCCTTCGGGGGCAAGAAGGCTCAGGTTTGTATCACTTTGTTTATATGATTATAAGATTTAGAGTAGGAATATTAGTAATTAGTGCTAGACAGGGCTAGAATCAACATGGTCTGAGGCGAGTT
This sequence comes from Gibbula magus, assembly GCA_936450465.1. Lineage (NCBI taxonomy): Eukaryota > Metazoa > Mollusca > Gastropoda > Trochida > Trochidae > Gibbula > Gibbula magus. Next base: position 27,415,936 of record OW388296.1, read on the forward strand.
AAAATTTCCTTGGGCTGACAGCAGTTGGATACTGCTGGGCCTGTAGGCCTGTAAACTCTGGAATCACTCTGGAATACTCACAGACTGAATTGAGCTTTTTATACCCCAGCTAGGGTATATAGCGGTCAGCTCGTGCGTCCGTCCGGTTTTTGTTCCGCTCATAATTCTGAAACCAGTTGCTCAAATTTTACGAAACTTGATATGTACAATCACCATGATGTGTACATCTGTCTTTTGTATGTTTCATACCCTCATTTGGATAATTTATGCAAATTTTCACCGTTTTTCGACTTTGCCATTCACAGTTTTAGTTCCACTCATAACTCAAATACTAATTGTTCAAATGTCTTGTAACTTGATACATATAATCATCACGATGTGTACATCTGCCTTTTGTATGTTTCATACCCTCATTTGCATAATTTATGCAAATTTTCTCCGTTTTCGACTTAACCATTCACACTTTTTGTTCCACTCATAACTCCGAAACCAGTTGTTCAAATGTTACGAAACTTGATATGTACAATCACCATGATGTGTACATCTGCCTTTTGTATGTTTCATACCCTCATTTGCATATTTTATGCAAATTTTCTCCGTTTTTCATCTTCGCCATTCACACTTTTTGTTCCACTTATAACTCAGACACTAATCGTTCAAATGTTACGAAACTACTGATGTGTACATCTGTCATTTTTATATTTCATACCCTCATTTGCTTATTTGTATGTTTCATACCCTCATTTGCATATGTAATGCCATTTTTCGACTTTTACTTCTAAAACATGCTTACAAGTGTAATACTTACTCTGCTTTAATAATACTTTAATAATGGTCTGTTCATACAAAAGTTTAAACATTGATGCCCTTTTGCTATTTTCAAACATTTCTCTTTGACCAATGTTAAAAGCGGGGGTATTATGAGTGAGCTGTGCTCACTAATTCTCTTGTTTTCTTTATTAACAGTAAAGTTTTTGTTACATCTGAATGTTTGATGGAAGAAATTTAATGGATTTAGCTTAATCCAATAAATGTTTTTTTCATATTTGAATTTATGACTTGACAATATGGAGTTGACATTATGGGTTGATGTTCTGTGTTTAGAAAACCACCTTCTCTATAGTCTACCACTTGTTTTAAGTTAATTTCTACCACTGGCAATACGCATCATACACAAATATCAATTATGTGTATCTTCTATTTTGGACGAACCAATTAAAAAAACCATTCTCATTCACTTTGACAATTTTACATGATTTTGACAATTATTTTTCAATTCCTGTCTTGACCATTTACTTCCAGTTTACCCTGAGAGACATGGTGCGAATCCTGTCCTTCGATAGTGTAGAAGAGGCCAGCACATTCTGTCAGTTCTATGGTCAATCGGTGTCGGACGGTATGGTGATCCTTGACAGAAGTGCGTTCTACGTGCCGGAATGTGCGTACGCCCCTCCGAGAGCTATAAACCTCATTGAGTCAAAGCTTATGGTGTCAGCTGGAGAGGTGGGTAGACTACTGAGACATGGTCATCTGCTTTTAATGTCTACTGATCCATGTATATTGTTAAATAGTCAGCTAAACAGAAGTTAGTCCGACCATGACCACAGTTAGGCATAGGCATTGCTGGATTACACATTTACAGTGGTATGTCACAATAAAACACTCAATTTGGCCCAATTTGAACGTAAAGCACCATATTGCTCATTGCAGAGGCATACTATTTTCTACTTTACGTATGCCTTGCCTCTTTTTTTCAAGACTTGGTAAAGCCAACATTTTCATTTGTAGTTGTCACTCGTGAAAAAAAACAACTTGAATTTACAGTAATTGTATAGTCAATAATCGATAAGATGTAGGGGAACAATGCATTTCTGAGTTTAATGAGTTTTGATTATACCTTTATTGCTTGCATACCCAGGTGATGAATGGATCAGCTCTACCAAAGCTGGAACACCAAGAACCTCAGTGTAGCTTTGATGAGCACGGCCGCTTCAAGATCAGTCAGGATGTACTTCAGTATGGTACGTAAATCAAAGCATGACCATTCAGGATGGTTTAATATCAATTTCTGAACTAATACACTTAATTTTGCCTTATGCAGGTAGTTGTTCAATCATTTTGTAGCTTAGTGCAATTAACTTGTAAACGTCATGGACGAACGAAGGCAGTGACGTGACAATCAACAAAATACTTAGAAAGAGTCCTGTTGGTGGCACAAAGAGTTTATAGCTGAATTATCTGACCAGGTAATTGCACCTGTTGCAACCTCCTTATAACAACAATCATGCTGTATTTGTCAACTTAAATTCTTGATTAAAAACAGTGTTTGTTATTATACCCCCGCTACGAAGTAATCGGGGGTATATAGCGGTCATTCCGTCCGTCCGTCCTTCCGTCCGGTCAATTTTCTCAAAAATCCTCGAAGGTACATCAACCAAACTTTGTACAGTTGTTAACCATGTTCTTCCGATTGCGCATAGATAATTTTCAATTTTTTGAGATTTATATTTTTTGTCGTTTCCATGGAAATGTCGCTTCTTGGACTTAGTTTTATTGTGTTCAATGGGGACAAGTTTTCTCGGATACCGTTCAACCTAGGTGAATGAAATTTTAATTGTGAGTACTCATGACCATACTCTTTATCGAAAGTTCCGAAATATTATTTTTTACGGAGGTATGGCCCTTGAATCCGAAATTTAACTTAGTACCAAAAGATCTGTGATGCTCCAATGGGGACAAGTTTTCATGGAAACTATTACATCTAGGTGAATGAAATTGAATATGGAGGTAGTCCAGATGATACTCTTCATCGAGTTCGAAAACCAGTTCCGAAATATTATTTTTTACGGAGTTATGGCCCTTGAATCCGAAATTTAACTTAGTACCAAAAGAGCTGTGATGCACCAATGGGGACAAGTTTTCATGGAAACTATTACATCTAGGTGAATGAAATTTTACATGTAGGTAGTCCAGATGATACTCTTCATCGAGTTCAAAGTCCAGTTCCGAAATATTATAAGTTATGAAGCCCTTGAATCTGGAATTGAACTTGGTGTAAATTACCGGTGTGATGCTCAAATGGGAAATATTAAGTTACCTGAAAAATATTACATCTGGGTGAATGAAATTTTGTAACAACAGTCAGTTCCTAAAATTATTTTTTACAATATTATGATGCTTAAAGCTGTTTTATAAACATAGTCACCTTCACATCTATAATTCTCAATGGATGGATAGCGGATGGCGGGGGTATGTGAGCCATGCTCACTTTTTTCTTGTTTCAATAGTTTTACTTCACTTCTACTTTTCTCCATGTAATGTTTTTAAAAAATCCTTTGCAAGCTTTTGTTCGCCAAGTTGAGAGAATTATGAAGCTTGTAGTACTGGCTTACAGAAAACATGTTTGAGAGGAACAAAATCTTGAAAGGGAAGGGAGGTAACTCTGAGAAAACCAGCTGCTTAAAAAATTACTGTGGCGATTAATACAAAATAAAGAGGAGTATGTTAAAGGTGATGTAGATGCCCAAGTGGAAGCATGATATAAGCAATTAAATGTTGATCAAGCTTGGCAAGAAAAATTATTTTCTTTAATCATTGTCCCCATTTTCTAGCTGGAATCAAAGACAGGAAGCCCTTTGAAGCAGCATCCCCAGAGAAGAAGCAGCCATCTTTGTTTACGGCACCTCCGACTCAACCGGCTGCGGTACGACCTGTAGCTGTGGAGGAGACCAAACCACAGGAGGAACAGACCAAGGAGGTGAAACCGGCTATACCTAATGAAGTGAGTACAAACAATCCAGTCTGATTAAAATCGATCTTGTTCCGAGGAATAAAATTTGCAAAGTAATGCATCTACCGGGATACGAACAGGGTCTGTAGATTCCTCGCAACACGGTCTGACGACACACTGTACTTGCACGTGTTCAGTACCAGTTTAGGGCAGCCAAAGCCCAGTCAAATAGCTGACCAAACACATCATAGTTTTTTTCATAGCTGTTTGGAGTTATCTGCCCCTAGCTTCTCGCACCGAAAGCTTTTGTTGGAGGTCTTGTGATTGGTTAACTGAATTGCGTCAGAACATGGAAGTCTACGGGCTGTTATCAGACGGTTCTGCGAAGAAACCGACGAACGATATGAGTTGCGTCCCGGTAGTGTCACTATTTTGCAATTTTTATTCCTCGGGCAAACCTTCGATTTTAATCAGACTGACAAACAATCGGATCAAGAAATTGATTGGAGGAGATTGCATCATTTCTATGCAATACAAAGCCTGAAATGAGAAGCTGAAATAGATATTAGGAATGAAGGCTTTGTTCAAGCTTATCCCTTGACTAGAAGAAAAAACTTCAGACAAAACAGAGATGCCAACCGTTATCAAATAATTACGATTGAAATCTTCTGCCTTTATGTTTGATCCTTATATTATTTTACAAGGAATTTATTTTACATTTGTTTTTCATACAAAGTATGATGCTTCCCAACAGGCAGTGAAGATGATAGCGAAGGAGCTGTTCTGGGAGGTGATAGATGACTTCGTGAAGGAGATCTCGCAGGGTTACGTCAGCGCTGTACAGCTGTACCTTGACGCCGGGAAGAGGACGGTGGAGGAGATTGTTGTCATAGGCACCGCCAGTCTCATCAGGTGAGTCTATATGTGTACCGTAAAGTCACCGGTGTAACACATTGCAGCTTCACATTGCTACTATCGCCGCTAATGGGTGCGATACTGCCGAAGCGGCGTTAAACAATAACTCACTCACATTGCTACCAACTTAATAACAACTCTGCTTATTCAATGCCAAATTGTAAAGTGCCTGAATCTATAAGAATCATGCCTCATTAACAAAACAGACTTTCGTTATTTGTTATTGATACACCAGTTGGTGATCATTTATATTTAGATTAATCAAGAATTTTTTTTATTGTGTATGATGTGTTTCTGTGTAATTGATAGAGGTATTTGTATGTGTTACAGACAGGTGTGTACAGAAGTGTACGAGGAGGAACGGGTAGTGAGACAGAAACAGGTGGAGAAGGAGACGGCTGAGTGTAGGGCTCGTGTGTCAGAGGTCATATGTCAAGAGGTCGTGGAGGAGGTCACACAACAGGAGACTCTGATCACCGCCTCGGAGCAGATGAGGTAACTCTACCCTCGTTAGTCTGTTGTTTTAAGCATCAAGATCGTTGGTACCATCCTTGATAATCTAAAAAAAATAAGTCCTGGTATGTGTCACTGACAGAGAAATTAGTCCTACAAATAAAAAAAATAGATAATTTTGTAACAACACAATAACATGAGATTTTAGATGATTTTTAAGCTACTCTGTGTTATGATTCATCTGTAAGTGAAAAAGACTTTTAAACATTTGCCACTTATTTATCATCACATATTGTCGTATAACTAATTAACATTCAGGATACTTTATACTCAATCAACGAGAGTCGGTGTCAGTATGTATCTATATTGTAGTTGGTGACGTTTTATGAGAGCCATCACTCCCCAATTTATACATGCACATAACACCATTACCATCATTCCCAGGGAGGTGAAAGCTCAACTGAAGAAGGAGCAAGAAGACCGCTGTACAGAGACTCTGTCGGAGAAGCTTGTTGAGGAATCCCTGAAGGATCTGGTGAAGGAGATAAGCATGGAGGTACACCGCGTCGACGTCGTACAGCGCCGCGAGAAACTGGAGGCCCTCGAACAATGCATGAAGATTCACAGAGCTGGCCGGTTCCTGCAGGTTTGACACCTTATACTTAATAAACCCTTCACCTATTGATTTAAATAGTGTTAAACCATTCTAGGTGGCCAAATCCCAGGAATTACTACTCAACTTAGGCCATGATCAGAAATTGGTAACTGTTGAAATATATAACATGGTAACATTTGGGATAACACTACCTTCGAATCCCCCAAGAGACTCAGCCCGAAAAAGTACAAGAATTTGTACCATTGAAGGTAGTGTTATCCCAAATGTAACCATCTTTTATTTGTTCACTGTCTAAATGGCATGTATTTCTAATGGCGAAATATAGGCTATAATATTCTTAGTGTCCAAATTTTTCAGAAATTTTTACACTTTGAAGTCAGTGTCCAAATATTTCTAAAATTTCAAGAGGCTTATTACTGTTATATTGTTATATTGGTAATTCTAATCAACAACACAATCACTGCTACAGGTGTGGAAGAAAGAACATGCAAAGCGGGTGAAACTCAAACGCGCCATGTTAGCGTTCCCCTGTGCTCCATCCAGTCAAAATATTGACTCGCAGTTGAAGAACCTGCTGCCTGATCGTTACAATGATCGTCTTGTGGAACAGAGGATGTTCGTCAACAAGCAGGCAATGGTATCCATAGAATCTCCCATGGATATCGAGAGACGTAATGTGGTGATGAATGCACGTTACTCGTTGATGTCTCTGTATCGCCGACTGATGAAGGAGAAAGCTTGGCGAGCTCTAGATGTGCCGGCTATTGTTGGAGGAGAGATGGAGAAGATCTACACGAGACACCAGGGAACAGACAGTACACATCAAGGTATGTTCCCGCTGCAGGTCTCTTCCTGATCTATCAGAGTATTTTACTTCAATCCTCTGAAGGCTGGTTACTTTATATCGTTTCCATATCCAAAGTGGTGTCAGACGTATCATTTTTGTGGCTTTCCAAACGCTGGTGTTTTTTCTCTGGAGGATGTCTGAAGCGCACTCATACATATCACATTTGTGACCTCCAAAAAGCCACTGTGACGTGTTTTACTGCAGGCTGAACCACGAATTGGCAATGGGATGGGAAAAGTATACTGGAAATATTGAAATTTGTCGTTCGTTCATGTGTCTCCTGGGTACTGATGTTATTTCTTGATTTAACGTAATTTTATTGCCTGGTTATTTATAGCGGTATGCGGTATTTAGCGGTTTTTACCTTATTAAAACGCAAAGTATCTAATACTTATTGGAATTATTTACATTACATCTACAATATCTTTGGCTCTAAAATAAATAAAAAGTTATCAGAATTATAAGTTTGAATGAATTTTTACAGAATATACAAGGGAGATAACCTGGAAGCTGGCAGTGTCTCTGCCGGACCCCACAACCAACATTGAGTCTCACATCAACAAGTGGGTGTGCTCCAAGTTCCAACGTGGCAGGGTGCCGCAACATCACAACATCAACTACAGGGTTAGTGGCATTGGAAAACTATTACAGTTTTGTTGATTTAAGTCAAGTCAATTCCATCTCTATCATAGATACTGATTTATGAAAGAATCAACACAATGACATTTCAAAGATTTAGTACAGAGAAACATTGTAAGCAAAGGCATGTGAATAAAAGTATAATATGGTATATAAACATGTAAACATAAGAGCAAACATTTACTGGTGTAGGGGGAATATCAAGACAAGCCAGGGTACGAAAAAGCGTAACTTACTCCAAGCATTGGGAAAACAATGGATAACTTACTGTCGAAAGGGTGTTGAACTGTAAAACACAGTACAAAAGTTTACTCTCAGGCTTAAGCATTACTGGTTATATTGACTAGGGACTGAATCCTTCTGGGCATCAGAAGGACTACCTGCCCAATATGAGCAGTTAAGGAACTTGAACTAAGAATTTCCTCATGTGATATGTGTAGTTGCTCCCCTTCGATAACTTTTCTTCGAAATTTTTTTTATGGATGTGAAATGAAGAAATGGGATGATTGTGTGTGTTTGTGATATCCTACACTTTGTTTCAGCTATTTCTACCGCTTCTATTATTGGATTGTTTAATATTTCACCAATGTTTCTTCAATAACAATCTCAAAAGTTCCAACTTCTCTGTTATAGGGCGAAGTATTGAGCTTGTATCACGCAGGTATTGAAAACAAGGGGAGACAACCCTTACATCTTGGCGTCTGTGTCCGAAGCATCATGGGAACATTAGACAAACTGGAAGTTGAACGGGTGGAGGAAAAACGTCTTCTTCTTGGAACATGTGGAATCATCTTCGTCCTTCCTCCAGATGATGGAAGTGACGACTTCTGGACCAGAGAAACTGCCAGACTAGCCGGAATACTCCATGCAAAGCCAGTGTATCCAGCTCTCCCATTGGTCATCCTCAGTGCAGAGTGGACCAATCAACAGCTAGAGAAGACAGAGCTGATAGAGAGGCTGGAGGTGGACAGTTTCCATGACGACGGACTTGTGGAGGAGGTCCATGTTGTGTACGTCTCGGTGGAGGGAGGGTTGTCAGCTATAGAGGCTCTCCTACCACAGGCAACAGATCAGGTGGGATTTTATTCTTACAGTCACTTGCAACTTGCAACTTCCACTCCTGTGTGCTGTCTACTAAATCGTACAGAACCCAAATTTTCTGTTGACAATTCTCAAATTGATTTCTTGTCTGATGAGCCTAAAATCCCAATGTGTTAAGTATCTGAAAGTATTAATGTTGAAAACAAGCAAAGTGTACATAAAAGTGTTAAAGGAATTATAAGGAAGTGGAATATCCATCGATCAAACACAATAAACTACAACTTCCGGAACGAACAATTTAGAATATCATTGCAAGTGACCTGTTCAGAATCAATGTAAATGACCCCTCAGCTTTATTGTTTTAGGGAACCTTTATATATATTATAAACATTCCAATCTCTGTACGTAGCTGGGCGCCAGTGTGGAGTGGCTAGCAGCCCACATGCCGGAGCCCCCAGAGCTGCAGCGAGCTCGCATCAAGGACTACGTTGAGGACGTCCTCCTGCAGGAATACTTCGGTCCAGTCCTGCAGAACCTGCGGGCCAGGAAGAAACAACACACTCTGCACCAGGTAGCAGGCTTCATAATCCTTAATTAATTATATGCATACATTTTGCACTCTTCTGTTTGGGTTAGATTGTTCATGTTCACATGCCTATGTGATGCAAAAAAATGGTGTAAATTAGCTTAATCTTGATAGTTAGCAAGGGTTGTAATACCAAATATTTAAATCTTACACACTACCTACTGCCAACAATGCTACGCCATCACAACTTGAGGCTTGCTTCTTTCTATTACCGAATTTGTTCTGAACATCTGGCACATGCGCTGAGTGAAAGAAGTGGCTTAGAACACTGTTCTTGTTGAGTGGCTGGTACCATCTATTTGACAGGAACATGTTCCGCACGCCAAGAACAGTGTTCTGAGCCACTCCTTATACTTCATTCATGTGCATTGAGTTCTTCTCATAGAATCATGGAGTGTGTTCCTGACCATAGTGTTGATGTTCCTAATCTTTCTGTCATATTAACTTGTCCCAGTTACATTGTAATCTCTGTTGCAGCCGCCGAACACACTGATCTGTCTGTACAACTGTGTGGTGGAGCACATGGCCGAGGTGGCGTCCTCCGCATCTCTCACCACCCACTCCTGTCCTATAGCCGAGTTCGTCTGGTACCACCCTCACGAAGGTTAGTAATCTTTGTTATTTATCAGATTTGCACCAAAGCAAGTATCACTTTTCATTTCTTGTATCTCTTGGACAGGATAGCTCAGTGGTAAGCTCATTTGGCTTCAAATCAAGAGGTCTGGGGTTCGCTTCCCACCAGGATCTCTGGAACTTTGTCTGCTGTGGAGAACTGTTCTACATGCAGTAAAATTTTTGTGCAATGGTACACAGCACAGTACAGTCTGATAACTCGTGACAAAATTAGATGTCTAATTATCTTTCTTTATTTTGATAAAAAATCTCTTAAAATATTTTTGTGTTTAACTTGAAAACTGATGACTCTGATGCTTGGTGCTATCTATATCTGCAGCAGAAATGTTAAAGACTTACTCGTCATGCATTACAGACATGCCCCCAGCTCACTGGAACATGTTGGATCACCTGTCTAACCTGTACGAGGAGATCTCGTTACTGCAGCTACCACGCTTCACCTACCTAGACTACACCAGCGACACCTGGGAGCAAGTGTGTGCTGATGTGTGGGCCTTCGTCAAGTCTGTCCTCAAGCAGAACAAGGGCAGGGACAGTGTCAGGCTCGTTACAAGGTAGTGTGACCTATACTTGGTGAAAGCCTTGATAAAATGTTACATAATATCATAACAGTCCATTTGTATAGCAATATTTCCATGCTAAATAGCATCCTGAAAGTGACAATTTGCATTATCTTTCCTACAGTAATTCTTGGCTACGATACTTATACTATTACTTTGGAGATATTGAACTTTCAGTACCACTACTGAGCATTTCGTGTCACTGTATTGGTCTGTACTGCTCATGTTCAGGTACTCATTTATATAACAGTTAGGCGGATTTTGTACAATGTAGATGAAGGGCCTTGCCCAAAACACAATGCAGTGTGAAACCGAGGTCACAAACTTTTGGTGTTTTCATTAGGATTTGAACCCAGCGTGAGAGTCAACCATGCTAACCACTGCACCACCGTGTTCCATATGTGTCAACTCATCCCTCCTGTTTATACTAAAGCCTACCTCTGTCTGTCTGTCTGCCTGTTATGCTAAAGCTTACCTATGTCTGTCTGTCTGCCTGTTATGCTAAAGCTTACCTCTGTCTGTCTGTCTGCGTGTTATACTAAAGCCTACCTCTGTCTGTCTGTCTGCCTGTTATGCTAAAGCTTACCTCTGTCTGTCTGCCTGTTATACTAAAGCCTACCTATACCTCTGTCTGTCTGTGTGTTATACTAAAGCCTACCTCTGTCTGTCTGCCTGTTATACTAAAGCCTACCTCTATATGTCTGTCTGCCTGTTATACTAAAGCCTACCTCTGTCTGTCTGCCTGTTATACTAAAGCCTACCTCTGTCTATCTGCCTGTTATACTAAAGCCTACCTCTGTCTGTCTGCCTGTTATACTAAAGCCTACCTCTATATGTCTGTCTGCCTGTTATACTAAAGCCTACCTGTCTGCCTGTGTGTTATACTAAAGCCTACCTCTGTCTGTCTGAGTGTGTGTTATACTAAAGCCTTCCTCTGTCTGTCTGCCTGTTATACAAAAGCCTACCTCTGTCTGTCTGCCTGTGTGTTATACTTAAGCCTACCTCTATCTGTCTGCCTATATGTTATACTAAATTAAAGCCTACGTCTATCCCCAGAGTGAAGAGTGTGTTGAGGAAGGTGCTGGACGACTTCCAGGACGTGTGTTACCTGGCGGAGGGGGAGGTCAGGTGTGAACCCACCTACATCAACATGCCCTGGACGGACATCATGGACGCCTGCATCAGCTACAGACTGTCCTCCCTCCCCACCTGGGATACCTACTCCAATCAGGTGAGGAGTGGTCAGAGGATCATTAGCCTTGTTGATGCACATTATATATGTTTGCATATGTTAAGGATAGAAGTGTTCAAATATGCACTATTATAGATTTTTGCCTCCTACTTATGCAAAGGCATTTACAGAATAGCTTTGATTAGTTATCCTTAACGTATGTACTATAACTTGCCACGTTTAATAAATGCAAAACTGAAACTACAGTGCATGTTTTTATAAAAAGTATTTCAAGCTTTAAAAACATTGAACTTAGAATACTGAGATTGCATGGTTGAAGCTCATTTCGAGCTGTGAATCAAAATTATTATATTGATGATAATAATAAGCTTTAAAATACATAAGTGTGCAATGATGTTGAACCATTCTAAACAAGCTGATACCACTACAGGAGGAGGAGGATGAGGAGAGGGAGCTGTTTGTGTACTACGAGGAGGAGGAGCTGACGGACTTCGCTCCTCCAGAGAGTTGGAAGGAGGCTGTACTCCACTCACATGCCGAGGGTATGTACTTTGTACACACTACACCTAATAATGGTTCAGTCTCATGTAGGAGCCAAAACGTTACTTCCATGATGACAATTTTTTTACTGCTGCGTGAACCTATAAATCTAACCAAGCCTCCAAGTGTTGGGGCACTTTGAAGTGTAATACATGCTGCGTTTCTGAACTGAGTACTGCACCATTGAAGTCATGTCAGGTGACCTTAAAGGGACACTACGTCGAGGATAAAAATGAGTCTCATCTTTAACTAAGCTGATTAGAGTGTCTTCTAACGTGTTATGCTTCGCTTCACTGTCTACATGAACTTTTTATTACCAATTACGTCAATTGTCTGAAATGGGTGTCTGTGACTTGTTAGAAGACATGTTAATTAGCATAGGTAGATACACATAATCTGATTTTTATCCTCGACGAGGTGTCTCTTTGGGATCTTCCCACCTACCCAGCCCTTTTGTTTAGGGTAATTAAACCAGTCAAGCGGTATAATCCCTTAAAACAACAAGTGCTGGGTCAGATTTGATACCCATGAAACTAAGAGAAACGAAAGTATTTTATTTGTATGTGACACTTTTAATCATACATCCATTATGTGTTTTTTTGCACTTTTTCAACATACAATCATACATGTATTTACATATTTACATATACATCAATTGTACCCATACATTAACATAACATCGGTGACATGACGGTTGGCTGTAAACTGCTGGGTTAGGCCATGCTTCTGAACATTTTTCCAAATAGCCTGACTATAATGGAAAAAACATTTATATATTTACATCATATATATCATATAAATTTATAAGTCATAATTACCTGATAAAGTTTCCTTATATATGGCTGGAATCGATCGTGATGTCGATCTAACTGAATGGACATGGATATAATTATGCAGGTAATTTTTCCCCCTTCACCGAGGCTGGCCAGCCTAATCCTAATCCCTAATAGATAGGATTAATTAACCCTAGGGCTGGGTAGGAGGGAATAACCCGTCTCTTTAAGCCAATCAGTGACAAGGCTAGAAGGACATTGGACCAACTTGAGTTGACACAACATTCAATGCATCATCTTACAAGGTCTCTGGTTGGTGAAGTTTCACAGAGGTTGTCACCTGTCATGACAGGGGCGGGATAGCGCAGTGGTTAGCGCGTTCGGCTTCGGATCAAGAGGTCCGGGGTTCGAATCCCGCCAGGGGCACGGCAACTTTGTCTGCAGTAGAGAACTGTTCTACACGCAGTCAGGTTTGGGTGCAATGCTACACTGAATTTCAGTGCAGTACCACCCATGGTTCGCTAGTTCCAGCCGATGCTCGCAGGTTTCACCGCAATGCATAGCCACATGGCGTTGCGGGCTTTCTCCCTGCCATAATACTAGCAGCCGCGATATAAGTGAAATACTCTTGAAAGCGGCGTTAAACCCCAACTCACCTCACCTCACCTGTCATGACATTTGTGGGATGGTGTTCAGATCGACGAAAGGGTTACAAGTGTTACGTATGATCTGGTCGCCGCTAATGGCTGCAATACTGCCAAAGCGGCGTTAAACAATAACTCACTCACTCACTACGTATGATCTGATGTATTTGAGATTTTGTGTTACTGGAGAAAAGTATAAGACAGTCAGAAGAAGCTATTTGGGCAACTCGAAGGTATCCATAACTGGGCATTATGATTGACTCTTGAGTCTCTCCTCTTAAAAGGAGGCTTCTATCGGGGTATCGAGAGCATTTCCCTGTTGACACATATACATTATTAATACATGCTTAAAACACAGTCAAATTGAAAGGTACTAATGAAGGTAATATTTTGGTGACTTTATATTTCACAAATTGGTAAAGGCAAGCGCACACTTGTTGAAAAATAAAAACGATGAGAACTGAAGCCATTCATCGGCGCTGCGAGTGGGGAAAATTTTGCTACGGTCTAACAGCATATTATTTATTAGTTTTATTATTTGTTATCTGTTACTATGTGAATTTTCTATCATTGTATATGTTTTATTTTTTAGAAAGTGTAATATGGGTTAAATATAGCGTGTTTTCATTTCACGTAATGCCAATAATCCAATATGGCGGATGCTGCCGATAGATCGGTGATAGAACTTTCCCTTTAACATCCAGAACATATTGCACATAGACATAATACATTTGTTATCTCAGATAAACTACGATACCATTTTAGCTCTCATTTAGCTGAATCATTGACAATAATTTGCATTTTCAGACTCTGTGACTGTTCTGGAGACCGTTGAGAAGGCTGTGGAGAAGAAACATCTAGAGTTGTCTGTAGTGGAGGAGGAGGAGGAGGAGGAGGAGGAGAACAACTCTGCTCTTGTCTCCTCAATAGACAGCCAATCAGAAATCAGCCCATCACTGATCAACCAATCAAAATTTAGTCAATCACAGGTCAACCAATCAAAAATTAGTCAATCACAGGTCAACCAATCAACATTCAACCACTCATTGGGAACCAAATACAGCTCTCTTCTGAGTTCTCTGCAAGTAGAGAAGAAAGAATCAGACAAGTTTGAGAAATATCTGGAGGATGTTCTAACGGCTGGAGGTGTAGGTATGGACAATGGTCACTATATAGACCCAATAGCAGACAATGGACACTTTGTAGATCAGACAGAAAATGGACACTTTATTGACCCAACCGAGGACAACGGACACTTTGCAGATTGGGTGGTTCCTACACCAGATGTGATCAAGAACAGAGACGCATGTTATCAGGACGAGGTGGAGATGGATGAAGGGGAGGTAACTCTCGGAGGAAGAGTCAACCGGTTCCAGGAGAAGTTGTTCTCTCTCAGACGAGACAGTCACTTGTTTGAAGAGAGGCTGAAATACCTCATGAACACTTGATGTTTCTGCTTTGTAGACTTTTAGGTTCTTGTGTAACAGTCCGGTGACTAATAGTGGCATACAACTTTGGACCAAGAACTAGGGTATAAATCCCATCTATCGCTCAGCAACTATGTCTTTGGTAGTGACCTTTCTATGAATGTGATAAGATGTTTGTGTGGTGCAAAATTGTGTTGCAAAAATAGTTCTTCGGTTTCTATCAAAGCTCACAGATTTGACAACAAAGCTTAGTCAAAATGATGTTGCATGTTGTCTTCCTGACAAGGATTAGTGACATATTCTTAAAGAAACAGTGAAACCCAACATAGAGTTTGATGTGTTAACACTGGTGAAATCAAATACTTAATTATTTTATATACTGAAATTATGTCACCAGTGACAAGGTAATGTTCATCCTGTCATAAACCATTCTTTGTGGAAAAAATAAGATACTATGTATATATTTTTCATTGCTTGACATGTCATTTATTGTATATAATGAAGTATTGTACAATCATGTTCTCATAAAATGCACAAATGTTGCTGTCAGTATCAAATGAACCCTACTTTAAAAAAAATGAAATCATGATTCAGTGTAACGTAGTGCTATGTTGTCTTCACATTGAGTTGAATTCCATGATTCCATCTAAAAATATTTGTCATTAGATGTGCATCTGTGAGAACCCTGTACAACAGATCATCTAAAGATTAAACATGTGCCATGCTTTCATCATATGTCGAGCTTTTCTTTACAATGAATTTCTCGTAATGTTGCTTAAGACATGTGTAAAATATGTGAAACAGATTTTGGCACGAACGTAAATGATTAGGAATCTTCTTGCACCCGATTTTGCAAAAAGAACTGATATCCATTAAAGTAAGAACAGGAAGATTTCTGGATAACAAACTACACGTTTTGGAGTATATACTCACTTCTTCATCAGGTGGAATATAGGGAAATAACAAAATGTGATACATTTATATAGCAAACAAAACAATGGTGAGGAAAGTCCATCAGGGAGATTATCATTAAGAGATAATCTTCCTGTTCATATTTATACCACTTCTAAATGCCCTTCAAAGTCCTGATCCATTTAAGAACTTGATGAGTATTCATTCTGCATATAAACAACAATATCAGATGGGATGATACTGCTGGCTATGAATCAAAAGAAATGGTAGCAAGGTTCCTCATAACCTGAGTAATATCAACATCACCAGTGATCAAAGAGTTCCAAGGGTTAAAATGTTATTTGGCTGGAAGTGTTGATGGAATAAAGAGGCATGCAGTCTTGTTCCGGGGACTACGGCATCATGCTGGTGTTAGCTCATTTCTGCAGTGCTTAAGCAAGGCCTGCTATTGTCTGCGGTTGATGTCATCCAGTGTTTGCAAGCAAGTTAAGGAACAATGAATATCAAATACAATGTACGAAAACAGCATTCTGCTTACAATGAATAGGGAGAACATCGTCATAAACAGTAGACATTTGCCATGTGAATTTAATTCAACATTACAGAAATATAAAGACTGTCGGTGTCATCAGTTTCATTCCTTATCATTCTCTTCCCTAAAGATTTCCGAAACTAACCTCTGTTGTTTTTCGCTTCAACTCGAGAGCAGAAGCAAACTCCCCAACAGAGGAGAGCGGAACATCATACTCTATCACTGCTTCTTAAATGAAAACTCATCTTTCAGCATCCATGTCGACCGAGTGACTTCAAATATCTAGGCATTTTACTCAAGAGCCATCAAGGATGTTAGTGTTTCCAAAAAATTTTAAAATTGTGGAAAATATACTTATAATGTCAATCGCCAGAAAAATCTTTTATCTACAACATGACATGTGATAATGTTCATATCACGACAATGTAATGCAATTTGGTTTCAAAGAGAAGTAACGCGCGTTTAGGTTATCTGACGTCATATAAACAAAATCTCCTTTATTGCATAAAACGTACTACATAACAGCATGCGTTACCATGCGTGAAGACTACTTTCTAGCGCAAGCCGCCATAACAGCCCATGTGCTGCACGTGCTTCTCCTGCAAGTTACCCTTGTCACATATTAATCAAGATTTTTCAGACCAAGAGCATGCTATTCTAGAAAAAAAAGTAGACTGTGACATGAAAGAGGTTGAGAGTCCTGGTTTTAAACTTGCAGCGTTTTTCTTAAAAGACGATTCAAATAAAAGCACAATACCACTTAAACACTTATTGTTTTATTCAAAGGAGTTTTAGAAATAAACAAAGACATACAGTTTACAGACCTACTTGGGTGTATGTACGGGACAGTGCCTAGAGTGATAGATACTCAACGGGCGTTGCCTGTCATCTTGTAGATTTATTTTCCTATTTCAAGTTTGAAGTACCCTTTATGATAATTGTTGAATAATGTCCTAAATTTTCAAGAGCCACTTTTGTTAGGTGGCTCATCCGAGCTTCGCAATTCAAAAATACAATTCTTGTCGAGTAGGCTCACATCCCCCCCGCAAAGAATGTTCAAAGGGCTCCCTCGTCGCTGGGACATTAAAATTACGAGGGTGCCCCGAAATAGTCGGCCTCTAAGAAAATTACATAAAAGCAACAGTGTTTATGTTTTATTTCGCTGCAGAGTGTACCTGTCAACCGCCAAGTTGTAATGTAATGTATCATGTTATGTATTGTATGTGCTTGACTCATGAGACGATATCAGAAGCTTTTATATTGGTCAACCAAATTCCATTTCGTTCTGTTATTTCAAGCCAATTTCCCCACAAGGCGTATCTTGCGCGAGTCTCTATTACTGGCTGATTAAAATAGCATGGAAGTTGAATTGATTTGAATAATGATCACTTGTTGGAGAGACGCCTTGCTTCACGTTAAGAACAACGCCTTGTTTTGGGGAGGTGACACGCCCACTTTGATGAGATGGGCTTGATTAAGGTGTGGAATTTGTTTTAGTCGAGTGTTTAGTCCATGTTTGTCCCTTGCTGTAGTTTGATGGCTATATATTGCAGTGTTACCAATACACGGTCCACACCTGGGATCGAAATGACCAAATCATTACCACCCTCTTACAAACCGATAACTACACATAACGCATCAACATCCACAAAAGCTGTCGACACTATGAGGGAGTGAATTCGCTATTTTAATCATGGCTGCTAAATATTAATTGCCTCATTCGTTTTCCTATAAGTTTATGAAACGTAAGTTCCGAAAGCATAAGTACAAGTCACGTGATTTGTTATAGATTGTATGAAGACTTGCGGATATTCGGACAGAAAGGAACGCTGCATCGCTCTCAGTCAGAAAAAAGTACCAAACTTCAGCAATTTCGGGACAGGAGCCTGTCACTCAACTTATTCGCCTTGCACAGGAATTTGCTTCACTTGAGTGAAGACAGTTTTGTTGACATCATCTGGGTGCACAGCCAAAATGCTCCAAAGGACAATTCGTTTTTAATTTGCTGTCATTTCTAAGAAATAGTATACCGTTTATGTTGACATGATTTATATCTCATTAAACACATTTACCACCCACATTGCATTTTGGTTACCGTGTTAAAAAACTCCTTCAAATATTAAACATTTCCAATTTGGATACCTGAAATACTGTTAGTCCGACTACGTTATGAACGCCTCTCACATTAGTATCCTCTGTACTCTGGGCGTTACGTTAACGCTTAATTGTTAAGGACAGATGTACCGACTACGTTACGTGTGATATTACATCAATAAACCAAGTGCATTTAAGTTGAATAAGTTATTGTCCAATGAAAGTTGACTGATCATTCAACGGGACATCAAAAGACGGGACAGGACCATTGGAAACATAGTTTAGTTGCCTTGGAACCTAGACTTTGTCAATCTCGACACCCGTGGAGTGAAGCCACCTAAGCTAATACATCAATGCATCATAGCAGTCGTCGTGTATTGTTGGTAGTAAAGTGAAAAGATGATTGCTTTCTATACCTGTAGAACAAATACTGCAATATTTACTTTCGTATGGTGTATGATGGCTTCCTAGTTCGTTCTTACAGATTCCATGGCGGAGAGGGCCTTTATACGAATAGCAAAAAATAACCAATCTATACTATCTTGGTATTATGTCACAATGTCTCGTGTTTAGCTAGCTAAGGTAGCCTTAAAGGGACAGTAGCACGTGTTTTCACTCAAATAAGTCTATGAAATAAATTTGAAAAATAATGTCACCAATAGTAAAACCCCCTTCTTACTTCGGAAATCAAATTAAAAAAGTATTGTACATGGTTCGGTAAAGCCATGGGAATCGTTTTTGTCAATCGAAATAATAAAATGTGTTCACAATAAAAATGGCCGCCATACAATTTTTTGCTTTAAAAACAATACCGTCATTTCTACTAAGAAAAATTGGTTTGTGTAATAAGATGTTTTACCCTCTAAAGTCAATATAAATGACATAAACTATCATAGTAAATGGGAAATTTGAAAAAATAAAATTTGAAAAAAACCCGTGCTACTGCCCCTTTAAGGTATGCTTAGGTCACCCATGGTGTTACGGTTGATATGTGCACGACCAACAAGAAAGATTCTACCATTGTGAATAATTAACGCTTGAAATCAGAAAACCATTATGTTGTTCTACGAAATTCCATTAGATAATTATAACGACAATGTTAGCGTCGTCCAAACACGATGCAAGTGACGTTTGAAATTTAGCACATTCTTGAAATTAGCCTTATGATAGTTCCACATACATATTAAATAAATTGAAGCTATAAGGACTGATATTGGGCCCCGATCGAGCAACCTAGGCTCCGTTCCATAACAGCGAGCGCTTAAATTGCTCATTGATCGCTCAATGTAGCGCTCAAGTAGCGCTCAAGTAGCGCTCATTCTCTCTTGAACGACATAGTGAAAATTCCTCGAAGTTTGCTCGCCTTGCTACGTAGCGCTACATTGAGCAATCGCGTTCAAGAGAGGTTTAAAAGTAATCGCTAATATAGCGATTACTTTGAAACCTCTCTTGAACACGGCCTTGCTATATACTCCTCATGGCATTGATACAAAATAAAACATTATTAAAATCAATATTCTGAATATTCAAAATGCAATATGCACGCAACTGACCCAAGATAAATATTCAGCGACACTTATACGTAAACAGTCCACGCCACTCCTATCCCACAAGTATGTTTGTCTTATGTCAATGCCAAGGTGAAAGGAAATTCGTTTTTCATGCAACGATACGATACGTGTTGATAACTAAAGGGTGCCTTGAAAAAAGGTGACATATGAATTATTACCGGATATTGTTGTGTTTGTGCGTTGCTACGCTGTTGATGGTGTAAAGTGTCCTAAATGAATATATCGTGTATCAATGAATTCGCGGGTGTATGTGATGTAACCAAAACACTAGAGTCAAAATCCTATTGTTCAAAATCAGCCATGTTCGCCCAAGTTCCACTTATACTAGAACTTCATTTATCAATGCCAATATGACTGTAGTCTGTACAGTACTTGATAATATATAATGGTCTCCAACCGATAATCACAAGATTTTTTTAATAGACAAATTGATCATATGTAGCTAAGTGCCTTCTAACCAAAGTTTCTAAACATACAGTCGCTTTATAATTGTATATATGTTAACTAGCTATATGTTTTTATTATCCGAATTGAATACTCATGGTGATAATGGTTGACACTCCCTAATAGTTATAGGAATTAAATGTTATATACATAACGTAAGGTCAGTTTCGAATATTCTTTTGGTAAAACATGTTACTACTGGATGTCTTTTTGAGAAAAGTGTCCTTGAGCATTTGCTATTTCACCACTTGTACTTTAAACTACCAAAGAAAGAGGAATATAAGAAAAATGAAATTTATTCAAAAGAGTTTATTCCTTGTGTCTTGAGATCTTGGTATATTGTTACAATGTTCGAGCGTTCTCATTTTGATTCTAATAAATAATGAAAAGTTGCATTTGAAAAAAGAGTTCTACTGAACCCAAATATACACAAAATCTTTCATGGAGTCTCATTCGCACTCAATACATACATAGCAAGTTTTATTTAGCTTACATCGTGTGTGTCATTTAATTTAGAAAATACCATAATATCGAGCTTTATTACCCTTTAGATAAATTTGTTGAATTGTGATTGGTCAATAGCCAATGCATACGAAACCGTGTAGGCGGATTTGCCAGGGTCTACCCTCCGTATGACCCGTGAGACAGGTCATGTGACTAACTACACAGGTCCTACGGATGACCTTGACCTTAGATGGAATGCGGAAGTAAAACGGTTGCTCGACTCGGAATTTCAGGATCGAAACTTACCTTAACAAACATAAGTACGGTGATTTCAACCAATATACATTATTTATTTTGTTTGCGTCAATAGACTAATTCAATAAAAACACGTGTCTCTCTATTATTCTTCAGGTAATAATAATTTAAAAATCGATTATTTTTTAGCCGCAGAGTTATCTCCCTTGATAAGGAGCGGTACACTCTTTACAGTGTTTTTGCTGTTTCACACTGTGTGGAGTTTTTATCACAAACGGAAATAGCTATGTAGCCTATATATTTTATCGAAAAATGAGTGAAATAAGTACAAATAATAGATCTAAAGAGTAATAAATTCGTTACACGGTGTTTTGACAGGGTGTACGGGACTGTAAGACCCTTGTATATTCCGCATTTCCTTCGGCTGCGCCTCAGGAAAATACGGAATATACAAGGGTCTTACAGTCCCGTACACCCTGTCAAAACACCGTGTAACTAATAATATTTATTGTCCATGCATTTAATTTGCGACAATCTATTTTCTGTTTATGGGTGTCAACCATGTTTACCATGAGTATATATAAGTTAACTAACCAAATGTTTTTGTCTGAATTGTATGTTACTGATTTGTATATATGTTAACCAATTATACATTATTGGCTAAATCGAATATGTGTTGACTAATTTTGTATGAACTGAACCGTATATATGTAAACTAATTGCTTTTTAGCTCATCAGGCCTGAAAGGCCCGATGGGCTTATGGCATGGGATGGCGTCCGTCCATCCGTCCGTCCGTCCGTCCGTCCGTAAACTTTTCACTTTTTCGACTTCTTCTCCAGAACCAATAACTCTAGAGAGCTGAAATTTTATGTACAGACTCCTTGGCCAATCGGGATTCTAAATTGTAGATTTGGTGACCCTGTGAACCCAAATAAGGGCCCCGGGGGTCATAACCTTAAAAGCTATTTTAATCTTCTTCTCCAGAACCAATGACTCCAGAGAGCTGAAATTATATGTACAGACTCCTTGGCCAATGGGGATTCTAAATTGTAGATTTGGTGACCCTGTGACCCCAAATAAGGGCCACAGGGGTCATAACCTAAAAAGCTGTTTTCATCTTCTTCTCCAGAACCAATGACTCCAGAGAGCTGAAATTATATGTACAGACTCCTTGGCCAATGGGGATTCTAAATTGTAGATTTGGTGACCCTGTGACCCCAAATAAGGGCCTCACAGGCCATTACCTTAAATCCTGTTTTCATCTTTTTCTCCGGAACAAAAAGATCTAGAAGGCTGTGATATTGTATGCAAACTCTTTAGCCATTGGGGATTCTAACTTGTAAATTTGGTGACCCTGTGACCCCAAATATGGACCACAGCCTAAAAAAAACCTTTGAAAATGAATTTTGAACTGATATTTTATGACACTTCAATCACAATGATTTGAAATATATGTCGACTTTAGATAACAATCTACATTGTGGACATGTTTGTCAAATTGATGTTATCAATGTGAAATGAGAACTATTGAATAGCCTATGAACTGAAAATTGTGACAAGTCATAAAGGACTAAATTGAAGAGGAGTTAAGAATTCTTTTATTTTACATGAGATATGTGAACTGCATATGACTGGTGATGAAATGATAAGATAAGATTATTTTCATCTTCTTCTCCAGAACGAAAAGACCTAGAAGGTTGTCATGTTGTGTAATGAGTCTTTAGCCAATGGAGATTCTAAATTGTAGATTTGGTGAAGCTGTGGCCCCAAATAAGGGCCTCACAGGCCATTACCTAAAATCCTGTTTTCATCTTTTTCACCGGAACAAAAAGATCTAGAAGGCTGTGATATTGTATGCAAACTCTTTAGCCAATGGGGATTCAAACTTGTAAATTTGGTGACCATGTGACCCCAAATATGGGCCACAGCCTAAAAAAAACCTTTGAAAATGAATTTTGAACTGATATTTTATGACACTTCAATCACAATGATTTGAAATATATGTCGACTTTAGATAACAATCTACATTGTGGACATGTTTGTCAAATTGATGTTATCAATGTGAAATGAGAACTATTGAATAGCCTATGAACTGAAAATTGTGACAAGTCATAAAGGACTAATTTGAAGAGGAGTTAAGAATTCTTTTATTTTACATGAGATATGTGAACTGCATATGATTGGTGATGATATGATAAGATAAGATTATTTTCATCTTCTTCTCCAGAACGAAAAGACCTAGAAGGTTGTCATGTTTTGTAATGAGTCTTTAGCCAATGGAGATTCTAAATTGTAGATTTGGTGACCCTGTGGCCCCAAATAAGGGCCTCACAGGCCATTACCTAAAATCCTGTTTTCATCTTTTTTTCCGGAACAAAAAGATCTAGAAGGCTGTAATATTGTATGCAAACTCTTTAGCCAATGGGGATTCAAACTTGTAAATTTGGTGACCCTGTGACCCCAAATATGGGCCACAGCCTAAAAAAAACCTTTGAAAATGAATTTTGAACTGATATTTTATGACACTTCAATCACAATGATTTGAAATATATGTCGACTTTAGATAACAATCTACATTGTGGACATGTTTGTCAAATTGATGAAATCAATGTGAAATGAGAACTATTGAATAGCCTTTGAACTGAAAATTGTGACAAGGCATAAAGGACTAAATTGAAGAGGAGTTAAGAATTCTTTTATTTTACATGAGATATGTGAACTGCATATGACTGGTGATGAAATGATAAGATAAGATTATTTTCATCTTCTTCTCTAGAACGAAAAGACCTAGAAGGTTGTCATGTTGTGTAATTAGTCTTTAGCCAATGGAGATTCTAAATTGTAGATTTGGTGAAGCTGTGGCCCCAAATAAGGGCCTCACAGGCCATTACCTAAAATCCTGTTTTCATCTTTTTCTCCGGAACAAAAAGATCTAGAAGGCTGTGATATTGTATGCAAACTCTTTAGCCAATGGGGATTCAAACTTGTAAATTTGGTGACCATGTGACCCCAAATATGGGCCACAGCCTAAAAAAACCCTTTGAAAATGAATTTTGAACTGATATTTTATGACACTTCAATCACAATGATTTGAAATATATGTCGACTTTAGATAACAATCTACATTGTGGACATGTTTGTCAAATTGATGTTATCAATGTGAAATGAGAACTATTGAATAGCCTATGAACTGAAAATTGTGACAAGTCATAAAGGACTAATTTGAAGAGGAGTTAAGAATTCTTTTATTTTACATGAGATATGTGAACTGCATATGACTGGTGATGAAATGATAAGATAAGATTATTTTCATCTTCTTCTCCAGAACGAAAAAACCTAGAAGGTTGTCATGTTGTGTAATGAGTCTTTAGCCAATGGAGATTCTAAATTGTAGATTTGGTGAAGCTGTGGCCCCAAATAAGGGCCTCACAGGCCATTACCTAAAATCCTGTTTTCATCTTTTTCTCCGGAACAAAAAGATCTAGAAGGCTGTGATATTGTATGCAAACTCTTTAGCCGATGGGGATTCGAACTTGTAATTTTGGTGACCATGTGACCCCAAATATGGGCCACAGCCTAAAAAAAACCCTTTGAAAATGAATTTTGAACTGATATTTTATGACACTTCAATCACAATGATTTGAAATATATGTCGACTTTAGATAACAATCTACATTGTGGACATGTTTGTCAAATTGATGTTATCAATGTGAAATGAGAACTATTGAATAGCCTATGAACTGAAAATTGTGACAAGTCATAAAGGACTAAATTGAAGAGGAGTTAAGAATTCTTTTATTTTACATGAGATATGTGAACTGCATATGATTGGTGATGATATGATAAGATAAGATTATTTTCATCTTCTTCTCCAGAACGAAAAGACCTAGAAGGTTGTCATGTTTTGTAATGAGTCTTTAGCCAATGGAGATTCTAAATTGTAGATTTGGTGACCCTGTGGCCCCAAATAAGGGCCTCACAGGCCATTACCTAAAATCCTGTTTTCATCTTTTTTTCCGGAACAAAAAGATCTAGAAGGCTGTAATATTGTATGCAAACTCTTTAGCCAATGGGGATTCAAACTTGTAAATTTGGTGACCCTGTGACCCCAAATATGGGCCACAGCCTAAAAAAAACCTTTGAAAATGAATTTTGAACTGATATTTTATGACACTTCAATCACAATGATTTGAAATATATGTCGACTTTAGATAACAATCTACATTGTGGACATGTTTGTCAAATTGATGAAATCAATGTGAAATGAGAACTATTGAATAGCCTTTGAACTGAAAATTGTGACAAGGCATAAAGGACTAAATTGAAGAGGAGTTAAGAATTCTTTTATTTTACATGAGATATGTGAACTGCATATGACTGGTGATGAAATGATAAGATAAGATTATTTTCATCTTCTTCTCTAGAACGAAAAGACCTAGAAGGTTGTCATGTTGTGTAATTAGTCTTTAGCCAATGGAGATTCTAAATTGTAGATTTGGTGAAGCTGTGGCCCCAAATAAGGGCCTCACAGGCCATTACCTAAAATCCTGTTTTCATCTTTTTCTCCGGAACAAAAAGATCTAGAAGGCTGTGATATTGTATGCAAACTCTTTAGCCAATGGGGATTCAAACTTGTAAATTTGGTGACCATGTGACCCCAAATATGGGCCACAGCCTAAAAAAACCCTTTGAAAATGAATTTTGAACTGATATTTTATGACACTTCAATCACAATGATTTGAAATATATGTCGACTTTAGATAACAATCTACATTGTGGACATGTTTGTCAAATTGATGTTATCAATGTGAAATGAGAACTATTGAATAGCCTATGAACTGAAAATTGTGACAAGTCATAAAGGACTAATTTGAAGAGGAGTTAAGAATTCTTTTATTTTACATGAGATATGTGAACTGCATATGATTGGTGATGATATGATAAGATAAGATTATTTTCATCTTCTTCTCCAGAACGAAAAGACCTAGAAGGTTGTCATGTTTTGTAATGAGTCTTTAGCCAATGGAGATTCTAAATTGTAGATTTGGTGACCCTGTGGCCCCAAATAAGGGCCTCACAGGCCATTACCTAAAATCCTGTTTTCATCTTTTTTTCCGGAACAAAAAGATCTAGAAGGCTGTAATATTGTATGCAAACTCTTTAGCCAATGGGGATTCAAACTTGTAAATTTGGTGACCCTGTGACCCCAAATATGGGCCACAGCCTAAAAAAAACCTTTGAAAATGAATTTTGAACTGATATTTTATGACACTTCAATCACAATGATTTGAAATATATGTCGACTTTAGATAACAATCTACATTGTGGACATGTTTGTCAAATTGATGAAATCAATGTGAAATGAGAACTATTGAATAGCCTTTGAACTGAAAATTGTGACAAGGCATAAAGGACTAAATTGAAGAGGAGTTAAGAATTCTTTTATTTTACATGAGATATGTGAACTGCATATGACTGGTGATGAAATGATAAGATAAGATTATTTTCATCTTCTTCTCTAGAACGAAAAGACCTAGAAGGTTGTCATGTTGTGTAATTAGTCTTTAGCCAATGGAGATTCTAAATTGTAGATTTGGTGAAGCTGTGGCCCCAAATAAGGGCCTCACAGGCCATTACCTAAAATCCTGTTTTCATCTTTTTCTCCGGAACAAAAAGATCTAGAAGGCTGTGATATTGTATGCAAACTCTTTAGCCAATGGGGATTCAAACTTGTAAATTTGGTGACCATGTGACCCCAAATATGGGCCACAGCCTAAAAAAACCCTTTGAAAATGAATTTTGAACTGATATTTTATGACACTTCAATCACAATGATTTGAAATATATGTCGACTTTAGATAACAATCTACATTGTGGACATGTTTGTCAAATTGATGTTATCAATGTGAAATGAGAACTATTGAATAGCCTATGAACTGAAAATTGTGACAAGTCATAAAGGACTAATTTGAAGAGGAGTTAAGAATTCTTTTATTTTACATGAGATATGTGAACTGCATATGACTGGTGATGAAATGATAAGATAAGATTATTTTCATCTTCTTCTCCAGAACGAAAAAACCTAGAAGGTTGTCATGTTGTGTAATGAGTCTTTAGCCAATGGAGATTCTAAATTGTAGATTTGGTGAAGCTGTGGCCCCAAATAAGGGCCTCACAGGCCATTACCTAAAATCCTGTTTTCATCTTTTTCTCCGGAACAAAAAGATCTAGAAGGCTGTGATATTGTATGCAAACTCTTTAGCCGATGGGGATTCGAACTTGTAATTTTGGTGACCATGTGACCCCAAATATGGGCCACAGCCTAAAAAAAACCCTTTGAAAATGAATTTTGAACTGATATTTTATGACACTTCAATCACAATGATTTGAAATATATGTCGACTTTAGATAACAATCTACATTGTGGACATGTTTGTCAAATTGATGTTATCAATGTGAAATGAGAACTATTGAATAGCCTATGAACTGAAAATTGTGACAAGTCATAAAGGACTAAATTGAAGAGGAGTTAAGAATTCTTTTATTTTACATGAGATATGTGAACTGCATATGATTGGTGATGATATGATAAGATAAGATTATTTTCATCTTCTTCTCCAGAACGAAAAGACCTAGAAGGTTGTCATGTTTTGTAATGAGTCTTTAGCCAATGGAGATTCTAAATTGTAGATTTGGTGACCCTGTGGCCCCAAATAAGGGCCTCACAGGCCATTACCTAAAATCCTGTTTTCATCTTTTTTTCCGGAACAAAAAGATCTAGAAGGCTGTAATATTGTATGCAAACTCTTTAGCCAATGGGGATTCAAACTTGTAAATTTGGTGACCCTGTGACCCCAAATATGGGCCACAGCCTAAAAAAAACCTTTGAAAATGAATTTTGAACTGATATTTTATGACACTTCAATCACAATGATTTGAAATATATGTCGACTTTAGATAACAATCTACATTGTGGACATGTTTGTCAAATTGATGAAATCAATGTGAAATGAGAACTATTGAATAGCCTTTGAACTGAAAATTGTGACAAGGCATAAAGGACTAAATTGAAGAGGAGTTAAGAATTCTTTTATTTTACATGAGATATGTGAACTGCATATGACTGGTGATGAAATGATAAGATAAGATTATTTTCATCTTCTTCTCTAGAACGAAAAGACCTAGAAGGTTGTCATGTTGTGTAATTAGTCTTTAGCCAATGGAGATTCTAAATTGTAGATTTGGTGAAGCTGTGGCCCCAAATAAGGGCCTCACAGGCCATTACCTAAAATCCTGTTTTCATCTTTTTCTCCGGAACAAAAAGATCTAGAAGGCTGTGATATTGTATGCAAACTCTTTAGCCAATGGGGATTCAAACTTGTAAATTTGGTGACCATGTGACCCCAAATATGGGCCACAGCCTAAAAAAACCCTTTGAAAATGAATTTTGAACTGATATTTTATGACACTTCAATCACAATGATTTGAAATATATGTCGACTTTAGATAACAATCTACATTGTGGACATGTTTGTCAAATTGATGAAATCAATGTGAAATGAGAACTATTGAATAGCCTATGAACTGAAAATTGTGACAAGTCATAAAGGACTAATTTGAAGAGGAGTTAAGAATTCTTTTATTTTACATGAGATATGTGAACTGCATATGACTGGTGATGAAATGATAAGATAAGATTATTTTCATCTTCTTCTCCAGAACGAAAAGACCTAGAAGGTTGTCATGTTGTGTAATGAGTCTTTAGCCAATGGAGATTCTAAATTGTAGATTTGGTGAAGCTGTGGCCCCAAATAAGGGCCTCACAGGCCATTACCTAAAATCCTGTTTTCATCTTTTTCTCCGGAACAAAAAGATCTAGAAGGCTGTGATATTGTATGCAAACTCTTTAGCCGATGGGGATTCAAACTTGTAAATTTGGTGACCATGTGACCCCAAATATGGGCCACAGCCTAAAAAAACCCTTTGAAAATGAATTTTGAACTGATATTTTATGACACTTCAATCACAATGATTTGAAATATATGTCGACTTTAGATAACAATCTACATTGTGGACATGTTTGTCAAATTGATGTAATCAATGTGAAATGAGAACTATTGAATAGCCTATGAACTGAAAATTGTGACAAGTCATAAAGGACTAAATTGAAGAGGAGTTAAGAATTCTTTTATTTTACATGAGATATGTGAACTGCATATGACTGGTGATGAAATGATAAGATAAGATTATTTTCATCTTCTTCTCCAGAACGAAAAGACCTAGAAGGTTGTCATGTTGTGTAATGAGTCTTTAGCCAATGGAGATTCTAAATTGTTGATTTGGTGAAGCTGTGGCCCCAAATAAGGGCCTCACAGGCCATTACCTAAAATCCTGTTTTCATCTTTTTCTCCGGAACAAAAAGATCTAGAAGGCTGTGATATTGTATGCAAACTCTTTAGCCGATGGGGATTCAAACTTGTAAATTTGGTGACCATGTGACCCCAAATATGGGCCTCAGCCTAAAAAAAACCTTTGAAAATGAATTTTGAACTGATATTTTATGACACTTCAATCACAATGATTTGAAATATATGTCGACTTTAGATAACAATCTACATTGTGGACATGTTTGTCAAATTGATGTTATCAATGTGAAATGAGAACTATTGAATAGCCTATGAACTGAAAATTGTGACAAGTCATAAAGGACTAATTTGAAGAGGAGTTAAGAATTCTTTTATTTTACATGAGATATGTGAACTGCATATGACTGGTGATGAAATGATAAGATAAGATTATTTTCATCTTCTTCTCCAGAACGAAAAGACCTAGAAGGTTGTCATGTTGTGTAATGAGTCTTTAGCCAATGGAGATTCTAAATTGTAGATTTGGTGAAGCTGTGGCCCCAAATAAGGGCCTCACAGGCCATTACCTAAAATCCTGTTTTCATCTTTTTCTCCGGAACAAAAAGATCTAGAAGGCTGTGATATTGTATGCAAACTCTTTAGCCGATGGGGATTCAAATTTGTAAATTTGGTGACCATGTGACCCCAAATATGGGCCACAGCCTAAAAAAAACCTTTGAAAATGAATTTTGAACTGATATTTTATGACACTTCAATCACAATGATTTGAAATATATGTCGACTTTAGATAACAATCTACATTGTGGACATGTTTGTCAAATTGATGTTATCAATGTGAAATGAGAACTATTGAATAGCCTATGAACTGAAAATTGTGACAAGTCATAAAGGACTAAATTGAAGAGGAGTTAAGAATTCTTTTATTTTACATGAGATATGTGAACTGCATATGATTGGTGATGATATGATAAGATAAGATTATTTTCATCTTCTTCTCCAGAACGAAAAGACCTAGAAGGTTGTCATGTTGTGTAATGAGTCTTTAGCCAATGGAGATTCTAAATTGTAGATTTGGTGAAGCTGTGGCCCCAAATAAGGGCCTCACAGGCCATTACCTAAAATCCTGTTTTCATCTTTTTCTCCGGAACAAAAAGATCTAGAAGGCTGTGATATTGTATGCAAACTCTTTAGCCGATGGGGATTCAAACTTGTAAATTTGGTGACCCTGTGACCCCAAATATGGGCCACAGCCTAAAAAAAACCTTTGAAAATGAATTTTGAACTGATATTTTATGACACTTCAATCACAATGATTTGAAATATATGTCGACTTTAGATAACAATCTACATTGTGGACATGTTTGTCAAATTGATGTTATCAATGTGAAATGAGAACTATTGAATAGCCTATGAACTGAAAATTGTGACAAGTCATAAAGGACTAATTTGAAGAGGAGTTAAGAATTCTTTTATTTTACATGAGATATGTGAACTGCATATGATTGGTGATGATATGATAAGATAAGATTATTTTCATCTTCTCCAGAACGAAAAGACCTAGAAGGTTGTCATGTTGTGTAATGAGTCTTTAGCCAATGGAGATTCTAAATTGTAGATTTGGTGAAGCTGTGGCCCCAAATAAGGGCCTCACAGGCCATTACCTAAAATCCTGTTTTCATCTTTTTCTCCGGAACAAAAAGATCTAGAAGGCTGTGATATTCTATGCAAACTCTTTAGCCGATGGGGATTCAAACTTGTAAATTTGGTGACCCTGTGACCCCAAATATGGGCCACAGCCTAAAAAAACCCTTTGAAAATGAATTTTGAACTGATATTTTATGACACTTCAATCACAATGATTTGAAATATATGTCGACTTTAGATAACAATCTACATTGTGGACATGTTTGTCAAATTGATGTTATCAATGTGAAATGAGAACTATTGAATAGCCTATGAACTGAAAATTGTGACAAGTCATAAAGGACTAATTTGAAGAGGAGTTAAGAATTCTTTTATTTTACATGAGATATGTGAACTGCATATGATTGGTGATGATATGATAAGATAAGATTATTTTCATCTTCTTCTCCAGAACGAAAAGACCTAGAAGGTTGTCATGTTTTGTAATGAGTCTTTAGCCAATGGAGATTCTAAATTGTAGATTTGGTGACCCTGTGGCCCCAAATAAGGGCCTCACAGGCCATTACCTAAAATCCTGTTTTCATCTTTTTTTCCGGAACAAAAAGATCTAGAAGGCTGTAATATTGTATGCAAACTCTTTAGCCAATGGGGATTCTAACTTGTAAATTTGGTGACCCTGTGACCCCAAATATGGGCCACAGCCTAAAAAAAACCTTTGAAAATGAATTTTGAACTGATATTTTATGACACTTCAATCACAATGATTTGAAATATATGTCGACTTTAGATAACAATCTACATTGTGGACATGTTTGTCAAATTGATGAAATCAATGTGAAATGAGAACTATTGAATAGCCTTTGAACTGAAAATTGTGACAAGGCATAAAGGACTAAATTGAAGAGGAGTTAAGAATTCTTTTATTTTACATGAGATATGTGAACTGCATATGACTGGTGATGAAATGATAAGATAAGATTATTTTCATCTTCTTCTCTAGAACGAAAAGACCTAGAAGGTTGTCATGTTGTGTAATTAGTCTTTAGCCAATGGAGATTCTAAATTGTAGATTTGGTGAAGCTGTGGCCCCAAATAAGGGCCTCACAGGCCATTACCTAAAATCCTGTTTTCATCTTTTTCTCCGGAACAAAAAGATCTAGAAGGCTGTGATATTGTATGCAAACTCTTTAGCCGATGGGGATTCAAATTTGTAAATTTGGTGACCATGTGACCCCAAATATGGGCCACAGCCTAAAAAAAACCTTTGAAAATGAATTTTGAACTGATATTTTATGACACTTCAATCACAATGATTTGAAATATATGTCGACTTTAGATAACAATCTACATTGTGGACATGTTTGTCAAATTGATGTTATCAATGTGAAATGAGAACTATTGAATAGCCTATGAACTGAAAATTGTGACAAGTCATAAAGGACTAAATTGAAGAGGAGTTAAGAATTCTTTTATTTTACATGAGATATGTGAACTGCATATGATTGGTGATGATATGATAAGATAAGATTATTTTCATCTTCTTCTCCAGAACGAAAAGACCTAGAAGGTTGTCATGTTGTGTAATGAGTCTTTAGCCAATGGAGATTCTAAATTGTAGATTTGGTGAAGCTGTGGCCCCAAATAAGGGCCTCACAGGCCATTACCTAAAATCCTGTTTTCATCTTTTTCTCCGGAACAAAAAGATCTAGAAGGCTGTGATATTGTATGCAAACTCTTTAGCCGATGGGGATTCAAACTTGTAAATTTGGTGACCCTGTGACCCCAAATATGGGCCACAGCCTAAAAAAACCTTTGAAAATGAATTTTGAACT
The DNA here is from genome assembly GCA_936450465.1 of Gibbula magus. Classification (NCBI taxonomy): domain Eukaryota; kingdom Metazoa; phylum Mollusca; class Gastropoda; order Trochida; family Trochidae; genus Gibbula; species Gibbula magus. Next base: position 27,448,627 of record OW388296.1, read on the forward strand.
GATATTTTATGACACTTCAATCACAATGATTTGAAATATATGTCGACTTTAGATAACAATCTACATTGTGGACATGTTTGTCAAATTGATGTTATCAATGTGAAATGAGAACTATTGAATAGCCTATGAACTGAAAATTGTGACAAGTCATAAAGGACTAATTTGAAGAGGAGTTAAGAATTCTTTTATTTTACATGAGATATGTGAACTGCATATGATTGGTGATGATATGATAAGATAAGATTATTTTCATCTCCTCCAGAACGAAAAGACCTAGAAGGTTGTCATGTTGTGTAATGAGTCTTTAGCCAATGGAGATTCTAAATTGTAGATTTGGTGAAGCTGTGGCCCCAAATAAGGGCCTCACAGGCCATTACCTAAAATCCTGTTTTCATCTTTTTCTCCGGAACAAAAAGATCTAGAAGGCTGTGATATTGTATGCAAACTCTTTAGCCGATGGGGATTCAAACTTGTAAATTTGGTGACCCTGTGACCCCAAATATGGGCCACAGCCTAAAAAAACCCTTTGAAAATGAATTTTGAACTGATATTTTATGACACTTCAATCACAATGATTTGAAATATATGTCGACTTTAGATAACAATCTACATTGTGGACATGTTTGTCAAATTGATGTTATCAATGTGAAATGAGAACTATTGAATAGCCTATGAACTGAAAATTGTGACAAGTCATAAAGGACTAATTTGAAGAGGAGTTAAGAATTCTTTTATTTTACATGAGATATGTGAACTGCATATGACTGGTGATGAAATGATAAGATAAGATTATTTTCATCTGCTTCTCCAGAACGAAAAAACCTAGAAGGTTGTCATGTTGTGTAATGAGTCTTTAGCCAATGGAGATTCTAAATTGTAGATTTGGTGAAGCTGTGGCCCCAAATAAGGGCCTCACAGGCCATTACCTAAAATCCTGTTTTCATCTTTTTCTCCGGAACAAAAAGATCTAGAAGGCTGTGATATTGCATGCAAACTCTTTAGCCGATGGGGATTCAAACTTGTAAATTTGGTGACCATGTGACCCCAAATATGGGCCACAGCCTAAAAAAACCCTTTGAAAATGAATTTTGAACTGATATTTTATGACACTTCAATCACAATGATTTGAAATATATGTCGACTTTAGATAACAATCTACATTGTGGACATGTTTGTCAAATTGATGTAATCAATGTGAAATGAGAACTATTGAATAGCCTATGAACTGAAAATTGTGACAAGTCATAAAGGACTAAATTGAAGAGGAGTTAAGAATTCTTTTATTTTACATGAGATATGTGAACTGCATATGACTGGTGATGAAATGATAAGATAAGATTATTTTCATCTTCTTCTCCAGAACGAAAAGACCTAGAAGGTTGTCATGTTGTGTAATGAGTCTTTAGCCAATGGAGATTCTAAATTGTAGATTTGGTGAAGCTGTGGCCCCAAATAAGGGCCTCACAGGCCATTACCTAAAATCCTGTTTTCATCTTTTTCTCCGGAACAAAAAGATCTAGAAGGCTGTGATATTGTATGCAAACTCTTTAGCCGATGGGGATTCAAACTTGTAAATTTGGTGACCATGTGACCCCAAATATGGGCCACAGCCTAAAAAAAACCTTTGAAAATGAATTTTGAACTGATATTTTATGACACTTCAATCACAATGATTTGAAATATATGTCGACTTTAGATAACAATCTACATTGTGGACATGTTTGTCAAATTGATGTTATCAATGTGAAATGAGAACTATTGAATAGCCTATGAACTGAAAATTGTGACAAGTCATAAAGGACTAATTTGAAGAGGAGTTAAGAATTCTTTTATTTTACATGAGATATGTGAACTGCATATGACTGGTGATGAAATGATAAGATAAGATTATTTTCATCTTCTTCTCCAGAACGAAAAGACCTAGAAGGTTGTCATGTTGTGTAATGAGTCTTTAGCCAATGGAGATTCTAAATTGTAGATTTGGTGAAGCTGTGGCCCCAAATAAGGGCCTCACAGGCCATTACCTAAAATCCTGTTTTCATCTTTTTCTCCGGAACAAAAAGATCTAGAAGGCTGTGATATTCTATGCAAACTCTTTAGCCGATGGGGATTCAAACTTGTAAATTTGGTGACCATGTGACCCCAAATATGGGCCACAGCCTAAAAAAAAACCTTTGAAAATGAATTTTGAACTGATATTTTATGACACTTCAATCACAATGATTTGAAATATATGTCGACTTTAGATAACAATCTACATTGTGGACATGTTTGTCAAATTGATGTTATCAATGTGAAATGAGAACTATTGAATAGCCTATGAACTGAAAATTGTGACAAGTCATAAAGGACTAATTTGAAGAGGAGTTAAGAATTCTTTTATTTTACATGAGATATGTGAACTGCATATGATTGGTGATGATATGATAAGATAAGCTTATTTTCATCTTCTTCTCCAGAACGAAAAGACCTAGAAGGTTGTCATGTTGTGTAATGAGTCTTTAGCCAATGGAGATTCTAAATTGTAGATTTGGTGAAGCTGTGGCCCCAAATAAGGGCCTCACAGGCCATTACCTAAAATCCTGTTTTCATCTTTTTCTCCGGAACAAAAAGATCTAGAAGGCTGTGATATTGTATGCAAACTCTTTAGCCGATGGGGATTCAAACTTGTAAATTTGGTGACCCTGTGACCCCAAATATGGGCCACAGCCTAAAAAAAACCTTTGAAAATGAATTTTGAACTGATATTTTATGACACTTCAATCACAATGATTTGAAATATATGTCGACTTTAGATAACAATCTACATTGTGGACATGTTTGTCAAATTGATGAAATCAATGTGAAATGAGAACTATTGAATAGCCTTTGAACTGAAAATTGTGACAAGGCATAAAGGACTAAATTGAAGAGGAGTTAAGAATTCTTTTATTTTACATGAGATATGTGAACTGCATATGACTGGTGATAAAATGATAAGATAAGATTATTTTCATCTTCTTCTCCAGAACGAAAAGACCTAGAAGGTTGTCATGTTGTGTAATTAGTCTTTAGCCCATGGAGATTCTAAATTGTAGATTTGGTGAAGCTGTGGCCCCAAATAAGGGCCTCACAGGCCATTACCTAAAATCCTGTTTTCATCTTTTTCTCCGGAACAAAAAGATCTAGAAGGCTGTAATATTGTATGCAAACTCTTTAGCCAATGGGGATTCAAACTTGTAAATTTGGTGACCCTGTGACCCCAAATATGGGCCACAGCCTAAAAAAAACCTTTGAAAATGAATTTTGAACTGATATTTTATGACACTTCAATCACAATGATTTGAAATATATGTCGACTTTAGATAACAATCTACATTGTGGACATGTTTGTCAAATTGATGTTATCAATGTGAAATGAGAACTATTGAATAGCCTATGAACTGAAAATTGTGACAAGTCATAAAGGACTAATTTGAAGAGGAGTTAAGAATTCTTTTATTTTACATGAGATATGTGAACTGCATATGATTGGTGATGATATGATAAGATAAGCTTATTTTCATCTTCTTCTCCAGAACGAAAAGACCTAGAAGGTTGTCATGTTGTGTAATGAGTCTTTAGCCAATGGAGATTCTAAATTGTAGATTTGGTGAAGCTGTGGCCCCAAATAAGGGCCTCACGGGCCATTACCTAAAATCCTGTTTTCATCTTTTTCTCCGGAACAAACAGATCTAGAAGGCTGTGATATTGTATGCAAACTCTTTAGCCGATGGGGATTCAAACTTGTAAATTTGGTGACCCTGTGACCCCAAATATGGGCCACAGCCTAAAAAAAACCTTTGAAAATGAATTTTGAACTGATATTTTATGACACTTCAATCACAATGATTTGAAATATATGTCGACTTTAGATAACAATCTACATTGTGGACATGTTTGTCAAATTGATGTTATCAATGTGAAATGAGAACTATTGAATAGCCTATGAACTGAAAATTGTGACAAGTCATAAAGGACTAATTTGAAGAGGAGTTAAGAATTCTTTTATTTTACATGAGATATGTGAACTGCATATGATTGGTGATGATATGATAAGATAAGATTATTTTCATCTTCTTCTCCAGAACGAAAAGACCTAGAAGGTTGTCATGTTGTGTAATGAGTCTTTAGCCAATGGAGATTCTAAATTGTAGATTTGGTGACCCTGTGGCCCCAAATAAGGGCCTCACAGGCCATTACCTAAAATCCTGTTTTCATCTTTTTTCCGGAACAAAAAGATCTAGAAGGCTGTAATATTGTATGCAAACTCTTTAGCCAATGGGGATTCAAACTTGTAAATTTGGTGAACCTGTGACCCCAAATATGGGCCACAGCCTAAAAAAAACCTTTGAAAATGAATTTTGAACTGATATTTTATGACACTTCAATCACAATGATTTGAAATATATGTCGACTTTAGATAACAATCTACATTGTGGACATGTTTGTCAAATTGATGAAATCAATGTGAAATGAGAACTATTGAATAGCCTTTGAACTGAAAATTGTGACAAGGCATAAAGGACTAAATTGAAGAGGAGTTAAGAATTCTTTTATTTTACATGAGATATGTGAACTGCATATGACTGGTGATGAAATGATAAGATAAGATTATTTTCATCTTCTTCTCCAGAACGAAAAGACCTAGAAGGTTGTCATGTTGTGTAATAAGTCTTTAGCCAATGGAGATTCTAAATTGTAGATTTGGTGAAGCTGTGGCCCCAAATAAGGGCCTCACAGGCCATTACCTAAAATCCTGTTTTCATCTTTTTCTCCGGAACAAAAAGATCTAGAAGGCAGTAATATTGTATGCAAACTCTTTAGCCAATGGGGATTCAAACTTGTAAAAATTTGGTGACCCTGTGACCCCAAATATGGGCCACAGCCTAAAAAAACCTTTGAAAATGAATTTTGAACTGATATTTTATGACACTTCAATCACAATGATTTGAAATATATGTCGACTTTAGATAACAATCTACATTGTGGACATGTTTGTCAAATTGATGTAATCAATGTGAAATGAGAACTATTGAATAGCCTATGAACTGAAAATTGTGACAAGTCATAAAGGACTAAATTGAAGAGGAGTTAAGAATTCTTTTATTTTACATGAGATATGTGAACTGCATATGACTGGTGATGAAATGATAAGATAAGATTATTTTCATCTTCTTCTCCAGAACGAAAAGACCTAGAAGGTTGTCATGTTGTGTAATGAGTCTTTAGCCAATGGAGATTTTAAATTGTAGATTTGGTGAAGCTGTGGCCCCAAATAAGGGCCTCACAGGCCATTACCTTAAATCCTGTTTTCATCTTTTTCTCCGGAACAAAAAGATCTAGAAGGCTGTAATATTGTATGCAAACTCTTTAGCCAATGGGGATTCAAACTTGTAAATTTGGTGACCCTGTGACCCCAAATATGGGCCACAGCCTAAAAAAACCCTTTGAAAATGAATTTTGAACTGATATTTTATGACACTTCAATCACAATGATTTGAAATATATGTCGACTTTAGATAACAATCTACATTGTGGACATGTTTGTCAAATTGATGTAATCAATGTGAAATGAGAACTATTGAATAGCCTATGAACTGAAAATTGTGACAAGTCATAAAGGACTAATTTGAAGAGGAGTTAAGAATTCTTTTATTTTACATGAGATATGTGAACTGCATATGATTGGTGATGATATGATAAGATAAGCTTATTTTCATCTTCTTCTCCAGAACTAAAAGACCTAGAAGGTTGTCATGTTGTGTAATGAGTCTTTAGCCAATGGAGATTCTAAATTGTAGATTTGGTGAAGCTGTGGCCCCAAATAAGGGCCTCACAGGCCATTACCTAAAATCCTGTTTTCATCTTTTTCTCCGGAACAAAAAGATCTAGAAGGCTGTGATATTGTATGCAAACTCTTTAGCCAATGGGGATTCAAACTTGTAAATTTGGTGACCCTGTGACCCCAAATATGGGCCACAGCCTAAAAAAAACCTTTGAAAATGAATTTTGAACTGATATTTTATGACACTTCAATCACAATGATTTGAAATATATGTCGACTTTAGATAACAATCTACATTGTGGACATGTTTGTCAAATTGATGAAATCAATGTGAAATGAGAACTATTGAATAGCCTTCGAACTGAAAATTGTGACAAGTCATAAAGGACTAAATTGAAGAGGAGTTAAGAATTATTTTATTTTACATGAGATATGTGAACTGCATATGACTGGTGATGAAATGATAAGATAAGATTATTTTCATCTTCTTCTCCAGAACGAAAAGACCTAGAAGGTTGTCATGTTGTGTAATGAGTCTTTAGCCAATGGAGATTTTAAATTGTAGATTTGGTGAAGCTGTGGCCCCAAATAAGGGCCTCACAGGCCATTACCTAAAATCCTGTTTTCATCTTTTTCTCCGGAACAAAAAGATCTAGAAGGCTGTGATATTGTATGCAAACTCTTTAGCCAATGGGGATTCAAACTTGTAAATTTGGTGACCCTGTGACCCCAAATATGGGCCACAGCCTAAAAAAACCTTTGAAAATGAATTTTGAACTGATATTTTATGACACTTCAATCACAATGATTTGAAATATATGTCGACTTTAGATAACAATCTACATTGTGGACATGTTTGTCAAATTGATGAAATCAATGTGAAATGAGAACTATTGAATAGCCTTTGAACTGAAAATTGTGACAAGGCATAAAGGACTAAATTGAAGAGGAGTTAAGAATTCTTTTATTTTACATGAGATATGTGAACTGCATATGACTGGTGATGAAATGATAAGATAAGATTATTTTCATCTTCTTCTCCAGAACGAAAAGACCTAGAAGGTTGTCATGTTGTGTAATTAGTCTTTAGCCAATGGAGATTCTAAATTGTAGATTTGGTGAAGCTGTGGCCCCAAATAAGGGCCTCACAGGCCATTACCTAAAATCCTGTTTTCATCTTTTTCTCCGGAACAAAAAGATCTAGAAGGCTGTAATATTGTATGCAAACTCTTTAGCCAATGGGGATTCAAACTTGTAAATTTGGTGACCCTGTGACCCCAAATATGGGCCACAGCCTAAAAAAAACCTTTGAAAATGAATTTTGAACTGATATTTTATGACACTTCAATCACAATGATTTGAAATATATGTCGACTTTAGATAACAATCTACATTGTGGACATGTTTGTCAAATTGATGTAATCAATGTGAAATGAGAACTATTGAATAGCCTATGAACTGAAAATTGTGACAAGTCATAAAGGACTAATTTGAAGAGGAGTTAAGAATTCTTTTATTTTACATGAGATATGTGAACTGCATATGATTGGTGATGATATGATAAGATAAGCTTATTTTCATCTTCTTCTCCAGAACGAAAAGACCTAGAAGGTTGTCATGTTGTGTAATGAGTCTTTAGCCAATGGAGATTCTAAATTGTAGATTTGGTGAAGCTGTGGCCCCAAATAAGGGCCTCACAGGCCATTACCTAAAATCCTGTTTTCATCTTTTTCTCCGGAACAAAAAGATCTAGAAGGCTGTGATATTGTATGCAAACTCTTTAGCCAATGGGGATTCAAACTTGTAAATTTGGTGACCCTGTGACCCCAAATATGGGCCACAGCCTAAAAAAAACCCTTTGAAAATGAATTTTGAACTGATATTTTATGACACTTCAATCACAATGATTTGAAATATATGTCGACTTTAGATAACAATCAACATTGTGGACATGTTTGTCAAATTGATGTAATCTTGTTCTCCAGAACGAAAAGACCTAGAAGGTTGTCATATTGTGTAAAGAGTCTTTAGCCAATGGAGATTCTAAATTGTAGATTTGGTGACCCAGTGGCCCCAAATAAGGGCCTCGCAGGCCATTACCTAAAATCCTGTTTTCATCCAGAACAAACTAGAAGGAATATTTTGTTCAGAATGTTTAGATGTTTGGATGACAAGGCTTAGAACCGAGATTGTTTAGCCAAGGTGATTCTAAATTGTACTATGTACCATGAGATTCATCACATTGCCTGTTCTCTTTAAGCCTTATACAGTTAGATCAGTGCTGCCAGTGTTTAGTGCAAGCAAGAGTCTATTACATAATTTGGCGGTAAAACACAAACAACACAGCTGGCTTGTAACCAGAGCCAAGGGGTCAGAATATTGCATAATCTCCTGTGTGTTGACCTTGCTGAGTGCTCTCTCTCAATTTCAAGAATACGATTTGTCAGGGTTAGGGATCGTACATTATATTGAGACAACATATTTCTGTCTTCGTCATCAAACGAAATAAACTCTGATGAGCTACAGAGCCCATGGCTCTATTTTTAAAACTTGAATCGTATATGTGTTAGCTAATAATTACTCTTTACCTTTTTACATGCGTTAAAGGATAGATGAAATGTCATATTGTCACATTCGGATTCATTAAAATGGGATGTCAATTTGATAATTGCTCGATTTTAAATTTCTGAAATCGGCCAATAAATTACTTAAATACGGCTTTTTTAAAAAAAAAAGCCTAATTCAGCCCCGGCGACCAGAATGAAAATCTGCGGGGATGTGGTCCCTGAAGCGATGACTCCTGTGACCTCATTATCGGCGATAGTCATAATTCAACGTAATTTCGCAACATTTTTTTTATAATTTCACTAACAAATCTTCAATAAAACAACTTAATTTTTCCACGTATCGAATATTTAGATATCCAACTAGGTAATTCGACAGATGACAATTACATAATTATTGCATAAATATGTGTTTTTGGCAAGTTAATACACCTCATAAATTCATCTAGCGGCAGTGATAATCATCATTAATTAATTAATGACTTTCAAAGGAGCGGGTCGTCTGTGGTTAATCACAGCCAGGCCTCAAGGATTTCCTTCAAACGGATCGCGGCGGTGATTGAGGCATTGTTAAAATGGGTAAATTAAAATCTTCTAAACAATCAATTGCACGTGTATATTGTCTCGATTTTGTGCTCAATTGATTCCGATTTCTAATGTGCGTAGAGGAAATAATCTGTCATTCTTGAGAAAAATGCATTACACGGGATCTTTAACTACATATGTGGTTTTAATCTGAATTGTATATTACATATAAAAGAATACTTTAGATGACACTTACATTTACTTCACGGGAGATCTTCTTAATTTTGTTCACACATACATACATATGCTTCTTTCATGTGAATCGTTTATTTGTTTACCAAATGGTTATTTCACATAAATCGTTTATGTGTTTACTAATGGTTATTGCACACACATCTTTCATAAGTATATATATATGTCTCTTTTAAATTAATTTTCAATATGTTAGCTAAATGCTTCTTTCACATGAGGTTTCACCCAAATATATTTGCCACACTCGTTTGAATGGTGTTCTTCCTTTCAACTAAACTAGCCTCCACAATGTCAATCAAACACGTTGAAACCACGTAGAGTTATTAATTATTACTGAGAAATACGAAAGTAGGGGATATGCTAATATGCGTGTGAATGTAAAAGTTACTATCATAGTTTCCGAGTTGTATCGGGAAATAGCAGAACAGTTTGTCCGAGAGGCCAAGGTCCGAGGCCTTTAGGCCGAGGACCGGGTTCGAGGACAACTGTCCTGCTATTTCCCGATGCAACGAGGAAACTATGGTAGTAACTGACTAACATCTCATTTATTCCGAGTGAAATAACATGAATTTTAAACAATGTAAAATACCATAACCTTTTTGTGGCCCCTTCTCTAGTGTATGAAAGAAATGCGTAGTACTACTGATGTTCTGCCTGACCGATTTTAGCACGTGATTCTCGCGTGTAAAATTAGGCGCACAAAATAAATGTTCAAAGATCGTGCAGGTTCGTGCAATTTACGAACATACGGGTAATTTGCGAAAATTGCTTTGGAAGAATGAGGTCGTCTTCTATGATTAAAATCGGTTGGATTTTCAATATTTAGGTAACTTGAACATTCTTATAAATTGTTTATTTTGTAGATTTCCTTAATTGTTTATTATTTTATATGCTTCAAACTACTATATTTATCATTTCTAACATAACTTTCTAAACGGTTGTTGTGAATTTGTGGTAGAAAATATATCAAAGTATTGTTTATTTTTGGTGTCTATTCTTTCTAGTTCATTTTTTGGCAGAAGACAATCAAGTATTTTACTCCCAACCGTATTGAGTATTACATCAAATAAATTCGTTTTTTACGCATTGATCTCAGTGAATCAAACAATTATCCAAATCAATTTGTCATTGGCGTTGATAAACTGTAACTTATTTTGTTTAAAAGTGGTTTTGAAAGTGTCCGTGTATCAAATATCAGGACTGTAATGAACAGGACACTTTTATGAATGGTTGCTACGGGCAACGTGGTCTAAGTGTAATGTATGTATGGATTGAACTATATTTCGTATATAGGTTATGTTATTTTGATGAACATGTAAATGTAAAAACACAAGTATCCTTTCCAATTCCATTTTCAAAAGGACAGACAGGCAGATGGTTTATTACGTCTCACATAAATTGGTAGGAAGGTAATTTACAACATTGAAACGAGCCATTCGTTTTTGGAGTTATGAGAGATGAAATATACTAACTTAAACGTATAACCATTACTACAGTACACATGCCAAGACAATTTGTTTGTTATTCTATTTAAAGAATATCACACGAGAAATCAACCTCGCATTGTCCTTATACACCTATGTACGTAAGTGCAATGGATTAAGAACAATTGACACACCTGCAAAATGTCAACAGTTGTTGTATAAATTACGACCTTTGTAATTAAATATTTAATCCACCGTTCTTTACAGATCATTCTGACTTTCAAATGAAGATTTATAGCGTCAAAAGTCAATTCCAATAAAGATTTCAATATTTACAAGCCATTCTTTTTCTACCATCGAAATGCGTGTCTCGGGAGTCTGTTAGAATGTTTATGAGTGGCTAGGACAGAGAAGCTGTATAAATCAAAGGGTTTGATCGCTTGGCAGGATCAGAAGGGGAGGACTGTATTGCATGCAGCAGTTTCCACTGTCTTATCAACGCGACCTGCTGTCAGTATTTGAAGTAAGTGTGACTAAATGATTTGGTGAAGCTTATTAAAGGCACATTACGACCGGGGTATATTTGTGGAAAGACATATGTCATTTTGCGCTATTATGCATGATTAAAGGGGCATCCATTGTGTTGTTGGGTGTCACATATGCTAAACGTTGTAAATGGTGTTATTTTATCGAGAAGTACTGAATGATGTCCTAAGTACCTTTTTGATGAAAGTCGTCTCGGTATAGTGACGACAGAAAGGTAAAAGCAGTGATTTCTGATCGAAAACCGGACAGTCCACCGCGGTTGTCGCTCGTTAATTTGTCAAACGTATTTAAAAATTTTTATTTACTACAGACAAAACGACAAATTTGAATTGATAATGTTTATAGAGTCATATAACTAATGTGCATATGTATGGGACGTATAGTTTCGGTTTCTGCACAGTTCTAATGACGTTTCTCGATTTTAATTGGAAACCAGTAATTATGATATATTTGGCGATTCGAGAAGACAATGCAAGTTAATTGAAATGATTTGAACTGAAATCAGCATATATAGTATTTTGGCACGTATTTAAGCAAGATAAAATATGAAACGCAATTGATGTCTCTTTAAAACACAGTCAATACAAATAGGTTAGAGATTATAATACCATCTGATGAGCAGTTACAATGTATAAAGGGGGACATCTTCTTGAATTTCGTCTCCCGTGTTGAACTGTTACACTGATTATTGAAAAAGGATGCATTCCTTCTTAGAGAGGACTGTACTGACAACAGCAAATGGTTTTATGCATTTCATTTTGGTTAAACTTATCAATAATTGAACTGAGGGATGCATGGTTCCTTTAATAGGCAGTTGAGGGGCATTTAGACGTGGATACACAATAAAATCATGATTTGTGGATAACAGCTCCTTTCAGTGTATTTTCACAATAAAGAAGTTTGTTTCCACAAATCATGATTTCTAATTTACTCTTGAAGTGCTTAAAACAGTTTAAAGTTGGATATATTGGTTATATAAGTCTTGGAAATCTCTTGTGATGTAATATGTTCATATTGTACGATACTAATGACAAATAAGAGTGTTTATAACGAAAATGGTTAGAGATGGTATCATATCATAGCGTGTCATTATAACGATCAACTGCTGTATACATTGCATACTTGATTTGACATACGAGCGAGTGCTAGTACAATATTTTCTTCTAAAATACCAATTACTTAGTTAATTAAACGTTCCTAGAACAAATGTCAGACAAAGTGCATTTTTAAGAAGGACAAGTGCAAGTATATACAACTTATTAATTGCAATGCCAAAACGTTGAATTGACTAAAATAAGAACTACAATAAGATCCTTAGATTCCTTCGTCAAATTATTTTTCCTGAATTGTTAATCCATGTATATGCAGTGCTATTGAACTATGACTTTTGGTTATCTTGGAAGAAATACAGTTTAAAGTTAAACAAAAGTAATTTTGTTGCTGTTGAAGAAAGATGCATATGTTTTAAATGGAGATCTCATTTTAAATATTATATTTAACAAATACAAATTATGAACTATGTACGATTTACTGTTCATTGTCAGAAAACTTATTGTCAATTTATTAGTGAAATGTTTATTGCACGAACGGAATTTATCATTGGTATATTGCTAGAAGATTAAAAAGTTCTTCACATCCATATTGCATTTTTCATTCATTAACATTTAGAAACGAAATTTGTCATTCAATAATGCGTAGATCTTCAATTGATTTTTCCCTTGACAGCTACATGTATTATTTGTTTAGAATGTGTTGGTTTAAAGAGTGTCATGTAAAGTTATACATAAGATAAGCATATGTAAGTTGGTACTTATCTTCTGTCACTTTGTTTGTTTGTTTATTGTCGATTGAGTAAAGGCAAGTGCTTTATTCGCACTGACCCAAATCATTTAGCGGTAAAGTGTAGATTAAATCATTCTTTATCACCTTTAGATATACAATTTATTTCCTAGTTGTATATGAACAATGTTCTATATGAATTTGGATAAAAATAATTTTAATTATATAATTATAATTTAAAACATCAACAATATGAGATTTTCTATCTTTATTTATATAATAGTTGTATAACCATAAAAATATGATATCTTAGCAATATGATAACCTTTTTCTAAAGTGATTATCTTCATATGTTTATTATTTCTCAGTCTTTATTCAATACTTAGAGGCCACAGGCCTATAGTACAAAACAATATTCAAAAGATTCACATGCAAACAAACAAAAGAAAACACCTGATTTTTTATTTATGAACCATTCAACGTATTTATACCTTTCTTTTTCTTATTTCTTTTTCGTTACTATTCAAATATTTAAAAATACTCCCTTTTCACAATAAACAGTTATGAATTAGTATATATCGTTATTATTATTTACAATTCATACATATTCTCCCCTTTCTTACAAAATCACTCAACTAAATGACAATGTTATTCATATTCAAATTGTATTAAGATTCGAATATATATATATATATCTGTCAGTTGATACTCAAACATGTTCAGTGTAAGCATGAGTGCACTATCATAGAAGCTTAAGTATTTGGTAAACAGAACTCTCCTACAAGCCTCTCACCCCCTTCAAGTGAACAGAAAACCTCGACAATAACACTCAACTATCAGCTTGCATAACCGTATAAACTTACTTAACAATTTGCGTAAGAAAGATCATGTGAGTCAAGACACTCTAATAGAGATTATTTAAAAAAATATAAATCAATAATTTATATGGGAAAGCTTGAGGGTTTTGATCATATTTGCTCTCTTGATGCTTGATATAGTCTGTTCATACGCTTTTGTCTCAGGGGTTCGGCAACATTGTCTGCTGTGGGGAATTGTTCTACAAGCATTAAGGTTAGGGTGTAATGTTGTGTAGTGAATTTCAGCGCAGTACGACCCATTGTTCGCTGGTTCCAGCCGTTCCTCGCAGGTTTCACCGCAATGCATAGCCACCGTGATATGCGGACTTTTTCCCTCCAATAATGCTAGCAGCCGTACTATAAGTGAAATAATCTTGAAAGCGGCGTTAAAACTCGAGTTCACCTCACCTCACCATTTCCCCTCTCTTTCGACATGTATAACTTTGCTCTTAAGGCACACATATTATTTAACACGATATGCTAAATATAACAACCACAGATCACTCCTTCACAAAGTCAATCAGAGCATTTTCCAATGCGACGAATAAATGCTTAAACGTCTTTAGAGCGTAGTTTGTCTTGAGCTACCAAGTAAACAATAATTTTCGTGTTGAGTGAACGCAAGGAGACTCCAATACCAAAGTACTGATGCAACCTCATGAATCCATTCATTGATCACACTCTTGAATTTTAAGTTTTGAGTTCTTATTATATGTGGTCGACAAGGAGGTCCAACTTATCCCTGTTTCTCCATACTAATGGACTATTAAATACACAGAGGTGTTCTACAAGGAGGTCCAACTTATCCCTGTTTCTCCATACCAATGGACTATTAAATACACAGAGGTGGTCCCGAAGGAGGCCCAACTTATCCCTGTTTCTCCATATCAATGGACTATTGAATACACAGAGGTGTTCTACAAGGAGGCCCAAATTATCGCTGTTTCTCCATACTAATGGACTATTAAATACACAGAGGTGTTCTACAAGGAGGTCCAACTTATCCCTGTTTCTCCATACAATTGACTATTAAATACGCAGAGGTGGTCGACAAGGAGGTCCAACTTATCCCTGTTTCTCCATACTAATGGACTATTAAATACACAGAGGTGTTCTACAAGGAGGTCCAACTTATCCCTGTTTCTCCATACAATGGACTATTAAATACACAGAGGTGTTCTACAAGGAGGTCCAACTTATCCCTTTTTCTCCATACTGATAGACTATTAAATACACAGAGGTGTTCTACTAGGAGGCCCAACTTATCCCTGTTTCTCCAAACCAATGGACTATTAAATACACAGAGGTGTTCTACAAGGAGGTCCAACTTATCCCTTTTTCTTCATACAATGGACTATTAAATACACAGAGGTGGTCCCCAAGGAGGCCCAACTTTTCCTTGTTTCTCCATATCAATGGACTATTGAATACACAGAGGTGTTCTACAAGGAGGCCCAACTTATCCCTGTTTCTCCATACTAATGGACTATTAAATACACAGAGGTGTTCTACAAGGAGGCCCAACTTATCCCTGTTTCTCCATACAATGGACTATTAAATACGCAGAGGTGTTCTACAAGGAGGCCCAACTTATCCCTTTTTCTTCATACAATGGACGAAAAAATATACAGAGGTGTTTACAAGGAGGCCCAACTCATCCCTGTTTCTCCATACCAATGGACTATTTAATACACAGAGGTGGTCCCCAAGGAGGCCCAACTTATCCTTGTTTCTCCATACCAATGGACTATTAAATACACACAGGTGTTCTACAAGGAGGTCAAACTTACCCTTGTTTCTCCATACCAATGGACTATTCAATACAGAAGTGGTCCCCAAGGAGGTCCAAATTATCCCTGTTTCTCCATACTAATGGACTATTAAATACACAGAGGTGTTCTACAAGGAGGTCCAACTTATCCCTGTTTCTCCATACAATGGACTATTAAATACACAGAGGTGTTCTACAAGGAGGCCCAACTTATCCCTGTTTCTCCATACAATGGACTATTAAATACGCAGAGGTGGTCGACAAGGAGGTCCAACTTATCCCTGTTTCTCCATACTAATGGACTATTAAATACACAGAGGTGTTCTACAAGGAGGCCCAACTTATCCCTGTTTCTCCATACAATGGACTATTAAATACACAGAGGTGTTCTACAAGGAGGTCCAACTTATCCCTGTTTCTCCATACAATGGACTATTAAATACACAGAGGTGTTCTACAAGGAGGTCCAACTTATCCCTGTTTCTCCATACAATGGACTATTAAATACACAGAGGTGTTCTACAAGGAGGCCCAACTTATCCCTGTTTCTCCATACAATGGACTATTAAATACGCAGAGGTGGTCGACAAGGAGGTCCAACTTATCCCTGTTTCTCCATACTAATGGACTATTAAATACACAGAGGTGTTCTACAAGGAGGCCCAACTTATCCCTGTTTCTCCATACAATGGACTATTAAATACACAGAGGTGTTCTACAAGGAGGTCCAACTTATCCCTGTTTCTCCATACAATGGACTATTAAATACACAGAGGTGGTCCCCAAGGAGGCCCAACTTTTCCTTGTTTCTCCATATCAATGGACTATTGAATACACAGAGGTGTTCTACAAGGAGGCCCAACTTATCCCTGTTTCTCCATACTAATGGACTATTAAATACACAGAGGTGTTCTACAAGGAGGCCCAACTTATCCCTGTTTCTCCATACAATGGACTATTAAATACGCAGAGGTGTTCTACAAGGAGGCCCAACTTATCCCTTTTTCTTCATACAATGGACGAAAAAATATACAGAGGTGTTTACAAGGAGGCCCAACTCATCCCTGTTTCTCCATACCAATGGACTATTTAATACACAGAGGTGGTCCCCAAGGAGGCCCAACTTATCCTTGTTTCTCCATACCAATGGACTATTAAATACACACAGGTGTTCTACAAGGAGGTCAAACTTACCCTTGTTTCTCCATACCAATGGACTATTCAATACAGAAGTGGTCCCCAAGGAGGTCCAAATTATCCCTGTTTCTCCATACTAATGGACTATTAAATACACAGAGGTGTTCTACAAGGAGATCCAACTTATCCCTGTTTCTCCATACAATGGACTATTAAATACACAGAGGTGTTCTACAAGGAGGCCCAACTTATCCCTGTTTCTCCATACAATGGACTATTAAATACGCAGAGG
The DNA here is from genome assembly GCA_936450465.1 of Gibbula magus. Classification (NCBI taxonomy): domain Eukaryota; kingdom Metazoa; phylum Mollusca; class Gastropoda; order Trochida; family Trochidae; genus Gibbula; species Gibbula magus. The sequence goes on from OW388296.1 coordinate 27,465,580, forward strand.
TGGTCGACAAGGAGGTCCAACTTATCCCTGTTTCTCCATACTAATGGACTATTAAATACACAGAGGTGTTCTACAAGGAGGCCCAACTTATCCCTGTTTCTCCATACAATGGACTATTAAATACACAGAGGTGTTCTACAAGGAGGTCCAACTTATCCCTGTTTCTCCATACAATGGACTATTAAATACACAGAGGTGTTCTACAAGGAGGTCCAACTTATCCCTTTTTCTCCATACTGATAGACTATTAAATACACAGAGGTGTTCTACAAGGAGGCCCAACTTATCCCTTTTTCTTCAGACAATGGACGAAAAAATATACAGAGGTGTTTACAAGGAGGCCCAACTCATCCCTGTTTCTCCATACCAATGGACTATTAAATACACAGAGGTGTTCTACAAGGAGGCCCCAACTCATCCCTGTTTCTCCATACAATGGACTATTAAATACACAGAGGTGGTCAACAAGGAGGCCCAACTTTTTACTTGTTTCCCCATACCAATGGACTATTAAATACACAGAGGTGTTCTACAAGGAGGCCCCAACTCATCCCTGTTTCTCCATACAATGGACTATTAAATACACAGAGGTGTTCTACAAGGAGGTCCAACTTATCCCTGTTTCTCCATACAATGGACTATTAAATACACAGAGGTGTTCTACAAGGAGGTCCAACTTATCCCTTTTTCTCCATACTGATAGACGATTAAATACACAGAGGTGTTCTACAAGGAGGCCCAACTTATCCCTTTTTCTTCAGACAATGGACGAAAAAATATACAGAGGTGTTTACAAGGAGGCCCAACTCATCCCTGTTTCTCCATACCAATGGACTATTAAATACACAGAGGTGTTCTACAAGGAGGCCCCAACTCATCCCTGTTTCTCCATACAATGGACTATTAAATACACAGAGGTGGTCAACAAGGAGGCCCAACTTTTAACTTGTTTCTCCATACCAATGGACTATTAAATACACAGAGGTGTTCTACAAGGAGGTCAAACTTATCCTTGTTTCTCCAAACCAATGGACTATTAAATACACACAGGTGTTCTACAAGGAGGTCAAACTTACCCTTGTTTCTCCATACCAATGGACTATTAAATACACAGAGGTGGTCCCCAAGGAGGCCCAACTTTTAACTTGTTTCTCCATACCAATGGACTATTAAATACACAGAGGTGTTCTACAAGGAGGTCAAACTTATCCTTGTTTCTCCATACCAATGGACTATTAAATACACACAGGTGTTCTACAAGGAGGTCAAACTTACCCTTGTTTCTCCATACTAATGGACTATTAAATACACAGAGGTGGTCCCCAAGGAGGTCCAAATTATCCCTATTTCTCCATTCCAATGGACTATTAAATACACAGAGGTGTTCTAATAGGAGGTCCAAATTATCCTTGTTTCTCCATACTAATGGACTATTAAATACACAGAGGTGGTCCCCAAGGAGGTCCAAATTATCCCTATTTCTCCATTCCAATGGACTATTAAATACACAGAGGTGTTCTAATAGGAGGTCCAACTTATCCCTGTTTCTCCATACAATGGACTATTAAATACACAGAGATGTTCTACAAGGAGGCCCAACTTATCCCTGTTTCTCCATACAATGGACTATTAAATACGCAGAGGTGGTCGACAAGGAGGTCCAACTTATCCCTGTTTCTCCATACTAATGGACTATTAAATACACAGAGGTGTTCTACAAGGAGGTCCAACTTATCCCTGTTTCTCCATACAATGGACTATTAAATACACAGAGGTGTTCTACAAGGAGGTCCAACTTATCCCTTTTTCTCCATACTGATAGACTATTAAATACACAGAGGTGTTCTACTAGGAGGCCCAACTTATCCCTGTTTCTCCAAACCAATGGACTATTAAATACACAGAGGTGTTCTACAAGGAGGTCCAACTTATCCCTTTTTCTTCATACAATGGACTATTAAATACACAGAGGTGGTCCCCAAGGAGGCCCAACTTTTCCTTGTTTCTCCATATCAATGGACTATTGAATACACAGAGGTGTTCTACAAGGAGGCCCAACTTATCCCTGTTTCTCCATACTAATGGACTATTAAATACACAGAGGTGTTCTACAAGGAGGCCCAACTTATCCCTGTTTCTCCATACAATGGACTATTAAATACGCAGAGGTGTTCTACAAGGAGGCCCAACTTATCCCTTTTTCTTCATACAATGGACGAAAAAATATACAGAGGTGTTTACAAGGAGGCCCAACTCATCCCTGTTTCTCCATACCAATGGACTATTTAATACACAGAGGTGGTCCCCAAGGAGGCCCAACTTATCCTTGTTTCTCCATACCAATGGACTATTAAATACACACAGGTGTTCTACAAGGAGGTCAAACTTACCCTTGTTTCTCCATACCAATGGACTATTCAATACAGAAGTGGTCCCCAAGGAGGTCCAAATTATCCCTGTTTCTCCATACTAATGGACTATTAAATACACAGAGGTGTTCTACAAGGAGGTCCAACTTATCCCTGTTTCTCCATACAATGGACTATTAAATACACAGAGGTGTTCTACAAGGAGGCCCAACTTATCCCTGTTTCTCCATACAATGGACTATTAAATACGCAGAGGTGGTCGACAAGGAGGTCCAACTTATCCCTGTTTCTCCATACTAATGGACTATTAAATACACAGAGGTGTTCTACAAGGAGGCCCAACTTATCCCTGTTTCTCCATACAATGGACTATTAAATACACAGAGGTGTTCTACAAGGAGGTCCAACTTATCCCTGTTTCTCCATACAATGGACTATTAAATACACAGAGGTGTTCTACAAGGAGGTCCAACTTATCCCTGTTTCTCCATACAATGGACTATTAAATACACAGAGGTGTTCTACAAGGAGGCCCAACTTATCCCTGTTTCTCCATACAATGGACTATTAAATACGCAGAGGTGGTCGACAAGGAGGTCCAACTTATCCCTGTTTCTCCATACTAATGGACTATTAAATACACAGAGGTGTTCTACAAGGAGGCCCAACTTATCCCTGTTTCTCCATACAATGGACTATTAAATACACAGAGGTGTTCTACAAGGAGGTCCAACTTATCCCTGTTTCTCCATACAATAGACTATTAAATACACAGAGGTGGTCCCCAAGGAGGCCCAACTTTTCCTTGTTTCTCCATATCAATGGACTATTGAATACACAGAGGTGTTCTACAAGGAGGCCCAACTTATCCCTGTTTCTCCATACTAATGGACTATTAAATACACAGAGGTGTTCTACAAGGAGGCCCAACTTATCCCTGTTTCTCCATACAATGGACTATTAAATACGCAGAGGTGTTCTACAAGGAGGCCCAACTTATCCCTTTTTCTTCATACAATAGACGAAAAAATATACAGAGGTGTTTACAAGGAGGCCCAACTCATCCCTGTTTCTCCATACCAATGGACTATTTAATACACAGAGGTGGTCCCCAAGGAGGCCCAACTTATCCTTGTTTCTCCATACCAATGGACTATTAAATACACACAGGTGTTCTACAAGGAGGTCAAACTTACCCTTGTTTCTCCATACCAATGGACTATTCAATACAGAAGTGGTCCCCAAGGAGGTCCAAATTATCCCTGTTTCTCCATACTAATGGACTATTAAATACACAGAGGTGTTCTACAAGGAGATCCAACTTATCCCTGTTTCTCCATACAATGGACTATTAAATACACAGAGGTGTTCTACAAGGAGGCCCAACTTATCCCTGTTTCTCCATACAATGGACTATTAAATACGCAGAGGTGGTCGACAAGGAGGTCCAACTTATCCCTGTTTCTCCATACTAATGGACTATTAAATACACAGAGGTGTTCTACAAGGAGGCCCAACTTATCCCTGTTTCTCCATACAATGGACTATTAAATACACAGAGGTGTTCTACAAGGAGGTCCAACTTATCCCTGTTTCTCCATACAATGGACTATTAAATACACAGAGGTGTTCTACAAGGAGGTCCAACTTATCCCTTTTTCTCCATACTGATAGACTATTAAATACACAGAGGTGTTCTACAAGGAGGCCCAACTTATCCCTTTTTCTTCAGACAATGGACGAAAAAATATACAGAGGTGTTTACAAGGAGGCCCAACTCATCCCTGTTTCTCCATACCAATGGACTATTAAATACACAGAGGTGTTCTACAAGGAGGCCCCAACTCATCCCTGTTTCTCCATACAATGGACTATTAAATACACAGAGGTGGTCAACAAGGAGGCCCAACTTTTTACTTGTTTCCCCATACCAATGGACTATTAAATACACAGAGGTGTTCTACAAGGAGGCCCCAACTCATCCCTGTTTCTCCATACAATGGACTATTAAATACACAGAGGTGTTCTACAAGGAGGTCCAACTTATCCCTGTTTCTCCATACAATGGACTATTAAATACACAGAGGTGTTCTACAAGGAGGTCCAACTTATCCCTTTTTCTCCATACTGATAGACGATTAAATACACAGAGGTGTTCTACAAGGAGGCCCAACTTATCCCTTTTTCTTCAGACAATGGACGAAAAAATATACAGAGGTGTTTACAAGGAGGCCCAACTCATCCCTGTTTCTCCATACCAATGGACTATTAAATACACAGAGGTGTTCTACAAGGAGGCCCCAACTCATCCCTGTTTCTCCATACAATGGACTATTAAATACACAGAGGTGGTCAACAAGGAGGCCCAACTTTTAACTTGTTTCTCCATACCAATGGACTATTAAATACACAGAGGTGTTCTACAAGGAGGTCAAACTTATCCTTGTTTCTCCAAACCAATGGACTATTAAATACACACAGGTGTTCTACAAGGAGGTCAAACTTACCCTTGTTTCTCCATACCAATGGACTATTAAATACACAGAGGTGGTCCCCAAGGAGGCCCAACTTTTAACTTGTTTCTCCATACCAATGGACTATTAAATACACAGAGGTGTTCTACAAGGAGGTCAAACTTATCCTTGTTTCTCCATACCAATGGACTATTAAATACACACAGGTGTTCTACAAGGAGGTCAAACTTACCCTTGTTTCTCCATACTAATGGACTATTAAATACACAGAGGTGGTCCCCAAGGAGGTCCAAATTATCCCTATTTCTCCATTCCAATGGACTATTAAATACACAGAGGTGTTCTAATAGGAGGTCCAAATTATCCTTGTTTCTCCATACTAATGGACTATTAAATACACAGAGGTGGTCCCCAAGGAGGTCCAAATTATCCCTATTTCTCCATTCCAATGGACTATTAAATACACAGAGGTGTTCTAATAGGAGGTCCAACTTATCCCTGTTTCTCCATACAATGGACTATTAAATACACAGAGGTGTTCTACAAGGAGGCCCAACTTATCCCTTTTTCTTCAGACAATGGACGAAAAAATATACAGAGGTGTTTACAAGGAGGCCCAACTCATCCCTGTTTCTCCATACCAATGGACTATTAAATACACAGAGGTGTTCTACAAGGAGGCCCCAACTTATCCCTGTTTCTCCATACAATGGACTATTAAATACACAGAGGTGGTCAACAAGGAGGCCCAACTTTTTACTTGTTTCCCCATACCAATGGACTATTAAATACACAGAGGTGTTCTACAAGGAGGCCCCAACTCATCCCTGTTTCTCCATACAATGGACTATTAAATACGCAGAGGTGGTCGACAAGGAGGTCCAACTTATCCCTGTTTCTCCATACTAATGGACTATTAAATACACAGAGGTGTTCTACAAGGAGGCCCAACTTATCCCTGTTTCTCCATACAATGGACTATTAAATACACAGAGGTGTTCTACAAGGAGGTCCAACTTATCCCTGTTTCTCCATACAATGGACTATTAAATACACAGAGGTGTTCTACAAGGAGGTCCAACTTATCCCTTTTTCTCCATACTGATAGACGATTAAATACACAGAGGTGTTCTACAAGGAGGCCCAACTTATCCCTTTTTCTTCAGACAATGGACGAAAAAATATACAGAGGTGTTTACAAGGAGGCCCAACTCATCCCTGTTTCTCCATACCAATGGACTATTAAATACACAGAGGTGTTCTACAAGGAGGCCCCAACTCATCCCTGTTTCTCCATACAATGGACTATTAAATACACAGAGGTGGTCAACAAGGAGGCCCAACTTTTTACTTGTTTCTCCATACCAATGGACTATTAAATACACAGAGGTGTTCTACAAGGAGGTCAAACTTATCCTTGTTTCTCCATACCAATGGACTATAAAATACACATAGGTGTTCTACAAGGAGGTCAAACTTACCCTTGTTTCTCCATACCAATGGACTATTAAATACACAGAGGTGGTCCCCAAGGAGGCCCAACTTTTTACTTGTTTCTCCATACCAATGGACTATTAAATACACAGAGGTGTTCTACAAGGAGGTCAAACTTATCCTTGTTTCTCCATACCAATGGACTATTAAATACACACAGGTGTTCTACAAGGAGGTCAAACTTACCCTTGTTTCTCCATACTAATGGACTATTAAATACACAGAGGTGGTCCCCAAGGAGGTCCAAATTATCCCTATTTCTCCATTCCAATGGACTATTAAATACACAGAGGTGTTCTAATAGGAGGTCCAAATTATCCTTGTTTCTCCATACTAATGGACTATTAAATACACAGAGGTGGTCCCCAAGGAGGTCCAAATTATCCCTATTTCTCCATTCCAATGGACTATTAAATACACAGAGGTGTTCTAATAGGAGGTCCAACTTATCCCTGTTTCTCCATACAATGGACTATTAAATACACAGAGGTGTTCTACAAGGAGGCCCAACTTATCCCTGTTTCTCCATACAATGGACTATTAAATACGCAGAGGTGGTCGACAAGGAGGCCCAACTTATCCCTGTTTCTCCATACAATGGACTATTAAATACACAGAGGTGTTCTACAAGGAGGTCCAACTTATCCCTGTTTCTCCATACAATGGACTATTAAATACGCAGAGGTGGTCGACAAGGAGGTCCAACTTATCCCTGTTTCTCCATACTAATGGACTATTAAATACACAGAGGTGTTCTACAAGGAGGCCCAACTTATCCCTGTTTCTCCATACAATGGACTATTAAATACACAGAGGTGTTCTACAAGGAGGTCCAACTTATCCCTGTTTCTCCATACAATGGACTATTAAATACACAGAGGTGTTCTACAAGGAGGTCCAACTTATCCCTTTTTCTCCATACTGATAGACTATTAAATACACAGAGGTGTTCTACAAGGAGGCCCAACTTATCCCTTTTTCTTCATACAATGGACTATTAAATACACAGAGGTGTTCTACAAGGAGGTCCAACTTATCCCCTTTTCTCCATACTGATAGACTATTAAATACACAGAGGTGTTCTACAAGGAGGCCCAACTTATCCCTGTTTCTCTATACAATGGACTATTAAATACACAGAGGTGTTCTACAAGGAGGCCCAACTTATCCTTGTTTCTCCATACCAATGGACTATTAAATACACACAGGTGTTCTACAAGGAGGTCAAACTTACCCTTGTTTCTCCATACCAATGGACTATTCAATACAGAGGTGGTCCCCAAGGAGGTCCAAATTATCCCTGTTTCTCCATACTAATGGACTATTAAATACACAGAGGTGTTCTACAAGGAGGTCCAACTTATCCCTTTTTCTCCATACTGATAGACTATTAAATACACAGAGGTGTTCTACAAGGAGGCCCAACTTATCCCTTTTTCTTCATACAATGGACGAAAAAATATACAGAGGTGTTTACAAGGAGGCCCAACTTATCCCTGTTTCTCCATACCAATGGACTATTAAATACACAGAGGTGGTCCCCAAGGAGGCCCAACTTATCCTTGTTTCTCCATACCAATGGACTATTAAATACACACAGGTGTTCTACAAGGAGGTCAAACTTACCCTTGTTTCTCCATACCAATGGACTATTCAATACAGAGGTGGTCCCCAAGGAGGTCCAAATTATCCCTGTTTCTCCATACTAATGGACTATTAAATACACAGAGGTGTTCTACAAGGAGGTCCAACTTATCCCTTTTTCTCCATACTGATAGACTATTAAATACACAGAGGTGTTCTACAAGGAGGCCCAACTTATCCCTTTTTCTTCATACAATGGACGAAAAAATATACAGAGGTGTTTACAAGGAGGCCCAACTTATCCCTGTTTCTCCAAACCAATGGACTATTAAATACACAGAGGTGGTCCCCAAGGAGGCCAAACTTATCCCTGTTTCTCCATTCCAATGGACTATTAAATACACACAGGTGTTCTACAAGGAGGTCCAACTCATCCCTGTTTCTCCATACAATGGACTATTAAATACACAGAGGTGGTCACCAAGGAGGCCCAACTTATCCTTGTTTCTCCATACCAATGGACTATTAAATACACACAGGTGTTCCACAAGGAGGTCAAACTTACCCTTGTTTCTCCATACCAATGGACTATTCAATACAGAGGTGGTCCCCAAGGAGGTCCAAATTATCCCTGTTTCTCCATACTAATGGACTATTAAATACACAGAGGTGTTCTACAAGGAGGTCCAACTTATCCCTGTTTCTCCATACAATGGACTATTAAATACACAGAGGTGTTCTACAAGGAGGTCCAACTGATCCCTTTTTCTCCATACTAATGGACTATTAAATACACAGAGGTGTTCTACAAGGAGGCCCCAACTCATCCCTGTTTCTCCATACCAATGGACTATTAAATACACAGAGGTGGTCCCCAAGGAGGTCAAACTTATCCTTGTTTCTCCATACCAATGGACTATTAAATACACACAGGTGTTCTACAAGGAGGTCAAACTTACCCTTGTTTCTCCATACCAATGGGCTATTAAATACACAGAGGTGGTCCCCAAGGAGGCCCAACTTATCCTTGTTTCTCCATACCAATGGACTATTAAATACACACAGGTGTTCCACAAGGAGGTCAAACTTACCCATGTTTCTCCATACCAATGGACTATTCAATACAGAGGTGGTCCCCAAGGAGGTCCAAATTATCCCTGTTTCTCCATACTAATGGACTATTAAATACACAGAGGTGTTCTACAAGGAGGTCCAACTTATCCCTGTTTCTCCATACAATGGACTATTAAATACACAGAGGTGTTCTACAAGGAGGTCCAACTTATCCCTTTTTCTCCATACTAATGGACTATTAAATACACAGAGGTGTTCTACAAGGAGGTCCAACTTATCCCTTTTTCTCCATACTAATGGACTATTAAATACACAGAGGTGGTCCCCAAGGAGGTCAAACTTATCCTTGTTTCTCCATACCAATGGACTATTAAATACACACAGGTGTTCTACAAGGAGGTCAAACTTACCCTTGTTTCTCCATACCAATGGGCTATTAAATACACAGAGGTGGTCCCCAAGGAGGTCCAAATTATCCCTATTTCTCCATTCCAATGGACTATTAAATACACAGAGGTGTTCTAATAGGAGGTCCAAATTATCCTTGTTTCTCCATACTAATGGACTATTAAATACACAGAGGTGGTCCCCAAGGAGGTCCAAATTATCCCTATTTCTCCATTCCAATGGACTATTAAATACACAGAGGTGTTCTAATAGGAGGTCCAACTTATCCCTGTTTCTCCATACTAATGGACTATTAAATACACAGAGGTGTTCTACAAGGAGGTCCAACTTATCCCTGTTTCTCCATACAATGGACTATTAAATACACAGAGGTGTTCTACAAGGAGGTCCAACTTATCCCTTTTTCTCCATACTAATGGACTATTAAATACACAGAGGTGTTCTACTAGGAGGTCCAACTTATCCCTGTTTCTCCATACCAATGGACTATTAAAGACACAGAGGTGGTCTACAAAGATGCCAAACTTATCCCTGTTTCTCCATACCAATGGACTATTAAATACACAGAGGTGGTCTACAAGGAGGCCCAACTCATCCCTGTTTCTCCATACCAATGAAGTATTAAATACACAGAGGTGTTCTACAAGGAGGGCCAAATTATCCTTGTTTCTCCATACCAATGGACTATTAAATACACAGAGGTGGTCCACAAGGAGGCCCATATTATTCTTGTTGCTTAATACTAATAAACTTACAAGATATAAGTGTTAGGGGTAAACAGAAACAACTGACAAGATAAAGTCTGTTAAGGATTCAGAACAAATCTATGTGAGATAATTATTCTTCAAAATTAAGCAAGAAGTACTGGACAAAATGTTATTTGGGGATATCGTTACCAGGGAACGATACTATAGTTGACCCATAGGGAATACCAATAAGTCAGTTGAAGAGCTAGTACTTCCTCTCTGTGACGGTATCTGTTGGTCGATGTCCACACACAATGGAATCGATACCAGAAGTATGGCCCGTGGCACTCGACTTGTTTAATAGTCAACTAGTACTCAGAAATAAAAGGGTAGTTGTATGTCCATTACTTTTGTATTTTTTGTCTGCTCTTATTGATAAACAAGGATAAGATGGGTTTCCTTGTAGAACACCTCTGTGTATTTGTTAGTTTATATCTCTGGTAGCTTGTTTTCTAATTGTTTATTTATTATTACGTATATATTTATGACTGGTTTTATTGACCATTTTCTTCTTTTAAGTTGATTTGAGTCTACGTTTGTCTCTTCAGTT